>CM053742.1:76011454-76114860 GCA_028658305.1 Pachyuromys duprasi
GGTGAAGTACATTTTAAGTACAATCAAATGTGGTCCTTATTATGATTTGAAAGGTTAAATATCTTTAAGAAAATATTGACTGTGTCTTTCAACTTTAAAAATTGACAGGTCCTCAAGCAGTTCATTCTTGTTACATATTTAGATGTTTGATTTGCATTCTCTGTCTTGTTAATTTCAGAGGAAAGATTATACAGCATTAACAAAGTTCTTGCCTCCAAAACATGAATATGTGCTAGCTGTGAGAATGACTGCTATTCAGTGCAAGCTCTATCAGTACTACTTAGATCACTTAACAGGTAACAAATAAATTCAGTTGTTTTAATGTTCTCTATGAATAGTTATTTTTTTTCTGACGAATATGGTCTTAGTAATTTTGCCATGTTTTTTACTTTTTTCTTTTTCACTTTGCATTTGAACACAATAATTATGTTTAAAATTGTAATGTTTACTATCAATGCTAAAATCCGGACTAACTTAATGCAGGTCCCTTGTTTGTTTGTTTCTGTTACACAGGGGTTTTCTATGTAGCGTTGGCTGTCCTGGAACTCACTCTGTAGACCAGGCTGGTCTCAAACTCAGAGATCTGCCTGCCTCTACCTCCTGACTGCTGGGATTAAAGGTGTGTGCCACCACTGGCTGGCTTGGATTTTATACTCTTAATTTGTAGTGTTATAATTTAATTTAATTTAATTTTTATTAATTGTAGTTAGTTCACCTTGTATCCCAGCTGTAGCCCCTCCTCCACCCCCTCTCAATCCCCCCGCCTTCTGCTATCCCTCTCCCCAGTCCAATGATAAGGGAGGTCCTCCTCCCATTCCATCTGAGCTTAGTCTATAAGGTCTCTCTATGTATTCTATCTCCATAAAACTTTTTAGCAGAGAAACAAGGTATCTCGGGATAATTCTCTTGCTCTTTCTGCCTCTTGAGTACTGAAATTAGAGGCATGCACCATGATTCCCTACTTCAATAAGTCTTTGAAAGAAAAATACAATAACTTATTTTCAAAAAGTTATATTCAGTTATTCTGTTATTTATTATTTATAATCTTGGTGTCCTTATAATTTCAAACTTTTCTGTTACATTTCTTTAACTATAGTTGCTTTAACTATTTGATCATTCATTCCACTTTTTAAGGCCCAATGTTTTTTTTTTTCATCTTTTTTCCACCTTTCTGTTGGTTTTTAGTCATGCTTTCTTCCTGCCCTCTGTACTGAAGCACATTTGATCATTGTTCCTGATATTCCTTTGACTATTAATGAGTTCCTTAGAGGTTTAGATTAAGGATTAATTTTCCTCTAATAATTAGAGCCTACAGATTTTATTATTCTGGGATCCTACAGTTTACATGTAATTTAAACTCTTAAATTCCATAGAACATAGACTTGGGTTGAACTGTTCGGTGATGTGAACAATATCTCTGTAGTATCTTAATCTTATTTCTTCACCTTTCCTTGCATGTCAAAGTAATCACATCCCAGCATTTAGCATGACTCCTTTGCGGGACCGTTTAGTAATGGTAGTTGTCGTTTGCAATGCCTGGATAGTAAAGCCAATGAGAATATGCTGGAGAAAGATGAGATATGCTTGAAAAAGATTTCAATTTTGACTGTCATAAAACATGTTTATATATGATAAGTAAGCCACTTTCTTCAACTGTAGAGAGCCTTTATTGTGAGCTAATTTACTATCTGATATTCTTTCCATTTATTATTGATTAGAATTCTTTGGGGCGCTTCATATTAGTAGTGTGATGGCTTGCATTTTCAGGCTCTTCTGAATGTTTATTAAGTTCTCTTGATTCCAGCTAATTAAATCTTAAGACATATTAGAGGATATAAAATCAGATTTTCATGTTAAAAAGGGATTATTTTGTTAGTACATATTTTGAGATAAACTTAGTGTTCAACTTAGTGTTCCTATAAAGTGTTCCAGATCTTTTGGGGGGTGGTTGTTTGAGACAAATGGCCTCAAATGTGCTATCTAGCCCAAGCTTGCTTTAACTCCTATATCTGACTTTCAGTTCCTTGATATTTCTGTGGAGTTTAGAGAACAGTCTGTAAGACTCAATTCTCTTTTATCATGTGTTGGTCCCAGGGATCAAATTTATTTTGTCAGGCTCAGTAACAGCTGTCTTTTCTAGTCTCTCATTGGCCCCAAATTTTCTCATTTTAAATGCCCTTCATTTTTTTTTCTTTTTCAGCCAATAATGCTCAAGAAACAAAAGACTTTAGTGATTTCTAGAACATCTAAGTAGATCCTCAGTGGTTCTGCTAATGATCTGAAATGATCTATCCTGTATGACTTGAATGACATTATAAACACCCTTATGGAAAAAAAAAAGACACCTTCACTGGACACTGTCCAACATTCACAGAACACATTCAAGTACATGTAGAACATTATCCAAAATAGACTTTCTATATATTTTATAGAATAAGAGAAGCCCCAATAATAAAGGGTAAAATGACACAAAACATTTTCTTTTTATTATATATTTCTTTTTATTATATATATTTACTATATATATCTCTTTTTGTTATATATGTATTATATATATTATTGTATAGATATTATATATTTATATATAGTATATGTGTACAATATATTTTAATGTATATATCTACATAGCAAGATAATTAATATAGCTAGTCATATGTAGCTATCCTTTTCTTACATGTTTTGTTTATGTGAAAGTACTCAAATGCATTCAGCCATTTAAAGTATAACATATATTGTAGTGCTTGTTTTAAATTCCACTTTATTTAGCACATTTAGGCCTCTACCTCCCTTCTGCCATCCTAACAGTCCTAAGTAGGAGTGAAAAAAGGTTAGTGGGGAGAGGGGCCATAGACCCCTTTATATCTCCTGGCTGTTTCGGGTTGGTGGGTTCTTTTAGGGCTATACCAGTCCCCATCAAGAACAGGCGCAGCCAGCAGTCTCCTCCTATCTGCTCCAAGCTGCTTCACTTCAAAGTGTTTCTATTCATCTATCTGCCTCAAACCCCTACATAAGTCTGTCTCTGGTCTCTCTAAACTGCTACTTGCCACGTGCCAACACCACATGACACACTTTCTCTTTCTGGACCCTCCTTTATGATTTCAGAGTCCAAAACCACACCTTTCTCCATGCAGCAAGTGGCAGGTCATGTGGCAGGTTGCTTCCAGCTGGCAAAAACCATGCCCCTCTGCAAGAAAATTAACAGTTGTGGACAAACTATATCCTAACTAAAATCCTACACTTGGGATTAAAACAAAAGCATTTTAACATACTTGAGTTTACAGAGAACACAAAGCTTCCATTACAGTATATTAGCTATAGTCCTTATGTTCATTATTATGTCTGAAGAGTTTCCTGCATGACTGAAATTTTGTGCCTATTGTCCTCTATCTCTACATTTTCTTTACCACCCTGTTTCTTGCAATTTTATATTTCCATGGATTTCAGGTCTCTGTCCCCCCCCCCCCCCACACACACACTTCCCATAGTTGTGAGATCACTATTGTTTATCTATGTGCCTGACATATTCTCTTCTTCTTCCTTCATTTACATTTTGTATATCAAAAGCATAATTTTTGAAAGTAGCTTTTTGTATCATCATAGTTGGAAAGAATCGCTGGAAGTCTATCTGAATGGAGTAGTGCTTTATTTGTCTGTAATAGAGTATGGACCGTGTATACAATTTAGGAGATTTCAAAAGTCTTAAGGAAAAAATATTTATTATTAGTAACCCTTAATTAAAATAACAGTGTTCCTGGAAAGGATCATCCTGAGCGAGCAGAAAGACACACACAGTATATACTCACTCATATACACATATAATATAGGATAAACCTACTAAAATCTGTACACCTAAAGAAACTAATCAAGAGGTAGGACTCTTGCTAAAATGCTCAATCCCTATCCAGAAAGGCAAAGAGGATGGACATCAGAAGAAAGAGAAAGCAGGGAACAAGTCAGGAGCTTGCCACAGAGGGCCTTGGAAAGGTTCTACCCTGTAGACTATCAAAGCAGATGCTGAGACTTATGGCCAACCTTTGGGCAGAGTGCAGGGAATCTTATAAAAGAAGTGGGAAATAGTAAGATCTGGAGAGGACAGGAGCTCCACAAGGAGAGCAACAGAACCAAAAAAATCAGAGCACAGGGGTCTTTCCTGAGACTGATACTTCAACCAAGTACCATGCATGGAGATAACCTAGGACCCCTACACAGATGTAGCCCATGGCAGTTCAGTGTCCAAGTGGGTTCTATAGTAATGGGAACAGGGACTGTCTCTGACATGAACTGATTGGCCTGCTCTTTAATCACCTCCCCCTGAGGGGGGAGCAGCCTTACCAGGACACAGAGGAAGAAAATGCAGCTACTCCTGATGAGAGCCAACAGGCTAGGATCAGAAGGAAGGAAAAGAAGACCTCCCCTATCAGTGAACTTGGGGAGGGACATGCGTGCAGAGGTGGAGGAAGAGAAGGATTGGGATGCGAGGATGGAGGGAACTATAGGGGGGAAACAAAGTGAATAAAGTGTAATTAATAAAGAAGTAAAAAATAAGTGTTCCTATTATGGAATAGGCAACGGATTATAATTGTATTAATAATTGTGACTTCGTTGTGACTAAAATCAGAAAATTATACTTGCTCTATTTTATTGCTTAATACATCACTTTCCCAAATTGCATATTATTACTGAATGGTGGTACTTACATTCTTAGCACTTGATGGTAGAAACAGGAGGATCAGGAGTTTCAAGACAGCTTAGAGTACATAAAGTTTTGTCCTGAAAGAAAAAAAAAAACAAATCATATCTTTTTCTTTACTACATATTTGTTCATTAATATTCTAGTCAATTCTGTAA
Organism: Pachyuromys duprasi; assembly: GCA_028658305.1. Taxonomy (NCBI): domain Eukaryota; kingdom Metazoa; phylum Chordata; class Mammalia; order Rodentia; family Muridae; genus Pachyuromys; species Pachyuromys duprasi. Next base: position 76,016,303 of record CM053742.1, read on the forward strand.
ATTGGGTTTCTCCTACAATCTATTTTGCTTCATGTATTTCAAAATATTAATTGTAAGAAATAAGATTTTATAAGCCTTTGCACATTTAGAAAAGCGTCTGTATCATAGGTAATCTAATACAGAATCAATGTGGTGGGAATGTAAAATTCTTGTGTCATCAACTACACTTTCTTTTGGTTAGGTGTTGGCAATAGCACTGAAGGTGGAAGAGGAAAGGCAGGTGCAAAGCTCTTCCAAGATTTCCAGATGTTAAGTAGAATCTGGACTCATCCTTGGTGTCTGCAGCTGGACTACATTAGCAAAGAAAATAAGGTAAATCAAGTACTTCAAATTGTTTAAATGTTACTTTTTATATTCTCTGTACTTGAAGCAACTTTCTATTTTATTCATTTAGCTTCTTTTATTTTTATTTAATTTATGTTCCTTTTTGTTATTATTGAGATGGTTTCTTACTCTATGTCCCTGGATGGCTTGGAACTCAACTGTGTAGCCCATGTTAGCCTCCAACTTGTGGCAATCCTCTTCTCTCTGCCTTCTGAATGTTGGTGCCACCATGCCTAGCTTATTTCTGTGTCCTGAATTTATTACACTTAAAGGATCACTACATGTTTAGCTTCTTTAATTAAATTTATTTATTCACTTTATTTTAACTGAAGGGACTATATCCCCAATTCTAAATGTTCTTGTATTGAGCCCTTTTAACATTTTAGAGGGGTCATGGCATACGTCTCACTAATTAAATTCTTGCCTACTAAGCACAAGGCCCTTAGTTTTGATCCCCAATCACATATGCACACACATACTTTAAAAAATGTAGCTCAGTAAGTACAGTGTCTGGCATGCATGATACCTTGGGTTTGATTTCCCGGACCACACAAACTAGGCAATTTTCACGCATGTATAATCCCACCACTTGGGAGGTGTGGAAGTAGGTGTATCTGAATTTCAGCATCATCCTTGGCTACCAGAGGGAGTTCATGTCCTGAGACCCTGTTTTCACAAGAACAAAAGCCCTGGTGATAACACATTTGTAATTTCAGCACTTGAAAGGCTAAGACAGTAAGATCCAGCATTGGGAGGCCAGTTTTGCCTGAGAACTTGTCGTAATTATTTTTTTTTCAGTTTGAAATATTTTTTTGCTTATAGAAAGTTTAGAAAAATGGCTCAAGGAGTTCCTTTATACTTTAATTCGGTTTCTCCTAATGTTAATATCGTGTTTACCCATAGTAACTTATCAGAGCCAAGAAATTAACTTTGATACAACAAACTTTGTTTGGAGTTCATTTCTACTTTTTCATCATACCATCCAGGACCTCCTGTTTCATAATCCTGGTAAATTGCTGTTGTTTCTTCCAATCTTCAATAGATCCCTTATTTATTTTATGTCAGTTAACTTTAGTGAAGTGAAACATTTCAATTTCAGATATATGTTGACACTAAAACATGTGTCTTTGTTTTTGTCTAGGGTTATTTTGATGAAGATAGTATGGATGAATTTATAGCTTCAGATTCTGATGAAACTTCCGTGAGCTTAAGCTCAGATGAGTATGCAAAGTAAATTGAGTATTTCTGTTACCTGTGCTGGTATATTCAAAAGCCTGGACTTGTGGCTTGTCTTCTGATAATTGAACTTGTAACTTTAATATGCTTTCCTAACATGATATTTTCTTCCTTTTTTATTTTTAGAAAGAAGAAAACAAAGGGCAAAAAGGGGAAAAAGGATAGCAGCTCAAGTGGAAGTGGTAGTGACAATGATGTTGAAGTCATCAAAGTGTGGAATTCAAGATCTAGAGGAGGTGGAGAAGGAAATGTGGATGAAACAGGAAACAACCCTTCAGTTTCTCTGAAGCTGGAAGAAAGTGAGTGTGATGAATGTTGTCTTTATTGATTTAGAACATTGTTAGTACTTGGTTTTGTCCTTTGTTATCCTAGCAAGTTGATACAAAGGAATGTCTTTGCTAGGTCATTAGTAACCAGAAGGAAAGAGGACACAGGGTTAGAGAAAATATTCCATTAATGTTTAATTGTAGGCAAGTCATTTTGCTCTGTCTGGTAATTTGGATATATAAAAAGGAAAGCTAGTTGTTTATTTAAATGTATATACCTGTACTCAGTTATTCTGACTTTGTAAATAGCTAACAGTTCTTAATTGATATTGAAATATATGACTGGTAAATTTACATTCATAACTGAATGGTAGAACTGGAATTCAGGCCAGAAAGTGCCTGCTCTTGAGGCCTCCGTGGGGTTTCTACTTGGCTCCATAGGAAAACTGGAAACATTTCAAGTAATGTGTTATATACATTGAAACAAATTTTAATCATTTAGTCATTTTCCTTTCTAATTCTTCATAATCTAGAATTACCTACTTTGGTTCCTCCCTATAACATGTACAGTTCATTTTGCCATTTTTCTCTCCTTTATATGAAAGCAAAAGTCTTAGTGTTTACTGTATAGTGGCTTCAGTTTTTCTCCCCTTACATATATTAAAGAATTAGTACTTAGCCTTTCTATGTTCTTAGTACAAGCTCAGTGTGTGTTTAGGAGCCATGAAGCTGGGACCAAATATCACACTTGTCAATGGCTCTAAATATTTGGCATTGGGGAGTTATAGTTAAGCATTTGTGAGGAGTAAAGCAATGTGGGTGGCAACTGAATGATCTTGTCTTCAGTAAGCTTGACTGAGCTCAGGTCTGCAGCTAACTAACTTAGTGATTCCTCTATAAACGCTTCTCTTTTCAGTACCTCTGTGGCGTAGACAGGTGGCAGCTTAACCACAAACCCTGGATTCTCCAAATCAGGGGAGTCATGAAATTTAAAGTACAAATTTCCTTCTTTCTTTTTCTCTTTGGCTACTCCATCCATTGAAGCAGCTTTATCAGCATTCATCTTCCAAATAGAATTAAAGAGTGTTTTCATCAAAACAGCAAAAACTGTGATTATAGAGTTAAAGCACTAGAAAGCTTGTTATCTCCTGTGCTTTCTTCTTCCACCCTTTCTACTTATAGTTCTGTAGTCTTGCTATGAATTTGTATTCCTGGGAATAATTATATTGAAATAGTCTTACTGGATTTCTTTTTTCTGTTATGGCTGAAAAGAAAAAGAATCAATCAGTGCTATAAATGAGTTACAGGAAAGTTAGACAAATGTAGAGGAGTTGAAGGGGAGACAGTGGGGGATAGATTTGATGCATGTATGAAATTCTCAAGGGATATTAATTTTGAAAGTTGGCTAATCATTCCTATTTTGAGCAGGAAGTGCAAGTGGCATGTGTAGCTGAATTGCTTTCTAGAAATGTCTAGCTGTTTCCATTTTTTCTGGTGTATTTCTGGAGTATCCCACTTTTTATATGCCATAATGTGATGGGCTTGGAAAGCCCTGGACCAGAGTGTAGGAAGGCAGTATGTTGTGTGCTTGAAATCAGACAGAAAAGGTCATGAGTCCCAAAAGGCAGGCTTTGACTGCTTGTTTAGGATTTTGTTTTTTAATGTTTGTGTTAAGTAATGTAGAATTATTTATATGTAGATGTATCTTGTAGTTTTGTGGCTTATTTACATGTATATTTTATCAGAAATATATTCTAGAATAGATGGATAAATAAAATTTTGTTCTTTAGACTTAAATGTTCTCCATTTAGAAATATACCATATTGGGGTCTGGAGAAATGGCTCAGTGGTTAAGTGGCTCAGTGGTTAAGTGGCTGTTCTTCCAGAAGATGAAAGTTAGGTTACCAACACCTACATAGTGTCTCAGAACTGTCTGTAATCTCAGTTTCAGGAAATCCACAGCCCTCCTCAGGTACTACACACACTAGACACATGAACCCCCCAACACCACCATAAACATACATGCAGGCGACACATAAACACATAAAATAACTGAAATGTTTTTTAAAAGAGTATATCATATGAACTTACTTAGCTGTCACTAGGTAACTAAAATGAAATCTTTTTCTTAGACCGGAATGTTAAGGATCCGGAATGTTGCTCCACATGGAATTTTGAATGGATGCTAAGTTCAATTCTCTTGTAGTAGTTTTCTAAATAGCATCATGTCTGAGTAAGTTATTTAGATTTACAGCAGCATAATTTTGTATTTTATTAGAAGGAAAGTTATTTATTTGGTATTTTTAAGTATGCTTCATCTGTGAACAGCTACATATTATGTTTCTTTAATTTGGTTGAGAGGGTGGGATTATAGACATGGTCCACCAGCCTTGCTAGAATATATAGTAATTGGAGTAGCCCGTAGGTTTCTAGATTATTATTTAAAGAAAGGGTCTCATGTAGTCCACCTGACTAAGAGCAGAACTTCTGATCATCCTGTTTCAACTTGTAGATTCCCACAAAGAGGTTTTTTGTTTGGTTTTGTTACTTTTTCCTTAAATTACCTATGTGTGCTGAGTTGTCATTACTAGGCAGTGTTTTCCTGTCAGTGAAGAGGGCTATTTATCATACATGTTCCCAGACTAGACAAGAGCCAGTAACTTCAGGGAAACCTTTCAGAAATGAAAGGAATAGTAACTGGGTGTGAATAAAATTTGCCTACCAAGAGAGGAAAAGAATATCCTATGAAACATTACAGAGCCAAAAGTGTGTGCCTATAATCCCAGCACTTGGGATGATAACTTCAGAGAATCATAAGTTTGAGTCTAGCCTTGACTGTGTAGTGCATTTGAGGTTAGCCTAGGCTACAGATTAAGACCTTGTCTCAAAAAACATACAAAAGACGTTTAGGGAAAGATGAAGTTTTATAAGTATGTGGCATGCATAAAGAATAGCTCTTTGTGGTTTCAATGCAAATGCACAATGAGTGCTATAAAAGTAATGGAACCACCAGGGACCAGGCACAAACAGAACCTTGTTAAACCTAAAAAGCAAGTTCAAGAGTATGTAAAATGAATGGAAGCCCTAGCAATATTCTACTCTTGAGACTAACAGCTTTGTTTTTATTGTTGTTGCTTTTGTTTTTCCTTCCTACTCAGGGACAGAATACAAGGCTTTAAGCCTTCTGTATTATGGTAAGTTCTTAGATTATTTTCTCAAAGCTGAATCCCTTTAATGGGTACACATTTTATATGTAAATAGTATGGTTCTTCTCCCCCTGCTAAAAAATCCTGCCAATTATAGGAAGTTTATATGTTTCAGCATTGGCTTTTGGTTGGTAATTGTTTTTTAATTAACTTTACAACATTGTCTTGAAAGCTAGGTATGGAGGCATATGCCTGTAATCCCAGATGAAGAGAGAGGAACAGAAGTTCAGAACTATCCTTGGTGACATTCTGAATTCAAGAATAGTTTGGGGTACATGAAACCTGTTTAAAAGCAAAGCAAATTAATATGAAGAAGTAATTCTGTGTTAGTGATCCTTCAGAAGCAGCTACAGAATCAGCACACAGATGTGTACTTTCACCTCAGCCATGTTTAGAGTTCAGCTACAGTGAAGATAAAATGATAGTGAAAAATTTGAGAAGCCTCTTCCACAGTGAACAGTGGTAGATGCAGAGACTTGTCACTGCCTAAAATGCAGAAAATGGTAGAAGAAGGACATGGCCCTATGTAGGAATTGGAAGCTAAAGGTGAAAAGCAATTAAATACCATTCACTACACTAGATACTACCACTGTAGCCATTCTTACATTATCTGTAGTTACCTGCATTGAACACAGAGCAGACCAGCCCTATCAACAGCAGTCAAGGAAATAGGAGAGGGATCACAGGGTCCTATCCTTTATCTCTGTGAACTATTCAAAGTCATTAGATTTTGTGTGTGTGTATGTGTTCATCCTAGTTGTTTTTACTACCTTCCAATTGATAACTCCAAACCCACAATTACACAGGTGACCCTGGTTAATCTTGGTAGATTACAGAAGAAAAGGAACACATAAATAATGTATGAGAGATTTTAAGGGTGATGAAATTGTGGACAGACATGGTAGGAAATTGGAGGTGAGGACGTAGGCAAAGTATACATGTGTGAAATTGATAAAATCAAAATAGAAATCATCTTTAAATGGTTTGCCAGATTGTTCATTAGGTATCTGCCACACAAGCCTGCAGACCTAAGTTTGATCTTGGGAACCCATATAAAGGTAGAAGGAGAGAATGGACTTCATACATTTGGCCTCTGACTTCCATGTGTGTGTCCTCCACATCATACACAATAATACTAAATACATTGTTGAGCTTTAAAAAGAAAGATAATTATAGAATTATAGAAATAATTAACCACAGAAAAATTTAGTGACATAAACTCCTGGTAAACAGCCTGAGGAAAGTTAGTTCACAATAACATGGTCAGATTCTTAACAAAATAAGATTATATAAATACTGCATAAAGACTATGAAGATGCTATGTTGAACGGTTGTAAAAATTATAGTGTGTCTTTGTGTTATAAAGCTTATATTAAAATATGTGGTATTTGAGAAAACATAACAGGCATTGAACATTGATTGTGATGGTTTCATAGAAACATTTTTTGTCTTTTATTTATTGTTTATTTTTTAAACATTTTTCATCTTACAAATAGAAAGCTAATAACGGACAAAATCTTGTAGTGGCATACTACATGACAGTATATGTGACTGATAGCTAAATGAAAAGCATTGATAATCACATTTTGAATGAAAAACCACAGTGAGGAATAATTGGCAGGATGATAGAAGCAGTATGATATTATTTTATGCACGGCTTAAAATACCAAGATGACGCACAGTTTAGGGGTACACTTGCAGTAAAATAGACATGGCAAGTATAGAAAGCAGGTTAGTTAGGTCTTAAGAGAAAATTGACCATATTTATTTACTTTATTTATCTATTTAGTTAAGTTAGTTTTATTTTTCGAGACAAGGTTTCTCTGTAATGTTGGCTGTACTGGGCTCACTTTGCACACTAGGCTGGCCACCTTCGAACTCACAGAGATCATCCACCTGCCTCTGCCTGTCAGAGGGCTGGGCTTAAAGTCATGCACTACATCACCTGGCTATGTTTTCGATTTCACTTGCATCAAGTAGAGTTACGGTTTTGCCAAACATGAGATAGGGAAGCAGAGTTGTGCATTATACTCTGTGCTTTTTATGATATTAAAATTTAAAATAATTTTCAATGTTTATGTGGTCTAATAAATTATTTTCTTTTATGATCAAATATTTTATTAAAATAATAAATTAGTTCAGTATGACTGGGTGGTTTTTCAGGTCAGCCTTTGGGTTTACTAGCCTATGAAGAGATTTTCTTCCTTAATTTCTCTGTGTCTATTGCTTCATGTCTCTTTTATAGTGTCTTTTCAGGGTTTTAGTTTTTGTGATCTGAGGAATTTTTATATTTTATGGTCTCTTTCTGAGCTCCTCAGCCCTGCTTGTAGGGTCTGTCTTCTTGCATTCCATCAGAATCCATCTTTTGCTTGCTATCACCTTTCATTTCTCTACATCTTCATCACTTTCCATGCTATGCCTTTTCCTCAGTGTAGAGCCTTTTCTCCTGTGATGGTACATTTCTCTCTTTGTGTTTATCTGCCTGTCCTTTTCCCTTTCCCTATCCTGAGTATCTATCCATCAGTTTCTTAGCTTTCTTACTCTAGCTTGTTCTACTTTTGGTGTCGTTCAGTTTTTTCCTGGTTATTATACTTACTTATGTTCTATTTATTTTATTTAGGTAAAACTGCTTCCACTTCTAACCCAAGTAGCCCAGCTCCAGATTGGTACAAAGATTTTGTTACAGATGCTGATGCTGAGGTTTTAGAGCATTCTGGAAAAATGGTACTTCTTTTTGAAATTCTTCGAATGGCAGAAGAAATTGGGGATAAAGTGTAAGCCTCTTAATATATCTATTATATAATTTACCATTTTGGTAATCATACCATTGTTTATAAAGTTTATGTAAATCTGATAATGTTGGCTTTCTATGTGAAACTGTAAATTCTTTGATTCTGGCCATGTCAGTACAAACAACTAACTTCCTTTTGAGGGGCTGTTTCTGAGTACATAATCAAGTGTTTTCTTCAGTGCTTCGGGGTTTCACTATATAGTTCAGGATGGTCTTAATCTCTGCCTTTGCCTCCCAGGTATTAGGATTAATTGGTAAAAAACATGTTTTGGAGTAGAAATAATAGAAATTGATAGATTAAATAGGGAATAAATAATCAAAGAATGACTGCTAGATCTGCAACTTAAATGAGCAGTGGATTATGGTATTAATTACAAAATGAGAGGGCTAAAGAGTAAACAAGTGCTTTAGAAGAAATGAATTTTCTAAGTTTCAATAACATGTTATTCGTGAAAGATAAAAAGTAGGAAGTAGATATTTGAGTTTAGAGCTCGTATATGGGGAAAGTTTATTCTTACTACAGACATCATTGTTTGATTTTCTGTTATCAACTTGTATGTTTTACAATTAATTTTAGAGCTTGGGGATGTCTGTAGCTTAGTGGTAGAGTGTTTGCCTAGCATGTATAAGATTACTGAGTTTGATTGTTAGAAAATCAATATCTTTTTTATGGGATAAACTAAGATGAATGTTCTATTTGGAAGACTTAACACTAAAGAGAACAAAAAAAATGTAAGAATGGCAGCTATCTCTTCGACCACACTTGACTAGAAGCTCCACTTTAATGCTAATTGTTTAAAATATTTTAAATAACTATAATAAACTACAGAATTTGCCAAGAATAGATGTACTCTAGTTAGCAATGGAAATTGTTTAAATATTAATGCAATCCATAAGAACAGTAACAACAACAAAAATAGAACAATTTTTCTCAATAAAAATAGTTCAGTCTCTAGAAGGGCTCATTCTATGAAGACATCACTTCAATTCCTAGTGAAAAGAACCTGTGGAACTTGCCACTGTGTTTTCTACTTCATACATCAGATACCTTACAAAAAGCAGCCCTGAAACAACACCAGAGTGTATGTAGTACTGCAATGACAAAACTGAGGTTGATTGCTACAGTCATTTTCCTGTGTATTAAACTGTTACATCTTAATTATTGATATAGCTCATTGGTCCAATAGCATAAAAATAGAGAACACCATCTTGAAATTTATCTCATTCTGTGTTCAGAGATAAATGGCTTAACCATTCTTCCCATTATTTTCTGGAGGCAAATCTTTGTCTCCAGAGTCTGATGGCAGTCACATGCTGGTAGTTTCCAAAGCTACTGTATGAAGAGAATGTTGAAGGCCATCACTCTACAGCATATGGCCACATAAGAACTCTTGCATTCACCAGTTTGGGCACACTTTCCAAATATTCCCAGTAATCCAGTTTTATTTCTGTGGGAGGCTGGGTGTCAAGGGTTGGATAGAAGTACATGTACATACATATAAGCAGCAAGATTATACTCAACAGACTCTGGAAGTTGAAAATGGCAGACATAGTGAGGCTGATGCTGGTCCAGCCGCATCACCCTCGCATCTTTAATTTTTTATTTGAATATCATCTGCATTAGTGACTTTGTCACCATGTAACAGAATACCTGGTAGAAAAAACTTAAAGGAGGAGAGGTTTACTTTGGGTCATGGTTTCAACAGGATTTTAGTTCATCAAAAAGGGATAAGAGTGGCAGAGGGAGTGTGAAGTGGCCATTGTTCATAGGCTCTAGAAAGTAGATGAAGCCCATCCCTAGTGATCTGTTTCTGCAAGTATTGCTTTCAAAAGTTTCTAATTACATGTGTGTGTGTTGCCTGTGTCATATACATGTGGGGAAGTCTCAAGGAAACTGGATGTTTATTCTCTTCCTCTACCATGTGGGACCCTGGGATTGAATTCAAGTTATCTTGGCTGATGGCAAGCACCTTTACCCACTGAGCCATCTTGCCAGCCTTGTGTTGCTTTTTATGTTTTCATATGAAATGCTAATGAAGCAGGTGAAACCAAAATAGCTTATTCAGGTAAGAGTATTTTTATCAATCAGTGAACAACTTTTCTTCATGTTACTTGCAACTAGGAGACATTAGTATATTGACATTTTGCCCTAATGTCTCTTAACTTCTTTGCATGGTACCTAGCTCAGTGATTTCTAGACTAGTCTTATTTGCTGATTGATTCAGGCTGACCTCCTTTCCAGCTTAATAGTCCAAATTCCATATCAATATTAATTGAATGGCATTTCTAGGAACTTAAAATCTTGTTTGTAGTTTAGAATCAATCTAAGTTCAGAACTTAGTGTATAGTTTAGAATTAATCACTTCAGTGAGTTTCCTGAAGTTTGTTTGATTCTGGGGAAAACAACTGAGACAAACTAATCATTGCTGTGGCTGTGTGTAGGCTCTTCCTTTGATCTTCTCCTTTCCCTTTAGTGATGTACTATCATTTAGAGTTGATTTGCCTTTTTTCTGTTTGTTTTTGTTGTTGTTGTCCTGTGTCTACTATTCCTACAAATTTTAACAATCTGCTTATTAATTTCTTCAAAGTATACCTTGTTGAAGCTTTTGGATTTTGATTATAAAGTTCTGGGTTAAATTTATAGATCATTAAGAAAAAAATAACTTTGCTGGATTGATCTTCTAATTCATGAACACTAATCTTTTTTTAAGTCTTGTTTTTAGCCAGTCACTCATATCTCTGGACTTGATTGAAGATTTTCTTGAATTGGCTAGTAGGGAGAAAACAGAAGAGAAAGATAAACCTCTTATTTATAAAGGTGAGTTATAAGCATGTCTATATTATTTTGATTTTTAAAACACTTGTTGAACATTTTAAGGATAAAAGAAATCAAATTACCCAGTGTCTCACAACCTTGACATGCCAAATCTTGCTGTATTTTCTCCTTGTCTCTACCCACAGACACCTGGTCAGTCTGCCTTTATGTCTTTTTTCTGTCCTCCCCCAACCCCCGTTATTTTGAAACAGGGTCTTAATGTTTAGTTAGGATGGCCCCAGATTCATAATCTTCTTGCCTCAACTTCATGCATGATGGGAATAAAGCATTGGTTATTATACTTGGCTTGTTTTGTTTTGTTTGTTTAAATCTTTCTTGTATACATTTGAGGTTTGCAATGTGATATTCTAGAAAACAAGCAGTAAAATGACTACTACAGTGAGGTATATTAATGTATCTCTCATCCTATTGTTACCCTTTTGTTACAAGATTTCCTAAAACTCATTTAAAATTTGTAACAGTAATATTCAATGATAGTCCAATTTAATTTAGCATTTAAATTCGTATCTTGTGCATTTTACTCACTTAATGTGTTAAATCCACTGATTTTAAGATATTCAGGTATGTGAAACTAACACCATATTCAACTTTTAAATATTTTAGTCAATTCTGTTTGAAGCCCTATATTCTTTAGTTATTACTTTCCTGTCCTACTCTACATCTTCTTTCCAGTTAACTAACCAGAAGTCTACATGTCTTGAGTGACTTCTGGACTACTCTGAGAATTTATAGTACATGGTTTTTGTTACTTACTTCCTTCACTTTGTGAACTAATTTCTGTGTTAGTATATTTATGGCGGGTGTTATTATGCTATACTTTTATTTGATAATGGGGGCTGTTTTCACCTTTGGGCGGTTTTAAATGGTGATGTTATAACTATTTCATGTATTTAAATATATTTTCCTTCCTTCCTCTTTCTCTCTTTCTTTTTCTATTTCTCTTTTTTCTTTCTGTCTCTTTTGCTCTTTCTCTCTCTTTCTTTTCTTTTCTTTCTTTTTTTCAAGACAGGGTTTCTCTTTGTAGCTTTGGCTGTCCTGGACTTGCTTTGTAGACCAGGCTGCCATTGAACTCACAGAGATCCGCTTGCCTCTGGACTGCTGGGATTACAGGCACCAAATAAAACACTCATTTCAAATCTTTTTGATAGAATTGCAGACAGTGGAGTAATTTCTATATGGCAATTCCCTGCTAAACTCATTGAAGTATGTAGAGATGTAGCTTAGTGATAGAACACTTAACTTGAATGTACAAAGCCCTAAGTTTTAGCTTCCGGACCACAAGCAACAAAAACCAGCCTGTTTGGTAGCATACCACACAGAGCAGGGAGACATCTCTTGGAGTCTAATCTTGTTATCTTAGGCTGTGGGCTGCTTCCCAAGTTTTTCTGTTTCTCTATGCTTTTCAGCTATCATACCTACATTTTCATAGTTTCTGATGCTTTCCTTCTCTTCTTTCTTAAGAATAAAGTCCTTGAAGACCCTATGCAGGGAAACAGGGACTGTTTCAGTCATGATCTTGATGGCTGACTCTTTGACCCTCCCCCATACAAGCAGGGGAGTGACAGACTGGCTAGATCCCAGGGGAGGACATTGCAGCCAGCCCTGAGGAGACAGGATAAGCTGGGGTTGGATAGAAGGGGAGGAGGTCCTCCCCTGTTGGTGGACTTGGAGGGGGCGGGGAGGAGGGAGATGAGGGAGGGAGTGGGAGGGTAGGAGGGACTGAGGGAGGGGGCTACGCCTGGGATTCAAAGTACCTAACCTGTGATTGAGATAAAATAAAAAAAAAAGAATAAAGTCCTTGGTTACTCTGATTCTTATAGTTCAGAAACAGCCTGTACTGTTGTTTTACTCACTGTTCTTGACTTTGTTTTTTGGGTATTTCTTATTTAGCTACCAGTGAAGTCTTTGATGTGATTATTGTTACCACTGCTATGACTGCCACTGCATTGTATATTTGAGATTGAAGGGGAACCCCAGTAAATCATGATGTGGAGCTTGAATAAACACATATAGCCCTAATTGTAAAATAGAAAATGTTCAGGAATTGAAAATTTTGGTAATCAGAATTTGGAACAATACGGATTTGAATTTAGGTTATCAGAATAGGAATTATTATCTAGTAGTCTATGCTCTATGCCAAATTTCAGAGCACTCCACAATCTTGAGAGGTTTAGTTACTGACCACTTTGGCAAACTTCTAGGCCAGTGGGGTAGAGGACAGTCTTGGGAACCATTTCATTTAATTTTTCTGCTGTGTGTAGTAACGGTACTATAAATCTAGCACTAGAAATACAAAACAAGAAGGTTAATGTTTTCATTTAGCAGCCTTGGCTGTAGAGTGAAATCCTGTCTAAATACAATACTGAAAATAAAATAAAAAACTGAAAATGGGGTTTGGGACTAGTTTTCTAGAAAAAGATTATACAGAACTCATTTCTGTTTTATTTACTGAGGATGGGACCACAGGGCTTTTTACATGCTAGAAAGTTTGTTACTGAGTTCTCTCTAGAGTAATATAATCCACCTTTTTTATTTGGTTTTGCATATGTGTGTATATGTTCCCATAAGTAAACATGAGCCTCTGTGTACATGGAGGATAGAGGTCAGCCCCAGGTATCTTCCTCAGTCACTTTCTGTCTTATTTGGTGATCACTGAATTCGAGCTCACAATTCCAGCTACCCTGACTAGCTAGTGAGTCCCCGGCATCAGGTGCCTACCACCATGCCCATCTTTTATCTGGGTGATGGGGATCTGAACTCATGTTCTTATATTTGCACAGCAGGTACTGAGTCATTTACCCACTTTGTTTCTGTTCCTAAATACAGAGTCTTGAATCCACTCTGTATCTGAGCCTGGCCTTCAAGTTCGGATCCTCCTGCTTCTACCACCCAAGTGGTACTGGAATTGTGTGCATACAACCTCTACCACATCTGGTTTTATTTCATACTCAGGATTCATGCTTTCATGTACTGTGCTCACTGAGCCACATCTCCAGCTTATTTTTTTTCATTTCAATTTTTGAGCATTTCTAGTTATGGAGCCCTAGGCTAGCCAGGACCTTGACATTCTGTATCAGCCCTTCTGGGCTAGGATTATAGGCATGTATTATACCTCTCCTGTCACCTGCCTAAATTATACTACGTTTTGTGTGTGTGTGTGTGTGTGTGTGTGTGTAGGTGTTGGGACTTGTGAGTGTGGAATAGCTTTCTTCTTCCACCTCATAGGTCCTGGGATCAAATTCAAGTTTTCATACTTTGTGGCAAGAATCTTTACCCATTCAGCCATCTTGCTTTTAAATGGTACTCAAGAAAGAAAATCCATCAGTACAACACAGTAACACATCATATTCCTCTTTTGAGTTTTCTTAACTACATTTTCAGGTGAAGGGAAGTGGCTCCGAAATATTGACTATTACCGCTTGGATGGTTCTACTAATGCACAGTCAAGGAAGAAGTGGGCTGAAGAATTTAATGATGAAACCAATGTGAGGTATGAAGTATTTTCTGTATGTATAGATATTTTTAATTTAGATTCAGCTTTTTAATTAGGGTCAAAACCAGGACAATCACAACCTTCAACCCAAAATTTGCTTATGGAATCCTATACATTGTAGTCATATTAATCTCATCTTCTTTCTCTTACTAAATGCATTTGAGCCAGACATTGTAGCGCATGCTTTAATTCCACCATTTAGGAAGCAAAGGCAGTGGATCTATGAAGTTCAATGCTAGCCTGGTTTACACAGCAAATTGTAGGCCAGCCAAGTTAACATTGTGAGATTCTCTTTCAAAAACTGTATTTGTGATTCATGCTTATTTCCTTTTTATTTTTGAGTTCTAGGACATCATAAGGATATAGACAGTTTGTGTAGCCATTGCTTTCCCAGGAACATTTGAATCGTACCCAGGTTTTGGAATTAAAATTAAAGCTATTTTAAACATTCTTGTACACATTGTACTATTGACTATTTTCCTTATTATGATGCAATCTGAGGATCATAACTGCTGGTTTGTATGATCATTTATGTTTATCTATCTATGAGACTGTCAGTTTTCCAAAGTGACTCTATGGCACTGTATTCCTTCCAGCAATATAAGAGAGTCCAAGGTCTATATGCTTCTTTGGACTTAGTATTGTCTTTTCTTTTTTTCTCCTCAAAAGCTAGTTTGTTTGTTCATTCATTCACATTCTCCAAAGTTGGTGAACTGTTCCTGGAGGAAGTGAAATACCAAATCGATGTGTGGAGTGGACAGAAACTGTTCCTATTCTGTCTCTTAGCTCCAAAAACTCATGTAACATACTGTCCTTGGATAGAGGCTACATTGGATATTACACTGATAACAGACACTATACTTGATTTTAGCCAAAATGCTGAGAAACAGGCCTCTAGTGATTTTTTTTAAATTTGCTTTTCACCAGTCATAAATAATACAGATAAAGGATACATATATATATATTATATATATATATATAGTGATCATATCTTTCTCCTCCTCCAACTACTCTTAATTTTTAACTCCTCTTTAATTTCAAATTATTGGAGGTTTTAAAATTAACAATATAATTGTAATTAATATAATAATTAATATTACACTGAAGGATTTCTTATGTCTTTGTTGTGGGAAGCTGATTCATCTTATCTAAACCACTGTAGATACTGTGTGCTTTGTGTGTGTAGTTTTGTAATATTAAAGTCATATCATAACTAAGCATTTGTTTTATATTTTCATTTTTAGAGGGCGATTATTTATCATTTCCACCAAAGCAGGATCTCTTGGAATTAACCTGGTAGCTGCCAATAGAGTGATTATATTTGATGCTTCTTGGAATCCATCTTATGACATCCAGAGTATATTCAGAGTATATCGATTTGGACAAACTAAGCCTGTTTATGTATATAGGTTCTTAGCTCAGGTAGGTTTGTCCTTTACATTTTTTTTCATATTAAAAGTTGGATGAAGCTAATGTTTTCGAGGTGCAAAACATGTCAGATGAAACCAATAATACTTTAGACCTGTACAACATAGATCTCTTAGAGAACAGAGCTGAAAATATTCTGTAAATTTTAAAAATATTACAGAAATTTATTCTGTAAATAAAGCAGAAGTTAGTCTCAGAAGCCAGACTTGGTGGTACACAGCTATGATCCCAGCATATCGGATGTGTAGGCAGGGGGGTGGCAGTTTTGAAGAAAGTCTTGGGTACTTAGTAAGACAAAATCAACTCCCCTTCAGAATTCAGGTGTAAGAAAATAAAACAAAAGTGAAGAAATTTTTGCATTTGTCATTTATATTTGTAGCGTCAAGATGCCTTTTTTAACTAATAGCATATTTGCTTTAGGAGCGGCTTTGAAATATACTGTCCACCTGCTCCCATATCAGGGCTTTTCTCAGTTACAGCCTTGTTTGTACTGGCAGATCCTTACTTACTTGATCTTTCTTAGTGTGTGTGTTTTATGATTGTAAGCTCTGTTCTGTCACTTAAATGTACAGCTCCTACATATTTTATAAGTGATGGACTACTACCTGTCAATATACTAGCTTGTAGTGAGTTAAAGAAAGCAACATTTGGCCTAAAGAAAGTTTTGGTTATGGTTAGCTTATATATTATACTAAAAACTGCTTTTTTGCATTCTATTTTCAGTACCCATCTAAATTCTTATTTCATGTATCTTTACTTTATGTACATCTTGATATCTGCCTGCTCTTTGACTTTCATCAAGTACAGAACTGTCTCAAGGTAGCACACAGACTCATTTTGGTCAGATAATATAGAATGACTTTCTGTAGTCTGATCTTCTTAATTTGATGATAAGATGGTAAGTTTTCTTGAACAGATAAGCTCTGTCATGAGTGGAACAACAGTGCTAGGTATTTTTTATGGCAACATATAACCTTGAAGTTTTGCCTTTGCATATTAAGCTATAATGAGATTTATCTGTAAGTTTCCTGTTGACTAAATTTTCCTTATTTATATATTCCTTTTTTACAAAGGGAACCATGGAAGATAAGATTTATGATCGTCAGGTAACAAAGCAGTCACTGTCTTTCCGAGTTGTTGACCAACAGCAGGTTGAACGTCATTTTACCATGAATGAGCTTACTGAACTTTATACTTTTGAGCCAGACTTATTAGATGACCCTAATTCAGAGAAGAAGAAGAAAAGGGATACCCCCATGCTGCCAAAGGTATGTGTATTCAGATTATCAGGTTAACTAACAAACCAAATGCAGACAGGGACCAAGGAAACTATACTACTACAGTGAACATGAGACTTCTCATTAAGTCTGTACTTCATAGATTTTCCGAGATTAATTTATATTTAATAAGCTTTAATCTATATAGTTATAACTGAAAGGATGCCTGATTGCTTCTTCGTATAGCATCAAAAAAGGTAGTATTTCTGAAAAGTATAATTTATTTCAAGTAACATTCCCACCACCCAGAAAGAAACCTGAGGAGAAATCATTAAGGCTGTATTTTTCTAAGCTTCCAATTGAGGGCATATTTAATTAACTGAACTAGTAAATTAGTTGTCTCTCCTTTAACCTTCTTTTCTGTCTCAGACAGCAATTAAGAATCAAAAAATTGGTCTCTATCATCTCTAGTCATTTGGAAACTGCAAATCACAAGCATTAATGAGATATTACCTGATACCTGTTAGGGTTGCTATTAAAAAATAAAAAGTAGTAAGTTTTGGTGAGGATATGGATAAAGGGAACCCTTAAGTACTTTTGGTATGCGTGTAAATTAGTACAGCCACAACTCAAAACAGTGTGGACATTCTTCAAAAAATTAAAATACAATTACCATATATTTCAACAGTGTCATTTCTAGATATATATCAAAAGGTATCAAAGTTTGAATATTGAGCTATCTGAAATCCTTTGTGTTTTTTGTAGCATTAGTCACAGTAGCTAAAACATGAAAGGACTCTCAATGTGTATCAACAGATCAGTGGTTAAAAATCTATCAGATATTATCCTGCCTTGAAAAATTGTGTCAGGGAATCCTGCTGTTTGCAACAAAATAAAGGGTATTATGCAAAGTAAAATCAACCAGAAATAAGATGATTCTCATTATATGAGCTTTCTAAAAGATCCTGTTTCATAGACTCAAAGAGAAATAAATGGTGGTTACTAGGGACAGTGGATGAGTGAAATTGGAAGCTTTTGGTCAAAGGACAGAAAGCTTCAGTTAGGCAAGATAAATTAGATATAATCATATGTAGTATCTACTGTTAAAAATATTGACTATAAAGTTAAACTTTTGACAACAGGTATATCTTAAATGATCTTATCACCAAAAGATAATAATGATAATAATAGAGTTGGATGAAGCTTTTAGAAGTGATGAGTATGGCCATGACATTGATTCTGGTGATACCTTCTTTCATGGGTATATCCATATCTGTAAATTCCCTGAGTTAAATACATTAACTATGTACAGCTTTTTTGTATAGAGATGTAAGTTGCTAATAATCTTGACTTAGTCGATTTAGTACTTTTTTAATTTTAATACTTAATTTGTTAAGTATTCTCCCATATTACCTCAGTTGCTTAGTGAAAATTTTTTTTCAGTTGGTCAGTAATTCATTGAATACAGTGCTAATTTGAATTTCTTCACTTATACATGCATACTATGTACTACCACATGCTTATAAGGCACAAATGGTCTTTTATCCATCTGTTATAAAAAGTTCAGCAAGTTAGGTGTATTGGTACATAACTGGAATCCCAGCAATAGGGAAGCAGAAGTAAGAGGATGGAGCATTTGAGATTAGGGCTCCTTAATAAGTCCTAGATCACCCTGTCTTACTCCTGCCTCCAAAGAAGAATCAGTAAATAAAATAGTATCTCCCTGGGAAAGAGCCCTAAGAGGTCATGTAGTGATTAACTTCTTGTTTTATGGGAAACTGGATCATAGCTGACAAGAGGTTAAACCATGCCACACACCTTGTAATATCATTTACATGGGAGGCTGAAGTACAATTATGAGTTTGAGGCCAGCTTTGGATTACATACTGTATCAAAACCAAAGTAGAGAAAATTAATAGAGGCCATTTTGTTTATTGTATGACAAGATTCTTATTATAGGAAATTTGTTTAACTGGGTAAACCTTATTTTCTGGCTTTAGAGATATACTATGAGGATTGCTAAGAAGAACAACAACACATTTTGTATGCTTAAGAGATTTTAAGTGTTAACATTTTAGACTACCATATTGTTGAAATTTTGCTTTGTGGGTGAATCTTCAGTGTCCTATGGGAAAGACATAGTCTCAGCAGACATCCTGGTTCTCTGGCTTTTTTTACAATATTCCCTGAGTCTAAGGTTCAAGGCCCACCTCTAGATGAACATCTAAAGGCAATTAGTGACTACCAGGAGAAAGAGAATAAGTCTCTTCTGGGGATGAACCCTTGAACTGGTTATCTAGCACCAAATGGTGAGGCAATCCTAAATGGAGTCACGGGTTGTAGTTCTATATTTATGTAGGTTATATTTATATATTTATGTATACCTGTAAATAATAATGAAAGGAAGAAAAGGAAAATGTAGAAATGAAATAGGAAAGTTAAAAGGGTAGCTTGGAAGTATAGTAGTACAAGGAATGGGTGGTGGCAGGATATAATAATAGAAGGCTGAAGATGATCAAAGTATACTATATGCATGTATGAAGTGTCAAATTCATTATGTTGTGCAATTAATAAATGAAAATGAAAAACAGATTTTTAAAATCTGGTAGGAAAAAATATTGTCTAAATGCTACAGACTGTCAGGAATAAAACCATATCTACTGTACTTGATAGTCAGAATGGTCACTTACAGACTTAAGGTAATTGTTACATTTTGCTCCTTAACCCTTTGTCATAAAGCAGAAAAAGAAAGGGAATGATGGCTATATTAACACAGGTATTTCAAACCTCTCAAAGTTCTTCAATAAAGAAAAATAAGCATTTATTTCTAAAAAGGTTGTATTATCTAGGCTAAAAGTTTGCTCAAACTGTCTCCTTCAGTCCAGCAACTGAAAAGCCATAGTGTTGTTTTCATTTTTAGGATGAGAAATCCAGGCCTGTGGTACAAGCCTGCAGTTCAAACTACTCAGGAGGTTTAACTTGGTGAGCCCTTATCTCAGAATAAGAGAAAGCAAAGTGAAGAGCTAGGGCTGTAGCTCAGAGGTATAGCTCCTGCTTAGCATACATAAGGCCCTGGGTTCAAAGCACATAAATACAAAAGAAAGAAATGGGGGTAGAGGGGGAGAGTCAAGGCTCAGTGAGATTATGTCACTTGGCCAGGTTTATGCATCTAATTTGTGTCAAGGCTGGCCTTCATATCTGCTCTGCTGAGCACCAAAGCAGATGTTTTTCACTTTCTTTGCTGGGGATTGAACTCTTATGACCTTATGCATACTAGGCAAGCTCTGCACTACTGACCTATCCTCTTTATACTCTTAATACTATGTTTTATTGTTGTCCCTGCCCATTAAAAATTATAAAGTTTTTACCAAATACAGGAAATATGGCAAAGGCCCCCTGAGATTTGTGAAAACTCAGTGACTTTTTATGAAGCGTTTTGTTTTTGAGATCGGGTTTTCCTGTGTAGCTTTGTCTATCTTGAATAGTTAAATGTAAGCCAGGCTGCCATCAAACTCAGAGATACACCTGCCTAATCCTCCCTTGTATTGGGATTAAAAGCATGAACAACCACTGACTCTTCATTTTAATAAATAAAGATTTTAAAATTTAGAATGCTTTTACAGTCAAAAATTTTCCTGTGTCGAAACTAAGATTGCGTAATTTACCTTACAGCTTATGAAATTTAAAATTTTCACATGAATGCAAAGCTTTAAAGTTCACAAAGGTTCATTTTACACATACTAATTAATTAAGATCAGAAAACTGGGGCTTAGAGATTTGGTGTGGCCCAGAAGGTTTGGCTTAAAACTTGAACTTTGAGTTTTCATAATTGTATTTGCTATTACACAGAGATGATTCAAGGCTAGCAGAATGTGACTAAATGAGATCAGGTACAATAAAACAGCAGGAAGTTAAGTTCCCATGTCTTTTCAACTAGAGCCCCTCTGTTTTTATATACTTTTACATATTGGGCTTCAACATAAGCTCAGTAAGTCTTTTATCTTACCTTAAGTGAATAGAATAAATATTCTAGGTCATGTCTTAGAAATCTGTACAGGCATATTTGAAGATGAGGACTTGCTTGAAGATCGCTTGAAGAAATGTTGAAAATAGGAGTGGCTGTGGCATTGCTGAGACAACAGGGAGAACAGGAAAAAGAAATAGTAATAAAATAGCACAAACTGGAGGAACCTGAAGAAATAATATAATCATACTGCAAGGTCTAAGTAGGCAAATAGAAGTGTAAGTATGGGAAGAGAAGAAAAAAAAATGCTCCAAGGTGGATAGGAATTGTAATCATAGAACAATTGGGAATCATAGTATGGCCAGGATCTATTGAAGAATTTTAGATAAGAAACTTTTTTCATCTTAGAAAAATCATTTTGTGTATCAATGCAGAAGGTGAATTGGAGAAAATAAAATGAATGTTAAAACGCTTGTTAGGATGCCATTAAAATGATGTAGGTAACAGGTAATCGCAGGCCAAAGGGAAGGTGCCATACAGTGTAGTTAATAAATGTTATGTTTGTTCCTTAGGCTTTATTTATAAGTTCATTTCATCTTGCTAATTATTTGATAGAATTTATTTTGCCGTTTGCAATGAAACATTTCTTGTCATTTGAACCTGCTTTTATTAAAACTATATCAAAGCTACCTCCTATTATTACAGCATAATTGTGGCTACAGTCCCTTTTATCCGTAATTTTATTATCTTTAATTTTTCATTACTTTTTTCATATATATTTTGATCATGTTTTCTCCCTTCCTCCAATTCCCAGGACTTCCCCACCTCCCTACCCACTCAACTTTATGTTCTTTCTGTCCCTTGTTTTGTTTTGGCTTTTCCTCCTACTTTGTTTTGGTTTTTAAATTTGTGGGTTTATTATCCTTAATTTTTAATAAGAACACTGAAAGTGAAACATTGTCATTCTTTTCATCAGCTAATACTATCTAGTTACTAAGTAGAATGCCTTTTATACGTTAATTTTTTCTGAAATTACTTCTTTTTAATTTACCTGATGTAATTATGTGTCTTTCTGCCTCATCATGGCCTCTTTATTGCATAATTCTTGTTCTTATATTTCTGTTATTGTTTAGTTTTACTTTTCAACTTTCTAATTAGATTTGATGTCTCAGACTTAGTTTACTAGTCACTTGACTGTGGTTTTGTCTCTTATTTTCATAGCTCTTTAAAGGCAAGAACTACATTCTTCCCTTGCTCTCTTCCATAGTGAGCAATGTAACACTGGGCACATTCATCTAGCCTTTAAAACAAAAAACTCTCTCAGGGCATGGTGTCACATGCCTTTAGTCCTACAGTAGTACTTCCCCAGTACTTGGGAAGCAGAGGCAGGCAGATCTCTGTGAGTTCAAAGGCAGCCTGGTCAGCCAAGGCTATAAGGCTACACAGGCTACACAGAGAAACCCTGTCTTGAAAAAACAAAAGGAGGTGGGGGGGGCATCTGTAGAAGAGTATCATTGAACTTGCATCATTCCTCAATAATTTACTGTTATTGAAAAGTGTGGCTACAGTTAATTGAGTGGTTAGTCTCACTCTGTTAGTCTCTTAAGGTAGATTTCTGAAAGGAAGATAATTAGTTTTACTTCGTATCTGGTTTTATTTGGGTCTTTTTGTGCTCTACTGTCATACCACACACCAACCGCTTATATTGTGTCTTTTGTTCCTTCTTGCACCTGCCTTGTAAGTCAGCTTTATTCACCACCATATCACATTAACTTACACTTTCTGAAATCTGCACGAGTCTTAATTTTTGTTGCCAATGAAATTTTTCTCTTTTTGAAATTCAGTACCTTCATAATCTTGTGAACACTTTTTTTTTTAAAGTGAGTTAGTTTCAGGATCTTCTGAATTATGTCCTCTTAGTATATCTCCTTGTTTCCTTTTTTTTTTTTTTTTTTTCTGTATAGCTTAGGCTCACCTTGAATTCACTATGTATCTTAGGCTGTCCTTGAATATTTAGTACTCCTACTTCAGTATACTGAAAGCTGGGATTACAGGTATGAATCATATCCAGCTCTCTGGTTAGGGTTTCTTTTGCATTGATAAAACTGAAAGCAGCTTGGGGATGAATGGGTTTATTTGGTTCACAGGATATAGTAGTCCATTATCACATAAGTCAAGGAAGGAACCTAGATGCAGGAACTGAAAGAAAGACCATGGAACATTGCTGCTTACTGGCTTACTCCCTCTGATCTGCTTAGTTTGCTTTCATTTTTCTTGAGAATGTTTTATTATTATTATTATTACTACTACTATTTACAAATGTATTATTATTTAAATTTTTCTCCTTTTTTTTTTTTACAATTTATTCATTATGTATCCCAATTGAAGCTTCCTCCCTCCCTCTTTCCCCTTCCTCGTCCACTGAAAGGGGGAGTTCTCCTCCCCTGCCATCTGCCATAGCTTATCAAGTCTCATTAGGACTCCCAGGATCCTCTTCCTCTGTGGCCTGGCAAGGCTGCATCATCAGGGCGAGTGATTGGAGAGCAGTCAATGGAGTTCATGATAGAGGAAGCCCCTGCTTCCCTCACTCAGATCCACATGGAGACTGAGCTGCCAATTGGCTATATCTGAGCAGGAAGTAAAGGTCCTCTCCATTCATGGTGTTTGTTGCTGCATCAGTCTCCGCAGAACCCCCTGGGCTCAGATGTTTTAGCTTTGTTGGTCTCCTTGTGGGGCTGCTGTCCCCTCTGTGTTTTTCTATCCCCCATTCCCATCTTCCATTTGCTCTGCCCAAAGTTTGGCTGTGAGTCTTAGCATCTGCTTCAATCCCCTATTGGGTGGAGCCTTTCTAAGGGCCCTGTAGAGTAGGCTCCCATCCTGTTTCCTCTCTTCCACTTCTTGTATCTATCTTGTTTGCCATTCTTGTTTGCCTTCTTGTTTTTAGCTTCTTTAAGTCTGTAGCTTTTAGTATGGCTGTCCTATATTATATGGCTAATATCCACTTATAAATGACTGTATACCATGCCTATCTTTCTGTTTCTGGGTTACCTCACACAGGGTGATCTTTTCTAGTTCCATTCATTTGCCTGCAGTTTTCATGATTTCCTTGTTTTTAATAACTGAGTAATATTTCATTGTGTAAATGTGCCTCAATGCCTGTATCCATTCCTCAGTTGAGGGACATATAGGTTGTTTCCAGCTTCTGAAAATAAAGCTGCTATGAATATAGTTGAGCAAATGTCCTTGTTGAATTGTGGGGCATCTTTTGAGGATATGCCCTGGAGTGGGATAGCCAGGTCTTGAGATAGTGCTATTCCCCATTTTCTGAGAAAGCACCAGATTGATTTCCAAAGTGGTTGTACAAGTTTGCACTCCCACCAGCATGGGAAATGGGTTCCCCTTTCTCTACATCCTCTCCAGCATGTGTTGTCACCTGACTTTTTGATCTTAGACATTCTGATGGGTGTAAGGTGGAATCTCAGGATCGTTTTGATTTGCATTTCCCTGATGACTAAGGACGTTAAACATTTCTTTAAGTGTTTCTCTGCCATTTGATATTCCTCTGTTGAGAATTCTCTGCTTAGCTCTGTAACCCATTTTTTAATTGTATTATTTCGTTCGTTGGTGTCTAATTTCTTGAATTCTTTATATATTCTGGATATTAGACCTCTGTCAGATATAAGGTTGGTGAAGATCCTTTCCCAGTCTGTAGGCTGTCATTTTGTTCTGTTGACAGTGTCCTTTGCTTTACTGAAGCTTTTTAGTTTCATGAGGTCCCATTTATTGATTGTTGATCTTAGAGCCTGTGATGTTGGTGTTCTGTTCAGGAAGTTGTCTTTTGTGCCAGTGAGTTCAAAGCTGCTCACTTTTTCTTCCAACAGATTAGTGTGTCTGGTTTTATGTTGAGGTCTAGATCCACTTGGACTTTAATTTTGTGTAGGGTGATACCTTTCAGGCTGTTTGCATTTTTCTACATGTGGACATCCATTTAGACCAGCACCATCTGTTAAAGATGCTATTCTTTTTTTTCCATTGTATGGTTTTGGCATCTTTGTCAAAAATCAGGAGTCCATAGGTGTGTGGGTTTATTTCTGAGTCTTTGAATTCCATTGACCCATCATTCTGTTTCTATGCCAGTACCATGCAGTTTTTATTACTGTTGCTCTATAGTACAGCTTGAGATAGGGATGTAGATACCTCCAGAAGATCTTTTATTGTAGAGGATTGTTTTAGCTATTCTGTGTTTTTTGTTTTCCCATATGAATTTGAGAATTTTTCCTTGTTTTTTATATATCCCTGGACCACTTGCCCAAGAATGACACCACCCCCAGTGAGCTTGTCCCTCCACCTCAATCATCAATCAAGAAAAGCCTTACAGACTTGTCTACAGGTAGTCTAATGGAGGCTTTTTCTGTATTCAGGTTCCTTGTCTTAGATAACTCCAGTTTGTGTCAAATTGACAAGAAAAACCAACTGAGGTACTGCTGTCTTCAGTCCATCCTTGCAATTTTTCAGAGTAATATTCTTCAGTCATTGTAAGCCTTCACCAAACTTAGAAATTCACCAAAAGAGGCGCTTAGTGATAAACGAGTTGGTAACTGATTTTTGACTCTTTGATTCCTAAATATTAGTGTCACCTTTGCTAACATATGTAAATTTTCTCTGGGAAAATCTTTTTTTGGCAATAAACTTATAGATTGCATAGATTTTAGTAATAAAATCTTGGCCAGGACCATGTTTCATAATATGCTTAAGTAGGTGTTTTGTTCCTCTTAAGTACAGTGTATACAGCCTAAGTTCTGTACCCTTTATTAAGAAAACAAAAGCCAGTAGAACTGGCATAGAAGCATTTCTGCACTTCCTTTTCCAGCACCGTACCACTAAGTCTCTTTAAATGTGGACTGCATGTTGGTAATTATAGGGAGGACAAAATGGGGATTTAAGCTAAAGTACCCTAAGTGAGGCTTTAGGGTGGCTTTCTCCACCCTGATTTTGTGTACAATTTTCTGTCCTAGTCTTCAGTCCTTTATTCAAGCTGTAATACCTCAAAGCATAGTTTACTGAACAGAGATGTTATTGTACAGTTTTATTAGCCAGCACATGATAAATACAAGGTTTTACTTTTGTTAATCTTAACAATAGAGTACAATACCTTTAAAATAATTTGATGTAAAGTGTGGAATAGCTTATCAGCTTATTTTAGGAACTTTCTCTGAGCTTGCATACATTTGCTTTTGAGACATAAGAACCACAGGGTGGCATATGAGCCCAATTTTTGCTGTCATCTACTTCTAAGAAGCCAAGTTTATAATTGAGATATGAAGTTTAATGCCGTTTTCATTATTTCTCTTCCTCTTTTATTATATGTCTAGTCATTTTTTTGTTTAATAAAACAGAGTCTAGTATTACTCACACATGAGTTTTCTGATACAAAAATACTTATTATTTATCTAAAAACAGTAGAATACTAAGCCAGGCATCGGTGGTGCATGCCTTTAATCTCAGTACTCGGGAGGCAGAGGCAGGCAGAAATCTCTAGGACAGCCTGATCTACAAGATGAGTTCCAGGATAACCAGGACTACATAGAGACCCCCCCCCCCAAAAAAAAAACAAAAACAAGAATGGCATACCAGAACATACAAGAAGAGAAATTATTTTATTTCTACCATTACTTTGTAGGTTATTTTTTTTTATGACACAGCTTACCAAACCATTTCTTCTCTTTTTTTTTTTAAATTAATTTATTTTTTTGTTATCAATCACAGGTTAGGTACTTTGCATCCCAAGCGTAGCCCCCTCCCTCATTCCCTCCCACCCTCCCTAACCCTCCCTCATCTCCTCCCCGCCCCCTCCAAGTCCACCAACAGGGGAGGACCTCCTCCCCTTCCATCCAACCCCAGCTCATCCTGTCTCCTCAGGGCTGGCTGCAATGTCCTCCCCTGGGATCTAGCCAGTCTGTCACTCCCCTGCTTGTATGGGGGAGGGTCAAAGAGTCAGCCATCAAGTTCAAGACTCAAACAGTCCCTGTTTCCCTCACTAGGGTCTTTAGTCCTACTCCGAGCTATCACGGGCCCCATCTGAGCAGGGGTTCCAGGCTACATCCACACGTGACCCTTGGTTGTAGAAACGTCTCATACAAGACCCCTGTGCCCTGCTCAGTTTGGTCTTTGTGGAGCTCTTGTTCTCCCCAAGTGTCAACAACCTCCCCCAGATCTATCGTTATTTCTCGCCCTCTGTCAGAGGCTTGATCTCGAACCTCCTCCATTTCTATCATCATTTCTTGCTCTCTGCCAAAGACTTGAGCGCGAGTCTTAATATCTGCTCTGATACATCGCTACATTGACCCCCCCCCCCCCCAGAGGTCCTCCTTGGCATACTCCTGTCCTTATTAAAGTCTATTATTTGGTGGTTTTTGGGCTAGTTGGTGCCAGGTAGAAGGAACAACTGGGTCGTATTTTTATTCCTGATCATCTGCTAAGTGCCCTTTTGGAGATAATCTTGTTTTTTTTTTTCCTTTAGTTCTTAAAATGTGTTTACGGGGTGGGGGGGGCACTACAGTGTATGAGTAGTCATCTGGACAACTTGCAGTAGTCGATTGGATTGCAGGTACCTTTGCTGACTGAGCTATCTCCCTTTGTTCATTTTGAGACAGAGTCTCACTCTGTAGTTGAAACTCACATGGAAGTCATTATGTACCTACACTAGGCTATCAAATTCATGGCATTGCTTCTGTCTTAATGTCTACAGTGCTGAAATGAAGTGGAATATATTTCTACAGGACAAAAATGAAGTTACACGTCTGGCTCTTGGAGATAATCTTAAGCAAGCCACATAAGCTTTGTGAACCTTAAAATTCTCAAAAAAATAACAGTACCTACAACCTCACACAGTGCACACAGACACACACAGCCTCATATGTAGTAACTGCATCAATGTTCACTGCTAGTTTCCTTTCCATAGTTGTAATATTGCCATTTTGCTAAGTTCATTTCTCTGAAAGTAATATAGAGTTAATTTTTTGAAAGGAGTGTCATACGAAATTTTTATCCTTAGAAGATAAAAGGTGGACATATGAATGAAAACATTTAGGGGCCAAAGGAAATAATCTTAGCTATACTGTGAAAGAAGCAAGTATATGAGGCTTGAATTTCCTTTAAGATGAATCATATCACTTGGCAGAATATTAACATTAATTATGAAATACCAATAATCACTTCTAATGCACTTGCCAAGAAATGAATACTCTTCCCAGTAAGTAAGGATTTTCTTTCCTCCCTTCTTAGATAATACATGGGAAGAATTATCTTTTGACCACGTGATGCTTATGTAGTATTTGGGTTTTGGTATTTATATTATTTAGTTTAATAAAGAATCTCAGTTTTCGGTTAGCTATGTAGTAATTTTTAAAATAAAAGAACATTTCTGATATCTTCCTACAAACTACACAAAATATACTTGCTATTAGTGCTTTATAATGCTGCTTTGCGTCTTTATCTTTTTCTCTCTTTTCTTTTTAACAAGAAAAACTAGTAAGCCCAGGCTACCAAGTCTTTCTTTAGGTTATAGAGTCCATAATGCCAAATAGCATATTCTCAAATTCTGGCAAGCTAAGGTGCCTTAAACATTATTGCCAGTATAAATTACATCATATATATTATATCTTTGCTGGCCAGGGTGTTTTGCAAGACTGGGGAAGGATTGAGTTGGACTCCAGAAATTGTTTCCTCATGCAGAATTTGATGCACTACAAATATTTACTACTTGTTAAGCCTAGTGATGCATGCTTGTGATCCCAACTTGAGAAGCTGAAGCAGGATGGTAAAAAGTTCAAGGTCCATGCTGGTTCATTTCTGTAGTGTGATTCATAATTTGTATCTAATAATAAAGGCTTCAAAGAGATACGAACATTGGATGTTCCATGTGAATTTCTTAGAATAGTGCTACCATATAGGTATACCTTCTGTTTAGCTCAGAAAGTTCCACAGTGGGCTGACAAGGATTCATATCTCAAAGTTAGTAACACTATACTATTTTGATATGCTAAAAAACAGCCTGTGGAGTAAGTACTGTGACCCACTCTTTCAGAGATCAAGCTATCCTAATTTTCTGTTTGACAGTCTAGTGTTTTTATCTCCCTTACTACAAAAAGTATTTAAAAATTTTTATATCTTCCCTTTGTCTATGTTGATCCAGCCCTGGCTGGCTTGGAACTTGCTATGTAAACCAAGCTGGCCTTTAGCCTAGAGAGGGTCTGCCTATTCCTCCCAAGTGGCAGGATTAAAGATTATGATGGCACCTGGGTTGTGAATATCTTCAAACCAGAAAAGCGAAATACCTACAAAGCAATCATGTAGACTTGTCAGTTGTTAGTGTTTTACTATATTGGCCTTGTCTACATTAGTGACAAATTTTACACCACAAGCATTATGGTGTTCGCTTTGTAAAGATTTAATCCTGAGGAGGGGTGGTTAGTGCTGATGAGATGACTCAGTTTCTAAAGTGCCTGCACAATAAGTATAAGGATCTGCGTTCAGATCCCCAGCACCCATGTAAAAGTTCACCATGGCGATACATATACTTAACCCCGGGCTGGGAGATGAGTGCACTTAGGAGCTCTTTAGTCAGGTCAATGAACTCTTATTTCAGTTAGAGATCTTGTCTTCGGTATTATGGTGGAAAGCCGTCAGGAGACACTTGACATCAACTTCTGGGCATATATGACTTAGGCATGCATCTCTCAAGTATTAAGACATTTCTTACATAACAGCCACACTATGAAATGAATATCTTAATTTTGTAATGTCCAGTTGTCTTTAAATGTCTTATAACTATTTTGTTAATATCAAGGTTCACTAAACTTTACATATTACATTTGGTTATTGAGACTTTTGCTATACCCTTCTTTTAAGATCTCTTTTTATGCCAGGAGGCGAGACCCAGGTTACATGCGTGTGTGCGTCCATGGTTCTCAGTTGGTGGGTGCCTAGGAGGAGAGAGGCTGTGAGCTGGGTGTGCCTTTGCCCAGTCGGGTCCATTCTTTGACTGATGTCGGTCTCCATTGACTGCACGGGGGCAGCTGGTGGCCATCCTCCCCTCTCCCACTGCCAGGGCCAGCGTTATTGCCCACAGCCCAGCTGCCCACTGGTATTCCTCTTTCCCAACTGGCTTTTTCCCCCTGCACAGGAACGGAAAGCTTATCCTTGGGGGTGAGTGGTTTCCCTGCACTTCCACTGCTGCTCCGGCTTTTATGAAGCCTGAGCTGGTGTCCTGTCCTGGCATTGCATGTCCGCCCTGATCCTATCCAGGTACCTCTTGTCATGTTCCTGTGCTTAGGTTTAAAATCTTTATTATGAGCAGTCTTTCCTGTCCATTCTGTTTGTTTATTTAGTGGTGGAGGGTGGGGGGTGTATGTGTGTTTGTCTATGTGCGTGTTGCCTTGTTTCTTTTCTCTCACATTTTCCACATGCTGGAACTTAGGCATTAGATCTAACAGGCTGAGTATATTTGTGGCAGATACTCTTTGTTTGTTTGTTTGTTTGTTTGTTTGTTTTTCCTTCAAGATAGGCTTTCTCTGTAAAAGTCTTGGGCTGTCCTGGACTGGCTTTGTAGATCAGGCTGACCTTGAACTCACTTCCGTATGTCTCCCTGAGTACTGGGATTACAGGCTCCCAGTTGTGGCAGATCTTTTTTTTTTTCTTTTTTTTATTATTATCATTTACTACAGTTTATTCAATTTGTATCCCGGCTGTGGCCCCCCCTCTCTTCTCCTCCCAATCCCACCCTCCCTTTCTCTTTTTCCCCTATGCCCCTCCCCTTGTCCACTGATAGAGGAGGTCCTCCTCCCCTTCTATTTGACCCTAGTCTATCAGGTCTGATCAGGACGGGTTGCATTGTCTTCCTCTGTGGAATGGCAAGGCTGGAGTCTCCCCCCACCCCTTCCCCAGGAGGGAAGGTGATCAGAGATCCAGCCACTGAGTTCATGCCAGAGAAAGTCTCTTCTTCCCTTACTAGGGAAACCACTTGGATACTGAGTCTGTGGGTTACATCTGAGCCAGGGTTTTCGGTCCTCTCTATGCATTGTCCTTGTTTGGGGTATCGTTCTCTTCAGGGACCCCAGGGCTCAGTTTTTATGGCTCTTTTGGTCTCCTTTTGGAGCTTTTGTCCCCTCCAGGTCTTTCTGTCTCCCACTTCTTTTATAAGATTCCCTGCACTCTACCCAAAGTTTGGCTATGAGTCTCATCCTCTCCTTCAATACCTCCATCAGTAGAGTCTTTCAGAGGCTGTCTGTGGTAGGCTCCTGTCCTGTTTCCTGTCTTCTCCTGCTTCCGATGTCTATCTGAATGAGGATTGAGCATCTTCCCTTGGGTCTTCCTTGTTGTTCAGCTTCTTTGGGAGTATAGATTTTAGTATGTTTATCTTATATTACTTGGCTAATATACACTTATGAGTGAGTATATACCATGTGTGTCTTTCTGTTTCTGGGTTACCTCATTTAAGATAGTATTTTCTAGTTCCTACCATTTGCCTGCAAATTTCATGATTTCCTTGTTTTTCTAATTCTCTTTAGCAAATGTTATGTGTTCCAAACACAAAAGTCTAATATGCTGTTAATTCAGCAAGCTTTCTAGTTATTTACTACACATGCTACAGTTTTTCTCTCACTGCAGTCTGGGGGAAGAAATGGGCTTCAAATGTGAGAATAAAAGCTTTTGGATCATGCTTATTAAATTTCTTCATTAAAATGCTAGACTTCTTCAAGTAAAGGACTTGAAGGACTTTTTTCATAGCCTTTTGAGTGGGTCATATGGCAGTTAAGAATTCTCTGACCTTTTATTTGCAGATATTATAAAACTCAAATTCAAAATGATGGTAAGCAAAATATTTTTGAAATATGGCAAACCTCCTGTTCTTCCCCCAGGAAAAGCCTTGATTATTTTTTAACAATTTTATTTTCAAGGTTAGATTTCAAAATTAATTAAATGGGAATTTTTGTCAGCTTGCCAAATATTTTAAAGTTATAAATAAATGAATTTAAACTTTTAATTTATCATTAATTTTGTTTTATTAATTGAACTAGTCAATTTTAAAGCTTAAACTAATTTAGGTGGTTAGCTGAAATACAGACCATGCTTTTCTTCAGTTTGTAGGCATAACTTATCTAAGCAAAAATAAGTTTAAACAAAGAAAAGTAAAGGTACACATTTGGATGTAATTTAAACCTCATTTTGATGACTGTTGGCTTAGTGATTATAGATTCTGTCCTAGTGTTGTTTTCAATAATAGTGTTACTATAGCAACAAACATAATTC
The DNA here is from genome assembly GCA_028658305.1 of Pachyuromys duprasi. Classification (NCBI taxonomy): domain Eukaryota; kingdom Metazoa; phylum Chordata; class Mammalia; order Rodentia; family Muridae; genus Pachyuromys; species Pachyuromys duprasi. Next base: position 76,048,374 of record CM053742.1, read on the forward strand.
TGCTTTAAAGGGGGAAAACAAAAACCTTTCCACTGATTGTATCTTATATGAGATGAAAACTTTAACTTTCATAGTTTATTCTGGATTCGCAAGACTGTATTTCCTGAAGAACTAGTCTGAGGATCCAGTTACACATACTTTTTGGCCCTCTTAATCACATTATTCATTTCTTATATTGATTGAATGCTATAATTAATTTAAAAGGCAAAGGTGTGGGAACAGTATCTGCTTTCCTGCTTCTGAACTATATTATTTTCTATTTTTTAAGACAGCGGCTTAATTTGTGTGTATTATGTTTTTATTCTTAAAACAGAGAAAGAGTATGTTGGGGTTATATGCATGAATTCGTATGAGTGCTCATCTGATCAGAGGTCAGCACTTTCCATCTTGATTTTTTGAGATGGGGTCTTGCCAGACCTGGTGTTAAGCTAACTGACCAGTGATCCCTAGAGTCCCTCCTTTTTCTCTGTCCTCAGCTCTGGATTTACAGACATGTATGGTCATACCCACCTTTTCTTTTCCTCTTTTTCAAAATATTTCTGCTTTTTCTTTATTCTTCTCTAATATATTATATTCCAACTGCAGTTTCCCCTCCCCTCTGCTCCCAGCCTCTCTCCTCTCAGAAATGAGCAGTCCTCTCAGGGACATCAGCCAGATACCTCGATTTTTATGTATGTACTGAAGATCCAAACTCAGGCCCCTCTGCTTGCATTTAATATCCTAAGGTATTAAAATGACGATGGTCATAACACACAAATTTGTCTGAGGGCTTGAGAATTGTCAGCACAACCAGTATGTAAGGAAATTATTAAAGTATACTGCTAATTCATTTCATCTTCGGTGTCATAATAACACAAGAAACCAATTTTAATGTCTTATGTGAAGGAATAGTTGATGAAGCTTTTCTATACAATGCAGTGTTTCTCAATCTTCCCAATGCTGTGACCCTTTAAACACAGTTCCTTATGTTGTGGTGACCCCCAACCATAAAATTTTATTGCTGCTTCATAACTTTAATTTTGCTACCGTTATGAATCATAGTGTAAATATTTTTTGAGATAGAGTTTTACCAAAGGGTCACAACTCACAGGTTACTTTGTTATACAATGACATAATGTAAGGTCTATTTACTCATCAAAAAATGTTTGTTTTTATTTTTTGTTTTTGTTTTGTTTTTGTTCTGTTTTTTGGTGTAAAATGATGTCCATGCAAAGATAGCAAGGGAGAAACGTAGGTTTTAACTAAGAATAATCCATTCCCATTTATACATGTATAAATATATGAAGAAATACATAACATGATATTGGTTGCTGTCCCCAGGTTATATAGTTAGATATTATTATTACTTTCATTAATTATTTGAAAAAAGAGATATTCAAATTCATTATAAAGAGTTTCTGGTTTGCTTTTCAGTTTTTTCTTGATGGAATGAGGAAGGTACTATGTTATGTTAGTAAGGCTCCAGAATTTATTAATGGTAGAAATCAAAGTAATGTGAACTTTTCCTGTGACTTACTGGTATTTCAGTTGGCTATGAATCAAAAGGAACGTTATTGCCTGGGCAGAGGTTGAATTGTCAGCATTACCTGACCTTAATTAGGTGATCATGTTTCATTTTGATAGAATAAATCTTGAATCTGGAATGAAAATGATAAAGTAGTGCATGTCAACTTTAGTATGAGCAAGAATTAGTCTTTCACAAGTTATTGCTTTGGCTTTTACATTTTCTTTCATTAAATTATATTGAGGCTGGAGAGATGGCTCAACAGTTGAGAGCACTGGCTGTTCTTCTAAGGGACTTGGATTTGATTCCAAGCACCCAGCTTTATAGTCGCTTGCAACCATGTATAATTTCAGTTGCATGTAACCCTTTGTATGCACTACCTATGTACATGGTGCACACCAATGAACACAAACAAAACACCCATATACATAAAGTTAAAATAAATAAATAAATAAATAAATAAATAAACATATGCTAGTTAAAGAAAAGTTACAAGTGTTAAAAGTAAAGAAAGATGAAAGACCTTATGACTGTCCAAAATCTTTCAAAGGACCTGGGAAATGGAGGAGCCATACCTCATGAAAACAAGCATTCTCTGTAGTATGATACAATAATAAACACTGGCTAAGTGTTGGGAAATTCAGTCGCTTGTCTCAGCTAGTCCCTTGTGTAATTGGAAAAGTTAATTTCCTGGTCCACAATTTCTCCTCATTTCAAGTCAGCAAGTTTGAGTTTTGAAATTATAGGATGCTAAGGATTAACCTGATAAAACTCGCTGATGTCTCAGGCATTTGTACTGTGTGTGTACACATGTATTTCTGGAAAGGCTTCTCCTTCGCAGTAAACAGTTAATGTCTGAATTGGGTTGTAATTGAGAAATGAACATTATAGTCAATTGACTTGGTGGGTTTGTTTTTTTTTTTTTTAATCAGGTGTTTCCTTTTATTCTGCTATTCTTGTAGCATCTTGTTATACCTGTGAACAAGTAGTATTTCATCCATATTTAACTTCTGTTCAAAGCAGAATTATCAGTGGTATAGCCCCAGAGCCAGTGATGTAGAGTTGTCTTGGTTCTTGGAGTTTTGTTAGAGAAAGAACTAATAGTAATTTTGGTGAGAGTTATCACTTATTACCAGGAGGAAATAAACTAGGTAGTATTTTAACCTTTGAGCTGTGTAATTTATATGGTGTATACGAGAATAGCTGTTCTAGTTCTATTTCATATGTTTACCCATGAAAATATTAGAGGCTGGGTATGGCAATTGAGGCCTGTAATCCCATCATCCAAGAGGCTGAGACAGGAGGATCATGAGTTTGAGGCCATAGCAAAACTCTGTCTCAAGAAAAAAATTTTGAGTATGGTAGTTCATGACAGTCCCAGCACTTATGAACTCAAAGCCAGTGTGGATTGTATGAGACCCTGTTTCACGAAAACAAGGTTTCTTTCCATTTTTATATTTTCTTTTATTAAGCTAGATTTAGTGTGCTTGGGGTAGTTGTGGAGTCTTGTTATCTTTGGAGATGCATTCATAAAGATAGGTACATCTCTTTGCCTGCTAGTCCTAGTAACTGCTCTAGAGGTTGAACAAGTGATGATAAACTTGTCTAGTGGGATACAGTCCAGCAACTAAGATTTAGATGAAATATTTTTACATTAGGCAGTACTTTTCATAGCATCTCTGTTCTACCAGGAATTTTTCTTGAAATCCTCTCTTTGTGTGGTCTTTTAAAAGCTGGCTCATTTCAGCAAAGCCAGTAGCATATACTGCATGTCAAGATGAGTTATGAAGTCCTAGTTATAGCTATGTCTTTTAAAAGTCAGTTCTATTTCCTTTTTTGAAAGGAAGTAACTTTTTCAAGTGAAGATATGATCCAGACAGGGAAAATAATTATGATCTCATCCCTCCAAAACAGGATACCATACTTGCAGAACTTCTTCAGATACATAAAGAGCACATTGTAGGATATCATGAACATGATTCTCTTTTGGACCACAAAGAAGAAGAAGAGCTGACTGAAGAAGAAAGAAAAGCAGCATGGGCTGAATATGAAGCAGAGAAGAAGGTATTTCATTCAGAATGTTTTTGTTTTTGTTTTGTGGAGATGTTTGGGGAAAGGAAGGGAATGTATAGGAGTGATTATGATTTTTGTCCATTGTCTATATATATGAGAATGCCACAGTGAACTTTCTTATTTTATGTCATAAAGATATACTACCAGCAAAAACTGCTTTTGGAACTAGGTACAGAGTCTGTAGGCCAAGCTACTTGAAAGGCTGAGGTCAACATTTAAAGTGTGGTCTGGTTTACAAACTACAGACAAGCAAAATAAGGGTATTTTTTGGTCTCTGTTTTTATGTTGGTCGTTAGAGCAAAGAAGCTGAGGGGTCATATTTGAAGGAAGACATTATTGTAGTTGGCCCTTGGTATAGGCTCCCAGTTATGAACCTCAATTTAAGGGGTTTGGCTGCACTCAGCAGTCAAGTAGGGAAAAGAAAGCAGTTTATACTTCAAAAAATTATTCCATTTCTGTTTAGCCCTTGCTGAATCAAGAGCTGCACATTTAATGTCAATGCCCACCAAGAATTTTATTTAAAATAATTTGTATCTGATTTAAACAGTAGCCCACTTGAGCAGAAATATGCCTGAGCATGGAAACCTTATCCTAATACCTGAACCCTTTTCAAACTCCTAACTCATTGTACCAGACTGCTTTAGCGTTAATATGATGTTAAGAGTCTCATCAGAATTCATTGAGTTCCCTCAGTGTGAGGGAATTACCAGAAGAAAGAATACACCTTTAGGGGTTAAACCTTTCTATGTAATAAGATCTTGGTTTTGGGTGAAAAGGGTGTTTTGTTTGTGTGTGTAAGAGTGTTAATAATTTCCTGGATCTGAGAAAGCAGATTCCTTACTAAACCAGTAGGTGATGTAGAATTTCAAGTTTTTAGTCACAATGTGAAAAATGGCATTTTTTTTTTAAAGGGCCTGACCATGCGTTTCAACATACCGACTGGGACCAATTTACCCCCTGTCACTTTCAGCTCTCAAACTCCTTATATTCCTTTCAATTTGGGAGCCCTGTCAGCAATGAGTAATCAACAGCTGGAGGTGAGTGGTAAAGGACAAAGGTAGTTTAACTGAATTAAAGGCAATTCCAACTGCCTTGTTGCAGGTCCCTATGTAGGAATATCACATTCTCTAAAAGATTACTCTGAATAGACCAAGAAATCTTTCTTTTATTTGTTGACCTTTTTTGCCAACCTAATATAGTAAAATGGAGTTTGTAAAGAGCAAAAAGAAATCAGTGTTTGAAGTTTTAATTATTTTAATTAAAGAATAATAGGGCAGCTGAGTGGCTAGGTAAATAGCACTTTGATCACTTATAAAATACCTGGAAAACAAAGCACTTGCTTAATGTTTGAAAGCAGGTTAAATGCATCCATGAGCTTGCATGCAATGAAGAGGTGGCATTAGATGGATGCTACTGTCCATCATTATGAAGTGTGTCATTTAAAACTAGAGTAAACTATGAATTAAATAGGAAATATATTACCAGTTTAATAAATTTTAAATTTTAATTCATTTTTATTTTTGTGCACTGTTGTTTTGCCTACACATATGTCTGTGTGAAAGCATCGGATTCCCTGGAACTGGAGTTACAGACAGTTGTGAGCTGTCATGTGGGTATTGAGAATTGAACTCTTGTCTTCTGGAAAAACAATCAGGGCTCTTAACCACTGAGCCATCTCTCCAGCCCATAGTTCAACAATTTAATTGCATCTATGGTTTTTCACTTTTAAAATTTGCTCATGGGTTCGTTTAAATTAATTGATTCAGTAAACCTCCAAATCGTATTTTCCTAAAACATCTTTTGCACACTGAGTTTTACTTCACTTGTAGATGCTGAATTTTGCTATTCTCTTCAGTTGTTTAGGTTTTAAGTGCCACGTAAATTGGTGAGAGGAATGGTCTGTATACTTTAAAGCTATGCTGTCTTTCTGCCCTATATAGCTTATTTCTTATATCCTTCTAGGATCTTATTAATCAAGGAAGAGAAAAAGTTGTAGAAGCAACAAACAGTGTGACAGCAGTGAGGATTCAGTCTCTTGAAGATATCATTTCAACTGTAGTAAGCAAAACGACAGTTATCTTACTTCAACCTCTTATTTATGTGCACCTCACATTGTTTGTTTTAACTTTTGTTCATTTCTCTACTTTCTGTGGGAAAAATAATATCCTTATACTTTGATTCAAAAGGGTAAAATTCCAGTAAACTGGTTAACAGTCTCAAACTATAATTCATACATTTTTCCTAGATGTTGACATAAAGGAGAAATACGTAAAAAATATAAGAATTGGGATATCAAGCATAAAAATGTATGAATTGTGTTTTATGTATAAACACATTTTAATGGAGCAGTTACACAAGTTAAATCCAAATAGTTCTTACTCCAGGGGAAGTCAACTCATATACAATAGATAGCTTAGTACCTTGCTCTCCTTACATGGGTTTCTTTAGAAACACGTAAAGGAGGGGGAATGGAGTTAAAAAAAATTCTGAACGTATTTAGGTATCTTAATAATTTCCCTTCAATTGTACAGTTATAAGGAGTAAATAGAAATGTCTTTCTTTTAGTGGAAAGAAAACATGAATCTCTCTGAGGCCCAAGTACAAGCACTAGCATTAAGTAGACAAGCCAGCCAGGAGCTTGACGTGAAACGTAGAGAAGCAATCTACAATGATGTACTGACAAAACAACAGATGGTAAGAACTCTGTCTCCAGACTGTGCTAGATTTTCCTCAGTTTGTAATCAGTTGGTATGAATGTAATGGCCATATAGAATGAATGGCTATTGATTATTTTCTCAAGTTTTGCAAAAAAACTAGTAGTGGGAAGAGATATTTGGCTAAAAGAGTGATGCCACAGTTGGCTCTTCCAGTTTTTTAAAATAAGATGTATTTCTTTATAATTTTATTTTTACCTACTTTGGACATTTAGAACTGTCTCAAAACTTTTGCTTCTGTCACTTTCTATTATCTTCTAAAAGTAGACATTTTAGTGTATTTATTTGGAGACTGTGGTGTCCTGAATGATGTTAAGCACCTACTAAGTTGCCTGAATCTTCTGAAAGCTACCATTTTCCATGATCCTTGATTATCGTTTCCAGCAGAGTCTTCACACCAGGGAATTGATTTCTGCAGCATGATTTTACTTTGAAAGCACTGTGGAATTGTGTGGTTTTAAATTATCTTAGGGAATTCAAGGCTTTTATTCCTACTAAAAATGCTTTTTCCTTTGGTGTTTGCCACTAAAGTGTTTGTCATCATGTGAAATATTTAAGAGAATTGGAAAGAAAGAGTAGAGAAAAAGTGCTGTAACTAATACTTGAGACTAATTACAGTACAGGACAGGTTACTATGGCAACTAACCTGTATGCTGCCTGCAATACAATAGTCAAGTCATTAAGAAAATTTAGTTCTAAATGGTGTTACTAACTGGTTTCTACAGTAATGGTCCTGTGAATGCCATCAAATTTGTAATGGTGATTTTTCTTTTGCCATGGTACTCCCTTAACAAATTGATTTTAACTCAAAATTTGATACTTGCGTCTTTGAGGCGGGACATATACTTGTATATTTACAGCTCCCTTTTCTCTCTTCAGCTAATCAGCTGTGTTCAGCGAATACTTATGAACAGAAGGCTCCAACAGCAGTATAATCAGCAGCAACAGCAACAAATGACTTACCAGCAAGCAACACTGAGTCACCTAATGATGCCAAAGCCTCCAAATTTAATCATGACTCCTCCTAACTACCAGCAGATTGATATGAGAGGAATGTATCAGTCAGTGGCTGGTGGTATGCAGCCACCACCCTTGCAGCGTGCACCACCCCCAATGAGAAGCAAAAATCCAGGACCTTCCCAAGGGAAATCAATGTGATTTTGCACTAAAAGTTTAAAGGATTATTAAAATCATAAAAAGATCTTTTATTTTTTTAGGAATCAATGACTTAACAGAACTCAACTGTATAAATAGTTTGGACCCCTTAAATGCCAATCTTCCATATTAGTTTAAAATTTTTTTAAATAGGGCATACCATTTCTCTCTGACATTTGTCAGTGATGTTGCCTACAATCTTCTTACACACATTGAGTACAGAAGATATTTCAAATTGTTTTCAGTGAAAACAAATCCTTCCATAACAGAAACAGTTCCACAGATTTCCTCTCTAAATTTTTATGCCTGCTTTTAGCAACCATAAAATTGTCATAAAATTAATGAATTTAGAAATTAATAAAGATTTATATATTCGCTCTTTACATATAAAAACAGCTGAGTTCTTAGAGTTGATTCCTCAAGTTATAAAATACTTTTATACTTAATCCATTTCTTGATTAGAGTGATTGAAATGGTTTTAATATTCTTTTGACTGAAGTCTAAAACTGGGCTCCTCCTATATTGTCTCTGTGATTAAAAGTTAGATCTAAGGATTATCTTAGACACAGAAGTGTGCAATATTCTTAAATACTACTACTCTAAAGTTGGAGGAGCCTTGCCGTTATCTTAGCATTGTATAAACAGCCTTAAGTACAGTCTAAGATGAGAAAATTCCTTTTTCTTATTTAGTCTTTCTGCCATTTTTTTTTTTTTATTTTCAGTTGTATGTGCTGAAGTAATTACTGGTAAGATTTCAGGGTTGTGGATTATCCTCTACACATGAGTTTCCTGTCTCCTGGCACTAATGGAAATACATCCATCAGCCATGGTGCCAGTGCTGGTGCTTCATCCTGTTGCTGGCAGTGGGATGCAAACTAAGAAAATCAAGTTAGAGCACTTGAAGAGGTTAGTGCCGAAGTTCTGGTTTTAAGCTCACACCCTGTTTTGTAAACATCAGCAAAATGGCAGAACCTTCGCTGACTTTTAAGTTCACATGAGGAATGTGCTTTAACAGTCCCCAGTACTGTCAGTATTGTGAAATAATTCCTCTTAAAGATAAGGATCACTGGCTTCTATGCTCTTATTTTAACTCATCGCCGTGTTTTTTTTTTCCAAGTTCCTTTACATTTTAATAAATCATTTTCAATTTTGATTTTTCCGCCCAGTTGTAATCTCTGGGTTGTTGATGATGATCTCCTCTTCCTCCTCCTCTTCTTCTTCTTCTTGCATAAAGTTAATTCACCTAATACTCCATTGTACTTCTATATTTAGATCCAGGTTTGTGAAAAAAACAACTTATAATTGATTGCTTAAGTGTCAATAGCCCGATTGTGTTTGAGTATGGGAGTCGACTCATCATGGCAATACCATTTCTGAGATGGTGTAAAACAAGTAGTAGAAACAGCTAAAGAAAAGCTGGGTGGAGTATTTGTTCTAGGCATCACTGGAGTTGATTGAATTGAACATGTGCTAAAACTGGTTTTAGTTGTTTGTATAATAAAAGATTTCCACTTTTATCTTGGAAGAACCAGTGGTTAAAATATCCACACACACTGGGTTTATGATGGAGACTATATGAGGTTTGGTGGCTCCACCTTTCCATGATAAAACACACTAATGAACTCCATGCCTTTGGATATTGTGCCAGCCATATAATCAAGTTTCTTTAATTAGGGAGCAGGTGTGTGTTTACTTTGGAAGAAATGAAAGAAGCAAGATTTGTGAGATAAATATTTGAAAGCAGAATGCTCTGGCCAACTGTTATCAGAATACTTTAAAACTGATTTAGTAGGCCTGGGAATTTTCAACATGGTCTAATTATTTACTCAAAGACATAGGATGTGAAAATTTTAGGCAACCTTCTAGTTCGTTTTCACAATGGATGAAGCTATAACTTGAAGAATAGTAATTAGAAGGACTAATTGGAAACAGGGCGTTTGAAATAAATCTTGGACCACTTTGCATACACTCTTCTCACTTGACATTTTAGCAACATGATATAATGTACTTTGAGTATAACATCAAGTTTTAACAAATATTTAAAGACAAAAAACCATATAAGATACTAAAAAAGCTCATTTTTATATTTGTTTTAGATGTTTTAAATAGTTGCAATGGCTTAAAAATGACAACTTAAAATGTTGCTTGTAATACAGTTTTGCCTGCTAAATTCTCCACATTTTGTAACCTGTTTTATTTCTTTGGGTGTAAAGCGTTTGGCCTAGAATCGTGATATTGTACATGTCTGTCCCAGTTGTATAGTAACGTTTCAGTCCATCATCCAGCTTTGGCTGCTGAAGTCATCCAGCTGTGAAGACTTGCCTTTGTTTCTGTTAGACTGCTTCTCAGTTCTGTATTGAGTATCTTAAGTACTGTAGAAAAGACGTCACTTCTTCCTTTAAGGCTGTTTTGTAATATATATATAAGGACTGGAATTGTGTTTTTAAAGAAAAGCGTACAAGTATGACAATATACTATCTGTGTTTTCACCATTCAAAGTGCTGTTTAGTAGTTGAAACTTAAACTATTTAATGTCATTTAATAAAGTGACCAAAATGTGTTGTGCTCTTTATTGCATTTTCACAGCTTTGAAAAATCTGTGCACATACTGTTTCATAGAAAATGTATAGCTTTTGATGTCCTGTTTAATGGTGGTTCTTTTGCACATTTAGTTGTTTACTATTTGGGAGGTCAAGACGTTTGGTTTTTGAATCTGTTATATACTAAATTCTGTAAAAGGAGATCTCTAACCTCAAAAAGAATTTACATACCAGGAAGCCTTGTGTGTGTTGTTTCAGTTCTGGTTGTCTCTGTGTAAATCCACCACAATTCTCTGCTTCCCCACAGCTCATTTAAGTCAAACAAGGCCACTTCCCACCCTTGTTTTGGGTGATCACTGTCCAAGAAGCCCTAGCAGATGCATAGAAACCATAGTACCTTCTTCAAAGAAGTCCGTTTTCAGACTTCCTGAGCATTGCCCACCCCACCCCCGTTTTTTTTTTCTTTTTTGCATAAACTCACTTTCTTGCTGACAAAACTTGAAAAGCAATTAATTACTTGTCCTAGTAACAAAGATTTCCTCAGAGGAAGATACCACATATTTGTTATTCTTTACATATTTGTTTCATTCAAAGTTATATTCAGGTCTTTACCAGTCCAGTATCACCAGACTCAATCTTATGTCTTCAAAATCAAATCTATCCTTAGAGAAGTAAATCTACCATTGCCCCACAACACCTGGAGACTGTACCTGAGCCAATCCCAGAAGAGTTAACAGATTACAGAAATGCTTCATCTGGGCACACAATTTAAAATTTCTGAAATAGTTGCTTAATATCTACCAAGTAATTAAACTCAGAATCACTAGCTTTGGGTCTAAGCATGCAATACTATCCCAATACCAGAATGTCTGTCTCCAGTGCATACACACTGCCACAATATTCTCAGGATCCATACAACCTCTCTGGAATTACCTACCTGATCCTGTAGACCTCATCTAAGGTAATTACCCTGGAGAGGGTGATTGTGTGGTGGGACTACTGCATACATTTCTTTGCCAAGGAAAAACATATAAATGGATGACTTTATTAAGAAGAGTAAGAATATAACCTTAATTCTCGGAGCACATCACAATCTTCCTGGCAAGGCAATGCTTTAACATTCTCCTGGACAGTGTGCCTGTACTGCCCTTCACTGACAGAAGAACCAGGAGAGGGCAAGATTTTGGCTGTCATCTCTGAGGGATCAGATGACTACTAAGAAACCTCTACGTGTTCCAGTGTGCCCAGCTCCATCCTTATAATCCTTGTATTTAATGTGTTGCCTTTCAACAATGATGAAGAGAGGTGGCTTATCAGATGGGGAGATGGTGATCTTTGTTTCAGGTATATGAAGAGAAAGTGTAGTATTGAAGGAAAGGGAACAAGGGTCAGGAAGGATGGAGAAAGACGCTAAAGTAAACTGATGGCTTTGAAATAATGAATAATTTAATATAAAGCATAACTAGGGTTTATAAAGCAGGTGATGTGCTCAAAGTAGCAGTAAAGATGAAGATTTAGGGTGGGGTAACTTGAATGTGTTAGAATGCAAAGTAAAGAAAGATTGCAGACTACAAGACCAGACCAGAATGTAGATAATGTGAAGGACAAGAACCCAGCATTAAGGGATTGTGTAGGATAGAGACTTAAATGGTGTTTGCAAGAAAAACCTACTTCCTTTTACATGTGTCCTCAGGATGCCAGATGTCAGGATTTGCAATTTTGCTCATAAGATTTCACTTTTTGCTTAGTTTTTCAAAATATGTCTATTAATGACATCTTTGTTCCTATGCAAAAAGCTTTTCCCAAGCCAAATCTCTTTTGGTGTTTGGATACAGGGTCTCAGTATATATCCCTGGCTGACCTCAAAATAGCCTTCTGGGTGCTGGGGTTAGAAGTGTGGGTTGCCATGCCCAACATCAAGCCAATCCTTCAAAAATCCTGATCCATTATTTTTCTTTGAGACTGATTCATAAAAGGGTCTCTGAAAAATTTCAAAGTGCTTTGGGGTTATCGTGTGTTAACTTATATCTGTGATAGATGTGAGGAAAGTAATTACATTCTTTTCATGACAAACTAAAAATGGGACCAGAGTCAAATCTGCTGCAGATAAGAAATACAAGAAATATTCCAGTTAAAGTCTCTGGATCCTTCACGAAGAGGCGGGACTATAAATACGTGCTAAAAGGCAAGGGACTAGAGCATGAGATTTCTCAGTGAGCAAAGCACTGGGAAGCCAAAAGGCTATATGTTTGTCCAAGGTTACAGGGTGAGTTCGTGAACAGCTTTTGAAATCCTTTCCCTTTGGCTAAGCATCTCCCTAACTAAGCTATACCTTTTCTTTTCCTCTTGTTTAGAAAAATGAGAGGTCTGACAGGCGTTTAAATGACAAAACAGATAAGTCACATTGTAATTGGCTCTAATAACCACTTCCACTAGCTGTAACCTCCTTTATCTTTTGCCCAGAGGCACTCCAAAGAGCTGTGTGGTTCTTACTGCCTCTGGAACTCATTACAGAAAATGGAAAAAAACATGTTTCCAACGGGCTGATTCTTAAGTTGTAGCTTCGAGGTTGGAATGAGTGTGAGATAACAATGAGGTAAATATAAAAGGGCCTTTGAGAAGTCAGCTTTTAAATCAAATAATTGATAACTTCCCATTTTGTTGTTTACAACTGAAAACAATAGCTAGCTTAGAGCAATGCGTAAATGGTCCAGTCTGGATGAAGTTTCTAGTGAGCAGGAGGCAATATTTATGGGGACACCAGCAGCATGTATCTTCAGAAGTGTAGGATCATAGTCCAGTTGTGTGATGAACATGAAGCAAACTAATAGCGTGAAATCGTGATTATTTTTTTTTCTGTATATGCTTGTCTTGGCATGCCAGGAGGAAAGCAGGTAGAAGCTTGTGTTGAGCCTGCTGAATACACATCAATGAAAAGAAAACCAAACTTAAGAAATGGAGGCGGAAGCTGTGCTTGAGAGGTACCAGAGGTCTTGTTAGTTCATCCCCAGCTCTTAGCTTTACAACAATACATCTGGGAGAGGTTGGGTTCTAAAGGCTTTAGTGAAGCAGGGCTGCTTTGAGTGTATCCAACTCAGCAAAGGAAACTATTCTATTTGTAGATTTTCCACCCTCTCTTCCCACCTCTTGCTCCCACTATTCCTGAATGTGTAAACTGAAATGAAGTGCCTCCAGTTTTTACCCTTTCCTTCCAAGTCTACTCCGCAAGCACGGTGCCCTTAGAATGCTTAAGGGGAGGCCTCATCTTAGAATCAAAGGATGCTGGATGGGAAGATTGTAGCCCAACCTCTCCCTTTACAAGCAGGAAAACAACAAAAAGAAGGGAAATCAGCACCTGCCACACCTATGTCATTTTCCTCTTCCAATTCTCTGACTCCCTTCAAATGCATTGTTACTACATTTGATTCCACTTGGTTCGTTCTTTTTTTTTTTTTTTAAGTCTGTTAAGAGAATGTTAGGTACATTTTCAGAGTAATTTTTACTGACCTTTCAAAATGAGCATACTCTTGGGAAATGGAAGAATATGTGAACCAAAATGAAGGGGTAGGGGTGTGAACTGAAAACAATACACATAGCATGAAAGGGGAAGACCCCTTAGGTATATCCCGTAAGCCTTAAATTTGGCACCCAGCCCATTGGCCTCAGGATTTAGTTTCAAAGGGATATTTAATTTGTTTGAAAGGTTTTCCTTTCACCACACTTAGCATGGGCTAAACTGATAGGATCTGAGAGCTTTGTGCCTCTCTGTCCAGTGCCCAGGATGGATTCACTCAGCCTTCCTTGGGCCAGTCAGGTCTCTGTAGTAAAGCACTTTAGAACCTCTGTTTAGAATGAAAAATGCTGATGTAGCTACAGGAACAAAACAGAAGGCTCAATGTTAAGAAAATTATGGGACTACAGAGTTGGCTCAGTGGTTAAGAGCCTTTGTTGCTCTTGCCGAGGACAAAGTCACATTCCAAGAATCCACATAGTGACTTACAACTATCTGTAAGTTCCAAATGATCTGACACCCCTTTCTGACCAGGTGGGCACCAGGTACACATGTGCTGACATACATTCATGCGGATGAAACACTCATAAACTAAACCAAATTCAAGTATCAATATGTAGCACTATTCTTGTATATACATGTGCTGGAAGGACCATGACTAGCTTACATATTTAGGAAAAGACTGCAAAATAATATAAATACACTACCATCACCCCCACCCAGTTTTTCTGTCATGTCACCCCTCAGAATCTTCTCTCAGCCAACAACAGGCTTTGTTAAATGCCACAAGCGCATTTAACAGTTCAGTTGTGTGTTGTTTTCCAGGTTAGGAAATAGGCTTGAAACAATAGAATTCTGTACACAGTGTTAAGATAACTAGAAGAGACAGCTTTTGGAGCTTATGGTTAACTCTGTGGCTGAGCACTACTGCTTAAGCCCAGCTGTTTCAAAACTATCCACAGTCCTTCAACATTTTGATTTGTTTATCTGAAGCAAGGCCTTAAAAAGGAAAATCATCCTCCCTGTGGGTGTTCACAAGGTTTCCTTGTGTCCCCTGCGAGCAGCATCCAGGGTATGTGATGCTTTCTTCATTTCCTTCCTAGGTCAAAGGTAGTGTGGAAAAAAGCCAGATGTCACAACTCATTGTTTTGAACATAGAGGTCTTTTATGTTGCCCAGGCTATCCTTGAGCTCCTGGCTTAAGTAATCTTCCTACCTATGTTCAATATGTCCTCATATGCTCAATTAGTCACCATATGACATGCCTAAAGGGTTAAGGAAATTGATTATTCTTGGTTCTGCCCAATAAAGATCACTCTTGTGAAAGACCTGTATTCTCTGTAGTGAGTAGGCTCACACAGGATCATCATGAGTGCAGAGACCAGCTTGGCTCCGCAACAAAACTCAGTCTCAAAACCAGACAGATAGGGCTGGAGAGATGGCTCAGTAGTTAAGAGCACATATTGCTCATACACTAGATCTGGGTTTGTTTCTCAAGTCTTCATGTCCGGTGGCTAAACTACCTTTTAACTCTAGTCCCAAGATACCCAGCACCCTCTTCTGGCTGCTATGGAAACCTGCACACACTGTAGCATACATTGACATAGATAAACACAAACATAAGTAAAAATATGTTAAAATTTATTAAAAAGAAATGAATGGCTTATTTAGCTGCAAGAAATAAATATTCAGTTCAAAATACCATAAGAATGATTACTGGCTGGGTCTGTGAACCAAAAGACTGAACCTCAAAATAGACCTACACAAATATAAAAATTAATAAAACTTTAAATAAATTGCCAAGCATTGGTGGTGCACACCTTTAATCTCAGTACTGGGGAGGTAGAGGCAGACGGACATCTGTGAGTTCAATGACAGCCTGGCATACATAGTGAGTTTCAGGACAGCCAGGGCTACAAAGAGAAACTCTGTCTCAAAACCCAAAATAAATAAACTAATTAATTAAAAGAAAAACAAATAGCTAAGTAGAGGGCTCTGATTATAGCAGAGTGGTAGAACACTGGTCTAGCACATGCAGGGCCTCAGATTCCATGCCCATACCACAAACAAATAACCAGAGTGGCATCTAGAATATAAACCTGCAGAGATTAAGAATGAGGCAGTTGGTGAAACAAATGCAAGCATCAAAGAACAGAATTCCGAATAGGCTTCTTCTAAGAAACTGTGTGTTGTACTTTTACACTAGAGTTCCTAGTTCCACCTAAGCCATAGTGCAGCTTGTGGAATTAAATGATGGTGCAGGTAGATTTTCAGTATAAGGCTGCTACTTCCCAGATGGATTACTTTCCAAAGCAAGGGAGAATTCTGGTTGTGGACGGGACTTAAGGTGCTAATCAGTTGACTCTGAGGTGGAGATGGGTGGCCTAGCTTGTCTCCATGGATCCAAATAATCATAAAAACCCTTGAAAATGGAAGCAGAAAAAAAAAAAGACCAAGATTTATTGCAGACAACTTCTAACCTTTGTCCTATTCATCACTATTTTTCCTATCCATGTTTGCATGTATGGCATATGGACATGATTAAAAGTATAGTGCAATGCAATTTCCATCCTGCTTTCCCCTTCAAATTATCCTGGGATAATTTAATTCCCGTGTTATTCAAGATATTCATGAATCTCATTTTAAATTTTGTTATATTTTTAGAAAAGGTCTTACTATGTTGGTCAGGTCTGCCAGGAACTCTCTATAAAGCTCAAGTTATCCTCAAACATGGCAATCCTTCCGCCCAGTCTCTTTGGTGCAGGCTTTTAGTCATAGGTCATCACAAATGACTTTGTATTAGCATTTTATCGTTTTTCTTTTAAGGCAGGGTCTCACTGTGTATCCATGGATGGCATGGAGCTTGCTATGACCCTCCTGTCTCTGCCTCCTTAGTGCTATGATTAAAGGCCTGTACCAACACAGCTGCCTGTTTTATGTGGATTCTGGAGACTGAACTCAAATCTGCGTTCTTGCAAGCAACTACTTTACCAGCTGAACTATCCCCTTAGCCTTGTCTTCTTTTTCATTATTGCAAGCAATATAGAGCACCCAAATAACAAGCCAGGCACATGGTGAATGTGTGAGCCCAGTACTGGGAAGGTGGGGACAGGTGGATCCCTGGAGGTTGATAGCCAATTAGCCTAGCTTAATTGGCAAGTCCCTTTCCCAAATAAAGTTGCTTCTCCTTTGTGTGGCCTTTGTGACTTCCACCTCGGAAGGACCAGGAAGTGGTAGAACAGCATAACTTGATCTTCAGACGCTTGCAAAATAGATTGCACATTCAGGTAGGCTCTATGAGCAAGTAAATATGTGGATAGAGGGAGAGACTATTGGTTTTGATGAATCTACCAGCCTCCCAGTATTTAGAATCATTCTAAAGCAAAGTTAAGAAAACAAAGTCAGATAGTGCTGCATGGAGATACTACTCTGCTACAAAGAATTTACAACTAGAAATGATCAAGGATGCCAAACATTGAGAAGATAATACAGTGGAGTTTTGTTTTGTTTTCCTTTAAGGTTTCTTCTGCTGGCAGCACAGTCTGAAACATTGATATGATTTTAATGTTATTATCAGGTGACAATAAATGCTGTGAGATTTTGTTACAATTAAAACTAACGAAAGGTAGACCCACGAAAACCAGATAGACCACTCTCTTCCATCTTAATGTTGGCTAGTCAGCAACCTGATTTCCATCCACTTTACTTTGTTTTTGCCAAGTAAAAAAATCAAGGAAAGATGCCCAAGGTTATCCTCTGACCTCCATGTACCCACACACAAGCACACCCTTGGATACACAGGACTACAATCCCCAACAAAAAAAGGTAATACTTAACCCTAAAACTAAATAACTAAACAGCATGATGAGTAGTCATAGTGATTTAGCATAACTTTCAGGTATTTTTCTGTTACTGAAAGTTAGTGAGGGTTTTTATGCACAATGCTTCAATGAGATTCTTTATTAATCTCTGCATTCTCAGATATAGAATCACTGGTTTAAAGACACAATCGTTATAAAGCGCTTTTTTTGCCCCTGTACTTGAGATTGAAGCCAGGGTCTCCTGTATGCTAAGTAGATGTTCTACCACTGGATTATAGCTGCAGTCTCCAAATAAACCGTTATAAAAGAAAGCATTTAACTGGGGGCTTGCTTCCAGTTTCAGAGGCGTAGTCCATTATAATCATGGTGTGGAGTATTGCAGCATGCAGGCAGTCGCTGGAGCAGTAGTTGAAAGCTACATCCTGATCTGTAGGCAGAGAAAGCCACTGGACCTGGCACGGGTTTTAGAAACCTCAAAGCCCACCCCAAGGATCACACTTCCTCCAACAAGTCCACACCTTCTAATTCTTTTCAAATAGTGCCACTCCCTGATGACTAAGCATTCAAATATATGAGCCAATGGGGGCTATTCTTATTCAAATCACCACAACTAGAGAGAAACTTGGAAGGACAGGAGAAATGAAAGAAAGAGTAGTACTATATGGAGTAAGAGAAAACATTTGCAAACATTTTTTTCTGCTAAAAGGTGAGAAACTCAAACAACTCAATAAGAGTAAAAGAAACAATTAAAAAATGAGCAAAGGGGGCTGGGGAGTAGTCCAGGAATAGAATCCTTGGCTATTACAGCACAAGGCTTTGGGTTCAGTTTCTAGCATTGCCAAACGAAGCAAAATAAAGGGGAAAGAGGTTGACCAGATGGAGAGGTGCTTCTCAGAAGACCACATGCTAATGGCCAGAGGTACAGGAAAATGCTGAGCTGAGCATCACTAATTGTCAAGGAATGCAAATACAAACCTGAAAAGCACAAAGTACCTGGCCACAGGATTACAGCTATGAAAAAGTGTAAAGCTCCCTTAGGTGCCTGGACTTTATACTAACACAGGTAAGGTGGGCTGGGTGGGATGAGTTAGATATCTGTATAAGCATGAAAACTAAGTTTGGATCTCTAGCACCTGCATTTAAAAAAAAATGAGCAGGCCTACAGTAATCCCAAAGCCAGGGAGATAGAGGTAGGAGAATTTCCTGGGGCTCATTGGCCAGCCAGCCTAACCCAATTGCTGAATAGAAGTTTGGTGAGAGACACTATGTCAAAAAATAAAATGGAGAGTGTCTGAGGAGGACATCCAAAGTCAACCCCTGGATTCCAGATCTATATGCAAAGATGAGCACACACCCATAAGAACATGAACACACACCTAACTAAGTGCTGGTGAGAATATAAAGGAAGCGAATCCTTGTACATGACACACTGTTGGTGAGAATGGACATTCGTATAACCAGGAAAGCAGTATGGTGAACCCTTAAAACAGAACTAGAGGTAGAGCACGCCTTTCATTTCAGCACTTGGGAAGCAGAAGCAGGCAGATCTTTGTGTGGTTGAGGCCAGCTTGTTCTACATAATTAAGTTTCAGGCCAGCCAGAACTACACAGAGAAACCCTGTCTCAACAACAGCAACAATTAAAATAGAATTATTGGCTGTGTGTGGTGTGCCACATCTGTAAACCCAGCATGTAGGAAATCAAGGCAGAAAGAATGTGACTTGAAGACCATATGCTAGAAAAGCATGGAAAGCCTTGGCTATATGTCAAGACCTTTCTCAAACATACATAAATACATACATACACACACATGCACACATACACACACACACACACACACACGAAAACCCTCCCCTATAAGCCAGGAGTCTCACTATAAGCCAGGAATCTATCTAATAGAAACTAAAGGATGTAAAATTAACACTCAAAGAGACACATTCCTGAATTCACTGTAGAATTAGTCTCAATAGCCAAGATATAGACTCACGCTCAGAGCACTGCAAAAGCTGAATGAGTAGAGACAGCATGGTATAAACACACTAGAATACTAGTGTTGGAGTCTCACTCTCTGTCTGTCTGCTTGCCTGTCTGTTTATTTCCTGAGATACTGTATCTATTTGAACTTGTGGTCTCCCTGCCTCCATCTCCCTACACACTTACACCACTGTGCCTGGTTTCATGTGGAGGAACACTCCCTGTTGGGCAAGCAGTCTACCACCCTGACTGCAAGAACATTAGTTTGTAAAAGGCAATTATTTTTTGAGGGGTGTTTGTTTCGTTTGTAAGCAGGGTCTTACTATGTAGTTGGACAGACCTAGAACTAGGTGTGTATACCAGGCTGGCCTCAAATTCTTAAAGATATCTCCCTAACTCTGCCTCCCAAATGCTGCGATTAATGTGCCACCACACCTGGCCTTAAAAAGAAGTCTTGATGTGTGTGGCAACATGATGAACTTGTGCTAAGTGCAATGAGGCAGACAAAGAGAGACAAGTACCACTTGGTTTTGCTTATATGTACTGTCGCAAAAAAAAAAAAAATCAAGCTTCAAGATGCAGAGAGTGAGGATGACAGTTATAGGAGTGGGGGGTGGGATGAAAATGGAGCGTAAGGATACAGACATGCAAGTAGACCTTTTAAAATACATTGTACAATAGGGTGATGATAATGAATAATATATATTTCAGAATAACATTGGAGCCAAAGAGATGGCTCAGCAGTTAAGAGCACTCATTGCTCTTGCTGAGGACCCAGGTTTGCTTTCCAGCACTGACATGGTGGCCAGCACTATCATGACTCTAGTTCCAAGGCATCAGATGGCCCATTTGATCTCAGGCACTAGGCACACGTGATGCCCATATATACATACAGGCAAAACACTGACACAATAAAACAAATGAACATGTCTAAAAACAAAACAACGTTGCATGTTAAGTCTCAATACAAAACAATTCTGTCAATTAATATGTTAATTAGTCTTAGTCAATCATTATGTCCTATAAATAAACGCAATTATAATTTGTTAATTAAAACTAGGACTAATTCTAAATATCATAATAAGATACCACTTTACACCTAACTAGTACTACTGTAAGAATGATGGGAAACACTGGGTATTTGTGAATGCCTTTAATCCCAGCACTTGGGAATCAGACTCAGGCATATTTCTGTGAGTTCAAGGCCAGCTTGATCTACAAAGTGAGTCCAGAACAGCTGGGGGGTACACACAGAAACACTTTCTCAAAAAACAAACATACAAATAAAAAAGAATGATGAAAAACAAGTGGTGATTAGGCCATAGGGATGTTAGATGCCAGCTGCATGTGCTAGCACAAGCCTGTAATCCCAGCACTCAGAAGGTTGATACAGGGAGACTGAGTTCAAGGCCAGCCTAGGATATACATAAGACTTTATTTCAAAGAAAAATCTATGGGGTGAAACAAAATACAAGAAAGAACCAGAACTATCATGTATTATTGGTATAAATGCAAAATGGAGCCTCCTTTCAAACAAGGTTGTTCCTCTCAGAGTTGACCATTATACACCCAACAGAATGAAATCATACCCACACTCTTCTATATGTATATTTAGAGCAGCATTATTTGTCATATTCAAAAAGTAGAAACAACCTAAATCCCTAACAACTGGTAAAAATGTGGTCTATTCTTAGAAAGTAATACTATTTAAGCATAAAAAGGAATACTCTACCTAGCAGTGTATCAAAGCAGATGCTGAGACTTATAACCAAACCTTGGGCAGAGTGCAGGGAATCATATGAAAGAAGGGGGATTTAGTTACACTTGGAGAGGACAGGAGTTCCACAAGGACCAAATATATCTGGGCACAGGGGTCTTTTATGAGACTGTTTCTCCAACCAAGGACCATGCATGGAGATAACCTAGAATCCCTGCTCAGACGTAGCCCATGGCAGCTCATTATCCAAGTGGGTTTTCCTAGAAAGGGGAACAGGGACTGGCTCTGACATGAACTCAGTGGCTGGTTCTTTGACCTCCCCCCACCCGAGGGAGGAGCAGCCTTGCTAAGCCACAGAGGAGGACATTGCAGCCAGCCCTGATGAGACCTGATAAACTAGGGTCAGATGGAAGGGGAGGAGGACCTCCTCTATCAGTAGACTAAGAGAAAGGCAGGGAGGAGATGAGGGAAGGTGGGTGTGGATTGGGAGGGAATGAGAGAGGGGGCTACAGCTGGGATACAAAGTGAATAAACTGTAATTAATATAAAATATATTTTAAAATTTTTAAAAAAGAATGAAATGTTCATATGTGCTACAAAATGGCTGTACCTTCAAAACATTGTGCAATGGAGAAGTAGCCAGACATGAAAGATTGCATATTGTAAAATTCAACTTATATGAAATGTCCAGAGTGAAAAAATTCGTAGAGACAGAAAGTAGATTAGGGGTTACCAGGAGGGCTGGCTTGCTTAATGGTTTCAGAATTTTTGCTTAGGTTGATGAAAAGGTTTGGATCGTGGTGCTTATTGCACAATACTGAAAATAGAATTAATGTTATAGTTGTGTATATTTTAAAACGGTTAAAAAGGCAGATTCTGCTATATACATTTTATCACAATAAAATGATTTTTATTAAAGAAAAAATAAAACCAAAATTAACACACACACACACAAATAATGATTGATAGGAAGCTACCACTGGACGGCTTGCATCTTCTGTGAAATGTGAGAGAGAGTCAAACACAGAGACAAAAGAGTGCTTGATCCAGAACAGGCTGGAGCTGAGCTTGAGACAAATGGGACTGAACTAATACTGTGTTCACACCCCGTTCTCATGATAAGAATCACTTGGGGACTTGTTAACCATCCAGAAAGCTGATTCTCAAAGTGCTGTTCAAGGGGTCCTGGGGTCAGTGAGGCCCTCTTTTTTCCAATTACATATCTCTGAAATTAGCTGGGGTTCCCTCTATATTTCAGCCAAAAGAATATATAGCAACAGATTGAATACAGGGCAGATACGAACATCCATTCAGTTCTGCCACTGTAATTTTTGGAGTTAGAAAAACTGATGGAAGATAGAGGCTCTGTAAACTTTTGCAATGCTATAAGTTTTTGCTAAAGTAGGAATTGCTACTGAGACCATTGCAGAATTGTGCCTTGGCAGGGGAAGGAAGCACATTTATGGGTCCCTCAATTTATATAGCTCATGCAACTCAGTTCTCTCTACAGATTTTGTCACACATGGAACATTCCGTCAAATATCTAAGGAGAAACGAGTTTTTTTTTAATTAATTTCTTCTTTGGCAATTTCATACAGACACAATCCATTCTGACTCCTCTCATCTCCTGCCCTCTCTTATCTCTGTTCCACCCCTGTAAAATACCCTTTCTTTTCAATGGTCACGCTTTTTTATTTTGTTTTGTGGCCCACTGAGTTTAACCTGGGCCATCTAAATCAACCATCCCAATGTTAAAAATTAATTATTAAAGTATCTGTTGTGGGCCCCAGGAGGTGGGTAGCTCTGCAGGTTAAAGCGATTGTTAAGCAAGCCTAAGGACCTGAGTTCAATCCCTAGAACTATTGTAGAAAGCTGATGTTGGTAGTGTGCCCTTGTAATTCCAGTACTTCTGTGGTGAGATGGGAGGCAGAAATAGAATGAGTTTGAAGCTAACTAGCCTGGAGCACACAGTGCAAGAGAAACTACAAGAGAGACTGCCTCAAAACAAGATGAAAAGAGACAGTTGTCCCCTGAAAAGTAGCCTTCTGCCACTTGTGTGCCTTCCCCAAAAGAAAGAAAGAAAGAAAGAAAGAAAGAAAGAAAGAAAGAAAGAAAGAAAGAAAGAAAGAAAGAAAGAAAGAAAGAAAGAAAGAAAGAAAGAAAAAATATATGTACACATATATCACATAACACACACACACACACATGCACACACACAAACATATACACACCCCTCCTGATAAAAAACAGACACCAAAGAGTGGAAAATGTAAAATACTATCACTCTTAATATTATTGAGACGTAGGCATTTTAGTAAACGTTACTTATGAGTAACATTTTCATCATTATGACTTAATGAGTTATCAGTTAATGAGTATCATTTCATCATTTTATATAAATTACAGGCATGTACCACCACTCCTAGTTTTCCAAGTAATTTTTGAAAGTGTAAGGGTTTCTGAGAACAAAAATTTGAGAACTATTGACAGAGAAAAGCAATAACTTCAGTTGCAAATTGTAATTTAGATGGCTTCCCCATGTTTCAGCTAAGACTGAACATGGAAATTTTGATTTGGGAAGTTTTTCTTAGGGCCCTGGACAATTTTTAGACATTTGTACCAGGTACTTACTGAGGATACTTGGTACTTGTTGAACCAGTATAAGGGTGTTCCAATTCTATGAGTGCTTATGGCTGCCAGATAGAATTAAAACTAGAGGAATCTGGATTGTCAGGCAGGAAATAGCTGGTCCCGTGGTGGCTGCGTGGGTAGTGACAGTGTTTGATGAGCAGATTCTCACAGCTGGTGCTTAGCAGTGCTAGCAACCCAAGAACAGAAACTGCAACTGGACACTGTAAATTTCAGCTGCGTTGGCTTCTCGTGGGACTTATTGTAAGTCACCTTGTACTATGTACACATGGCTGGCATTCAGGTTGTCTACTGAGAAGCTCTGTCCTGGGTTATGTTGGGGGAAGAGTTCAGGTACCTCTGGGATCTAAGGGGGGAAACTAAGGCAACCCAGAGGATGTAGTTTCAGAAGAGATCTGGAATGCATGGTGGGCTCTAGGCTGGTAGGACAGGGCAATTGAAGGACACAATGCTTTAATGTAGTTCAGCTCCACTGCTTTCTTTTCTGAGTCCCATTCTAGGCCCTTCTGTGATACACTGGACTCCTACTACATTCCTAGTATAGATGTGGGTGTTCATCGTAATCATCAATGTTTGGGGACCTTCCAGAATCCCCTGAATTGATTATTTCTCTATCATATATAACACCAACCCCTAGCCTTGGTCTGAGACAGTGTCTTGCTGTGTTGGCTAGGTTGATCTTGAACTCCTGACCTAATAGTGGTCTTTCTGTTTCAGTTTCCCCTGTAGCTGGGTGACAGGGCATGCTATCACAGCCAGCTTTCCTGTGCATACCACTGCCGTGCTTTACACTCATCTCTCAGTGAAATCTGTAGAGATTCACTTGCTTAAGTCTGACTATCTGATTAAGCTATGCCATGAAGACAAAAACTGTCCTAGACACATTTATGCCTCTAAGGTTGTAATATGTGCTCAATAATAGTCGGTGAATTAATGAATGATTGAATTTGTTCAAAGAGTTAGAAAGGAAAAGAATCAGATATAAAATAAAGGGCTATTGTCAGCCCAAGCCATGTAATGAGACTTCATCTCAGAATTCAAGGGGTGACTCAGTGAGAGTGCATACATAGTATGCACAAAGCCCTAGGTTTAATCCTCAGCAGTATGAGCATGCACCACACACACACACACACACACAGAGAGAGAGAGAGAGAGAGAGAGAGAGAGAGAGAGAGAGAGAGAGAACAAAAGACAGAACAAAATATGAGGTTGGTCTGATTCCAATGCCTGAAGAACTATTATCGGCATGTCTGCAGTGCAAATGAGAAAAAACAGAGCTGACTGTAAGAGATGCAGAAGAGAACCTGCAGCCCATGCTGGGTGGAGGAGTGAGCAGAGACTATTGAGGGTCACAGCAAAGTTGGTTTCTTTGAAATTGCCACCAGAGTGTTGGCGTAGAGACCTACTAAAAAAGTTATTCCATGACAAGCCAAAAGACCTTCTAAGCCTCCTGTTGAGTAAAGGAGTTAGATGACTAAAAAATGAATGTCCCTTTCAAAAGAGCAGCACCTCCTGTTTGGTCCCCCTTTCCCTGCTGCCCTGGTCTTCATTGATGGATCCTAGATTATGAAGCACTGGAGAAGGTTTAGTAGCTCTGGCAATGTAAGAGAAGGGGAAGGTGGTCCTTAAGAACCAACCTTTTTGGAAGAAGAAGGCTGGAGTTGCTCTCCAGACTCGAACTGAGCCCAGGCGACCCCTGGTCCAACCAAAAGTCCTGAGCCTGACATATTTATTACTGCACCGCCAGGGATTTGGTGATGAGCACTGCAGTCTTGGCGCTAAGAGTGATTCAGGTCCTTTTTTTCTGTGTTTTTTTTTTTTTTTGACTAAGTTCCTTTGGGAAATTGCTGCTATTTGGCTCCAGTGAACTACTTGTGTCTTGGCCCTAGTGTTTCCATGCCTTGTTTTTTGAGCATAAACCACATTCGTAGCTTGAACACCTCTACAAAAATTTCTGTTAAGCTTTAATGTCTTCTTTGAGATGTTAAGAAGGTTAGAGATTCACTAGCTCTCTTGCTGCATGCTTGTCATCCCAGCACTTTGGGGGCTGAAGCAGGAGGATTTTTGAGATCATTCTGGGCTACATAGCAAGACTCTTCCAAACTAACAAATGTAGGTGGTAACTTGATCTGACTGTGGTATCTGGTGGTGGTGTGTTGGGGAGTGTGGCGGTCGGGGTAGTGTCATGGAGATGATTAAGGCTAAAGAGACTTTGAGGGCAAAGCACTAGTGCGGAAGATAGCTTCTGTCTTGTCCCATGGTGCACTGTCCCACCTTGGGACTCTACCTAGTGGTCCTGTGAATGAAGAGGACCTCCAGATGCAGATGTCTGATCATGAATTCCCTAGCTTAGAAACCAATATAAATTAGACTCTGATATTCAGTTATTGCAATAGAAAGTAGAGCAAGAGGAGACAGAGATGGCTCAGCAGTTATGAGCATTGGCTGCTCTTCCAGAGGACCTGGATTTGATTCCCAGCACGCACGTGGTGTCTCACAACCATCTGTAATCCCGTTCCAGGAGATCTGGCATCCTCTTCTGACTTCCTTGGGTGCCAGGTATACACATACATGGAAACAAAACATTCATATGAACAAAATTTAAAAACTAATAATTAAAAATTGAGAGAAACGCAGAGCAAAACATTAAGGAGAGTGGCAGTAGGGTGACAAGGAAAGGAGTGGAACAATGCTCTTGGCCACCTTTCTTTTTTTTTTTTCTAGACAATGTTTCTCTGTGTAGCCCTGGCTGTCTTAGACTCACTTTGTAGACCAGCCTGGCCTCAGACTCACAGAGATCCACCTGCCTCTGCCTTCTTGAGTGCTGGAATTACAGGTGTGCACTGCCATGCCTGACTGTCCACCAGTTCTTAGGCCAGATGCTTTCTGGCTGTAGAAACTCTTAAGGTGGCCATCTCTAGCTCTTGAAGGATGCTTCAAGGTCCAAATATATGTGTTCATACATTATTTTGGGGCATTCAGGCCCAGGTGCCCTTCATTGGATCATTATAAACCTCATGAACAATAAGTTGGAGATTTCTGATCATCACTGTTTTCCTTGACGCAGACAGTAATTGGGCAGCACTTTTAGGTCTTATATATTCGTTCTAGGACCATCACTGTTGTTCAAAAGAATTCTGGGAGCCTCACAAAATACATAGGTGGCAAGTTAATACCACCTACCATTTATATAGTATTTACCTTGTGTGTACTAAATGACACAATATTGTCAAGTGGTTGTCTAGTCTTTACTTAAATACTTATAGTGACAGGGAACTCATTCATTATCTTTCCCTTGACACACCCAAGTTTATCATAGTCCTATTTAGGTATACTTAGAACTTGACATTGCACTCTAGATTATTCTGTTATGTGATATCTAAGTATTTCCTTGCCCAGGATCTGTAGCATGTTTGCATATATAGAGACATGTATACATGATATAGGAATCATGTATGGCTCTGACATTTATTCAGTTGCTTATTCATTCTTTTAGCATTTATTCAAGATTTCCCAAGTACCTGTTTTGGTCCAGGAATATTCTAACCACGGGGAAGGGATGCAGAGATGACTAAAATGTGCTTTCCATACATGGTTTCATTCAAGACCAGAGCTGCGGAGCTTTTTAGGTTGGTGCAACATAACCTATTGTTTTAGCACTTTGGGAATATGGTGTCAAACTCTTGTCGATTGATGTAGTGATACTAGCTAATGCATTTTACATCCTCATTTCTAGAATTTATCCTTCTTTTTGAAAAAGAGAATAGTTGGGATTACTAGTCTCTCTGTCCACATGCCCCATTGACTGTTACCATGAGTTCATCAGCAAGAACAAGTCCCCTGCTGTGGCATTCATCTAGTCTGGTCGCCTTTACTTTTATCCACAGGGAAAGAGGACTGACCATTTGGGGGTCTTTCTCTGTCTCACTGCTATGGCATTTTTCTTGCACATCCTTGTGCAATATGGTGCCTGTGGTCTTTCCAAGTCAGAGCTAATGGCCCATTTATGTAACAGTAACCCTGCTTGAAGAGAAATGTCACTTTCTTATTGATTACAACAGACAACAGATTTTATGAATCTCATAAGGCCTCACAAGCTGTGGCTGAGTATCAAGAATTCTAGATAGATAGTTCTGATAGATAGGTTAGGTAAAAGCTTTAAAACTTTAAAAAAAAGTTTAAAAACCTATGTGTGAACACATAAGGCCAGTGAGATGGCTCAGTGGTGAAGGTACTTGCTGTCTAGCCTGACAATTTTAGTTAAATCCCCAGGCTCCATATGGAAGATTCCTGCAAATTGTCCTCTGAATTCCACACCTGGTACATGCATTCCTGCAGACAGATCGACATAAATATATACATGCACACACTAAAAAGGTAATAAAAGTTAATTAAAAAATAAATTAAGGTTCAGCCAGGCATGATGGTGCATGCTTGTAATCTTAGCACTTGTGGAGTAGAGAAAAGAGGATCAAATGTACAAAGTTATTCTCAGCTAGAAATCAAATTCAAGGCAAGCCTGGGCTGTATAAAGCCCTATCTCAAAACAAAACAAAAACAACCAACCAAACCAAACCCAATGAAAAACAATTATAAAAATCACAGTTATCAAGGTGTAAAACTGGGTATGGTATTACACATCTGTAGTGTTAGCACTCAAGAGGCTGAAATAGGATGATCACCTGATCTAGGGAGTCTGAGGACAACACAGCAAATCCCTGTCTCAAAATAAAACAAAACAAACAAGAAAACTATCAAGGTCTGACACTCATTACTGACATGATAATCCAGGTGGGGTGATGCAGGATTGTGAGTTTGTGGCCAGCCTGGGATACAGAGCAAGTGTTTAGGCCAGCCTAAGACACCCTAAGACATAACATTTTTTAAAATGTAGCTGGATTTTAATCTTGGAGAGTTTTATACACAGTGTCTCTTTTCCATAGCTCAACATAAACAATAGATTTTGTTTTCCTTAATCCTGTCGGTTCTTCAAAGTAGACATTATCTCTGTTGGGAAACACCCTACTACATCTAGTCCACCTTG
This sequence comes from Pachyuromys duprasi, assembly GCA_028658305.1. Taxonomy (NCBI): domain Eukaryota; kingdom Metazoa; phylum Chordata; class Mammalia; order Rodentia; family Muridae; genus Pachyuromys; species Pachyuromys duprasi. The sequence continues at coordinate 76,077,075 of CM053742.1, forward strand.
GGGATTCCACTGATCAGCATGCTAGTCAGTGATCACATGTTGGGCAATAAGCTCTTTTTTTTTTCAGCACTAGGAACAGAACATAGACAGTAAGTGCTTTTCCACTGAGCTATATTCCCAGCCTTCAATTTAGTTCTTTTCAGAGTCTTATTTGGTATTTCAGGTAAGTATCCTAATATATGTGGCTTCTCTATTGGGTACTTAAATTTGGATGAGCTTTAATAGCTCTTTTGCTTTTCCTTTTTTTGTGTGGTGCTGGGGACCACACAAATCTAGGGCCACACAAATCTAGAATCTAGGGCCTGGCCCATGTTAAGAAGCATGTCACCATTGATCTGTATCTATACCACTGGTACAAATGAGCTGGTATCTAATCAGTTTTACTCATGGGTACAAATAGAAAAATAGTGGATGCCTACATGATGGCCAGGATGAGGAAGAACTATCCTAGATTCTAAACCTTTGCCTGCCAGGCCTTCATACTCTTTGTGTGCTCAACAAGGCTTACTATCACTTTGATTCTAATCTCTTGTACCCCTACTACTGGAAATATCAGTCAAGAGTCCATGGATTTGAAGCCAAGATACCTATGATGATTTGGGAGAGAGAGAGCTCTGAGATATACCACTATTCCTCCTTCTTTCTCGGGACTAACTATCCCACTAATTCACTTATGAACCATTTGGCTGTAAAAACCATTAACAAAAATCTCTTTAAGGTGTTAGTTCTCAAACTGTATCATGATGTGCTTAGGAATTCTCTGAAGTTTGATGCCATGCAAGGTGCTTGGTCCTGCCCCAAATTTCTGCAGATTTCTCTCCCTAAGCAGTTTTCAGGTGATGTTACTGGGCAGGAGACCATGTGCTCTGAGCACTGCTGCTCTAAGGGAATGTGCTGACAGTTTCCCAGAATCTTCTAGGATGCTGGGATGATTACAGCCAGTAGGATAATGTCTTCTAGCAGGGAAGTTGACTGGTTTAAAAACTCCTCTCCTTGCAGACTACTATGTTAAATTGCTTCACCTTCACATCTGAAGTAAAGGTTCACCAATTAGATCTCTGCCCTTAGAACTCTGGGTTTCATCAAGTCCCTGATGAAGGTTTCTCTGTGCTCAATCCTAAATGTTTACAAATGGGAGCTTCAGTAAGAACTGTTGGTTAGGGCTTTCCTAAAGATCCAATAAGACATGGGACCAGAGCACTAGGTCTTGAAGGAGGCCCCTAAATAATGCTACCACACTGGATGATGGTAGTCACCCAACTCAAGCTGCATGAGCCTGTCATTGGGAATTTTAATTACCTGAAGAAAAAGAGGCTGGCTAGCCTTTTCATTGTACTGAATGTACAAATCAATAGAATTAGACACTGGTTTATAATATAAAGACAATTTTATTGCCAATAAAAGCCTTTAATAACTCATTTTTTTTCCTGTTTCAGTAGGACCTTATTCTTTCTGATGAAAATCCAGTCACAGCATCTCTCATTAAAAATAAAATTATTTTGAAATAAATAAATATATAAAATAAATAGCATATACATTTCATAAATAGTTTGTCCTTATGCACAGTATCCATGCTTACATTTTAATATCATCTCCTTACAACCTACCCCATATCTCCCACTTCTGGTGGCAGGAAAACTGCATGTCGGGACGAATGAGAGATCTGCAGAGCCAGGGTAGGGATGGCTTGCAGCAGGGCTGGAGCCCCTACGATTTTCCAAATGACACTTTCCCAAAGCTCTTTAGGTAGCATCTGTGGCAGAGTTCATGGTCTTTCATTTGCACCCCATCTCAAGGTATGTGGGTAGATTGTGAGGCAAGAAGGCCTTGGCTCTCAGTAGGGGCTCCCGTTCTTGTCATGCCAGCTCACGGGAAAGAACATGAGTAAAGCAAAAAAGTATATACAAGATTCCCTCTGCATTACCCCTCCCCCAGGTCCCTCCCCAAAATAACCCAACCTTGATATACACTTTGAACAAGGTGACAGCTGGGCCAAGTTGAACAAACAGTAAGTGCTTCTCTGTTATCTAATTGATAGGAAGGAAGAATTGAAAAGCTACGAGTATAAAGTTTGCAGAGCCAACCATGGCCACATAGTACATGGGTCACAGAGGTGGCACCAAAGGTCCATTACCTATAGCGGAAGAGGTCTCTGGACATGGAGGGTAACTTAGAAGGATCTACTGGCCTGGGTAAAAAGTGAGTGAATTTCTGGTGTCGTTTAGTCCTGTATCCCTCCCGGGGTGAGCCATCTTTATTCAGGGCCACATAGTACTGTCTCTCCGAGTCCGAGTGTTTGTACAAGGTGGAGGCATAGGTGTTGTACCAGTTTTCTTCAAACTGTTCCCGGAAAACACATTCACGTGTGAGTTTCTTCTGTGAGGGTGAGAAAATAAAGCAGAGCTCATTATATGATTTGTCCTCCCATCCCAGCTTGCTGCTGGAGAAACCCTGAAATAGCAATAGCACATTGAGATTAGAAAATTTCACTCCTGTCTCCCCATGTGACCAAGGTGTCCTTCTTCCAAGCAGCATAAAACCCTCTCAATTGTATCTTCTCTATCCCCCTTCACGAGCCACACAAAAATATTTTGGGTGTGATCTTTCCTGAAGGGAAGAGATTTGGAGGAGCTGGCTCTGGCTGGCTCTTTAAACCACAGAATTTCCATTATGGCCTTCCAGTGCCCCTCTGGCACCCACCAAGCTCACTTCCTACTTATGGCTAATAATGTTCGAATACATTGAGATTACAGTCACCCACATCAACTGGCAGGCAAAGTCCATGGGTCTATATAAAGCTGCATGGGAGGTGAGCTGTGATCTCTCCTAATAAGCAGCCTGTCAGTTGGAAAGCTCAGAAAAGATCTCCTTGAAAAGCTCCTCCAATCTGGCTACTTCAAGCTGGCAGCTCCTAGGTCCTCCAGCTTCCAGGCCCTTTTCATACTTTATCTGGGACTCCATACTCTTTGCTGGGGTGCCCGATACTGAGTGCCGGGGACAGGCCTATCTCCAAGGTGTCAGGGAAAAATGTGTTCTGATTTTATGGGGTATAGCCAGCCAGAAAGCATGCTATGTGACTCAAAAGTCCAAGCCAGAATACTGGGATCTTCTGAAAGGGTTAAGGTCAGCAAAGTCACTTACCACGCCCAGTGCTGGGCTAGCTTCCAGAACACAGAAAATGAATTGCAGCCAGCCCATTCCTACCTAGGGGTTAGGGCTGTCACCAGTCCCTGGAACCCTTATTCTTCATTTGTTGGAGTTATTTGGCCTTTGGGGCTTGGCTGAAGCAATCTGGAAACCGGGGACTGGGTTACTAACTTTAGAATCCTTACTGGAAGGATGGCTCTTTCACTGTATGTTATTTTGTGCCTGCTCATCAGCTACTGCTCTGGGTACCCATTGAAACTAAGATATACACTTTAAACACATTAATGCCCCAAACCCCAAGCATCTACTGACAAGCCAGCATAGCTTCCTGTTATCATAACCCTAGCAGGTCCTCTGATAGAAACTATGAAAGCTAACCTATCACAGAAAACCTTGTTTGGTTGGAGGGCTGAACAAGTGAAGAGGCATTGTGGTGCAAGGCTCTGAGCAGCCAGGAACAAGAAGACTGCAGATACTTTACAGTCATAAAAGAAAAGGGCTTTCAAGTGCTAGATAAACAATTTTATCATATTGCTTTAGGCTGTCCAAACATCGGTAGTAATAGCTTCTGATAAATAGAAAAGCTGAAACTTACCGATCCATATAGCTCTCCTCGCTCATTCATTCCTAGGTACAGGCCAGAGTCCACTCCTCGGATGCTGATCAGGCCCACAGCCAAGCTGATAAATTCCAGAATTCCTGGGACAAAAAGTAGACCACCATTCTGTTTCTGACATGGAGCTAGGAGAAAGCTTTTCAGGTGATAAGAGCTAGCTACCAGTCACTTAACCCCCAACTACAGACAGCCCTGAGTATCCATGGAGAATCATGTGATGAAGCTATCTTTTGCAGCAAGAAATGAAAACCTCAGGAAAGGTGCTCAGCCTCTCCAAGCCTCAGTATTTCCATGTGTAAAATGGGAAAACAAATCCCTTCCTCTACTTTAATATTCTTAGATGTGTAATATTCTTCTTTGTGGTGCTAGGGTTGGAACTTGGGGCTCTGAGCATGTTAGGAAAGAGTTCTACCACTAGGCTACACCCCCATGCTTCTCAGGTGAAGAAACCATTCTAACAAATGCTCCATAATTATGGCATCACTGTAGTCCCTGACACCCACCTGCATTTCCCTCTTGTCCTCTAGGCTGAGCATATTTTTCACCCTCTCAGTTCTCATGTCCTTAAAAACCACATGAGGCTGTCAACTTCCTGTAACTGTCTCTAACGAATGCCACACAGGCCATGCACTAAGTCTGTTCATCCTGTTTATGGCAGGAGGGAAAAGGCGGTCTGAAAAGCATTCTCTACTTGTTCAGCCTGTTAAAGTTGAGCCACAGCTGAGTTGGCAGGTAGTATTGGACTCCATACCCATTTGAGATGCTGCAACTTTAAGGGGAAAAGGAAGAAATTAGAAATGTCCTTTTAACTGACAAGGTTAGAGGTGAAGACTTGAAAATGTTTTCATTTACCCAATGAGAAAAAGAAAATCAGTTATGGAGCAGATAAAGGGACACAGAAACTAAATCATGGTATACTGAAGACTTCATACTTTTGTTTTAAAATACATCTATTACCCAGATGGATGTTAACAACTATATTCTTCTTCAATATTCACCCCTCTAAACCACATTTTTAGCCAAGAGCAAAAACTCAACACAACTGTCTGAAAGCATACACTGAGCTTACACATCTAAGCTATCTTTAATGCCAAAAGTACAATTAGTAGGAGTAATATTTTGAATATTCTACATAGGAGGTAGAGCCAATCCCACAAGATAAGAATTTTGAGGCTGTTTAGATGACTCAGAGAGTAGAAAAGATGCTTGTTACTACGCCTGATGATTTGATTTTGATTCCTGGGACCTACATGATAGAAGGAGAGAACCAACTCCTGCAAGTTGTCCTCTGACCTCTACATGTGTCCCATGGCACGTGATAAATATGTAAATATAATAAAAGAAAGATTTTCTTTAAATTAAGAGGGAAAGTGTCTGGCAATGCAGCTCAGACTAATCTTCTGCCTCTGTCTTCCAAGTGCTAAAGTCAAAACTTACAAGCACTGTGTTCCGCAATCAGATTGGAAACACCAGTGGGAAGTTTTCTATGAAGCTCTAGTGGCTCAGCTGGCATTGGTAGGCATTCCTTCAATCATGGTACCTTTGGCAGTATGTACCTGCATGGCTCACTCAGATCTATTTGAAGGATCTATAGTTCTGCCACTAGTCTATGGGACATTGAGGGTTGTTCATTTGGTTTTCACATTCAAATCCTCTGAGTCTTATCTTTATTCTGATTATTAATAACTTTGAAAAGTATTTTATTATTGTTGTTGTATGTACCAGTACCATGCATGACACACGTTAGAGATCAGAGGACAATTTTGGCAAATCACTTCTCTGTATTTTGGGTTCCAGGGACTGATCTCTAGTTCTCAGGCATGTGCAGCAAGTGCTTTGACTTAGGGATCTTGTCACACTCCTGATCCTTAGTAGCTATTAGATACAACGCAGATTGGTTCAGGACAAGAATGTCATATGATGGTAAGGAAGGAAGGGGAAGGCAGTGGCGAGGGGTCTAATACAGCACTGACTTCATGAACACAAACCATCAATTGTCTGAAGGAGGCTCTGCCCTGATAGGCATTTTAATAAAGGACTCATAAGAGGACATAGGAGGTTTAGAAGGTCCCTTAGCTCAAGAAGACATACAGCTGACAGAAATGACAATTAAGATCCAAAGAGGTTTCAAAAGGGTGAAAATGGGCCAGATTCCAATAGAAAAAGCATAATTATAGCCAATAGAAATTATTGTACCTTGGTCCCCCAAACCAGCTTCATAGGATGTTTGTGTTTGGGGTTTTTTTAAGGGACAGTGAGCCTCACATGCACATGCTTAACCTCACTCCTTTGTTCACAGCTTCTTACCATAGCTGCTTTGTCTGAGGGCTTTCCCATCATCTATCTCCCTCTTTACATCTCTGTATCCTACCCCTATACACCTGCCACTTCAGAGTTGAACTCAGGGCCTTGCACATGCCAGGTAAGTAATCTACCACGGTGCTCTCCCCCAATGGCTATGTGTTTTTTTCAGAGTATGTGTACTTTCGTATTTCTGTGCACTTTAAAAAATTTTTGGTTTTGGTGCAGGAGATTGAACCCAGTACCCAATGTATGTTGTGTGTGTTTTAATTATATGTAAGTCTGCCTGTCTTTACTGTGAGGAAATGTGACCCTGTGGAATTTAAATAGCAACGGCTTCTGGGATTTCATTGAACAGTTAGCTCATTAGGATGGTCATTAGCAAGATTATTGAAATGCTAATATAGGGTTAACAAGTGGCTCAGCAGATAAAGGCACCTGCTTCCAAGCCTGCCCACTTGAATTTAATTCCAGGGACCCACAAGGTAGAACTTCCCTGAACTGTCCTTTTGACCTCCACATGTGCAGCTTCAGGTGGCAGACAACCTTCCTCCCGGCATCACACACACACACACACACACACACACACACAAGAAATAAAATGTAATAATAATTTTTAAAGTTTAAGGTATGACTGGCAAGATGGCTCAGTGAATAAAGTTGACAGGTGCCTGGCCTCTGACCTGGGTTTGATCCCTGGGACTCACATGATGGGAGAAGAGAATTGACTCCTGAACATATCCTCTTATCTCCACACATGTGCTGGTGCTTCTCCCTTCCTCCTCAATCCACATGATTGAAAATCATATTTCAAAAAGCTAACGCAAAACAAAACAGGTCAACACTATCTGGGTGTGGAGGCATACAACTGCACTGCTATTAAATGGGATGTTGAGGCAGGAAGATAGGTAATTCAAGACCAGCGTGGGATACATAGGGAGATCCTATCTGGAAAACATAAAACTAAAACAAAATAAAAGAGGAACAACAGCAACAAACAAACAGACAAACACCAGGGAAATGGACACAGGACTATAATCCCAGGAAGATCCCAGGTTTAAGGCCAGCCTGGGGTATATAAATAGTGAAACACTGCCTTAAATGATTTAAATTTGATTTTGTTTTAAAGTACATAGTTCAGGCTGGTCTTGAAATTGAATTCTCTATGCAGTTAAAGATGACCTTGAACTCCTGATCTTCCTGCTTCTATCTCCTAGGTGTCAGGATTACAAGATTGTGCACCTTGATGCTTTTTTAAAAATTAAAAATCATTCAAAACCTAGTGTGAAAATAGGAAAAAAAAAGTGGGGTAGGCTGTATTCAGAGGGATCTAGTTACTAACATTCGAGCAGGAACTATCCTCTGCTCTGTCCTGGCAGGATTGCACTGGGGTTCTTTGTCTGGCTTTAGTGTGTCAAGAGAGGGCTGTGGAAACACAGAAGCAGGCTCAAAGTAGAGTGGCCTGTCTGGCAAGGAGATACACGCCATGCCTTGATTCTGTTCCGGGTGCTAAACTCCGAAGGACACCAATCCTTGTTACTAAAGGGCTTTGTTTTGCTAACGCAGGTTGCCTCTCCGCCTCCAATAGCAGCAGTTCCCCCTTTCTCTAAGTATCCCATGTCTCAGACTACTCTGAGCTCATTAAGTAGCATAGGGCAGCCTGTGATCTCACTGTGAGAGACCTAGTGTGAGAACAAAATCATGAAACCCAAGAGGTGTGGCCATTTGAGTCACCACAGTTTTTCTCCAACTCTGTGTGAACCACGATGCCAAAGGACAGATCATACAGGAAGTTGCTTGGGTTGTGTCCAGTAACAGGGGTCTCCAACAGCTGGAATCATCCCTGCCCAGCTGTCTTTGGGCATCATTTGCTTTTGCCAACTTTCCTATTAGTTGGATTCAGACTGTGGGAACCCGGTGGCACATGATGATGGAACAGATATTTCTAAACCTTCTCCTGAATCCCAGCCAGCATGAGAGGGGAGAGAAAACAAGCCATTTTCATGTTTTCCCAGCTACAGCTGGACAGGGGTGTTAACAGAAAAGTACCGAGGCAAAGTATTAAGTAGACAAAGTCTGTCGTCAGTTCTCTCACTCCTTCAAGGCCCAGGGACCTCTGTCTTCTCTGCCTCATCTTGACCTGCCCACCTCACGCTCTGGCATTTTCTTGACAGTTTCCAGACTCTTCTCTTCTTACACCTCTCTCCCCAGGGCCTCAATCAAAATGGATCTGTCCTGGGCCCCACTGTTTCAGAACCTAGCTAGATGACTGGTTAATGTGTCATTTAATCTGGTTCCCTCAGCCATCCTGTCAGACCTTGGGGGCCAAGACAGTGCTGCCCTGGCCCTTTGCCAAATAAGAACCAGATTGCTTAAAACCCAAAGCAGCTGCAGCAGCCTGCTCCATCCCACCTGGCAGGAGGCCTCTCCTCGAGTCTGGCTCCCAAGCCTGGCTCTGTCAGTCCACAGGTGCCCCTCAGGAATGCCAGGCTCCCTGTGAACCTCACATAAATGCCACCAGCCAGGCAGGGACTGAAAAACTCCTGGCTACCAACTGCAAATGGAGAGCAGGGAGCATGTGCAATGCCAACAGGTTATTATTTGGAGTCGCGGCTGCACTTGGGCTCAGCCTACCTTGTTTAGAACACATGGATTCCTGGGTATTCCTTGGGGGCCCTGCTCTCCAATTACAACAAATAGCTATTTACTTTACACGGCCTTTGGAGACTCCCTCCTTCCCTCTAAACAGAAATCTATAATATTTTATATCTTAAGTCTGGCCTACTTTACCCTGCTGGAATGTTGACTGCTAAAGCACTTATGGAATGTTAAAGTTTCGATTTATTGAATACTTGGCTGATTAACTCAAATGTGGAGGGCAGAAAGTGTGAGCGAACTCAACCACCACCTCGTCCTGTGCCAAAAGCTAAACTGAGTAAGAGTGTGTTTGAAAGTTGGCAGGGGAGGTTACAAAGCGACAGCTTTGACCAGTTATCATTTCCTTTACTGAAAATACTGGTAACTGCCAAGAAATCAGGGAAGTAGGTAAGGGAAAAGGTGATGTGGTGGTGGTCTCAGGCAACTTAGTTTTTCTAAAAGGCTAAACCCAAGCCGAAGCAAGCCAGTTAAGCAGCAGTGTAAACATCCCTTCCTCAGCCAGCTTTACTTCCTTTGGTTTCTCCTTAAACTTAACACCCTTAGCAGGTCTGGGAGATGAAAAGAAATCAAGATGTGTCTTTAGGGAGGCAATTAAAGACCACTTATCCCAAAAGCCTATTACTGATTTATGTAGACCTTGCAGATTATTGGGCTGAGCTCAGGCACAGAGACGGACAAACACTCAGAGCAGCTGGGAGCAATGCAGTTTCACCCATTTCAACACCCCTGCCCCATGTGTCACCATCATTTCATGACTTTGCTTTTATATTTATATACATAAATGCACACACATATATGCTTCTTTTATATATGAACCAGTCCAATATCTTTAGGCCATTTCTGGGAGCCTCTGAGTTCAGGGTAGGAATCCTGGGATTCCTTATGAAGAGGAACAAAAGGGGGACTGCAAAATCACAAGTGATGGAAGGGAAAGAAGCCAAGTTAACACTCCCTCTCCTCCCACCCCACCTCATCACCCTTTTGAGGACCTGCTGCAAGTTTATACAGACACCTGCACCCCTCCATTACCCCTCCCAACCTACTGTACTCTAGCTCTGTTTGAGCGCATTTTTCCAGGATGACATAGACCTCATTAGGGTTCCTGCCTGCTCCCAGCAAGGAAGACCAACCCTGGTCCTAGTTGTTTGATAGCCTCGGCCTTAAGCTGGCAATTGTCTGCCCCCTCCTCCATCCCCCCATTTTCTCTTTCTTGCTTTCTTGCTTTCTTTCTTTCTTTCTTTCTTTTTTCTTTCTTTCTCTCTTCCTTTCTTTTTCTTTTTCTTTTTTTTTCTTTCTTTCTCTCACTGAGTATTCCATATGAAGCCCTAGGAAAGCATGTAGAATGGGAAGATAAGAAGGATGGGAAAAAATAAACAACATCCTGTTTGAGGGTAGGTAGAGCTTCCGTATTGGCTTGGGAGTAGAAAGTGCCCTTCTTGCATTACAAGGACTTTGGGAGGAAGCAGAAGACACAGAGATGGAGAAGAAAGTGTAGCTGTCACAGCACCTGCTTGATAGCTTAATAAAGAATAAGAAATTGAAAATAAAAAAATGACAAATTACTGAAGACGGAACACATTTGCTTAGAAACCTAAGGACTTCCGTCCCAGATCAAGGTTTATATTAATCGTGTAATTAGTTCTGTATGTGAGAAGGCAGCTGTGTGCTCTGAACATTCTGTACACTTGTGGGCAGGCAGAGACAATCCTGCCTGGAGATTAGACATTTCCTGTCCTGGGCCCAAGGGACACCTGTTTCTGGGGCTGGCAATAGGCTCAGGACAATTTCCTCACGTGGGCAAGGTGTTAGTTCTGGGCAAAGGATGCCCAAGATTTGTTTTTATGTGAAGGGAACTGCGAGTTTCGCAGATACCCGGCTCATGCCTTACTGAATGGACTGGCTCCTACCCTAGGCAGAGCTATCCCAAGGATGACCAGTGTCATGCTGCAGGGTCCCCGCCAGATAAAAGTGATTCGGGTGCGGGACACAGACCCACCACGCCCCGTGGTCCGTGGCGGTTCCTGCTTTGGGCGATCCCCCGCGACGAGCCTGCCACCCTCGAGGGTACCCAGCCGCGGTCCCCTGCCTCCTAAGCGAGGACTCTCACTCTCCAGGCTCCACCTGCTTACATCCGAGGCCCGACGTTGGGCTCTCCCAAGGATCCCCTAGCTCCAGGAGGAGGGAGGGTGGAGCGGCTGGAAGAGGCCGCGCCGCCATGCGCCTCCGCCCCCTCCGGGGAGCGTCGCGGGGTGCGGGGGTCCCCGGGGCGCCACGAGGCTTAGGGCCCTGCCACCGTGTCCTGCCCCGACGGGCCCGGACCGCACCCGACCCGGGTAGGCTCGGCGGGCCCCTGGGCGACAACCCCTCGCAGTAGGCTCTCCCTTAGGCGGTCCACCCACCTCTCCCACCCCCACCCCGGCTGCGTCCTCACCGAAACGGCTGTGGTCGTGGCGGGTGCCATGCACCGTGCCATTGGGGAAGATCTCCAGGTGGAAGCCCGTGCGGCAGTAGAGCTGGCGGCGCCTCAGGATTCCCTTCAGGTGGGCGAAGTCTGTGGGCGAGCCCCGCTGCAGCTTCCCCTCGATCTGGCCCAGGCGCTCATTCAGGAAACCCGGGGAATCCGTTAAGGGCACGTTCCCCAGGGACGAGGAGAAGCCGTGCAGGTCCCAGTCCAGGGAGGCAAAGACGCCCCCCACCTCCGCCATTGCGGGGCCGAGCTGGGGCCACGGGGCGCGAACTGCCTCTCCTTGTGGCTGGCGCGGGCTGGTCGGCGGCGCTTGCTCGCTGCTCGGCTCCGCGCTCTGCCTAGCTGCAGCACACGTCTGTTCGCGTCCAAAGAACTTCTCAGCGGCGGGGAGCGTGAGGCAGCGCGCTCCTGACCTTGCTCTCAGTTAAAGTGCGGCTTCCCCTCCGCATCCATCTCTCCTGGCCTCTCATAGCTGGCTTCGTGGAACTATCAGATGCAAAGGGCACTTTATATACGTACCCACTCCCCTTCCATTGACATATTGGATATTTAAATACAAGCCACACCTCACTGGCATCCCCTCAGAGATTGGTGTGTGGGTTCTTTCCCTTTTTCCCCCCTTCTCGTATCCATTTGGCTCTTTTTGGGAGAGGGAGGTGGAGGGGGGAGCGAGCGAACGAGCAAGCTTCACTCCCTTTTATTATGAAAAAAATGGCACTGAAAAGCTACACATTGCAGTGAGGCATAACTGCTTTTGGCTGGTTTTCTTAAACTGCTGATGAAATAATGGAGCCCAGTACATGGAGGCCATCGGCGCCCACGGCCACGCAGGCCATTTCCGTGGGGGTCTGCCCGTCGGTCTGCTGCAAGGACCATCCCCACTTCCCACGCACGCATCCTCCGGTTGCTCCCCTCTGGAATGTGCCTGAGACCAGGGCTGGGGGAAGGCGTCCTCGCTCTGCTGAGCCCCTCTTCTCTAGCCCAAAAGTGACGGCGGAAGGGGTGTCTACCCTGGGACAGGAGCGCTCCGGTTCCTTTGTTCCGCTGTCCCCTAGTCCCACTCCCCACCTGTAGGTCTACAGGGGGCTGAGAAAAAAAAAGATCCAGAAGCTGAATGCAGTTGCAACAGTAAGGACTGCGAGGTGGTGGAGGTCCCAGCAGATGCCAGGAGGGGGACGGGCGCGGGGGGGGGGTCTGGGAGGAGCGGAAAACCACAGTGGGGAAAGAAGACTTTTAAGAACGGATGCTGTGGCTTAGGCATAGAGGGGTGAGAGGTAAGAATTAGAAAGCGATCTTTTTGAAAAATGAGCTCTGTGGCTTTCTGGGCGCGGTTTTTACAAGGCCCAGGAGAGCAAGCTCGATAAGAAGCCATTGGAAGTCTGGTGGGGGCTTCCCCCCACTTTTCTTGTTGGAAACAGGTGTTTCTTTGCTTTGTCCTGTGTCGTGTTCCAAGATACTTTATCAGGAAGAGCGGGAGTCGGGAGTGGGAACTGGCGGCTGCCAGGACAAGAGTCTAGGTGGAGAGGACCTGGCGAGCAGGTGCCTGCCTGCCTTAAGCCCTTCCACCTCTGACCCGCACCTGAACCCCACAGTCTCTCTGGGGGCTCTGGCGCTTGGCCTCCTTTTTGCTAATCAAATGGTGTTGTTGCTCAGAGTTTTCACATGCAGCAGGCGCAGCAGGCGCTGGACGCCTTCCCAGGTTCCGGTAGTAACTGAACTCCCAATCCTACCCTTCCGCGCTTTTCCTGCGCCTCCTGCTGGAGACCCCTCTGAGCAGCAAGTTCAAATTCAGGGTTGCCATTAAAAAATGAGTAAACAAGATTCCCCACAACTCAGGCTCTACTTTTAGGCTCCCACCGGCACCCCATGCTCACTTCCTGGAACCGTAGCCATTAGGTTGGAACAACATTGTGGCTTGGTCCTGCTGTGCCTCTTTAGCTCACGGCCAAGCATAATGCCTGACACATGTAGGTACTCAAAAGTAACATTATGCTCTCAGCAGCAGAGAACACGGACGCAAATTATCATCCAATTATAATGGATCCACAAATGCAAAGTTGGAGTCTAAAGGCTCGAGAGATGGCTCAGCGATGAAAAGCGAGTGTTTCTCTTTTAGAGGACTTAAGTTCTGTTCCTACCATCCACATTGTCTCAATTATGCCTACAATTTCAGTACCAGAGGATCTGATGCCCTCTTCTAGTGTCTACCGGCACCCATACACATGTGCACACATACACTCGCGCACACACACGTACATATCACATAATTTTAAAAATTAAAAAACCCTTTAAAAGGGTAGAGTTCTTATTATAACATGTATAAATGAAACTACAGAGTGTCTTGATTTACTTTAAAGGTTTCCCAAGAGCCTGTTGTGGTGTCACCCACCTGTAATTCCAGCACTTGTAGGATTGAGAATATGAGGGCAGCCTGAGCTGCATAGGAAGAATGTGTCTCAAATGAAGGAATGAACACACAGAAAGAAATTATCCAAAATGCTGAGCATAGGTACTCACACTTGCAATCTCAACACTTGGCGGGTCAGGAGTTCAAGATTAGACTGGACTACATAAGAAACTGACACAACAACAACAAAACAGAGGTTTATGGTGATGTGTGCATTCACGAAGTAGAGAGAGAAAGCTGATCTAGGTAATAGTCCTGGACCCATTCTGGGCTAAGGTGACTTTTATAATGAATGTGCCCTGAGGCAAAGATGGAAAGAAGGGTTTGTTGTTGTTGTTTGCCTGTTTTCTTTTTCAGTATCAGAAGGTTCATTTCTAAAAAAAGAAATGGAAAAAGATAATTGTTAAAGTCTAATTCTTAAAGATTTTAATAAGAGTCAAGTGCAAAACTATAGATGAAACAGCTTTGAGAAGCATACACTATAAAAATGTAGATGTCTCTGATGAAATAAATCACACATTTCATTTTTTATTTTTATATTTTTCTCTTATTGAACATATATATCCTTTTTTCATTCAGTATATCCTGGTTATAGCTTCCCTTCCTTCTCCTCCTCCCAGTTTTTCCTCCCCTCCCCTCCAGATAATTTCTGTGTCTCATTAGAAAAGACAGGTTTCTAAGAGATAACAAAACACGACAGAATAAAATCTAATAAGACAAAGCAAAAACTATCATATCAAAGTTGCACATAGCGAACCAACAGTAGGAAAAAGAGTCCCAAGAACCAGCAAGAGTCAGAGGCCCACTCATTTTCACAGTCAGGAGTACCATAAAACTACTAAACTAATGGCTATAATATAAATACAGAGGACCTGTTGTAGATCCACATAGGCCCTGTGCTTGCTGCTTCAGTCTCTGCGAGCTCATATGCACCTTGCTTAGTTGATTCAGAGGGCCTCATTCTCCTGGTGTCTTACATTCCCTTTGGCTTTTATACTCTTTCCACTCCTTCCATGGGATTCTGAGCTCTGAGGGGAAGGATTTGATGGAGACCTCCCATTTAGACTCTCTTTCTGCATAATGTCTGGCTGTTCCCATCTGCTGCCAGAGGAAGCCTCTCTGATGATGAGCGGAGATGTAGAATATCATTAGCAATCTTTTTATTGTTTAGTTTTACCCTAGGTTTCTGGACTATCTAGTTTCTGGGTCTTGGTTCCCAAGCAGTGTTGGATATGAGTTCCTTTTTCTGGAGTGGGCCTTAGGTCTATCTGACATTTTGGGGCTACTCCTACAAGTTCTGCGCCACCATTGCCCGGGCATATTTTGTAGGCAGGACAGATTGTAGGTGAAAGTTTTAGTGGCAGGGTTGGCATCTGTGTTTCTCTTTTGGTAACTTGCAAAGTACCTTCCTGAACCAGAGACTAGAATATAGGGGTAATTCTCTGTGTTCAATGAATTTTGTAGGTGTTGTACTCTGCAATGGGACCCTACTGTTGGTTTGTAAAGAACAACCTCTTGTTTTTGCAAAAGCCTGGGTTATTTGGTGATCTCCATTGGAACCCCATGGCCAACAACTCAAATGGATACAATATAGTCCCGCCACTGGAAGATTTTCTTGGACACAAGAGATGGCTAGATGAGACTCTGTACTACCCATTATTAGGAATCCTCATTAGGATCACCAGGTTTCAACACTACCTTCTAAGTTCATCCCAATTTCAGCTATCTCTTCCCATATTCTTTCTAGTCACCTCCCCCACCTGATCCTTTACTCCCATTCTGAACCACCCCCAGCCAACTTGTAAAATCTCTTCTATTTCCCCCTCCCAGGTATATGCTGAGGTATATCCCCCCTGTAACCTTCCCTTTTTACCTTATCTTATCTTTTTACAGATCATACCTTAGTTATCATTTACTTAATGGCTAATATTCTATTAAAAGTAATTTCATCTCTTTCTAGGCCTGAGTTACCTCACTCAGGATGATTTTTTTCTAGTTCCATCTATTCGCCTATATATTTCATAATGCTATCTTTTTAAACAGTTGAATAATACTCCATTGTGTAAATGTACCATGACTTCTGTATTCATTCTTCAATTGAGGGACATCTAGGTTGTTTCCACATTTTGGATATTATGAATAAAACTGCAATGAACATAGCTAAGCAAGTGTCCTTGTGGAAGGATAGAGTGTCCTTTGTGTATATGCCCAGGGGTAGTTGATATACCTGGATCGTGAGGTAGATTAATTCTCAGCTTTCTAAGGAACTGGTATATTGATTCCTGAAGTGGTTGTATAAGTTTGCATTCCCATCAGCAATGGAGGAATATTCCCCTTGTTCCACACCCTTGCTAACATGAACTATCACTTGTCTTATTGATCTTAGCCATTCTGACAGGTGTAAGATGGAATCTCAAAGTAGTTTTGATTTTCATTTCCTTGATGGCTAAAGATGTTGAACATTTCTTTAAGTGCTTCTCAGCCATTTAAGATTCCTCTATTGAGAATTCTGTTTAGACCTGTTCCCCATTTAAATGGTTTAAATACAATTTATTTATTTTTATTTTACATATATTGGTGTTCTGCCTGCATGTATGAATGTGTAAGAGTGACAGATTCCCTGGAACTGGAATCACAAATAGTTGTGAGCTGCCATGTGGGTTCTGGGAATTGACTCTGGGTCCTTTGGAGTAGTAGCCAGTGCTCTTAACCGATTCCCCATTTTAAAATTAGATTAATTGGCTTTTTGATATCTTGTTTTTGACTTCTTTATTTATTTTGGATATTAGTCCTCTATTGGATGTGGAGTGGAAAAGTATTTTTCCATTCTGTAGGCTTCCACTTTATGCAAATGATGGTGTCCTTTGCTTTACAGAAGTTTTTCAATTTCATGAGGTCCCATTTATTAATTGTTGATCTTCATGTCTGCAATATCAGTCTTTTCTTCAGGAAGTCTTCTCCTGTGCCAATGCATTCAAGGGTATTCTCCTCTTTCTTTTCTATCAGGTTCAGTGTATCTGGTTTTAGGATGAGTCTTTCATCCACTTGGACTTGAGTTTCTGCAGTGTGATAAATATGGTTCTATTTGCATTCTTCTACATGCAGACATTCAGTTAGACCAGCACCATTTCTTGAAGATGCTTTCTTTTTTCCATTGTATGGTTTTGGCTTCTTTGTTAAAAAATCAAGTGTCCATAGGTGTGTGGGTGATAACTCCAGAAGTCCTTTTATTGTTTAAGATTGTTTTAGCTATTCTGTTTTTTACCCCCCATCCCCATATGAAGTTTAGAATTGTCCTTTCAAGATCTGTAAAGAATTGTGTTGGTATTATGATGGAGATTGCATTGAATATGTAGATTGCCATTTTAACTATGTTAATCCCACCAGTCCATGAATATGGGCGATCTTTCCATCTTCTGATTTCTTCAATTTCTTTCTTCAGAGACTTGAAGATTTTTTCATACAAGTTGTTCACTTGGTTGGTTAGAGTTATACCAAGGTACTTTGTATTATTTGTGAAGGGTGTTGTTTCCCTAATTTTGTTCTCAGCATGTTCATTGTTTGTATAAATGAGGGCTACTGAGTTTTTTAAAGTTAATTTTGTATCCATCTACCTTTTTGAAGTTGTTTATCAGCTGTAGAAGTTCTCTGGCAGAATTTTGGGTTCCCTTATGTATACTATCATATCATCTGCAAAAAAAGATACTTTGACTTCTTCCTTCCTAATTTGTATAACCTTGATCTCCTTATTGTTCTAGCTAGAACTTCAAGTACTATATTGAATAGGGATAGAGAGAGTAGGCAGCCTTGTCTTGTTCCTGATTTTAGTGGAATTACTTTGAGTTTCTCCTCATTTAATTTGATGTTGGCTATTGGATTGCTGTAAATTGCCTTTATTATGTTTCAGTATCCTTGTCTCCCTGATCTCTACAGGACTTTTATCATGAAGGTGTTGGATTTTGTCAAAGGCATTTTTTGCATATAATGAAATGATAAGGTGGTTATTTTGTATCAATTTATTTATATGGTAGATTTAATGATTTTTTGTATGCTGAATCTCTGAAATAAAGCCTACTTGATCATGATGGATGATCTTTTCAATATATTTTGGATTTGGTTCTCAAGTAATTTAATGAGTATTTTTGCATCTATGTTCATAAAGAAAATTGGTTTGTGATTCTCTTTCTTTGTTGAATCTTTATGTGTTTTGAGTATCCGGGTAACCATGGCCTAAAAAATGAAGTGGACAATATTTTTTTTCTGTTTCTATTTTGTGGAATAATTTGAAGAGTTTTGGTGTTAACTCTTCTTTGAAAGTCTGGTATAATTCTGAAATAAAACCACCTGGCCCTGGGCTTTTATTTGTTGGGAGATTTTTAATGACTGTTTCTGTTTAACTAGGGGTTATAGATATATTTATTTGTTTCTTTGATCTCAGTTTAACTTTGGAAAGTCACATATTTTGAGGAAATTATACATTTCTTTTAGAGTTTCCAATTTGGTGGAATACAGGTTTTAAAAATATGTCCTTATGACTGTCTGGATTTCTTCTGTGTCTGTTGTTATGCCCTCTTTTTGTTTCTGATATTGTTAATTTGGATATTCTCTCTCTGTATCTTAGTTTGAATAAGAGCTTGTCTATCTTCTTGATTTTCTCAGGAACCAACTATTTGTTTCATTGATTCTTTGTATTGTTCTCTTTGTTTCTATTTTGTTAATATTAGCCTTCAGTTTGATTATTTCCTGCTGTCTACCCCTCTTGGGTGTGTTTTCTTTTTGTTCTAGAGCTTTCAGGTATTCTGTTATATTGCTAGTATGAGTATTGCTAGTACCTACATTTTAGGTACTAAGTGCTATGAACTTTCCTCTTAGCACTGTTTTCATTGTGTTCCATAAGTCTGGATATGTTATGCCTTCATTTTCATTAAATTCTGAGAAATCTTTAATTTTTTTAAGTTCTGCCTTCACCTTTTTTTTCCCTATTTTTCATTAGAGGGTTGTTCAGTTTCCATGAGTTTGTAAGCTTTCTGTTTTTCTATTGTTGATGATATTCAGCTTAAATCCATGCTGGTCTGATAGGATACAGGGAGTCATTAAAATTTTCTTGTATCTGTTGCGACTTGCTTTGAGTATGTGGTCAGTCTTGGAGAACAGTCCATGAGGTGCTAAGGAGAAGGTATATTCTTTCATGTTTGGCTAACATGTTCTATAAATATCTGTTAGGTCCATTTGGTTTATAATGTCTATTAGCTCCAGTATTTCTTTGTTTAGTTTTTGGCTGGATGATTTGTCCTCTGGTGAGAGTAGGGTACTGAAGTCTCCCACTATCAGTGTGTGAGGGTCAATATGTCATTTTAGCTATAGTAGTGTTTCTTTTACAAAAGAGAGTACCCTGTATTAGGGGCATAAGAACTGAAATGTCATCATGGTGGATTTTTCCTTTGACGAGTATGTAGTGTCCTTCCTTATCTCTTTTTTTAATTAAATTTTTATTTTTTATATTAATTACAGTTTATTCACTTTGTGTCCTTATCTCTTAGAGTTTTTGTTTGAAGTCTATTTTGTTAGACATTAAAATGGCTACAACAGCTTGCTTCTTAGGTCCATTTGTGTGGAATATCTTTTCTAGTCCTTTATTCTAAGGTAATGTCTATTCTTGTTGTTGAGGTGTGTGTGTGTGTATGTGTGTGTGTGTGTGTGTGTGTTCTGTTTTGGATGTAGCAGGATGGAGCCTGTTTTCCTATCCATTCTATTAGTCTGTGTCTTTTTGTTGGGGAATTGAGACAATTGATACTGAGAGTTATCAATGACCAACAATTGTTTATTCTTATTATCTTTTCATTGTTGTTGTTGTTGGTATGAATGTGTGTGTGTGTGTGTGTGTGCTTCCCTTCTTTTGGTGTGAGATTATTTACTTCCTGTGTTTTCGTGGGTGTAGTTAACCTCCTTGGGTTGGAGCTTTACTTCTAGCAGTTTCTGTAGGGCTGAATTTGTAGGTAAATATTGTTTAAATTTGACTTTACCATGGAATATTTTATTTTTTCCATGTATGGTGATTGAAAGTTTTGCTGGGTATAGTAGTCTGGGCTGGCATCTGGTCAGACCCTTCTGGCTTTTAGAGCCTCTATTGAGAGGACAGGTGTAATTCTAATAGGTCTGCCTTTACGTGTTACTTGGATTTTTTCCCCTTGAAGCTTTTAATAGTCTTTCTTCTGTATGTTTAGTGTTTTGATTATTATGTGGTGAGGGGCTTTCTTTTCTGGTCCAATCTATTTGGCGTTCTTCAAGTTAACTTTACTTTTTTTTTTTTATACTCATCTTCTTTTACAGGTTAGGAAAATTTTCTTATTAAATTTTGTTGCAAATATTTTCTGTGCCTTTGAGCTGGGATTCTTCTTCTTCCTCTAGTCCCATTATTCTTAGGCTTGGTCTTTTCACAGTGTCCCAGATATCCTGGATGTTTTGTGTCAGTGGTTTTTTTAGATTTGACATTTTCTTTGACTGATTTATCTGTTTCTCCTATCATATCTTCAATGGCTGAGATTCTTTCTTCCATCTTTTGTAATCTGTTTGCGAAGTTGCTTCTCTAGTGCCTGTTGGGCTTCCTGAATTTTTGATTTCCAGAATTCACTCAGTTTGGGTATTTTTTTATTGATTCTATTTCCAAATTTATGTCTCAAACAGTTTTATTCATTTCGTGACACTGTTTGTGTTTTCCTGGATTTCTTTAAGGGATTTATTCATTTCCTCTTTAAGGACATCTATCATATTCATAGAAGTGGTTTTAAGGTCCTTTTCTTGTGCTTCAGCTATGTTGGAATATTCAGGGCTTGCTGTGGCAGGAGAGCTGGGCTCTGGTAGTGCCATATTGCCCTGGCTATTATTGATTGTGTTCTTACATTGATTTCTTAGTTTCTGGGTTTGGGATTATTGTAGTTCAGGTGATGATTGTCTTTGTTGGGTGGGTATTATATTCCTTGGTTTCTGTTTCCTCTCTGAATTTTCATAGAGTGTAATGGCTGTATGTTGCCTGTTTTCCTGGCCTACTCATCTAATATGTTCACAGGGAATGCCTACTGTTGTTAGATGCTGTGTAACTAGGATGAGTTAGGGAAGAAAGTTTGGGGGAGAAGGTTTTTGTGATCCCTTGGGGATAGGGTAATAGAAGAAAGAGAGACCATACCAAGTGTCCAGCTACAGAGCTGGGAAAGAGACTGGGGAGAATTGGATCTCAGGAGCAGTGTTGCCCTGGGAAGAGCTGCACTTGGGTTAGCAAGGGGTGCCTTCTGTAATTGAGGATTGGGATACAGTGGCTAGAAGGAGGTGGGAGGTTAGGAAGGGATGGTCTGTGGGATCCACAGGATATGTGGACAGAAGTGAGGGAAGGCTGCTGCTGGTCTTTTATTGCAGTTTATAAGGGTTAGACTAATGGATTGGCTATAGTGGAGCAGAGAGAGAAGGGAATATCTATGAGCCCCCTTCCTAGTTTTTTAGCAGGCATGGTCTGTGGTTTATCAGGAGGGACCTGCTGGAGTTTGGGTCTGGGATGCAGTGGTGAGTGGAGTGAGAGAGGTTAGCAGGGGATGGTTTGTGGGATCCACAGGAGATATGGACAGGGAGGAGGAAAGGCTGCAACTAGTGTTCTGTTGATTCACTAGAGATGAGACTAGGACATTGGGTTGGGGGGAACAGAATCACACATTTCAAACCTTTTTGTTTTTTCTTTGAACCTAAGGGGGTTGGACCCAGAGACTTGCCCGTGCCAGATTTCCACTGAACTACACTCACAACCCACAGAAGAAGGTTGTGAGTTCCACTATAAGTGAAGCTGGGAATGGGGTCAGAAACAAGCTGACAGCCTGTTCCTGGAGGAAGGAGGCATTGTGAAAAAAAAAAAAACTGCTCTCACTTGTGCACCATCCACAACCCTTACTTGGAAGTAAGAAATTGTGTCTAGCACCGTTACCTCACCAAGCTCTTCATTTTTCCAACAACTCATAAATGTTTTCTCCTTTGTGGTTAAAAGAAAGATCAGATCTGGGCATGGTGGCGCATGCCTGTAATCCCAGAACTCAGGTAGGCAGAGGCAGGTGAATCTCTGTTAGTTCAAGGCCAGCCTGGTCTACAAAGTGAGTCCAGGATAGCCAAGACTATACAGAGAAACAAAACAAGAGAGAAGGGCCAGAAAGAGCTTCAAGTGAGAAGGACTGCCAAGGACATCAAAGACTCCTGTTTATAGAACATGTGTTAAATACTGATCTGGATGAGCCTTATCACAACTGTAATATATAGTTTGATTTTAATTTTGCATATATGGAAACAGATTCAAAGGGGTTCAATACTTAATAGCAGAGATAAGACTTAAATCCAGGTGTATTTTGTGTGTGTTGGGGTGGGGGGGGCTGGAGATTGAGGTCAGGGTGTTACACATGACAGGCAAGAGTTCTATCAATGACAATTCACTGGCAACCCAGGGAGCTCTCAATCTTGAATTGAAGTGAGTACTTGATCGAAATGCTAGACCACCTCAGTTTACTTCAAAAAGAACTTGTGTTGCTGTTCTGACCTCAGTGCTGCTTTTTTCCCCCGTTTCTCGAGGGCAGCAGGATAGCATAGTATGGGAACACTCCATCTTTTTTTCTTTTTCTTTTTTGTATGTTGTATGTATGTGTACTTGAATGTACATATGCACACCATCTATGTGCACAAGCAGGCAGAGGTCAGAAGGTGTCATACCCCCTGGAACTAGAGTGACAAAGAGTAGTAGGTGCTGAATTTTTTTCCGAGAGCAGCAAGTGCTCTTTTTTGTGAACACTCCATCTTGAGTGTCAGACTGCCTAGCGCATAAGCACAGTACCATGCTATTCTAGGAGTTGGAACCTTAGTTTCCTCTTCTCTATGATAAGAATGTCAGGAAGTGCTATGAAAATTAGACAAAATAATGTGCAACATGTACTTAAAACTGTGCCCGGCACATACTAAGATGTCATTGCTTTCATCTATCTGTCTGTCTGTCTATCTATCTATCTATCTATCTATCTATCTATCTATCTATCTATCTATCTATCTATCTATCACTTGCACACGCACACAAACATGCATGTGTATGTATGTGTGTGTGATTCATGTGGTGATCAGAAGACAGACTTTAGGAATTAGTTCTCTGCTTTTACCATGTGGGTCTCAGGGATTAAACTCAGATTCTCAGGATTGGTGGCAAGTGTCTTTACCTGCTGAGCCATCTCTCTGACTCTCATTATTTACATTTTCCCCAGCTTCAGATATATATTTTCCTTCCCCTTTCCTTAAATTTATCTCCCTTTTTATAGGGCAGGAAGGCTCTAAGAGCACTGCCTACTCTTCTAGATGACATGGGTTATATTCCCAGGACTCAAGGCCAGTAGTTTTCATCCACCAGAGGGATCTGATGCTTCTGGTCATTAGGCACCTGTACTCATGTACATATACTCATACAGCAACATGTAATTATGTTTAATACAAATAAATCTTTAAAAAGGACATTCTGTGTTTTGCACTGAGGCAACAGGTAAAGTACATAAAAAGCCTGGCTTCTGGTGGAGTCAAGCTGAAGCAAGCAGCTCTAGCATTGTGCATCTCTCCGAGGTACTGAGTCCCTCTGGGCTTTAGTAGGCCTGTCTTTCCAAAACAGGGTGACCACACTGTCAGCCCTGAGTTGGCAAGTAAATAGTAAGGGAGTAGAGGCCTGGGGAAAATGGAGAGCTGTTCATTTGTATAACACATTGATTGAACATCTTCAGCTCTAGGCACTATTTTAAGTGCCTTCTTATTTTTTAATTTTTATATTAATTACAGTTTATTTGCTTTGTATCCCAGCTTTAGGGCTTCCTAAAATATAAATCATGTCTTTACACCATGAAGTAGGTCCTGTTATTATCTCGATTTTTAACATATGTTAAAACTGAAGATAGAGAGGCTAAAGTCACTTGTTTAAGGTCATATAGCTATGTCCTATGGTCAGGGTGCAATTTTGAGTCTGGCATCATTGATTGCTAATGATAAAGCCACTATCTGTAGAACATTGAAGCTTTATTCAAAGCAGGAAGTATTGTCCTGACAAGGATGGATGGATACCCAATTTAAAACCTCAGTCTTTGTTGGAGTGTGACTCAATGGCAGATCCCTTGCCTGGCATGCTCAAGGCTGAGTTCCATTCCCAGCACTGCAATTAAAGAGGCAACATTTGGGCCATCCCCTTCCCTCCCCTTTTCTTTTTCTTTTGTTCTAGGTACCCAGAGCTTGAGAAGTCTTCAAAAAGTCAAACTACCTTCAAACTCCCCACCCCCAATACTAGGAGTCCAGAGAAGAAAGAAAATCTTTCTGGCTGCGATGAACCCCCATCTTACCTTTCTTCTCAGTCTCCTGCAGTGACACTGCGGAACAAGTCTTCTTTGTCCTTTTCCTGCAGGCCTACCTGTAATGAGGGAGGTAATGGACCGTTTATTCTGGCTGTAACTTGACATTAGTTGGCAGGTGATGACATCTCTGTGAAATGATCTGTTAGTTCTTGAGAGGAATGGGACACAATGGAATGTGGCTCTAATGCTGGCAACCTGTACAAGTCGCAGGCTGGTGTGTGTGACTCTGAATGTGAGTATCAATGGTGAGTGTGTGCATGTGGGGCTGTGTGTTGAGGGAGAAGTATGGGTAGAGACTTTGTTTTGCTGTCCTCAACACAAAGTGCACTTCTATGTACAAACGTTTGCATATGGCTGTGTAGATTTGTAGGGTTAAGGTGTTCAGAGTGTATATAAATCTACGTATTCAGGGAAGCCCCTGATAATCTGAACAAAAAAATAGATGTGATGGCTATAAAGCTGACAGCAGGAACAAAGGAGTCTTGGGGTTCAGTGTCACTGCAGGAGACTAAGCAGAAAGGTGAGATGAGGTATCCACCTCAGCCAGAGAGATTTCTTTCTTATCTGGACCCTAGAATTGGAGCTGGGGAGATTGAAGGTAGTTTGACTTTTTAAATTCAAGGTCTCTCCCTCCAACCTTGAACTGAGTCTTGCAGTGTGGCCCTAACTGGCCTGAAACTCTATGCAGACCAGGCTGTCTCTCCTGCCCCTGCCTCCTTGAGAGGTGAAATCACAGATCACCCAGCTCAACTTCCCTTCATTTTTATATGAAGTGATTATTTTAGCCTAACAGTCTGAGGGAGACAGAGATGCCAGACATGGGATGAAGTAGCCTTATAGCATCTTTTTGTATAAATAAGAGGGGGAATTCACTTAGCTTGAGCTTAGCTAGTGTGTGTGTTTGCATCCCACAACACATATATGGAGATTAGTTCTCTCCTTCCACCTTGTTGAGGCAGTTTCTCCTGTTTGTGCTGCACTGTGTAGTCCAGATAAGGTAGTCCATAAGTTTTGGGTGATTCTCTTGTCTCCATTTCTGCTTTACCCATAGGAATTCTCAGTTTGCAGATGTGTAGCACTGCGTCAGACTTCTTCATGTTCAGGAACTGAACTCAGGCCAGCAGGTTTGCACTGTGAGCATTTTTATTCTGTGAGCTATCTCACCAGTCCTGAGCTCAGCTCTGCCCACTGTGCTTCCTAGTTAGCAGAACCTTCTATCTGCTTTGCTCCTCTCACTGTGAAAGGTCCTGGGACTTTGTCCTGTTTGTAAAGTGCCTTGTCCTCAGAGCTCCTGAGCCACAGCTTTCCCTCAGGAAAGGTGGTAAGAGCCTCGGCAAAGCAAACAGGGCCAAGACAGACAACAGTCAGCAATGACATACAATTAAGACAGCAGACACAGGACAACTGGGAAGAAACTGACATTCTGATTGAAGTGGGAGTTCTAGCCGTTGCTACAAAAGCACTGTATGCGGCTTTGGCTGAATTATTCTTTACCTGTGAGTCCTGCTGTTCTACCTGTGAAAACAAAGGGTTGAGCTAAATCAGTCTATTTTAAGTTTTTATTTCTTCTCCTTCTCCTTCTTCTTCTTCTTCTTCTTTTTGGCTGACGCAACCAAAACTGAAATCTCCAATGCCTGGTGCATAATCTCAGTACTTGGAGGCTAACACAGAAGGACTGCAACGAATTCCAGACCAGCCTGGGCTACTGGGTGAAGCTCTGTTTCAAAATATAAAAGCTGGAGATATGGCTCAATGAGAAAAGTGCCTGTCAGGAAAGTATGGGGACCTGAGCTTGGACCCCGAGCACTGATGTAAAAACCTAGATTCTGAGAGAATGAAACAGACTGTTCCCTGGAACTCACTGGCCATTCAGCCTTGCTAACTGATGAGCTGCAAGTTCAGTGAGAGACTATGTCTCAAAATAAGGTAGAAAGGGGAGCTGGAGAGATGGCTCAGCATTTAAGAATACTGGCTGCTATTGCAGAGGACCCAGGTTTGGTTCCCAGCATCTACATGGTAGCTCACAAATGGTTGTAGTTCCAGTTCTAGGACTGTCCAAAGCCCTTTTCTGACCCCCCATGCACTTACATATATGCAGCCAAAACCACTCATATTCATAGAATCTTACAAAAATAAGTGGAGAGTGGTTAAAGAAGACAGGTGATGCTGGCTGTAGTGACACACACCTGTAATCCCAGCACCTAGGGACACAGAGGCAGGTGGATCTCTGTGAATTCAAGGTCAGCCTGCTCTACAAAAGGAGTTCAGGACAGTCAGGGCTACACAGAGAAACCCTGTCTTGAGAAACACACAAACAAAGAAGAAGAAGACATGTGATATTGATCTCTGGCCTCCACATGCATGTGCACACATATGAACACACATGCACCACAGAAAAAAATTAAAAACACGTCCACATTAGATAAGGGAGCAGGAAATTCAAAGCAGCCTATTGCAAGCTCTAAGTGTATTTGAGGCCTCATTCTTTTTCCTAAAAACATACCTACAGCTTACATCCTCCTTCATGACATAGCCATATTTGTTTTTAATATTGAAATGTTTTAAAATTTCTTATGTTAGACTAAAATGGATACTTCAAGAAAGCATGCTGCATTCATCCTATGGCTTCACAAAACTCCTTGCCACCCTGCCATGGATCCCAAAGTGTATCTGTATCCCAGTTTAGAAGTCTGGGAGTTGATGACTGAGATTCCTTTCAGCTCTAACATTCTACTATAGAGTAATGAAAATGCCTGTGGTATCCTTGGTAGTTGCTCCCCAGGATGCTGGAGGGGGATTTGTGTGGCTGTGTCTATGTACCCCACTTTCTTTTTCTTTTGGAATAGGATCACATATAGGCAAGACTGGTCTTGAACTCATGATCCTTCCGACTCAGCTTCCCTGGAGCTGGGGATACAAGCATGAATCACCATGCCCAGCTCTTTTTACTATTTTTGCTGCTTGGGGATTGAGCCCACAGGCTTGTACACACTACCTAAACACTCTACTACTGAGATGCACTACAACCCTCAGCTTTCCTTTTCCAACTAGTTATATAAAAAGAAAGGACACTCTAAGGCCATGTATAGTTCTATGATTATATAACTCTGAAATCGCACCACTGGGGAAGTGGACAGAAAGATCATGAATTCAAAACCAGCCTGAACTACATAGTGAGACATTGACTCAACCAAAGCAAACAAGAACAAAACATCTCAATAGAATGTGAACCTTAGCTTTTTCTAGGAGAGGCATCTTCAGTATGTCTTTGCTGACCTTTTAAATATAGAGCTCAGGTATTTTCTGAGTGTTATCTCCAAAAGGCCAAGTAGGATTAGTACTAGATTCAATGTGCATCCTCAAGTACATATTTCAGAAGAAGTTCACAGTTGACCAGATTAAAGTGATAAATTATTAGTGCTTCAGGAAGTAGAGATGAAGGAACCTGAACTGTATTCTCAAGGAGGTGTAACTCAGGTTGTACAAGGACTTGAAATCCTCAGGCCTTAGCTTCTAAGTGCTGTGACTACAAATGTGTACCATTGGATTGGCTAATTGGCCTCCCAACCCCATGCATTGCTACTGATGGAGCCTGGGGCATCATGCCTGCTAGGTAACCACACCTCTAGCCCTCTTTTAATAGTCAACTATGAGGAGAGCACTTTCTCTCTCTCTCTTTTTCTCTCTTGATTTTATTCAAGACAGAGTTTCTCTATGTAGCTTTGGCTGTCCTGTAACTTACTCTATAGACCAGGCTGGCCTTGAACGCTTACAGATCTTCCTGCTGGGATTAAAGGCATGCACCACCACTGCACTCCTCTCTTTTAAGGAATAGTAATTAGCTGCAACGAAGTAAAACACCTATCAAAAATGGATTTGGGGAGTTGTAGTAGAGGAAATAAAATATCATAAAGGCCCTATATGCTGTCATCTGATCTAGTCAGTTATTAGATGCAGACATATTATGTGAGTAATTAGAGTTTTGGTATTCTGGTTACATGCTATTTTCTCTGGTTTTCTCTATCTCATTGGTAAATGTGTGTTTTTCCAGACATGATAAGGCATCCCTATGATCTTAGTGCTAGGGAGGCTGAACCAGGAGGATTTCAAATTTGAGGCCATACATAGCAAGGCCTTCTATAAAAAGCCTAAAACTTAGAGTCAGAGAGAAAGAGAGACCCTCCTCAAACTAAGCAACCAACAACAAAATTGCCCAAACTCTAATTTTCTCCTAGAAATCTTAGGAGCAAGATTGGTTAAGGGTGTCATTATATCCGTGGCTGCTTGGTAACATGATGTTCAAACTGCCTTAGAACAGGTAGAGTCTAAGGAGAGTCTCACATTCAGGGAGCCGAGACAGTGAGAACTGGGGCCTTCTGTGACAAGCACCAGGACAAGTCACTCCAAGGCCAGAAGTGATGCCATAGTTTCTGGGAAGGAGAGCAGAGCTGGCATGTGTGGAGTCTCAAAGCCGACTGGAGGTAAGTGTCTAGGATGGAAACGGGTCTCAGGAAGAGCAGCAGGACATGTTATAAGTATGTTAAGAATGGATGAAGTGAAAATAGTGTTGTGACTAAATAGAAACTGTCAGCACACTTAAAGCACAGGCTCAAGTTCTGAGGTCAAAAAAAAAAGAAGGGGAGGAGGAAAAGGTAGGAGCAAGAATGAAGAAAGAAAGAAGAAAGAGAAAGAAAGAAAAGAAAGAAAGAAAGAAAGAAAGGTTTAAGAGGGGAGAGGGCAGGAAATGAATGGGTGCTGCTTATTTTTTTTTTCTATAGGAAACCAAGTAATGTTTGAAATTGAAGTACATAAAAATTTAAAATTCCAAAGGAGTCTACCATAAAGTTCTTAGCTGGGTGGGGGTTTGAGGGGTTGGCAGGGAAGCCCTCCTCTACCCTCTGGATGAATTTGGGTATCTAAAGAATTCTACAGGGCCTCAGATATTGAGGGAGCAAGATGAGAGCCCAATTATAGGGACCAAAGCAGGCACACTCCATGAAGGAAGGAACAAGAGCCCAGCTACTGGAACTGAAATTCTTATTTTTTTTTCTCACCATGCAGCATTAGCTGGCCAGGAATGCTCTGTGTAGGTCAAATTGGTCTCAGACTCTGAAAGATCCACCTGCCTCTGCCTGCCAAGTGCTTAGACTGAAGATGTGCACCATGTGTGGGGTTGAAAACTAGATATCAACTCAAAGCAAGCAGCAGGGGCCTTGCCTACCATACAGAAAGATTGGAGTTGTTGTTCTCTAGCACCAAAATGAAATAAAATAAAAACAAGGCATTTAAAAAAGTAACTAAAAATATTAGTTTTAGTTGGTGAGTTAGATGGAGAGCTTTAATTTCTCTTCAATTTTTAACAGAATACCTCCAAAGGCTATAGTTTGGATTTTTAATTGTCTTCCAAAGGCTCATGTGCTGGAGGGGTGCTGTGGGGAAGTGGTAGAGCCTAGTCATAGGAAGGTAGGTTATTGGCAATATACCCTTGAAGGGGATGGTGGGACTTGAATGTCCCTGCAGTGTATTTTCTAGTTCTTTTTAAATTTAATTTATTGTAATTTTTATTTGTGCATGTATTGGGGGGGTGCACACATGTCATGGTGTGTGGAGGTCAGACGACAACTTTCAGGAGTCAGTTCTCTCCTTCCACTTTGGTTTTGATGCAAACTCCCTCTTGTTTTTCTGAGATGAGTATGGACAGGCTGGACCAAGAGCTTCCAGGGCATGTACCTGTTTCTGCCTTCCATGTCTTCATATGGGTTCTGGGATGACAGCTGTACACTACTATATCTGGGTTTTTCTCTAGGTACTAGGAACTGGACTCAGGCCACTAGGCTGTGGGGAAAGTTCTTTGACCTACTGAACCATCTCCATCTAGCCACCTGCTTTTTGAATTTTTAAAAATCTCATTATTATTTGCATATTATAGTTTTACTTATTTATTTGTGTGGACACATGTATGCCATGGTGTATATATGGAGAGGACAGAGTTGGGCTCTCCCCTTCTACCATGTGTGTGGTGACTAGTTTTATGTCAACTTGACACAAACTAGAGTAAGCTGAAAGTAGGGAACCTCAGTTAAGAAACTACCTTCAATGCATAAATCTCACTTGGAAGGGGAAATAGAATAGACAGAGGTAGTGGCTGAAGAGAGGAAACAAGGTAGGAGGGGGACTCAGAGAGTTAAGAGGGTAGAGATCAGAGTTGAGGAGAGCAAGGGCAATAGGACAGAAGGAAGAAAAGAGAAAAGAGTAAAGAGAAACTGAGGGGGGTATCTCTGTGACAACCTGGAGACCTAAGCCAGGGTAGGCCCTTATGAGGTTATGAGGGTGACTCAAGCAGAGACTCCTAGTAGCAAGGGCCATAGAGACTAAAGAGGATACCTTCTAGTTAGACTAGTCTCCTAGCAGAGAAAGGGGAGTAACAACCTATCCACAGAAACTTCCACCCAGAATTTATCCTGCCTACAAGATGTACAGGGATAAATATAGAGCAGAGATTGAGGGAATGCCCAACCAATTCCTGGCCCAACCAAAGACCCACTTTATCAGAGAGTGCCAACCCCTGACACTATGAATGATACTCTGCTAAGCCTAACAGAGTTGTTCTCTGAGAGGTGCTACCTAGTAGAGCCTCAAAACAGATGCAGAGACTCACAGCCAAACATTGGGAGGTGAGGCATAGGAAGTCTTGTGGAAAAGTAGGAAGAAAGAGAAAAGGACCTGGAGGTGCCAGGAGCTCCACAAGAAGACCAACAGAGCCAACTAACCAGGGCCCAGGGGAGCTTACGGAGACTGAAACATCAACCAAGGACCATGCATGAACTAGACATAGGCCTCCTACAAAGGTGTAGCAGATGGGCAGCTTAGGCCTCTTATGGATCCTCTAGTAAGAGAAGTGGGGACAACATTGGACACAAACTCACTTGACAGCTTTTTGATCACTTTCCCCTAGAAGGACTGCCCTGCTAGGCCACAGGGGAAGAGGACATGCTCAGCCCTGATGCAACTTGATGAACTGGGCTGGATGGGAAAGAGAGCTCCCCTTTTCTGAGGAAAAGAAGAGGTGAGAGGGGGAAGGGAGAGAGGGTGGGGCTGGGAGGGTAGGAGAAATGGGGCTATAACAAGCATATAAAGTGAATAAAAATTGATTCACACACACAAAAAGAAAATGACTTTATATTTTCCTGCTGTAGGGCAGTTTTTTAAATTAGGGTTTGATGTAGGAGGGCCAAACCCATTGTGAGTAGTGCCATCCTTGGGCTGGTGGTCCTGGGTTCTAGAAGAAACCAGGCTGAGCAAGCCATGGGGAGCAAGCCAATAAGCTATACCCCTCCATGGCCTTTGTGTCAGCTACTGCCTCCAGGTTCCTTCCCTGTTTGAGTTACTGTCCTGGCTTCCTTTAATAATGCAAAGTGATTTGAAAGCGTAAGACTTTCCTCCCCAAGTTGCTTTGGACATGGTGTTTCATCACAGCAATAATAACCCCAACTAAGATAGTCTAGGTCTTAGGGTTCAAACTTGGAGCATTAGGCTTTGCAGCAAAGGCTCTTATCTGTTGCACCACCATCTTGCCAGCCCTTCCTTCTGACTCTCAATAATATGAGAGGTTTCACACCACCATGTGCTTCATGCCATTGCCATTTGGCACCCACACTAAAGACCAAAGGGCCATAGGTCTGTGTGGTCATTGACTGGAACCTCTTAAACAGTGAACCAAAATAGTTCTTTTCTTTTTGTAAGTTAATTATTGCAGGAATTTTGATTTATTTAGTGGAATTTGATAAACACACCTAGTGTCTGGGTTTTGTAAAGATGGAGAATGTCAGTAGTGATAGGTGGCCTTAGGTCAACAGGGCATATTGCTGGACAAATCATCACAGTGCCACCAAACCAGAACCCATAGGTACACATATTGCTTCAAATTGCCACAGTGGAGTTCCTTGGCTCCTAGGTTTCCCCCATCATCCCAGGAAGGGAATATAAAACTGTCCTTTCAGGGCGTTAACTTCACTGGCTCTTGATTGTCTGGACCTCTCCAAGCCCAGGCCTTTCTTGATTAGCATCTGAGGCCCACAGTGGAGGATGAGGTCAGCCTGATGTGAGATGAGATGACAGTGTCACGAATTGGCTGCCTATAAAACAACTGTGGTTAAAGCTAAATTTTGTAATCTCGTAATATTCCCAAGGGATTATGTAATACAAAGCCTTGACCATGAAGCTATTTGTAAAACTGTGACTTTCTTCTGAACTGAGTGAGGAGTACTGGAAGGTTGGGCACTAGGGAGGCAAACATGGCTCATGTGGTACAAGGGTAGGACCAACACTGAAGGTTTCTCTTTATGTGACAGAGGTCACATCTTCTGCAGATATAAAAAGTTTTGTCTTCTCGAGATTCCTAAAGGAGATGGTGCTTAACCTACTGACATCAACCTGAAAAAAAAATAGGAAAAAAGAGAAATGAAATCCCAGCAGAAATTGCTCAGCTTCTTAAACCATAACCGGGGCCAGCTGGCTGCTTACTAAGGGTGGGATAACTTGCCCTCCAGTAAATGTTTGGAGCTTGGCCATCCAGAGGAGTGACAGTCTTCGAATTAGATACCATAACTGGTATATCTCAGGCTCTCTTGGAATCCACGAAAGAATTTATAGAAGGCATTATGTATCAGATAAAGGCTTGATAAGGACTGTATGTGGCATGCTTACAGGCTTAGTTACTTAAGAGGTAGAGTTAGGGAGGATCTCTGGAGCACAGGAATTTGAGACTAGCCTGGGCAACACAGTCAGACCTATCCCAGCTCAAACAACACAACAACAACAACAACGACAATGAAGAAATCAGGCCAAGTGCTATGGTTCATGTCTAAAATCCTAGCACTTGAAGCCAAAGGCAAGAGGCTCAAGAGTCGCTCCGCAAGGACCAGATATATCAGGGCACAGGGGTCTTTTATGAGACTGTCTCTCCAACCAAGGACCTTGTATGGATATAACCTAGAACCTCTGCTTGAATGTAGCAAATGGTAGCTCAATATCCAAGTGGGTACCCTAGTAAGGGGTACAGGGACTATTTCAGACATGAACTCAATGACTGGCTCTTCGCCCCCCTTGCCCCCCAAGGGAGGAGGAGCCTTGCTAGGCCACAGAAGAGGGCATTGCAGCCATTCCTGAAGAGACCTGATAAGCTAGAGTTAGATAGAAGGGGAGGAGGTCCTCCTCTATCAGTGGACTTGGAAAGGGGCAGGGAGGAGATGAGGGAGGGAAGGGAGGGATAGGAAGGGAATGTGGGAGGGGGCTATGGCTGAGATACAAAGTACATAACCTGTGATTAATATGAAATAAAAATGTTAAAAAATAGATAAATAAAAATAAAAAAAGAGGCTCAAGAGTCCAAAGCCAGCCTGTCTACATAGTGAGACCCTGTCTCAAAAAACAAAACAAAGAGATACTAGACAGATCTCACTACGGTTCTATCACTGAATTCTAACTATTCTGTCTCTTTGGCTGTAAAATTGAAATAATATTTCAAGTTAACTCATAGGTGATTGCAAGGCTAAAATATGATAATGTATTTGTTACATGTACTGTATAAGGTATACACATGATCTTGCTATCTCACAGTGAGTCATTAATAAACAAGGCAGGGGCCAGAAGAGAGCATTAGATCCCATGGGACTGGAGCCACAATGTAGGAGCTGAAAATTGAGCCCATGTTCTCTGCAAGATCAATCAGTGCTTTTGACTGCTGAGCCATGTCTCCAGAGACTCCATTTCTTTTTAGACAAGATCTTGCTATTGACAGAGTCCTTTCATACTTTTTCATTCCCACAATTGCTTAAGATAAGGAAGTAGGAGTTTTGTTTATTGAGAGAGATCTCTCTACATAGCCCAGGTTGGCCTCAAATAAGCAATCTTCCTGATTCTGACTCCCAAGTGCTGGCATTACTGATGTGCACCATGCCAGGTTTCTGATATACTTCTTGAAGGTGTGGCCTGTACTTTTGTTTATAGTTTCTCCCTAATCCTTGTTCACATATAGGCTCCTATTATTGGGACTGCTATCTGAATCCACCACTTCCTGTTTATTTTCTTAGAAAATCCCATGACCCTATGGGATAGAGCCAAAATGAAGACATGATAAATTGCACTAAATGTGTCTAATCAGGCTGCCACCTTCTTTCCGTGCTTGGGAGATGAGGTAGCCTCCTGATTTGCTGACAGTATTGAGAACATGGGGTTAGAATTGCTTTGTCTCCTTTTCAACCCAATCTCTTTCACAAACAAGTGAGCCTTTTGCCCTTCTTTAGCACCTTGGTGTCACTGTCTCTTCTTGTGAGATGAATGGGATCTTCCCTTCTTGTCAGCTCATTTTATCATCATTCCTGTTCTACCACAGTCACTTCCTTTTCTGATAATTGCATCAGTTTTTGTCTGGCTCAGACAGAATCTTACTATGTAGCGAAGGCTGGCCTCAAATTTGTGATGCTCTTTCCCCAGCCTACTGATGCCCAGAAGTCATGTGCCACCATGTTCAACTGCAGAAGTGTCTTCTAATTCCTCTAGAACTGGAGTCACAGATAGTTGTGAGCTACCATGTGTGTGTGAATTCAAGTCTTCTGGAAGAGCAGCAAGTGCTCTTTATTTTTTATTTTATTTTATTAATTACAGTTTATTTACTTTGTATCCCAGCTGTAACCCTTTCCCCCATCCCCTCCCAATCCCACCTCCTTCCCTCTTCTCCTATACCCCTCCCCCAGTCCAATGATAGGGGAGCTCATAGTCTATCAGGTCTCATCAGGACTGGCTCCTTTTTCTTCCTCTGGGGCCTGGCAGGGCTGCTCCCTCCTCAGGTGGAGGTGATCCAAGAGTTAGCCGATGAGTTCATGTCAGAAATGGTCCCTGGTCCTATTATTGGGGAACCTTCTTGGATACTGAGCTGCCTTGGGCTACTTCTGTGCAGGTGTTCTAAGTTATCTCCTTGAATGCTCCCTGTTTGTAGTATCTGTCTCAGAAATGACCCCTGTGCCTAGATTTTTGGGTTCTGTTGCTCTCTTTGTGGAGCTCCTGTTCTCCTCCAGGTCTTTCTATCTCTCCTTTCTTTCATAAGATTACCTGCACTCTGCCAAAGTTTGGCTATGCATCTCAGCATATGTTTTGATACCTTGCTGGGTAGAGTCTTTCAGAGGCCTCAGTGATAGGCTCCTGTCCTGTTCCCTTTTTTTCTCCCTCTTCTGATGTCCATCTCATTTGCCTTTCTGAATGAAGATTGAGCATCTTACCCAGGGTACTCCTTCTTGCTTAGTTTCCTTAGGTATACAGATTTTAGTATGATTACCCTATATTATATGTTTCATATCCACTTATGAGTGAGTATATGCTCACTCACCTCTCTAGCCCTTGCAGGAGCTTCTTTTTTGGGAGGGGTTCAAGACAGGGTTTTTCTGAATAGCCCTGGCTGTCCTGGAACTCACTCTGTAGACTAGGCTGACCTCAAACTCAGAAATCTGGCCTGCCTCTGCCTCCTGAGTGCTGGGATTAAAGAGACGAAAAGGGATGACAAGCTTGATGGAGTTTCTTTATTGGCTTTCCTGCCTATATAATAATCCTTCTCTGTTGCAGCCAGAGTGGTCATAAAAAGATATGTTTGAACATGTGGCAATTCATCCATTGCTTGCCACAATAGACCAGCACAAATGACAGGGAATGTAATGATATATTTTATGTCAGTCAATTTCTGAACATCATCCAAACTGCTAGAGATGTACCTAGGATAGAATTCTGCCTCAAGATGATCTTCCTTGGGGAGTAGTGCTGGGGACTGATGCATTTCAGTCAGCTGCAGAGTTTTGAATCATTACTGGGTAATCAGTTTCTGTGCTTGGGGACCAAGATCCAGGGCAAAAGGACATAAAGCTGCAGGAAATAGGGCATCTCTTTTTATATTGTTTCCAATTTTGCATTTATGAAACATACTCTTGCTATGGAGCCCAGGCTGTCCTTGGACTAACTATGCTCCTGCATCATCTCTGGAATGCCAATAGTACTACAAGAGTGTACCGCTCACATGGCTTCTTTCTGCTTTTGGAATATCTATTGTACTGTGAAACTCTCCTCTGGTGAGGCTATTAGCTACTGAGTTGCCCTCTTGTGACAAAGAAAGACATTGAGCAGGACCCTGGGTTCAGTCCCCAGGATATGCACGAGTGTGTGCAAACACACACACACACACACACACACACACACACACACACAAGGTTGTGGAGAACTTGTTTATCTTGATCCTGGTGTTATGAATTTTATATGCATGTGTATATCTCATATATGACGTTTCTTTCTTTCTTTTTTTCCTGACATAGGCTCTCATGTAGCCTAGGCTGGCTTTAAACTTATAGTGTAGCCAAGGATTGATAATGGTTTGTTTTGAGAGTGACAGAGCCTTTCTCAGCTTTTGGTGCACTTCACCCAGCAAGCTATGGTGCCAGATGGTCACGTCTACCAAAGGCACCCCAAAGTGGTTTCTGAGTTCATTGTTTCATACCCAAGAAGAATAAGGGACCACCTATAAGGAGTGAGCAGAAACAATGTAGATTAAGGAAAAGTGAGAAAGACCTTCAAGCAGGTAATATCACCATGTTATTCTGAGTGGTGGTCTTTTATGGATCTTATTGTGGCAAATGGATGGAGAGAGAGGTCATCTTTATAGAGATTGTTTATTTTTGAGTGTGTTGTGAGCTGAATCCATGAGGACTTAACATGTTCTATGCATGTTCTCTTGGCCCAACTGGACAGGTTATCACATGTTACTTGTCAGGGGAGGGGTCAGTCACATATACTATATGACTAACTCATGATCCACTATGAATACTGCTCTTACTTTCTGCAGAAAGCCAGCTACTATCAAAGGATGACCTTGAACTCTAGCTCCTCCTTTCTCCACCTCCTCTTTTGTTGGGATTACAGGTGTCTGGCCCCCATGTGTGGTTTATGTAGTGTTAGGAATCAAACCCAAAGCTGCCTGTATGCTTGACAAGTGTTCCACCAACCGAGTTACATTTGCAGCCCATGAATTATCTTCTGTGTGCCATCCACTATCCTAGATTACACAAACCCACTTTGTAGAATTCAGTCCTGTTTTATTTCACACTATTTTATAGATGAACCAATTGGGATTTGTCAAGAGGTCACACAAAAACACAGGAAACCAGTTTAAACCCTAAAGTGCCACTTCAGGGGCCTTCCTTTTGTGGACTTCTTGCAATCTGTTTGAAAAGATAGGACTGGTCCATCCCCCTCCCCCTTAATTTCTTCATTTATGCCTTTCCATTCCTATTACTCTTCCTTCTGATCTTCCTTTCTTTATATTTCTTTGTGGGTAGTTGTGGATGAAACTCAAGGTCACATGTGTGTCAGGTGTGTGCTCAGCCATCAAGTCACAACACAAATCAAAGAGTGCCATCGCTCAGTGGGTGTCATGGCATACACCTTTAATCCCAGAACTTGAAAGACAGAGGCAGGCTGATCTCTGTGAGTTTGAGGCCAGTTTCGTCTATGCAGCAAGCTCCAAGCCAGTCAGAGCTATGTAATGAGAAGCTGTCTTTGAAATTAAATAAATAACTTTCCTTAATCTACGTTGTTTCTGCTCATTCCTGAAGACCCAACTATACCACTCTTAGGCACATATCCAAAAGATGCTCAAGTACACAACAAGGACATTTGCTCAACTATGTTCGTGGCTGCTTTATTTGTAATAGCCAGAACCTGGAAACAACCCAGATGTCCCTCAGTTGAGGAATGGA
>CM053742.1:76115360-76180792 GCA_028658305.1 Pachyuromys duprasi
GGGGGCGGTCAACGTAGCGATGGATTAGAGCAGATATTAAGACTCGAGATCAAGCCTTTGACAGAGGGCGAGAAGTGATGATAGAAATGGAGGAGGTTGGTGAGACTTGGAGAGAACAAGAGCTCCACAAAGACCAAACTGAGCAGGGCATAGGGGTCTTGTATGAGACAGTTTCTACAACCAGGGACCATGTGTGGATGTGGCCTGGAACCCCTGCTCAGATGGGGCCCATGATAGCTCGGTGTTGGACTGAAGACCCTAGTGAGGGAAACAGGGACTGTTTCAGTCTTGAACTTGATTCTTCTTGGGTATGAAACAATGAATTGAGAAACCACTTTTGGGGTACCTTTGGTAGCCATGACCATCTGGTACCATAGAGAGTGGCATCTTCAAAGATTTTTATACCTTAGTCAATTAAAAATATTCAAATCTGCCCACATACTATTTTATACTACTAGTTCAGTTTAAAAAAAAATTAGGGGCTAGAGAAATGGCTCAGTGGTTAAGAGTACTTGCTGCTATTCTGGACCTGGTTTCAGATCCTAGCACCCACATTGGGCAGCTTGCAAGCACCAGTGACTCTAGATCCATAGTATCCATCATCTGTTTCTGGCCTACAAAAGTACTGAACATACACATGGTACTCAGGCGTGCATGCGGCACACACACACACACACTAATTCCATAATTTTAAATAACTATTATATTATATATTTTTACTTTTAACAGCCATTATTATGACATTTTATTTGGATAGCAGGGAGAACGGGGGCAAGCATGAGTATGAAGAAGTCAGATGACCCCTTATAGGAGTTGGTTCTTTTTTTCCACCAAGTGGTTCAGAAGGTTGAACTCAGATAGTCATGATTGGTAGCAAACACACTGACCTGTGGAGCTGTCCTATCAGTCTCTATAAGAAAAACAAGCCTCTGTTTTTGTCAGTGTAAGTGTATTGCCAGCATTAGTCATGCTAGTCATCATGACCAGTAGAAATAGTGATACTGAAGGGGCCTAGGTCATTAAAACAGTCATGCAGAACACTGTTACCTGAGCTCTGGCCATGGACCTATCTGATCACACACATTAAGAGAAGATGTTAGAACAAATATGAGAGTGGAAAATGAACTTGATGACAGCTTTGAACAAGAAATGCTCAATTGGTCTGTGACTTTCCTTAGGCAGTGTTACTACTTATGGAAAAGATGTAACAATTAGAAAAAAATGAAACAATAGCCTGGAGAATACATATCGAAATTTAGATGTTGGTTCCTTCATGAAACTGAGAGATGAGTATTTCTCTTGACCCAGGGAACATTTTTTCTCCCAGTATAGGATTTCCTGTAGGTAGCCTAACTCTAAGAGGTCTTTACAATATCACTGTGCTGGCTAGTTTTATTTCAACTTTACCCAAGTTATAGTCATTTGAGTGGAGGGAACCTCAACTGAGAAAATGCCTCCATAAGATTGGGCTGTAGGCCAGCCTATAGAGAGCATTTTCTTAATTAATGATTAATGCGGGAGGGCCCAACCATCTCTGGGCTGAGTGGTTCAGTGTTCTATAAGAAAGCAGGCTGAGCAAGCCATGGGGAGCAAGCCAGTAAGCAGCACCCCTCCATGGTGTCTGCATCAGCTCCTGCCTCCAGGTTCTTGCCGTTTTTGAATTGCTGGCCTGACTTCCTTCAGTGATGAACTGTGATATGGGAGTATAAGCCAAATAAACCCTTTCCTTCCCAAGTTGTTTTGGTCATGGTGGTTCATTACAGCAATGTAACCCTGACTGAAACAATGACTGTGTTTTAGGAAACTTTTTGAGACATGTTTTATTTTTGTAGCCCAGCTGTGGTATTTTGATAAATTACAGATACTTTAAGAAGTATCTTATTCTAATGATCCTGGGAATCAAGAGCAGTTGAAGAAGCAGAAGTCATTACGATTTTGTTGTGTTGCACCCTGTCCTTGAATTCCTGGCCCAAGTGATCTTCCTATCTCATGGCAGCTGGGGCCACAGGTGGCTTTCAGTGAGTCAAAGAGTAAGGCCAAATCAGGCTGCTGGAGTGTGTCCTCCCCACTGTAACCGCTCTAAATACAATGTGAGCGCCTTTGGCTTTCCCGAGGCTCCTTGGCTACTATAATGGGTTTTCTTCCCCAAAGACAACTGCTGCTTAGTTTGTTGACCGTTTCTGGAATGTTACATACTCTATGGTTGGGCTCGGCTATAATTAATGATTTCTTACCTCTGAGGCTTCTCCTCTAGAGAATGGGGTCTGACATGGGTGGAGTCCCCTATGTCTTGTGGTGACAAATGTTGGCGTCTGATTTCTCAAGAACTGAGTTTCACACTTCAACTAAAGGGGGGGAGGGCTGTGTGTTTAAGTGCAGCTCAAGAGTCTAGGAACATCTCCAAGATGGAAGAGTTATGCTGAACCTGTGCCCCTACTTCTCGACTTCTGCAACTCCCTCAGCGTGTTTTAACCTCTCTAAGCCCTCTCTTTCAGTATTCTTCTTCCTCCAATAAATACAAGTAGACCCAGAGAAATCAGAAAAGGCCAGCAATGTGATTGTGTGTTGTGTATAAGTGGTGTATGATGGTACACCTATAGAGGTCAGAGGACGACTAATTCAGTTGTCATGTGGCCAGATTTCCTTTATAAGTGTCTTTATCTAGTTTCCCTTCTTACTACAGTTTAGCAAAGTATTATTATTATTATTATTATTATTATTAGAGACACTGGGAAACTGTAATAGAAATTTAGCTATTTTCCTTGGGTGTATATGCATGTGTACATGTTCCTGTGTACAGGTACACATGTGTGTTCATATGCTGGTAGAGGCCAGAGGTCAACCTCTGGTGGATGTTCCTCAGGAGCTCCCCAGCTTGATGTTTGAGACCCAGTCTCTCACTGGGACCTCGGGCTTGTAGATTAGGCTAGGCAGCTGGCCAGTGAGCCCCAAAGATCTGATTGTCTTCAGCTCCCCAACATTGGGATAACAATTGCTAGTTAGCCACCATGCTTAGCTTTATATGTGGGTGCTAGGGATTGAACCAACCCAGGTTCTCACACTTACAAGGACTTTACCAACTGAGCTATTGCATCAATCCATGTTTCCTTCCTCCCTTCTGCTTTCCTTCCTTTCTTTCTTTCTTTTTCCCTCCCTCCTTCCCTCTTTTTTCCCCTCCCTCTTTCCCTCCCTCCCTTATTCCCTTCTTCCCTCCCTCCTGCTCTCCCTTCCTTCCCTCCTTCCTTTCTTTTTTGACACAAGGTCTTACCATGTAGTCCTGGCTGTCTTGGAACTCACTAAATAGACCAGGCTGTCTGGAACGCAAAAAGATCCACCTGCTGCTGTGATTTTAAAGGCATGCACTACCACACTTGGCCCCTGTATTTTTTCTTATAAATGCATATGAGTCCATAACTGTTAACATTAAAATGTTACTTATAAATGAACGTCTGTGTGGCTGGAGAGCACTTGCTTTCTTGCTTTTTTTTTTTTTCTGGAAATTCTGAGTTTCACCTAGTTCTATCAGCTTATGGCCATCTATACCTCCAGCTCCAAGGGATCTGATGACTTCTCTGGTCTCTGCACACATGGCACACACACACACACACACACACACACACACACACAGAGAGAGAGAGAGAGAGAGAGAGAGAGAGAGAGAGAGAGAGAGATTTAGTGTGTTTGTGTGTACCTTAATGTATGTGTGTGTGCTTCAAAGAGGAATTGAATTCCCTGGATACTGGGGTGACAGAAGGTTGTGTGCTACCACGTGGGTGCTGGGAATGGAACCCAGGTCTTCCGCATGAGCATTAAGTGCTCTTCACCACTGAACTATCTTTCTAGCTTAACATACATATAACTTTTAAATTAAAAAGTATCATTTTACATATAGTAATAAAAGCAATCTGTACATTTTTTTGAGACAGGGTCTTCCTATATTGTTGTTGATTAGTAATATTTATTATTGATTCATATTTTAGCTAAACAACTGTTATTGCTAAACCAGCTGTATACCAAAATCACCACACACAGACTAGGATGTATTTAGTTAACCTAGAGCACAATGCTAGGCAACGATTACTCCATCTTAAACCTCCAATCCTTCATAGTTTCCTCGCATTCAGATTTCCCACATTATACTTGCTTTTAGGTATATCTTAGGTCCGGTTCATCTTTCCTGGTGGTTCCAAGTCCTCTCCTCTCTAATCTCTCTTCTGAGACTCTTCCCACTCACTTTTTTCTCCTCCCCTCCAGAGCAGGATGCTCCACCTTATTCTCTCCATTGCTCAGCATTGGCTGGTTGTTTCACTGACAATATAAAGAACAAATGGTGGCATGTTTACACATACTCGAGACAGGTGATGCTTAGAATAAACATCAGAGTGCAGTGTCCGATTGAAACCAGGTAGTGTGGTAGAAAAATCAGCATTTGAATGAACAAGGGTAAATTGTATATATTCCACAAGAACGTTATACCAACACTATATAATTAAAGCTGGTCTTGAACTTGGAACTTCCCAAATACAAGGATTATAGGTACTTTCTAGCATGCTTAACAAATTATACACTTTAAATGTGTGAATTGCGTGGTATGCGAAATATATCTTTGTAAATCAGTTATTTTTATTTTTTAATTAAAAAGTTTTATGCAATAGAGTTTATTATATTTTGCCCCTCCTTCAACTCCTCTCATATCTACCCCACCCACCTACTACACTTTATTTTTTTTCTCTCTAAACAAATCCTAAACAAATATTTAAAACACACACACACACACACATACACACACACACACGCCAAACATGGAGTCTGTTTTGTGTTGGAGTGGTTAATATACCCAGTGTCACTCCTTTGGAGAGTCACAGCAACTATCAATTGCAAATGGCCTACTGGCTAGCACTGGGACTTTGTGTCTTCTTCCCCGTCTCGCTGCTGAAGCTTTGTTTGGTTTGAAGCAGTTCAGTTCTTGTTAGTACTTTCACTGTGAGTTCACATGTGCATCATCAACCTCGTTGTATCTGGAAGACACTATTCCATTTCTTTTGAGTCACCCACTACCCCTGGCTCTTACAATCTTTTCACCTCCTTTTCTGCATAGATCGGTGAGCCTTGAGGGGAGCGGTTTGATAAAGTCGTACAATATAGGACCAAATTCTTCAAACGTCTCCATTTCTGCACATTGTCCATTTGTGGATCTCTTTGTTAATTACCACCTACTAAAAGAAGGAAGTTTCTCTAATGAGGGCTGACTGATTCACTGATCTGAAGCTTGGGTTGGAACTCTCAGCTCAGACTCCAAGCAGTCTCAGCTCAGTACAGGAGGGGTGGGCATTGGGCTACTAGGGAAGGGGGTATACTTCCATCTTAGCAATATGGTCTTCTTCTAGTCCATGAACATAGACCTCTGTAAAGCTGTTTTTGTTTGTTTCTTTGTTTGTTTGAGATGGGGTTTCTCTTTGTAGCCTTGGCTGTCCTAGACTCACTTTGTAGACCAGGCTGGCCTTGAACTCACAGAGATCCCCCTGCCTCTACTTCCCTGAGCACTGTATTATAAGCATGCACCACCGCACCCAGCTAAGGTTTTTTGTTTTTGTTTTTGTTTTTTTAAGTGGGCTCAAAGATTGAAAAAAAAAACATACTAAATAACACAAGGTGCTTCCTCCCTGGCTGACCAGGTGACCTTGATGGTGGACTGTAATCCATATCTTCCTCAGCCTTTTGCAGTTCCTGTACATGAGCCAACCCTGTAGGGAGAAGAGATACCTCAGCTGTTTCAGGACCCTGGTGACTGCACAGAAAATAAAAGATACTCTTGTTCTCTGCTGAACTTAGCATGCCAAAGTCCTCCTTTGGAAACAATGGCTTGAGGCATGGCTGTAAATGGGTCTTCTACAGCCATATGTTTGATTTGGGGAAATTTGGCTGCTTGCCATATAAATTTTCTGGTTTTGATGGTAGGTGGCAGCCACGGTGCCTGTCTGCCATCTGGGATCCTGTGTCCTTGTTCCTCACTCTTGATCCCCATATGACTGTTAGTCAAGGTGCATTTTTCTATGACAGTACTTCTTCCTTCAGGGCCCAGCCAAAGTGATCATGATAGTGACTCAACCCCATGTCTCCTAGGACTAGCATTGCTCCTCTCACTTCTCATCTACACTGCATGGTTCACACCCAGATTCACCGAACAAGTAGTGACAACCCTATCAGCTCATCTTTACTGCAGAGACCACATCCAGGAACTATTGACAGCTGAGCCTGCTAGGCCTGTATGGGCCTTTGATTAGAAAGCAATGTTGAGAGGAAAGTGTGAAGTAGGAGTCTCCCTCAGCCTTCTTAACTTACCTATCTTCCCAGGGAAACTTCCAAGAGGCTTTGGTTAAGGATTAACAAAAGGAGTTGTGGATGTGGCTCAATAGTAGCTAGAGCACTTTTCTACCATGTAGGAGGCTCTGGGGTCCAGGACCCCCCCCCCCCAAAGGACACAAAAAATCCCCAGTGATTTGGTGACCCTTCCTGGAAGAGTCTCTTGTCTATGGTAGCATCTTCTAAATCCTGCCCCAGATACTGCTACTACAGTCCCACCTGTGGGTTACTTAGAATGCACCAGTGGCTGCACTGTCATGTCTGATAAACTCACAAGGGCTGGGTTTACCTTAGTATAGCTAAAGGAAAAATTCCCCTTAATTTAATTTAATTTAACTTCTTAAACTCAGAGAGAAGCCTTACAAATGGCCATCATCAGAATTCACTACCCGGAAGCCAATCGTCAGGCTGGAAGGATAATTGAGAGGCAATTGACTGTGCCCTGGAGTAGACCACTGGGATTTCTGTGCCTCCAAGATTTGCTAGGCAAACAGCCCTAGAGTCTTAGATATTCTAT
This sequence comes from Pachyuromys duprasi, assembly GCA_028658305.1. Taxonomy (NCBI): domain Eukaryota; kingdom Metazoa; phylum Chordata; class Mammalia; order Rodentia; family Muridae; genus Pachyuromys; species Pachyuromys duprasi. Next base: position 76,122,241 of record CM053742.1, read on the forward strand.
CTTTGATTCACTATCTACAGCTATAACATAGGCATCAACATTTATGACTCATAATTTGCAATTTTTATGGTTATGAAAACAGCAGACACATTTATAAGGATTTAGTCTAATGTAAAAATAAAATCGACCTGTGAAAATTCCTTCATGAATGAAGCCTGCAATGTGTAGAATGCTGACATCTGTTTAGGCTTCCTATCTATTTAGAGTCCCTTTCCCCCTTCTGCTTTGTGGTGCCTGGGGATTGGACTTTGATCTTAAATATGCTAGGCAAGCATTCTACCAATGAGCTATATACATAATCTTAGCTGCTATCTTAGTAGCACAGGCTACACTCAAATTTATGGAAATCCCCTAGTCTCTGCTTCCTGAGTAGCTGGGATTACAGTGTGAACCACTCACTGGTGGTACTTTGTTTTCAGTTTTGTTATAGATCTGGGCTTTACAGAGAAGTTTATTTCAAAAGAGTGAAGTATTGTTCATTTGAGTTCCACAATTTTCTTGATGGTTTAGGCCTCTTTTTTTTTCCTTTGCCTCTGTGACCAGTAAAGCCCACTGTTACAATTAGCGGTGTGTGTGTGTGTGTGTGTGTGTGTGTGTGTGTGTGTGTGTGTGTGTGTATGTATGTGTTGGGGTCAGGTTATAGAGGTTTAGGACTAGTCATAGCTGGACTGTTTTAGTAGTTATATTTTCTAAGCAATATTGAGAGGAGACATCTTTCTGTTGTGGTGGTGGATATGAAAGTCAGGAAATATGCCATTTTCCTCACTAAGTATAAGGTAAGGAGACCACTTGAAATAGATATTTTTCTGCTATCATTACTTAGGTTCCCTAAGGAAAGGCAGAGTGAACTAACATCTGTTTAATATATAGGTCAGATAGCATATAGGCTGAATTGGCCCAGAAATTCCTTCAAAAACAGTTGAAGTCCAGAGGCTTTGGAACGCACTCCAGATACCTGGGAAGAAAAGAGGGTGATTCCAAAAGGGGGGGCAGAGAAAGAACCCTATCTTCTTCTGGGACACCAAATCATTATGTGATGGCGTCTTACTCATTTTCAAACATTGGCCACCTTCCCCAAAATTCAAATCTTTGTCCTAGCTTCTTGTGTTCCTCTTTCTCATGTCTCACTCTTTCCCCAAACCTCTGTCAACACAGTGAGAGACATTTGGAGAGACAGGGTGGCCCAGTATTGGAGCAATATCTTTGAAAACCGATAATGTCAGTGCCTCTCCTACTCTGCAAACTGTGCTGTCCTGGGTGATTCATTGAGGCCCTGTTTGTCTCTCTCCATCCTGTTCATTTTAGGAGGAAAGCACACAGAATGCAACCCTCTCCTCTGATAACCCTGTGTCTCTGCAATTTCGCTGACTCACTGGGGAGAATCACACATCTTTTTGGATGGAGCTTTTGGCTGCAATCAGAAGGCCTGGATCATGCACTCAAGAGAGATGCTAATTAGAATACATGGGGTTCTAAGATTTTGCTTCTCATATCCCCTATCCTTTGTCACCTCTACTTCTCAGGCATCAGTTAACTAAAAAGCTACACCCAAGGCTATAGTCTTAGCAGAGGAGCTAAGTTATTGTTTCATTTCTTAACATAAAAGATACAATTAGAGTCCACAAAAAAGACTAGGGTGTGTGTGTGAGGGGGTATGGTTCTGGAAGTATAGAATGTTGTGGAAAAAGGTAAATACCACCCACCCCCTCAACTTTCACAAGTCCTTCTCCTGAAGCTATGATGGTGCTTGGAGTACCATACCATTAAATGTACAGTTTGGCCCAGAAGCAGCCTGGATAGCATCAGGTGGTGGGCAGGGTATGTCCTTCATTTTAGCATTCTTCCCTTAAGGTTAAGCACCTAGCAGCAGGTGTTCCATCCAGCCTGTGTTGTCTGGTCTGGTTGTGAAAGGTGCAAGGATTTGAGCTGTGTGGAGGCCCCAGCTGCCTTCCAAGGAATGCCGGTGATATCTGGGAGCATGGACAGTGACTCATATTTTGGGAGAGAATTGTGTTTTCATACCCGCAATGTAGGGTGTTGCCATAATATTAATCATTATTATGGTCAAAAACAAATAAACTCACCCCACAGTTATGACATATCTGGGTCTTGGCTCTTTTTTGTTCCCACGTTGTCCTCTTAGCTTCTGCCTTTGGGAACCACAGTTTAACTCCACATTGTCAGAATAGTCAGTGTTCTTTGTTTTAGTAAAATAAGAAAAATTTTGACAGTGTCTTTCTATGTTACTCAGGATGGCCTAAATCTCCTGATCCTCTTGCCTTAACTTCCGAAGTAGCTGTGACAGATTTGCCACCACACCCAGTAGCCAACTGTCTAATATCATTTTAGGCAAAGTAACCATTTTTATCTTATTTGGTTTTATTCTATTTTTGTCATGCAGATGATAGAATCCAGTGCTTCACATATATTAGGTAAGTATTCTGCTATGAGCTACATGCTCCATTCCAATGAATCTCATTTATTTTTAAATTAAAAAAATTGTGTGTATGAGTGTTTTGCCTGCTGTAAGTCTATGCAGGACATGTATGCCAGAAGAGGGAGTTAGAACCTTTGGATTTGCAGTAATAGACGGTTGTTAGCCACAGTGTATGTGCCTGATACCTGTGGAGGTCAGTAGAAAGTGCTGGATCCTCTAGAACTGGAATAACCAATGATTGAAATCTACAATGTAGGTGCTTAGAATAAAACATGGGTCCTCTGGAAGAGCTGTCAGTACTCTTAACCGCGGAGCCATCTGTCTAGCCCCAAAGCACCTAATTTAAGAAAGTGTGGGTGGGGAGTCTAGCCAGCAGCACATGGTGATGCTTGCATGTAATCCTGGCGGGCAGGAGAGTTAGGAAAGAGGATTGCAGATTTGAGTCCAGTATGCGATACACAGCAAGACCTGTCTCAAAACCAAACCATGTAGACCCAACCAGCTATGGTGGTATAAACCTATAATACTAGTTCTTAGGGGGAAGGGAGTTCAAGGCCAGTTTCAGCAACATAGCAACACTTTATCTCATCCACTTCATCTTACCCTCTCCCGAAACCAACAAACCTAAAAGACCGTCCGTATCTATTCACTAAGACCTAAAATTCTACACAGTCAATACACAACGACTTCATAAACCTCATCATTTACTTTGATCCTTTGTTTGCTTCTTTGGGGATAAGGCCTTGACATGTAGTTCAGACTGGCCTTGATTTCTCCACCTCTTTGTCTCAACATCTTACTACTTATGATCACAGGCATATGTTATAATTCCCCACTGGCTACTTCAGTCTTCATATTAATGAGCTTTTATTATTAATTCTTCCAGAGAAGGAGATGGGATGAACACAGAGACAAATGTGCGGCATATGTAACTGGGAAAATGGCATCCTCAAGGAAGAGAAGGCCACAGAGAGGGGCCTGATGGGACAGAAGGTAACCTGATGGCTTTTCCATAAAAGCAGTTTTAGACCTAAGTTATGGTCACAGGTACAGTTGCTATAGGATTAAGGGATTGGGTAACAAAGGGAGTACCAAAATGAAAAGTTCTCTGAAAAAAAAAGTTAGAAAGCAGAATGTTATTTTGTAGTCCAGGCTGGTCTTGTATTTGAGAGTCTCCTGAACCAGTCTCCTGTGTGCCGGGATTACTAGCAAGACCAGAACAAGACAAGTTACTGAAATTTAATGAACCATTTTTGAGCATGGAGCTCAAGCTCTGGCTTTACAGGAGTCTGTGTTTACAAAAGAGAGAGATAAGGGCTGGAGAGATGGCTTAGTAGTTAAGAGCACTGGCTGCTCTTCCAGAGGACCAGGGATTCAATTCTCAGCACCCACATGGCAGTTCACAACTGTTCATAAGGCTCCAGATCCAGGGGATCTGACTCCCACCTACAGAAACAAAACATGCAGAAGCCAATGCACATAAAATAAAAATACATAAAGCATTTAAGAGAGGGGCACTGTCTGTTCATTTCAGGCAGAGCCCAGGGCCTTGCACAGTTTTTATGGGTCAGTCCTTGGTCTCAAGGTTTTTGGGCACTATTGAGCCAGGAAGCTGGGGAACAGTAAGTAGCTCTTTTTAGGTTCAGTGAGAGGCCTGAATGCTAGGGCCACATGTGCCTTTAGATAGTACCTACTCTGCCAGGCTAGGCCCCATCCCAAGTAATCTTATCCAGTGACCCAGAAATAATTTTCCTCTTTTCTAGACATCACTTTATCTTGAACAAATCAGAATATAAGGCAAATATTGCCTGACTTGTCCATTTTCTGGCCTTAGCGGAAAGTAGATAAGACAGCAGAAAAATCCCTAATTATGGTCTCAGTAACCATTTCCGCACATCTGTCATCATTTGAATTATGGCAAAAATAATGCCTAAGAGGGTGTCCTTCTATCTCTCTTGTTAGTTAGTGTCCCTGACCACAGCTATTTCACTGCTTATTGTGATCATGAAAGTCATCACTGCCTCAGCCTGGATTTACTGGTTATTCCTTTTCCATGCCCCCTCTCTTATGTGAGCTCCATGAGAAAAGAAGCCCCTCACTTTAACTCAATGGCATGAATGTGGCAGTACTGGCCAAGCCCTTTCTCTGTCTTTACTTTGTATCTTTATTCTGAGTATTTACCCTCCCTGTTCTTTATTTTGCCCTGCCTGTCTTCTTTTCCTTGTCCTGCAGTGCTGGAGTCAGCACTGCTCCTCCAAGGAAGGTCACTTGGATGACATCACAGAATTTTCTTTTTTATCTACAGCTTCATTGTTTATGCTTTGGATTTTGCTCCTCCTCTCCCTTCCTTCTTTTTTTCCTTATTTTTATTTCTCTTCTCTTTTCTCTTTATCTCTTCTATCCCCTTCCTTTCTTTCTTTTTTTCCCTCCTACCCTTGGATAGGATTTCACTATATATCCCAAGCTGGCCTGGAGCTAACTATGTAGTGAGTTTGGAATTTGTGGCAATCATCCTGCCCGAGTGCAGGGAGTTCTGAGAGCCATGGAGTCAGGAGATGACATATACTTCTTAAATTAGATGCTTATGAACCAAAAGAGTTTGAGAGCCTGGTTCAGCTTCTCACCAGCCTGCCATCTCTCCCTGTCCTTATCAGGACTCTGCTTCTTTTTAAGTAAGATGAAGAAGTTGGGCAGTGTGACCTCTTAGCTTTCAATGTTGGCAAGTTTATGTTCTGGAAAGTCCTGGAAGATAATGTCTTTGGCCTATTAGACTTAGAATCTCTACTGCAGCCTATTCAAGACTAGGATCTTCAATGGTGATTAATGGGTGAGTGAGTAGGCTGACTCATAAATAAGTCAGAGACAATAGCATGGTCAGCACACTGCACAGTCTTGGGTTAGAATCCCACTCTGTGACAAGCTAGAGCTCTCTAAAGTTCTGTTTCCTCAAGTCTCTCAACCTGTGGTGTTACCGGTACCTACTGCTTTGGGCTGTTGGGGAACAAAATGAAATAATGTCTACAAAAGTCTGGCACCCTGTTTTTCCTTACTTTTTCTTTTTAATTAGGTCATGCCAGTAGGAACAAATGGTTAATTTTCAATTCAACAGAATCTGAACTTCAGTCACATCTTTACCTCCATGAGTGTTTGAAGCCTAGCTGACCTGACATAGGGCCTGGGTGTAGTGTATTGTCCTCTTAGCACACATTCCCACATTCTCATGTAACCACTGGCTTGGAAACCCAGTGTGGAGGCAGGTGAAGCTTATCAGCATAGGCGAGGAGACCTTAGGAAATTTCCCTCTCTCTCTTCAAGCTTCACCTGCTGGAACAAGGACTTCCCCACATGTTCTCACATGGAGGTCTTTGCCTCCCATTGTACTGCTTTCCTGAGGGTCACCTGCAGTAGGTTTGCTGCCTTGAAAGTGGGGATGATGTCTTGACCACCTCTGTACCCTGAACAAAGAACTTATAGCCTGAGTGGAGCGGAGGTCCCAGAAGTGTTTGTTTGTAAAGTGAAATGATGTACTGATTAGCTTTGGGAAAGTCAATTAACTTCTGCAAGCCCAGATGCCTTTTCTGAGGACTCACTGCGTTACTGTGAGGATGAAGTCCTTTGTTATTTGCAAGAGAATCTTTGTTGCTGCTTTCAGGCTTCTTCCTTTACCTAAACCTATTTACCATTTCTTTCAGTACTGGACTTTCTGTTCTCTAGGCTATTTTGTCACCAAAGCTGGAAAAAGGCATCCATTCCTAAGTGTTAATAGGTGTTAATTGGACGATGTATTTACATTTCAACAGGGAGCTTTCCCAGGGTGGGCAGGAATGAGTAATGGCAGAGGCCAGGTGCTTGGGTGGGGGAGGCAGGGTTTGTTGTTGTGGAGGGAGGAGGCTTCTGAAGCCATTTCTTAAATTGCTCATGTAGGGTCCCTGTGCTTTTTAATCCAGGCAGCAAGCACAGTAAATTTGCATTCAGGAATTGGGAGCCACACTGAAGGCTCCATCCTGCTTGGCCTCTTGAGCAAGAGGAAGGCAGGGTAACAATTTACCAGCTTCCTCCCTGAGCCCTGAGTCACACTGACTCAACAGGCCTCTATCCTGGAAAGATTATTACTGCTAACCCTCCTAGGTAGGCCCTGAGGCTTTTCAAACACTTACAGAGCCTGGGGCCTTTGCTGGGGTCCAATGTTAAACTCCTTTGGAAAGAGGTGTAATTCCGGGTTAAAAGTTCCTCTGGTGCTATTAATGTTGTGCAGAAAGAATCTTTTGTGCCTGAAATATCAATTCATGTGTTCAAAATGGGGGAGGATAAAGGAAGCTAAGGCTAGCTGGAGTTTACAGGTATGTGCAGGGACACATGTGGACATGTGCATGTGAGCACTGCAAGGTCTGTGGGCATAAGTATGTTTCTGCATGCGTGTGCTCTGTAATTTGTTTTTTGGTTCTTTTCTGGAGTTGGTTGGAAATATACTGTTTTCTCCCATGGTGTTAAGGTTGGAATCTAGTACCTCATACATGCTAAGCAAGTGCTCTGTTGCTGGGCTCCTCTCTAGCCCTGGTTATAAAAACAAATTACTTTTCCTTGCAGCCTGACATGTAAATAAAGCTACCAAGTGGGCTCCTCCAAACATTGTTCCTGATTCTGTTGGGGATTGAACTACTCAGGGCATGATGGAGCCACCCTGTGTCTTACTGTTCACCACTCAGAAAATGATGTTCTTGAATACATTTTGAGATGTACTCCCCATTTACATTTCTCAGTGAATGTCATCATCTAGAATGGGGACCTGAAAGAAACTTTCTCCAGGAAATCTCTGGAAATTCCTTTGTGCCAGGAAGATTTACTAAAGGAAGCACTATCCCCCAGGAAAAGAATAATGTCACAGTTCTGACAACTTACCTTACAGCCAAGTCTGTAGATATATGTTTGCTGGCTCTGTTCTTTTTGTCTACAAATTGTATCACTGCTACAGGCAAGGCAGAGAGAGGCTGGGGGTTTCTCTCTCCTCTCTTGTAGCCTAAACTATAAATAAATTTATTTCCTTCTACCAATTCCTGTCTCGTGTTTTTGTTTGTTTGTTTTTGCTAAAACAAACAATGAACTGAACATTCTGCTAACAACCCTGTGCAATGATGGGCAGGTGGGACGGCGAAAGTGAGCTGGGCTTAGTAGCTGACTTCAGAGAGCATCTCATGAGAAGGCTCTTATGACCTTTTCCCCTGGAAATTCCCAAATGATTCAGTTACTTTGTAACTTTCAGCAAAGCTGTTCACCTTCTGTCAGGGGAAACAGGAGTTGCTTGTGGCTTTGGTTCTGAACTGTTATTCATGGAGCAAGTATAAACACAGAATTCTAAAACCCACTCTTCTCTTTATAGTGGGCATGGCTTGTTGTTGTTGTTGTGTTTTTTTCCCACTATTTTCCATTGGGGGAGGTTGTTTATTTGTTTAGTTGAATTGTTTTGTCTTTTGAGACAGGGTCTTACTTTGCAACCTAAGCTGACTTCAAACTCACTCTCCTAGTTTTCTTCAACTGTCAACATGGCACCGTTGAACATTATCTGGGAGGGTCTTCGTTGGTCATATTGGCATGTTTGTGATATATTTTCTTAATTGCTAATTGATTTTGAAGGGCTCTGCCCACTGGGGTCAGTGCTAGCTCTAGGCAGGTGTGCCTAGGCTGTATAAAAAAAGTTAGCTAAGCAAGCCAGTGATAGTAAGCTAATGAGCAGTGTTCCTCCATGATTACTGATCCAGTTCCTGCTTGAGCTCCTGCCTCAGTTTCCCTTGATGATGGACTGTGTGACCTGGAAATGTACCAAATAAACCTTTAGCTCCTCAAGTTGCTTTTGGTCATTATGATTATCACAGCCATAGCAATCAAACCAAAGCAACATCCTCCTGCCTCGTCCTTGCACGTGATGAATCTCAGGTATGTGGTCCACCAAATGTGAGGCTTTGGAGAGGGCTCCTTCAATTTTAAACATGAGATGGTTCTTTGTAGTTAGCTTCACACAAGGGTAGGTAGGGAGCTTCTTGAATATTGCTGCTTTTCCAAGTGCACAAGGCTCAAGATGAAGTTTAGTCTTGCCAGAAAAAACTATACAACACCTTGGTTACAACCATAAGTCTCTTTGTTCATTTTCATAAAAACAATAAGAAGGCTCAGACAGTTTGAGTATGACTGTAGCATGGCCACTTGACCTCAGATAGTCTATTGTAGCCTCCAACTTGTTTAACTCCCAGCTCACCAAGATTCTTGCCTGGGTAATCACTGGACGTTGAGATCGAGGTTCACCATTGCTACAGTGCCTGTGCCTGGCAGGATAACCACTGTGGACCTTGGGCTGCCTGTCTCAGGCTCCTTGCCTAAAAGGTCCTACTGCTCAGCTGGTCTTCTCTTCACTGCAGTAGACCCTCTGCCTAGGGCCTACCCCACCAGGAGAAGTGTTGAAAGCCCAGGGATACAAACTGGCCCACAGGAGCCAGAGAGTCAACACAACAGAAATATACAGGGTATAAAAGACCAAGAGATGTGGGGACCACGGCATATGTGAATGTAGATCCTGCCTCAGTCACTATTCAGTAGACCTGATCCTGATCATTGCCAAGCAGGCAACTTGCCCAGTGTTATCTGATCCTACTGTTATCAATGTTCTGAGTTTTTACATGTAGGTAACCGATACAAAATATTTCAAAACACTGCAGGTCACACAGGGTGTAAATGCTGAATTGAGCCTTCTGGGTCCTACTTGGCAGTTTCTACTCTTATCCCCAAGGAGACCTGCCTATCTGTGCTTGCTCTCCACCATACTTGCCAAAGGTACTCAGAGTAGCTGTTCTGATGCCTAGGCCCACCAAGGAATTAGCCTGCAGTTATACTGTATTATAAGAAAAGCATCTGTTGATCACCTACCAGACACAGCTCAGCTTTAGTAGCTGCATTTATCTGTGAAATCAGCTTCATTCAGATGTCTCTCATGAATGTAGACATGTCTCTCACGAAGTAGACATTCCCATGTATTTATGAACATGGGCTTCATTTGCACCTCTGGCTTTGATTCTACCTCCAAAGGCTGGGAAATAAATCATTTTCAAATTGAAGGAGCATGAGGTTCCTTTTCTTCACATTTCCTCAGGGGCGGTGAGCAAAAAGACAGATTCTTAAGACAGTTTGATCTGCAGGGCTAGGCTGGGCAGCCTCAGGGTAGAAAAAACAGCCTTGGTCTTTGCTCTTTGCCCACGATGTTTGTCTCGGTAGGGCAAGCCTATCTCTGTTAGATATCACCTACACACCTCCAGGAACTCTTCTATAAACTAGACACATCTGAACACAGATGACAGCCAGTTGTGTTCTCCATTCTGGCTGGGTTCCCCATATGCTTAGCCACTAGTTCTGAGACTAACACACAATGGGATGATCAGAAGGTCTGCAGCTGAAAGTGACTTTGCCAGGTTCCCACTCTTGTTTCCAGCCCATGCCTCACTTTAAAGGCTTCTCTTAGATCAGTGCTTCTCAACCTTCTTAATGCTGTGACCTTTAAACACATTTCCTCATGGTGTGGTGACTCCCAGCCATGAGACTATTTTGTTGCTACTTCATAACTAAGTTTATTACTGTTGTGAGTTGAAATGGAAATATCTGATGTTCAGGGTATCTGATATGCGACCCCTATGCAATGGTTGCTCAACACCCCAGGTTGAGAACCACTGTCCTAGACCTTCTAGGCTGCTGAGTGGCAGAAGGTGAGCAGCACTTCACAGGGATGACTGACCTTTGCTTTTGATATTTCTTTTGTGGTACGCAAAGGTAATGCCTATACATTTCCTGCATCCAGCAAACTGCTCAGAGCAATCACTGGTGTTATCTTAGAACATGGCTACAGGGAGACTGTTATGAGGGTGGGATAAAGTTTCACATCCTGTGAGTGTGACTACATAAAACAGCTCCTTGGCTTTAAAGGTATCACAGTCTGAAGGGAAAACATGCATATAAGAGGCTCACCTGGTAACCCACTCTCCTAGTTCAAATTTGACATTATAAAGTGTCAGCCAGTTAGGACACCCAGCAGGTCCTTTGCACATACACACTGTAGACATTCACAGTGCTCCACCAGGAATGCAGAGAACTTAGGGAGTGGACAATTAAAAGTGAGTAGGATCACCTCAATATGCATGCAGGAGTGGGTAAGATAAATTCCTGGCACTGTGGATGGATCTTCACATATTAGGACCCAAGACTATTGTAAACTGACAACAGATGCCAAATGTGGTGACAGGAGTCAGAAAATGCCTGTTTCTCGGTTGGAGTGCAGTTATGGACTGAGTAGGGCTTGTAAGAACCTTCTGGAAGATGGAAGTTTCTTGCTTCCTGAACTGAGTAGAGCCTATAGGCGTGTGAGGCCCATCAAAAGATACATTTAAGATGTGTCTTATATGAGACTAGTCACAAAAATCAATGATAAATATAAATAACTCATGCATTTAAAATTTATTAAAGAAAATCTTTATCAAGACAGACATAAAGATATTAACCAGGAATCGCAGAATTGCATAGCAAGGATCTGTCCCCACCAGTGGCTAATTTTTGAGAAGGACATAGGTAATGAGTAAAGGGAAAAAGTCATAAAACACTCCTAAAAATAAAATAGTAAAATAAAACACCCACAAACATGGATTGGTTAGGGTTAAATGTCATTCTTAAAGAAATGTCAACCATTGACCTGGGCTCTTCCCTTGTAAGGCTCAATTTCTGCAAAAGTTGGCTTTCCAGGCTGGGGAGATAGGTCAGTGGTGATTATCCAAGAGGATACCAGGGGCCTCAGGTGTGATTACCAGCATTGCAAAAAAGAATTGACTTTCCTATTTACTTGTGGTTTAGGATATGTGGCCGGCTTCCAGGTCACCTAGCAGGCCCTTGTTTGCACCACTGGATGAAAAGAGCCATGGATTTCCTGTTGAGGAACCCCACTCCCCAACCCTGAATCAGAGTCATTTTCAAATGTAAATGTTGGTAGTGGCTAAGACTCTTGTAGTCTCAGTGTATAACCATTGTCCTTGAGGACCTAGACAGTATCTAAGAAATCTGTGTCTCACACTGTCCCCTTTCTGTATTCTGCCTTCTCTGTTAAGTAGAAACCTGAAATTGTCTTTGTAGTTTAGGGGCTTGGATTGGTTATTTCCCATTTAATGTCCCATGCAGTGATATCAAGTGCATTACATATGAGTGAGAAGAAGGCTCCATTTCAATCTAATGTGTTCTGGTTAGGAGAAGTCCACTCCTTACTGCACTTCTAAATGCTGGCCTTACCTTGAATTATTGATTGATAATAGTTATTATTATTATATCCATATACCCCTCTCTGTATTTGTATATTAGATATAGGGATGAGGAAGTGAGTAGGGGGACCTCCTTCCCACAGGTGCCATGTTCACTTTCACTCATCTCTATATAGAAGTGCCAAAGTACATGGCAGCGTTGAGAAAGAGAGGATTTAGCTTGGGCCTTGAGAATTAGGAATGTTCCTTCAGGGAAAATGGCATGGCCTTACCGCCAGGGAGGTGAGCATGGCATAGCTAACCCTGAGTTCCTCCCTATTCAGTGTCCTCCCCTCCCGGAATAGCATAGGTTTTAGGGCAGTCAGAGCCCTTCCATTACTGAATAGTCTACCAGAGCCTGGTCTAGCAAGGATAAATATGGGTAGATCAGCAAAGATAAGCCCTGGGACCAGGTAGATGAAGGCAGAGATTAGGGGTGAGAAGAGCCTGTCTAAAGAAGAAGAGCTCAGTAGAGTGAGAGAAGGTGGGCAGGTTCACCCTTTGTCCAGCCTGGGCTTCCAGGGTCTGGGTTAAGTAACATTCATTCTCTAACAGTCTAAAAAGAAGGGACAGGTAGGAGCAGGGCCAGGTTCTAAGGGGCATTCTGCTCCTTAGGACTCTTTTAGTGCTACTGGCTGGAAAAAGGCTGTCTCTTAGACAGTCATTTCCTTCAGCTGCATCTTGGGGAGATTATGAAGCTCCATGTCAAAAGTGAACTGTTGACTGGGCATAGTAGTGCATGCTTTTAATTCCAGCACTTGAGAGGCCGAGGCAAGTCTGAATTCAAGACCAGCCTGGTCAGCATAGTGAGACCCTGTCTCTAAAAGACAAGCCAAACTAAACCAAGCAATACATAATAAAAAGGATGAAGTGCTTCTTGGATGCTGGCTCGTATGTCAGGCCACAGTACTGTTCCAGGCAGGCCTGAGCCAGTGCTTCCTGCACTGTGATCCACAGGCTGGGTTTGAAGATTAATATGTTGTCTGGTTAAGAGCTGTGGAGTCAGATGGAGGAAAAGCTTGGCCTAAGAACCTTGGTGTCAGAGGGCACAGAGACTCTATGTTGATGATACAATTTACATCATCCTGGAATAGGGAAACCAGAATACACAGAATATGGTTAAACTGGCCCAGGGAGTGCTGGCCAGGGAAGACAGGCCAGTTGGAGAGCATCTCAGCAAGAATTCTGCCCTCAGATGAGATGCTGATGGATTTGGTGTAGCACCTGGAGGTAAGTATGAACTCTGGGGCTGGTTACTAGCGTGTGGTAACTATAATGCCTTATAAATTTCAAAGCATTATGCAAATGGAAATAAGATAGTATTATCTTGCTAGACATGGTGGCACATGCCTTTAATCCCAGCACTCAGGGAGGCAAGGACAGTCAAGGACGTTTGTACAGAGAAACCCTATCTCAGAAATCGACAATAAATTATCCTGGTATGTGGGGATCTTTTTTGGTATCGATATTTAAATTTTTGTATGGTTTATTATCATATATTAATTGTGGTTAGTAATGTGTTTATTATGATTTCATAGTTGTATATGATGTATATGAGTGGCATAGCGAGACACTGACAAGCTCAAATGTGAAGGCAAAAAGTAGCTTAGTACAAGCAGTGAAATGTATAGGGAAAAGTAACCCTTCCAGGTGGTTAGGAGTAGTTTTAATCAATTGAGAATAATCCTGAAGCTGGAGATATAGCTCAGCCATTAAAGGCTAGGCTCACAACCATAAACATAAGACTAATCCTGGAGTTTGACAGCTGGAGCCTGAGGTCAGCTTGGGCCACCTATCTGCCACTCACAGATAGAGAACTTCAAGTTTCTGTGGCTCCAGAGGTCTGTTTGACACCCATAGCTACATGTTTTCGACAGGGTGATGAATACATTGAAGGTCTTGAAAATATGAAGATAGGTCCTCTATGTTCATATCAACCTCAGTGCTATGATTACTTCTCACTTGGGAGACACCTCCAGACAGAACATTAACCAACCCAGGCTGTGTGATCTGAGGAGTTTCAAAAGGGGAAGAGAAACTGCATAACTCACAGGCTGTACAGCTAAGTGTGCATGGCAGAGGCCCTTGTTATGAAACAAAAGTAAAGACAACTGTAGTGGACATTGGACACTGGCCAGTACAGGTTCAAAACCAGAATGTGCCATAGGAGAGACAAAAGACTCCCTACACTACCCTGTGCACGTAACTGGTAACTTTCAATTTTTGAGCATCCAAAAAGAAGCTGCTTTAATATTTTATCATCTTTTTCTGTCCCTTGTGCCTCTTTTTGTTTTTCTTTTTATTACACTGTTAATAGTACTTTTGTTATTGGATTAAAAATATGTTTTTAGGGGCTGCAGAGATGGGCTTACCAGTTAAGAGCACTTGCTGCTCTTGGCAGAAGATCCAGGTTCAGTTCCCAGCACCCACATGGTGAGTCATAGAACTCCACTTCCAGAAAAGCCAAAGCCCCGTTTTGGCCTTAGCAGGCACTAGGCAGGAACATTTTGTACACACATACATGCAGGCAAAACATATATACATATAAAAAATTAAAAAATATATTTATAGTTTTTAGTCTTCTTCATACATCCATATGATTTTATTTATGCATTTCCTCACTACTGGTTAATCTTTCTTCTTTTTGTTATGGGGTGTTTACCAGAGAACAATGCTCAGATATGGGTTTAATTCAGTAGAAAGCCTTCATTATCTAGCTGGTGACTACACTAGGTGTTTGGGATCCCAGTGTAGCCCTGAACCTTTTTCAGGGTGAGCTTTTAAGCACGCGCGCGCGCACACACACACATACACACTCGTCCTGGGTTGACATACTTCAGTTAACAAGAACAGTTAGCCAGAAGCAGAACTACGGAAGCCAAAATGCAAGGTTAGTACACTTAAAGACTTTCCCAGAACTATGGACTATGATGGATTAGGTCTTTGTTTTAGTTTTGGCAGGTGGTATTGTCTACGTGCAGAGTTTTACAGCCCAAATGGCACTTTCATCATCATGGAGTCATGTTAAGGTCTGGGACGTACTAAAATATGGGGCCTTGTTACACTTCTTTTGTTCCCTATGTTTTCTTTTCTTTTTTAAAAAATTATAATTTTAGTTTTAGTGTGAAATTTTAGTTTTAGTGTGACTTTATGCCATTGGGCTTATGTTTTTTGTTTGCTTTAAAATACCTTAAAAAATAGTCTCATATTTAGCCCAGGCTGGTCTTGAATTGCTATGTAGCTGAATCTGGTCTTTCTCTCCTGATCCTCTTGCCTCAACACCTCAAGTGTTATCATTACATGTATGTGCCATCTTACCTAGCGAAGAACTTATATTTTGTTTATTTTCCCCTTTACATTACCTAATTTTGTTTTCAAACTTTCACATTATTGAGAAATCTCTCTCTCTCTCTCTCTTTCTTTCTTTCAAGATTTATTGCTGGGCAGTAATCCAGAAGTTGGGAAGCATAGGCAGGTGGCTGAGTTTGAGGCTGGGCTGTTCTACAGAGCAAGTTCCAGGACAGCCAGGGATACACAGGGAAACCCTGTTTCAGAAAAAACAAACAAACAAGCAACAACAAAATATTTATTTATTTCATTTTATTTTATATGGATGAGTATATGTATGTTCACATTATGTATACACAGTGCCTTCAGAGGCCAGAAGAGGGCATTACCTCCACTGGATCTAGAGTTACAGAGGGTTATGAGCCACCATGTGGATGCTGAGAACTGAATTCTGGGAGTCATCTCTGAAGCCCCATTATTTTTCTTTCTATAGCTTTTATAATCTCTTGCTGTTTCCTCTTCATTCCTTAATATTTTCACTCCTTTTCTTTATCTTCAGTTTTAAAAATGATTTATTTATTTTATTATGTAAACAATGTTATGCCTGCATGCACACCTGAACAACAGAAGAGATCCCATTATAGATGGTTGTGAGCCACCATGTGGTTTCTGGGAATTGAACTCAGGACCTCAGGAAGAGCAGCCAGTGCTCTTAACCTCTGAGCCATCTCTCCAGCTCCCTATCTTTGTTTTTTTAAATAATATTTTATTATATGAGAATTTTACACAATATATTTTGACCGTATTTACCCCTCTCCCAACTTATCTTCTTTGTCTTTTCACTGATTTGGCCTTGTTTCTCCTCTATTTCTATCCTCTTCTTTCTTTTCTGTCTACATTGCTCATTTACTATTTCTACTTTCACACTAAATTTTAAAACTTTCTTCACATTTTACAGTAGTGTTTCTACTTGCTGGAGAATGGGGATTGGTGGTTAGTAGCCTTTAATTGATTTTAAGTCTATTTTCCTATATTATAAAGGTTGATGATGTTGCAGTTATAGCAGCATACAGGCATAAGCTGTTCAATAAGATCCCTAAATCAAACTGGAAGAGATGTATCAAAACTAAAAGATGATCAAGATACACATAAAATATGAAAAAGTAAGTCAGCATGAGTTTACTTCAACTACTGCTGAATGATACTGAAATAGGTAAAATGCTAGATAAAGATTTCAAAAGTTTACTAGTAAAAAACTGATCAATGAGCCATGCACAGTGGTGTACACCTATAATCCCAGCACTTGGGGAGGCAAAGGCAGACAGATCTCTATTAGTTTAAGGCCGGCATGATCTATAAAGCACATTCAAGACAGCCAAAGGTACACAGAGAAAGCCTGTCTTGAAAAACAAAAACAAACGGAAATGATCAATGACCTTGAGGTGGATACAAACAGATTAATTTAATCCAGGACCCAATGAGTAAAGTCAGCAATATAGAAAAAAAAGTTAAAGAAAATAAATGTGGGCTGGAGCAATGGCTCAGAGGTTAAGAGCACTGGCTCCTCTTCCAAAGGTCCTGAGTTCAATTCCCAGCAACCACATGGTGCCTCACAACTGTCTATAATGAGATCTGGTGCCATCTGCTGGCCTGCAGGAGTACAGCAGACAGAACACTGTATACATAATAAATAAATCTTAAAAAAAAGAAAAGAAATGCAAAAATCAACAGTAGGCATGAAAATATCATCAACCTGGAAGAAATTCCACAAATAAGAATAAAAACAGTAGGGGCTGGAGAGATGGCTCAGTGGTTGAGATCACTGGCTGCTCCTGCAGCGGTCCTGAGTTCAATTCCCGGAAACCACATGGTGTCTCATAATCATCTATAATGAGATCTGGTGCCCTCTTTTGTCATGCAGACATGCGTGCAAATAGTACACTCATGTAAATAAAATATATAAATAAATCTTTAAAGAAAGAATTAAAACAGTAACATGGAATAAAAATTCAACAAGGCAGTGGAGATTTCTGAAAAAAACCCCTAGAAATGTTGGAAATCAATCAAACAAACAAACCTCAATGAACTAAATTAAAAAGCAGTAAAAAGCATTACTAATAGATTCGCTCAAACAGAAGAAAGGCTATGAAGGATTCAGAATAAGGTCAAGGAAATACTACACTCAAACATCAATGAGGAAAATAAAAGAGAACACACAAACAAAATACTTAGTATGAGTAAAACATCTGTGATAGCAAACCCAAGAGTTCACAGGATAGAAGGAGCCTAGAGAAAAGCTAAGGTAATAACAAACCTACTCAATGATAGCAAAGCATAAAATTTCTCAAACTAAAAGAAATGGATGTCCTGATGTCAGAGACATTTGAATCCCCTAATAGACACATGCAGAGAAAAACCTCTTACCACATACCATTGTTAAGATGTCAAAAATATAAGCAAACAATATTAAAAGCTGAAAGAGGGAAAACCAACCTACATACAAAATATGCTAACATAAAATCTTTTACCAGCAATATTAAAATACAGGAGAGCATGGAATGGTGCATATTAAATCCTGAAAGTCAATTATTTCCAATCAAGATTGCGATGTCCAGAGAAGCTAGATTTAAAAAATGATGGTGAAGTATGCGCATCAAGACAAGCACAAACTAAGGCAAGTACATAAAGGAACACTATATACTAAATATGGAGAAAGAAGAAAAAGTATCTTAATTTTGAGAGCACAAAAAGGAATACATTTAATGAGAGGAACAGATTAACAACAGATAGGAAGGAATGCATTGTAGTAGAAGTTTTGGTTTCTTTAAAAACTCAGTTATGTTATGTAAACAAGTTTTAGTTTTACTCCCACATATGGGGTATGGAGCTGCATTTAGTTTGTTCACAGCTGATAATTGCCTCTTGTGGCTCAGAGAGGGGCATAGTCTTTTTGCCAGCTGCAGTTAGTGGAATTCTGAGGACTGTAAGAGGGTATAAATACCAGAGTCCAGATAGAGGAAAGGACTCTCCAGGAAGAAAGGCTCCAGGGAGAATGCTCTGAGAAGATATAAAACTCAGAGAAAGAAGAAGGCTGCTGTTTTCTATGCTGTTGCTGGTTCATCCTTCTATTGTGTTTGCTGTTTTGCTGGATTGATGGATATTCTGACAACTGAGATTGATATTGCCCCACTAAGTCTAAAGAGATCTATGTTCCTTATCCCTTTTAACCTTTCTTTTCTACATAGCATCAGGGGGTTTATAAGGGAGGTATAGGCTTAAGGAACCCCAAATAAAATAGATTAAAAAATAGCGCTTACAATGCATCATGTCTCAAACAGTAAACCAGCAACACCATAGTAGTAGTGGGAGAAAAAGAGAAAATAGTTCAACTAACAGAAAAATCACAAGAGTAAACATTGATCAATAATAACATTGACTATGGATAGACTCAATACACCAACAAAGAGGTGCTGAGTAGCTTATTGGAATGAAAAATGAAATCCAACTATCTCTTGTCTCCAGGAAACACAGACTGATAGCCAAAGTCAATCTAGCAAGTGAATGGTATCCAGAAACAAGCTGGCATAGCTGTTTCTGATATCTGAGAAAGCAGCCTTTAGACAAGATTAGACAGAAGATAAAAAAAAAACATGATACAATGAAATAAACATTCCACCAAGAATATACAACACTTATAAATATCCATGCACTGGATGTTGTGGTTCCAAGTTTCATAAATAGACTCTAATGGATGTAAAAACCTTAAGAGCTCCTGAAACAAGAATAGTGGATGATTCAATATTCTGCTTCCATTTTTAGATGTCATCCAAAGCGTAAATCAACAAAGAAACAACAGAATTAAAATGAACCTAACAAATAGCTACAGAATATTCCACCCCAAAAAATGTACCCATTGTCTTAATAGCCAGTGGGACTTTCTCTCTAAAATTTATCATATTATAAGCCTCAAAACAAGCCTTAAAAATACAATGGAGAATCCAAGATGGTAATGCTGAGAGGGCACTGTGTCTGAGGAGCAGGAGAGCAGTGACTGCACAGTATCCAACAGACTGAACTCTGGGCCCTAAAACACCAGTGATCATGTTTCCCAGATGAGAGGAAACCCCACGGTATGGGAAGCAATTGGTTCCCTTCCCTGGCCACCCAGCAAATACTCAGAAGAGTTCCCAGGTCCCTGCAGGCGCAGTAGCCAGCCCAGAGCCACACACTTGCCTGCTCTCATCACCATCCCAGACTGAACTGTGGGATCAACAACACCATAGACTGGATTTTCCAGTCGAGTGAAAACCCCCACAGTGAAGGAAGAAATAGGGACTGACTGAACTCTGGTCACCCAGACAATCCCTGGAAAAAGTTTAGGGTTGCAGCAGGTACTCAGCCACCAACCCAGAGACCCACCTGCTTGCCTGACTCACTGTCGCAGACAGAAGAGTGGGCCCCACAACACCAGAGACTGGGTTTCACTAATGGGAGGAAACCCCATGGTGAAGAAAATATCAGGTCCAACCTCAGGACACCTAGCCGACCTCCCACTCCCTGAAAATTTCTCAGGAAAAGTTCCTGGGTTCCTGCAGGCACCCAGTCGCCAGTGCAAAGCCATTTACCTGCTCCTGCGTGCTCTACTCATCATCGCAGACTGAACTGTGGACCCCCAAACACTACAGGTCGGATCTCCCTGTTGAGAAGAAACTCCATGATGGGGGAAACATCAGGTCTGACCTCAGGATACACAGCTAATCCCAAGAAAATTTCCTGGGTTCCCACAGGCTCCAGGCTTTAGCCCCCTGCCAAACAATGGAGTGCTGCACTCACCTGCCACTGATTACCACTTGGGTACTGGGCCACAAAGCTTCAACCTCAGACCTACAGAAGCCTGGGAACCATGGGATCAGACCCCAGTCACTGCTCCAAGGTGCAACCTGTCTCCCTAACTAAACTGACCAAACCTCAGGGATCCCTGGTTCTTCAAGAGGGCTGCGCCAAGCAAACACAGTGTTAAGAGCAGCAGCAGCAGTTCACTAAATTCAGAGCAAGAAATCCAGTGGCAGGGCAGCTGTATCCAGGACTTTTCCTGGTGAGAGGACAGTCCCCTTGGCTACCAACGACCGAAGTTGCCACACAGGTCCATACACCTGAGGTGAGCTGTGGCAATTCCTGAGAAGCACTGGCCGATTGGTGACCATACCCAACACATTGAGGAGGCCTCCTTCAGAAATAACCATCTTCCTGCCAAGGGGATTCTCCCCACCCCAGGATTTCCAGGAGGCACCAGAAACTAACAGCCAACACCCGAATCAGCCAGATGGGTAGAGGCCAGCATAAAAGCACAATCAACAAAAGTCAAAGCAAAATGGCATCTCCAGAACTCAGTAATCCAGGGGCAAGTAGACCTGGACACCCCAACATAAGAGAAATTCAAGAAGATGACCTTAACTTTTATGTGTATAAAGAGGATAATGGATGAAACAAATAAAATGCATAAAGAAAGAGAGGAAGATAATGTCAAATAGATTATGGCTATCCGTAAAGAAATAGAGGAAGATGCAGCCAAATAGTTTGTGGCCTTTAGAGAGGAAATAATTAAATCACTGAAAGAAATAAAAGAAACAGGAATGTTCAAACAAACAGGTGAAGGAATTGAAGGAAAAGCAGGAAAATAGAGTCAGACAGGTGAAGGAAATCAACAAAACCGTTCAAGATCTGAGGATAGAACTGAAAGAATTAAAGAAAACACAAAATGGAGGAAATCATTGAGAGGAAGAACTTAGGGAAGAAAACAGGAACTACAGAGGTAAGCATAACCAACAGACTAGAAGAGATGAAAGAGAGAATCTCAGGTGTGGAAGATACAATGGAAAAAAATCGATGTATCCATCAAAGAAAAATGCTAAATATAAAAAATTCCTGACACAACCCATCCAAGAAATCCAAGACAACACCTAAGAATAATAGGAATAGAGGAAAAAGAAGATTCCCTCCTTCAAGGCCCAGAAAATATTTTCAACAAAACCATAGAAGAAAATTTCCCCAACTTAAAGGAGAGGCCAGTAAGCATACAAGAGGCCTACAGAACACCTAATAAATTAGACCAGAAAGGAAAATTCTCCCACCACATAATAATCAAAACAGTAAGTATATAGAACAAAGAAAAAAATACTAAAATCTGCAAGGGGGAAAGGCCAAGTAAAATATATAGGCAAACCCATCAGAATCACACCTGACTTGTCAACAGAGACTATGAAAGCCAGAAGGGCCTGGATGGATATCATGCAAACCCTAAGAGAACATAGATGTCAGCCCAGGCTGCTACACCCAGCAAAACTCTCAATCATCATAGATGGAGAAAACAAGATATTCAAAGATAAAATCAAATTTAAACATTACCTATCCACAAATCCAGTGTTACAGAAGATAGCAGAAGGAAAAATGCACCCCAAGAAAGCTAACTACATTGAAGAAAACACAGGAAATAAATAACCTCACTAGAGCAAAACTAAAAGCAGCCAAGCACACACACACACCACCACAACCAACATCAAAATCAAAGGATCTAAAAGCCACTGATCATTAATCTCTCTCAACATCAATGGATTCAATTTTCCAATAAAAAGACACAGACTAACAGAATGCATGTGTAAACAAGACCCAACAATCTGTTGCATACAAAAACACACCTAAGTCACAAAGATAGACATTACCTGAGAGTAAAGGGAGGAAAGATGGTTTTCCAAGCAAATGGACACAAGAAGCAAGCAGGAGTAGCCATTCTAATATCTAATAAAATAGACTTTCAAACAAAATTAATCAAAAGAGATGGGGAAGGTCACTCCATACTCAATAAAGGAAAATTCCACCAAGAAGATATCACAATTCTGAACATTAATGCCTCAAATAAAAGGGGACCCACATTTATAAAAGAACGACTAAAAACAAACAAACAAACTTAAACCACATATAGATCCCACACATTAATAATTGAAGACTTCAACATTCCACTCTTAACAAAGGACAGGTCAACAAAACAGAAATTAAACAAAGAAACAATGACTCTAACAGAGGTCACGAATCAAATGGACCTAACAGACGTCTATAGAACCTTACACCCAAACATAAAAGAATTTACCTTCTTCTCAGCCCCTCATGGAACCTTCTCCAAAACAGACCGTAAAATTGGTCACAAAGCAAGCCTCAACAGATACAAGAAGTTTGAAATAATCCCTTGTATCCTATCTGACAACCATGGACTAAAGCTGGATCTCAACAATAACAGAGCTAGCAAAAAGCCTACACACACATGGAAACTGAACAACTTGCTACTCAATGACAGCTTGGTCAGGGAAGAAATAAAGAAAGAAATTAAAGTCTTCCTAGAATTCAATGAAAATGAAGGCACAACATACCCAATCTTATGGGACACATTGAAAGCAGTGCTAAGAGAAAAGTTCATAGCACTAAGTGCCTTCATAAAGAAATTTGAAACATCTCATACAAGCAACTTATCAGATCACCTGAAAGCCCTAGGGAAAAAAAAAGAAGCACACACACCCAAAAGGAGTAGATGGCTGAAATCAATAAACTAGAAACAAAGAGAACAATTCAAAGAATCAATGATCCAAGAGCTGGTTCTTTGAGAAAATCAACAAGATAGAAAAACCCTTAGCCAAACTCACTAAAAGGCAGAGAGACAATATCCAAATCAACAAAATCAGAAATAAATTGAGGGACATAACAACAGACACTGAGGAAATCCAATCATTAAGTCTTACTTCAAAAGGCTATATGCCACAAAATTTGAAAATCTAAAGGAAATGGACCATTCTCTTGATTGATTCCACTGAATCAAGACCAGGTAAATAAATCAAGGTAATTTCTTGTATGTTTTTGCACTATGATCTTTTGGATCATAATGCAATAAAACTAGAAATTGATAGCAAGAGAAATTACACAAATACTTGGAGACTGAACAATATACTCTTGAAGCCAGAGAGGAGATAAAAATTTCTTAGGGCCAAAAGAAAAGAACACAATACCAGAGCCTATACAGTATATTTAAAACAGTTCTTCCTAAACATATTATTTTATTTATTATTATGACATATGTGTATCTATGATGTATGTGTGGAGGGTGCACACATGGCATGTACAACATTCATGTGGAGGTCACAGGGCTGCGGTATCAGCTTTTTCTTTTCACCTTCACATTATAAGAATTGAACTCAGATCACTAGGCTTACATGACAAGTGCTTTATCTGCTGAGCCATATCGTGAGACCCCCACAAAAGGATGGGAATCCTTTTAAGCTAAGGCAGTTGTAAGAGGAAAGTTTGTAGCCATGAGTGCCTACATTGAAAAATAAGGGAAATATAAAATAACAGTGATGCAGCTCAGGTCTTAGAAAACAAAGGGCAATCCAAGCCCAAAGCACCAAGCAGCAGGAAACAATAAAGTCTGGCATGAAAATTAATAAAAACAAAGAGTAAAGCAGCAATGCACAGAATCTATTGAAGAACAAGTTGGTTGTTTTAAAAGATAAATAAGATTGACAGCCTTCTACCCAAGCAGACCTCAGACCAAAGGAAAGAGAAAAAAACTCAAACTGATAAAATTGGGGATAAGCAGACCTCAGACCGAAGGAAAGAGAGAGAGAACTAAATTGATAAATTCGGATGTACAGAAAGGGTAACACTCCTCCATTGCTGGTGGGAATGTAACGTTGTAAACCACTTTGGAAATCAATCTGGTGCTTTCTCAGAAAATTAGGAATAGTGCTACCTCAAGATCCAGCTATTCCACTCTTAGGCATATACCCAAAAAATGCCCCACACCATTCAATAAGGACTTTTGGTCAACCATGTTCATAGCAGCTCTTTTCATAATAGCCAGAAGCTGGAAACAATCCAGACAACCCTCAATGGAGGAATGGATATAGAAAGTGTAGTACTTTTACACAGTGGAATACTACTCAGCAATTAAAAACAAGGAAATCATGAAATTTGTAGACAAATGGTGGGAACTAGAAAAAATCATCCTGAGTGAGGTAACCCAGAAGCAGAAAGAAACAAATGGTATATGCTTATAATGTATAAGTGGATATTAGCCATATAAAATAGGATAAACATACTAAAATCTATAGCCCTAAAAAAGTTAAACAACAAGGAGGACCCTAGGGAACATGGTTAATATTCATTCAGAAGGGCAAACAGGATAGACATAGGAAGTAGGAGAAGACAATAAACAGGACAGGAGGATCTCTGAAAGACTCTACCCACCAGGGTATCCAAGGAGGTACTGAGTTGCATAGCCAAACTTTGGGCGGAGTGCCAGAATCTTTATGGAAGAAGAGGGAGATAGACCTGGAGGGGACAGGAACTCCACACGGAGAACAGAGCCGAAATACCTGGGCCCAGTGAAGCCTGCAGATACTGATACTCCAACTGAGGACCATGCATGGAGAGGACCTTCTTTGTTCAAAGGAAGCCCATTGGCTGCTCAGTAGGTTCCAAGTGGGTTTCCTAGTAAGGGGTATAGGGACTGTCTCTGACATGAACTCAGTGGCTTGCTCTTTGATCACCACTCCCTGGGGGGTGCATCCTTGCCAGGCAACAGAGGAAGATGATGCAGCCGGTCTTGATGAGACCGATGAGACCGGATAAGCTAGGGTTAGATAGAAGTGGAGGAGGTCCTCCCCTACCAGGGGACTAGGGAAAGAGAAAGGGGGAGAAGAGGGAGAGTGGGTGGGTCTGGAAGGAGACAAGGAAGGGGACTGCAGCAGGGATATAAGTGAATAAATTGCAATAAATAAATATAGAAATAAAATTAAATAAAAAAGTTGAGGATAAAAAGGGGAAAGTCACAACAAATTCCAACAAAATTCCAGGGGATCTTTGGGGAATACTTTGAAAAAATGCCTAGGCACATATGGCTTGGCAAAATTAAATAAATAGACTCAGGACAACACAATGACAGTGAGGCAGCAATAAAAGCCCCTGTACAAGGATAATCCCAGAATCTTAAATTTTTATGAAAGAGCTAACACTAGCACTATTCAGAGTATTCTATAAGACAGAAAGGGAAGCAGCACTCTTGATGACAATTTTATCCTTATGCCAAGACCAGATAAGGTTACAAGAGCATGAACAACAAAGAAAGTCATACAACAACTTTACTGATGAACAAAGACTCAAGAATGCTTAATAAAATTATCCCAGAAGCAGAAAGACACACATAGTATATACTCACTCATATAGACATATAAAACAGGATAAAACTACTAAAATCTGTACACCTAAAGAAACTAATTAAGAGGGAGGACTCTGGCTAAAATGCTCAATCCCCAGCCAGAGAGGCAAAGCAGATGGACATCAGAAGAAAGAAAACAGGAAACAAGCTAGGAGCCTGTCACAGAGGGCCCCTGAAAGGCTCTGCCCTGCAAGGCCAACCTTTGGGCAGAGTGCATGGGATCTCATGAAAGATGTGGGATATAGTAAGATAGGGAGAGGACAGGAGCTCCAGAAGGAGAGCAACAGAACCAAAAAATCTGAGCACAGGGGTCTTTCCTGAGACTGATACTCCAACCAAGTACCATGCATGGAGAAAACCTAGAAGCCCTGCACAGATGTAGCCCGTAGCAGTTCAGTATCCAAGTGGATTCCATAACAGTGGGAACAGGGACTGTCTCTGACATGAACTGATTGGCCTGCTCTTTGATCACCTCACCCTGATGGGGGAGCAGCCTTACCAGGCCACAGAGGAAGACAACGCAACCACTCCTGATGAGAGCCGCTAGACTAGGATCAGAAGGAAGGAAAGGAAGACCTCCCCTATCAGTGGACTTGGGGAGGGGCATGTGTGGAAAAGGGGGAGGGAAGGTGGGATTGGGAGGAGAGGAGGGAGGGGTTTATGGGGGGATACAAAGTGAATAAAGTGTAATTAATAAAAAATAAAATAAAGTAAAATAAAAAAATCTTGAAAATTGTATTTAAGAACGAATTAAAAAGACCATGTTCAAGATTTTAAGGTTGTTTCTACATATGCAAATTAATAATTATAAGCCAGTGTGTAATTAGACTTAGTTTCAGAAATCATGTGGTCGTTTTAATAGATTCAGAAGAGGCTTTTGGCAAAGGTCAATTTTCCTTAATGATTAATGCTTTTAAAATACAGAAATAGAAGGAACCCATCTCAACATAAAACACAAAACCCAAACCAAAAACAATTGTGTCCAACAACCCTATAACTAACTTGATACTAAATGGGGGGAAAACCTTGAAAACATTTCTTCTAAGATTAAGAACAAAGCAAAGGTGCTGTGATGGCTAGTTTTATGTTAACTTGACACAAGCTAGAGTTATTTTGGATGTGGGAGCCTAAACTGAGAACATTTCCCCATTAGATTGGCTGATGGGCAAACTGGAAACTATGTTGTATTTTCTTGATAGATGAATGATGTGGGAGGACCCAACTCATTGTGGACAGTGCCATGTCTGGTCTCGTAGTTCTAGAAAGAAAGCAGGCTGAGCAAATCAATAACTGGCATTTCTCTATTGCTTCTTTATCAGTTTCTTGGTTGAGTTTTTTCCCTTACTTCCTTTGACATGGAATTGTAAATGAAATAAACTCTTTCCTCCCCAGGTTGCTTTTGGCCATGGTATTTTGCAACAATAGAAACCCCCATTAGACAGATGCTCACTGTCAGCAGGGTAATTCAATATGGTTCTTGAAGTTTTGGCTAAAGCAATAGACAAAAGTACAAAATACAAGGTATTAAATTCAGAACATCAAAACAGACTTAAAACAACCAATGAGGCTGAACCATTAAGTGAAGTCTCCTTAGGATTGCATGATTCACTGCTATATTATACCAAGCTTCCATGAAGACCTAATACTATATCTCTCAAAAATTCCCACAAAACAGAAAAGGAAGGAACACTACAAACTCATTTTACAAAGCCTGTATTACCCTGGTACCTAAAATGGGAGAAAGATACTACAACAAAAAATTATGGACTGATTTTCATGTTGGATATTGTTACAAAAATCATTAAAACATAAGAATGTATGCATGTAAATTCAATTTCAATGAAGCTGTCACCAAAAAACAAAACAAAACAAAATCAAAATAGAGATTGGTGATATAGCTTGGTGCTAGAGTGCTTGTCCAGCACTCTCAAGACCACAGGTTTGACCCTTAAAATTGCAATAAAAAAAGAAAGAAATGGGGCTGGAGGGATGGTTAAGGGGTTAAGAGCTCATGCTGCTCTTGCTGAAGACCCAAATACAGTTTCAGTACCCATGACAGGCAGCTTACAACTGCCAGTAACTCCATATCCAGGGGATCTGATGCCCTCTTCTGGCCTCTGTGAGTACCCATACATAAGCTGTATATACTACACAGCAGCACACATATATACATAAATAAAATAAAAAATCTGTAAAAAAAATTGGTTAAAATAAGAGGTTAAAACCCCCATACAAGCCGGGAAGTGACAGACTGGCTAAATCCCAGGGGAGGACATTGCAGCCAGCCCTGAGGAGTCAGGATAAGCTGGGGCTGGATGGAAGGGAAGGAGGTCCTCCCCTGTTGGTGGACTTGGAGGGGGCAGGGAGGAGGGAGATGAGGGGGGGAGTGGGAGGGTAGGAGGGACTGAGGGAGGGGGATAAGTCTGGGATTCAAAGTACCTAACCTGTGATTGAGATAAAAATAAATAAATTAAAAAATATATATATATATATATAAATTAGGCATGGTGTTGCAAGTCTTTAATTCCAGTACTTGGGAGGTAGAGGCAAGCTTAAATTCTGTGAATTTGCAGTCAACCTTGTCCACATAGTTACAGGCCAGCCAGGGCAACATAGTGAGACCCTGTTTCACAAAACAAAACAAAACAAAACAAAACAAAACAAATAACCCATAACCATGCAGAAAAACAGCCAACAGGAAAAGAGGTTTCTTCAAGGGTTGTAAATCAAATCAAACTACGCTTGGTGTCTTAGTTAGGGTTTTATTGCTGTGAAGAGACACCATGGCCAAGGCAACTCTTATAAAAGAAAGCATTTAATTAGGGATGGCTTACAGTTTCAGAGGTTCAGTCCATTATAGTCATGGTGGGAAGCATGGCATCATGCAGGCAGACATGGTGTTGGAGAGCTAAAATGTCTACATTTTGATCCAAAGGCAGCCAGGTGGGACTGGCTCCACTGAGTGGAGTTTGAACTCACGGAAATCTCAGTGTCTGCCCCCACAGCGATGGACTTCCTCCAACAAGGCCACACCCACTCCATCAAGGCCACACCTCCTGACAGTGCCACTCCTATTCAAACCTATTCAAACCACCACACTTGGTGATACGTGCCTGCAATCCCAGTACTTAGGAGGCTGGTAGGCATTGTCTACAAAATTATAAAAGAAATGTGGACCTCAGAATTTTTATAGTGTACAGATACTTATTTGAATATAAAAGCAACTGGCAGACGGATTGCCAAAAAAGCTGCTCAAGGATGGAATATAGCCAAATAAATATTTAAAAGAACTCCACAATGGAAACATCAGGAGGAAAAGACTAGGTAGAAGTGGAGGCAACTTAAACACAAGCCAAGATTAAACCATATGGACAGCACGTTTCAAAACAAAACACAAACTGGGTAACAAATCAAACTGGGTAAGATGATAGTCTCCTTTACTTTAGAGACAAGGGGGATGTAAAACTTCTTTTTTTTTCCAGTCTCTTCCTGCTGACTTGCTTGTCTCTATTTCTGGTGTTAGGATAGGTTACAATGTGCTGTTCTTCAGGAACAAGCAATTCCCAAATCTCATTAGTTCAGTAGTACAAATCATCCTTGTGTATGTCATGTGTCTAACACAAATTTCCCAGGGTTACATTCCAGTCCTGTTGGAATCCAGCCTAGCATAGGGGGTCATTGTGCAGCCATCATCACAGGGATGCCAGGTCCTCACTGCTCTGAACATCTTGAGCGTAGGAATTTGAGGCCAGGCATAGATTACATTGATAACAAGAACTTTGGTTAAGTAAGCCAAACAAAGCACAGTGACTTAACTGCAAGGTGGCAAGAAAGCATAATCTTCTAATGTCTCTGATCTCTGACAGAGGTCTGAATGTGGCTGGGCTCTAGAAGGTTCTACTGTGGCAAGTGCCTGGGATCATGCTACTGTATATTCCCTGGATGGAAAGCTCATCATTAAAGTGCAAAAGGTCAGGGATGGGTTATTGAGCCTCTACTAGTGTTGAGAAGATCCATAGAGTTCCAGGGCACCAAGCCAGCAGTATAGAGTCAGTGTGATGAGCTTTGGAGTCTTGCATGTATTGCAGGAAACCTGGTTCTTAAAGGACCTAGAAAGACACAGTGCCTTTAAAAATAATGTCTTAATTTATTCTTTGAAAATTTCATATAAACTGTTTTGATCAAACCCTCTTCCATCTTTCTTCCTACTCAAGCTTCATGTTGTGTCTCTTTCTTCCCCTCCTCTTCCTTCTTCCCTCTCCCCACTGAATTCAGTTTGTGTTGGCTGACTAATTCTGAGTGTGGGTCATGACTTTGAGTGTGATCAATATCTCAGGAATCTCTTCACTGAAGAAAACTGACTTTCCCTTTCCCAGCATCAATCTTAAATGCCAATAGCTTCTCATCTAGGAGTGGGGCTTTGTGCCCACCTCCCCTCCTCCATGCTGAGATTTTGGAAAGACACAGTGTTTTGCCTTTGTTTTTCATGTCTGCCTAGGCTTCAGTCTAGGCTCAGCTGACTTCATTGATGTGGGGTTGTGGAGGCAGAACCTTGGGAAAGGGGCTATGTGGTAGAGTGAAGCAACTCACAAAATGACAGATGGGCGGGAGAGAGCAGTTTGGTACTTTGGTTTACCATACTAAAGAGCTATACCTTTCCGGTTTATCAATGTTAACTATAAGTGTACATTTAAACATTATTACTTTATTTATTTATATATTTAGTATGTGTATGCCATGGTGCATATGGAACAGTCATAGGACAACATGTGGGAGTTGATTCCCTCCTCCAACCATGTGAGTCCTAGGGATTGAATTTAGGTCACTAGGCTTGGTAGCAGGGTCCTTTACCTGCTGAGCCATCTCAATGTCTCTAGTATACATTTTTTATTCTACTTTAGTGAGTGTTTTTTTTAAAAGTCAATATACATTTACTTATTAAATAGGTATCCGTGGCTGAAGTATGGGTCTCCAATGTCCCTTAAAGACCTACATGTTAAAGATTTGGTCCCCACCTGGAGTGTCATTTGGAGGTGTTGAGACCTTTAGGAGGTAGGGTCTAACACAATGAAGTATAATCTCTGGGAGCATGCCCTGGAAGCTCAGGCTAGTCTAGAGATCATTATGTAACCCAGGCTGTTCCAGAACCTGTGACAGTCTTCCTGCTTTAGCCTCTCAAATTCTGAGACTGCAGGTGTGAGACTCCATAACAGTCTCTTCTCTTCTCTTCTCTTCTCTTCTCTTCTCTTCTCTTCTCTTCTCTTCTCTTCTCTTCTCTTCTCTTCTCTTCTCTTCTCTTCTCTTCTCTTCTCTTCTCTTCTCTTCTCTTCTCTCTTCTCTTCTCTTCTCTTCTCTTCTCTTCTCTTCTCTTCTCTTCTCTTCTCTTCTCTTCTCTTCTCTTCTCTTCTCTGTCTTCTCTTCTTAAGCAATGCTTTGCCACATTGCCCAGGCTGGTCTTTTGTGTGCAAGTGGTCCTTCAGCCTCAGCTTCCTGAGTAGCTGGGACAATAGGCACATGCATGCTACCATGCCTGGCAACAATATTAGGCATTTAACTGGGCAATGCATGCTTATATAAGACTATTGTTTTTTTTTTTTTTTTTCTCCAAGTGTTCCTAACTAGCATGAAGCAAGGTCAGATGACAAAGGTCATTTGGTTGACAGGGAGACTGTATGCTTCCAGGCCAAAGTGCCTGGGACTGTATAGTTCTAGGCCCAACTAGGTGGGAATGTATGGTTCTAGGCCCAAGTGACTGTCGGACTATCCATCTGGCAGGGTGAAGTGTAGAGAATGTTATTTCTTTTAGGAGAAAGATAGCCTCCTTTTAAGGTAGAGGCTTTAGAAAACCTAAGTAATAATTCATGAATTTCTATGTAAGTAGACATAAAAAGGGAAGAAAAGAACATAACACAGGTTGGTTGCCTTGCTTTTCTCAGGAGCAATTTGGGAAATGAAGTTTGATAGAGTAATACCAATAACAGCATTTGCTTCACAGTACTGGTGTGGTGGTTTGTCTTCACTGTCAACTTGACTGGACTTGGAATCACCTAGGAGAAACACCTCTGGGCATATCTGTAAGGGTATTTCCAGAGAGGTTTAACTACAATAGAAAGGCCTACCCTAAGTGTGAGCTGTATGCCCAGGTTGAAAGTGGGAAAAGGAGTAGGAAAGGCTGATAATCACCAGCCTTAGTCTTCCCCTGATGTGTGGCCTGCCCAAATGTTAGGAGTCCTAGCTACATGCTCCTGCAACCATGAAGTCTGTCCTTCCTTCCCTTCCATGATGGACCATGTACTCTTAAACTAGAAGCCAAATTGACTCTCTTCATTCTTAAGGTACTTTTGTCAAATTTATGTCACAGCAACACAAAAGTAACCAATACAGTTCCTCATACATGCCAAGTGAATGTTGTACCGCTGAACTACATCCTCAGGCCCTGACCTTATTCTTGCTCCTCAGATTCACTTCTGCTTAGGTGTACTTTAAACAGCTCAACTCAAACTTGTCTTGACTCACAGGTCATTTCTTCATGTCTATGGTGTCTCTCTTCTCCAATGCAGGTACATGCTATTGGAAAGCAGAGCCTGAGTTTCTTCTCTGTCTTCACACACTGGAACTAAGCTAAGTACACAGTGGAAAGACTGTGTCTTATCTTTATCTTTATAGAAACCACAGTGAAGGCTGCTTTTGCTGGAGGAATGAGTTAATAGATACAAAGGCGGCCTAAGTGAGGCTGAGCACTGCTGTGTCTTGTACCTGGATGTGACTCACACGCATTGTGTACTCCAGCCCTGTACTCTTGGCACCCTTAACCTTCCTACTCCTGTGCTTGCTCATACACATGTGGACTCATGCCCAGACCTTTATCCTGTCTGCTGGGGACCCAACCCACTTTACACATTCTTTACATACCTTCCCCATCAGCTTCAATTTAGATAACCTTCAGACTCAGGGAACAGAGTTTTGAATGGGACCTTGGAAGACAATGTGTGCACGTGTGTGTGTGTGTGTGTGTGTGTGTGTGTGTATGGTTGTGTGGTGGCTGAACATGAAACCTAGGGCCTTATGTGTATTATGCAGGTGCTCTACCACAGCTCTTTCATTCATTTTTAGATGGGATTTTTCATTTGTTGTGGAAAACTCTATGGAGGCTGGCAGCAAACTCATCATTATTTTTGTTTTCTAGATGAGCACACTTGGGCTTCCAATGTGGAAAAGGTGAGTGTAGAGTCTTGGACTGCTCATTTTTGCCTCAGAGATTGCCTAGCATGGCTAAGCCAAGAATCACTTTCTAGGAGGTCTTAGGTTTCTAGGTCAGGTAAGCAGCCAGCACTTCAGGGAGATGTTGCTGGATGGCTGAGCTAGGAATCTATTTGCGTTGCTTATGAAATGGTGGGGCAGAGAACAGAGGCCCTTAAACTGCCCTGAAAAGGGAAGGAGAAATGTTGTGTCAAAGCCCAGGAATTCCAGTCAGGAATGAAAACCTTTCCACCTGCTGCTGCCCAAAGTGCCTAACGCTGTCATGGAATTCGCATGCAGACAGCGAGGTCAGACTTTGGAAACAGAGGATGAAAAACGAGTTTCCTTCTCTGTGTTCACAGAGGCCAGCCAAGAGCCAGATTCAGAGTTGGAGCCAGGCCTTGGATCATAAAGTGAACAACAAAACCAGTCAGTTATAGGTTTCAAGTCCAACTGCCTCCATTTGTAAGGACTCTGGAACTTGAGGAGGATCCCCTATGCTCTATAAACCAGCAGAAAGTTGGACTAGTGGTTGTCAAGACCCCTGATGGAATGGCAGACACGCTTAAAGGTGGAGTGGGAGGCAAGAAATGCTGCTCAGAATCTAGTTAGACAATTTGTTAGTCTACTTCTTCCATTGTGTCTGAAAATAACTCACCAGTTAAGGCCTGATTTGTGGTACTGTTAGGTAAGCAGTATCTAGATATCTAGATACTAGAACTGGAGACTGAGAGCTTTGAGACATACAACTTCCCAAGGACCTGGGGCCAGTCCATAGCTTACTTCCATGAGACTGCTATGATTTGCATTTCTGTTGGGGGCTAATTGCTACTGTTATGGTGTTGGGAAGTGTCCCTTTGGGAGATGTATGTGGCATATAGATTCCACTGTTACAAGTAGGCAGATGCTAGTATTGTACAAGTAAGCTTATAGCATGAGTGGGTTTAAACCCTCTCACTCATTCCCAAACACACTTTCTCTCCCTTTCCATAGAGTAATGCTGCAAAAGACCCTCAGCAGATCTTGCCCATCAATCTTGGACTTCTACCTCTAGTACTATGAGCTAATATATTTCTTTTTCTACCATTTTGGTCTTGGAAATATTTTTTTGGGTACATACTCAAACATTTCGTTTATTTTAAATATCTTTGTATTAATTCTTTGAGAATTTCTCAAAATATATTTTGGCCATATTCACTCTCATTCCTACTCCCAAATCTTCCCAGATTTACTTCTAACTCCTCACCCCTTGTAAATTTGTGCCCCTCCTTTTAAAAATTTTAAATTTTTTGTATTAATTACAGTTTATTCATTTTTTATCTCAGCTGTAGCCCCCCCCTCCACCCACCCTCCTTCCCTCATCTCCTCCCATGCCCCTCCCCAAGTCCACTGATAGGGGAGGACCTCCTCCTCTTCCATCCGACCCTAGCTTATCAGGTCTCATCAGGACTGGCTGCAATGTCCTCCTCTGTGGCCTAGCAAGGCTGCTCCCCCCTCAGAGGGAGGTGATCAAAGTGCCAAGCACTGAGTTCATGTTAGAGATGGACTCTGTTCCCATTACTAGGGAAACCCACTTGGAGCCTGAGCTGCCATGGGCTACATCTGAGCAGGGCTTCTAATTTATATCCATAAATGGTCCTGGGTTGGAGTATCAGTTTCAGAAAAGACCCCTGTGCCCAGATATTTTGGTTCTGTTGCTCTCCTTGTGGAGCTCCTGTCCTTTCCTGGTCTTACTATCTACCCCTTCTTTCCTAAGATTCCTTGCACTCTGCCCACAGTTTGGTTATGATCTTAGCATCTGCTTTGCTATACTGTTGGGCAGAGTCTTTCAGAGGCCCTCTGTGGTAGGCTCCTCTCCTGTTTCCTGTTTTCTCCTTCTTCCAATGTCCATCCTGTTTGTCTTTCTGACTGATAATTGATCATCTTACCCTGGGTCCTCCTTCTTGCTTAGCCTCTTTAGGTGTACAGATCTTAGTATGTTTATCCTATATGATATGTCTAATATCTATTTATAAGTGAGTGTATACCATGTGTCTTTCTGCTTCTGGGATATCTCACTCAGGATGATCTTTTCTAGATCCCACTATTTGCCTGCAAATTTCATGATTTCCTTGTTTTTAAGTGCTGAGTAGTATTCCGTTGTGTAAATGTACCACAATTTCTGTATCCATCCCTCTGTTAAGGGGCATCTGGTTTGTTTCTAGATTCTGGCTATTATGAATAAAGATGCTATAAACACAGTTGAGCAAATGTCCTTGTTTATAACTTGCTGAATCCAGTTTGTATGTATTTGTATATGCTGGGTCATCCACTGGGGAATGATAACCTACTAGGGAGCCACAGCCTTAAAGCAAATGGACTAACCCTCTCCCAGAAGGCATCAACTGTTAAAGGCTCCTAATAAGGACTGTGTGTGTGTGTGTGTGTGTGTGTGTGTGTGTGTGTGTGTGTGTGTGAATGTGAGCCTCTCCCTCTCTCCCCAGAATGTTGACTGGCTTGATCTCCTAAAACTAATACATTTCTACTTGCTATAAATTGTCCCGTCTGTGAGGGTTCTGTCACAGAAGAAACTAAGCGGCCCAGAACACTGGTCCTCTAATCCAGTCTTTACCTCATGGGAGCCAAAAATATACCATGAAGTCTCAACAAATTACTTATTTTTATTCTTGACTCTTTTACTAATGAATTATGGGACAAAAGGCATGCGTTGTTACCCTTCTGGTTCTCAATTGCCTTGTCTGTTAAGTGGACATAATGCTCATACTCTACACAGGGCTGCTGGGGTATGGGTGAAAATGTTTTACAAACCATAAAGCCTGGTGCAGACATGACGATTTAATGTCATTATCACCATGTGATTTTCTGGCTCTAGAGAGAGCAAAGAAATGCCAATATAGAGGGGAGATCCAAATCAGTTTATTCTAGTCTAGATGATCTCTAAGGAGGAGAAATATATGGTAGGGGGAAGGCAGCCCTTGCTCAATGATGTATTGTCTCTTGAGTGTATGTTCCCTTGTCCTCAGGGTGGGGGTGCCAAGTTAGCCCTGCAGCTTTGGCTATAACTCCTTTTGAATGTCATCTTTAGTTGTTTGATTGCCTGGTTGGAATTTGAACAGGCAAATAAAACTAAGTTCAGGAGGTAGAGTCCTGTCAGAAACAGGTCAGCTTTACATCAGAATGAAGATAGAATCCATAAATACTGGCTAAGCCAGCTATAGAGGCAATGCAGAGGCCAGAAGGAGTATTTGACTAAGAATCAAGCAAGCAGCACTAAGTTGGCTCTACTGACTAGCCAGGACATCTTGCATGAGTCTCAGAGCTCTATGTTCATTATCAAATGAGAGTTCGTAAAAATCTCTCCTAATACACAAGGCAGTGTATATATGAAGCATATTATTTATATTGTTGAATGGCCTGCTCCCTTGAATTGCCATTCCCTTAAAATAGAAAAATTTGCCTCAGGAAGCAGCAGGAGGGTCTGGTGCCTCAGGTGGTAAATGGGGTAAGTAAAATGTCACATGTCTTAGAAGAACAGATTCTGGGAAGATTCTTAGGCCCCTACCAACATTATAAAAGAGAATCACAGCTGCTTGGGTGTGTGTGTTTGGGGGGATGGGGACAGGGGAGACTCTGTGACATTCAAGCCAAACTGTACAAAGATGTTAAAACTGTACCTCTGGAGCTCTCCAGGTAGTTCAGATGTGCAGTTCTCCAGAATCATCTGGGGTAGGCTTTCTGGGGATGCATCTGCTTTTGAGTTATTTCTGTTCCTTGTCAGTAACTATGTTCCTGTTAATAAGCATAATAAGAACTCATTGATTCACAAAATCAGACATTGGTGCAATTGTCACTTTGATCTGGGCTCCCTTTCTGGAGTGAGTAGGTGTGTATTGCATCTCTCCAGGAAATCTACCACACAACAATATGATGTATTTCAGTATACACAATTGTTATATTTGTTATTCTGTTCTGAAATGTGATTTTTTATAGTTGCAAAGAGGAACAAGTATGCTGGAGGGTATATGTCATTCCATTTATTGGATGAAGAATTGGAAATGAAGGAGCTGTTGTTTTTTTATCAGTTTATGTTTTATCAGATTATATTGTATTTACATAATCACATTTGAAGAACTGGCTCCTTTAGCAGTGGGGGCAGGGCTCAAACTCTTCTCTGGCACTGGCTTTTCAAATTTTTCAATTTTGAGATGAAAAAGTTTTAGAATTAGTGGTGATGACAGTTATACACAGTACTACAACTACATTAAAAACATCAAAAGGCTTTAAAGTGGTAAATTTCATGTTGATTAAAAAATTCAAACGGACAACTTTGTAAACAAGTTTTGATTGGAAGTCATATTGGCAATGAAGCAGTGACAACAGA
This sequence comes from Pachyuromys duprasi, assembly GCA_028658305.1. NCBI lineage: Eukaryota > Metazoa > Chordata > Mammalia > Rodentia > Muridae > Pachyuromys > Pachyuromys duprasi. Next base: position 76,159,164 of record CM053742.1, read on the forward strand.
CTCAGGGTAGATGAGGGGAGAGTATGGAGAACTATGAGACCCTTCTCTATCTGTGTGTACAGTCGGGGGAGGGAGAGGGAAGAGGGGAAGAGAAGAGAGAAAAAAAGCAACAGCACCTTCCAGAAGTACTCAAGATGTGATAATATTGCAAAAATTCCCAGTGCGTTTTTGTGAATTTCAACCGAAGATCCCACTGTTGGCTGCAGTGATGAGTATGTCCACATTTTCTTACGTGAGGGGCAGGGCAACCACCAGATATAGTTGCAAATACAGACTTAGAGTGATCAAGCATTTTTGATTTCTGAAGTCTAAAATGTACTTTCAATATGGAAATTAGAAATGTCCTAGGCAAGTCAGGCTGCCCTAAAATTACTACCCTTGCAGTAGAGAGTGAGAAAAGGATGGAGGATTGTGTCACAATTTCATGATTCATGTGACAGTGAAATATTGTCCCTAGATGCAATAGCTGAAAGCCATCAGAAAGAAAGACAGAAAGAAAAACAAACGTGCCTGAGGTGTAGCTGACAATAAAAGTCATCAAGAGGTTAAGAGGTCGGTGGTACTTGCTACTTTCCCATTGCTGTGAGAAAATACCCTGACAAAAGCACCTTGAGGAAGGAAAGGCATCTTTCGGTTTATGGTTTGAGGGTATAGTTCTGGCAAGATGACAGGAGCTTGAAGTAGCTGGTGACACTCTACGGGAGAAGAGAGCAATGGATATATGCACCCACTGCCCTTCTCCCTTTTATATAGTCTGGGATTCAAGCCCACGGAGTGCTGCCTTTAGTTAGGGTGGGTTCCTGCACTCTCAGCTAATCTAGTCAAAGCAATCTCTCATAGGCTGGCCCTAGGAAGCTCCCCTAATTTAGACAGTCCCTCACAGGTATTGCCCAGAGGCTTGTCTTGGCTGTTTCTAGATCTTGTGAACTTGGCAATCTTAGTCATCACACTGGTAAATAGAAAACCATCAAGAATGGGAGAAAAATCATTCGGTATACCTTGAGGGTCTTAGAAGTGACAAGGGGTGTCAACCTCAGAAGGCACAACTCTCAGCAGCTTTGGAAGCTTTGGCACAAAGCTTAGTAGTGTGCATTCGAACTAGGACCTGGGAGACAGGGAAAACTGGGTTCTGGCTGTCAAGAGATAAGTTAGTGACTCACTTGTTTGGTGGCTGACAGATTATTATACCTGAATCTCAAATGCCAATTGTAGTTATCTTTGTTTTGGGACTTGAGTTCAAGATAAGGCATTTATTGCAATGTTTGCTGAATAACTACCTTAAACTAATTTATATGCTCAAATCTGCTAGAGATGAAGTGGTGAACAAGATATAGTTAACCCTCTCTCCCCAGTGGGAGTACTAGATAGATAGGAGAGAATCTAGGAGGGACAACTAACCTGGTCCTGGGAGTCAGAGAAGCTTTTCTAGAGGAAGGAAGATGTTAAGTCTAAGCCTGGAGGATAAATAAGAACTTGCTAGAGGGTGGACAACAATCTCAGGATTAGGGAAAAAATAGCATGGGTAAACACAGAAGAGAGCATTTAGAGAATGATGTGGCCCAGTATTGTTAGAATGTGGTACACAGACTGTCTCTATTTGAATTACACAGGTTTCTTCTTCTTTGTCCTCTTTTTATCTTATTATTATTATTTTTAATGACGATTTCTCCATACTGGCTCAGAGGTTACGAGTGAATGTCATATGAACTCAGGGGCTGACTCTTTGATCACCTCCGCCTGAAGGGGGAGCAGCCTCACCAGGCCACAGAGGAGGACAATGCAGCCAGTCCTGATGAGACTTGATAGGCTAGGGTCAGAAGGAAGGGGAGGAGGACCTCCCCCATCAGTGAGCTGGGGGAGGGACATGGGAGGAGATGAGGGAGGGAAGGTGGGATTGGGAGGGAATGAAGGAGGAGCTACAGCTGGGATAAAAAGTGAATAAATGGTAATTAATAAAAATAAAATGAAATAAAAAATGTAAAAAAAAACGTAGAAAAAAAGAGTGAGTGTCATACTGGAAACCTGGAGCTCTCTTCTGACCTCTGTGGGTACGTGTGCACACGCACACACATATGCATGCACACACACACACACACACACACATACACACATACACACACAAACACCTTTCTTTGGAAAGAGAGAGAGAGAGAGAGAGAGAGAGAGACAGAGAGAGAGAGAGAGAGAGAGAGAGACAAAAAGACAGAGAGAAAGAGAGACTTAAGAGCGAAATAGATTAGAGGGACACCCAAAATTTGAAAGGCCTAATTTCATATTTTTTACAAGTTGTATGATTGCTGTTTTTTTTTTTTTTTTAATGTTCCAGAGCTGAGTTGATCAACACCAAGAGACACTTGTTACTTTTTTGAGGGCGCACTGATTGGGAAGAGATCCACTGAAAGGTTTTGGCCAGAAAGTGACTTTAACTGAGTTGCCATCTAGAAAAGTTATGAAGTCTCATAGCCAACTGTTGAGTCCCAGCTCGAGACTGCATCTCTGAAAAGGACGTAGATGGCTCCTGAGGAACAACACCTGTGGTTTAATGCTGACTGCTACACACAAATGCACCTGCATATTGAGGTGCACCTGCACATATATAAACACACTCACATACACATATGTGAACTTCCAAGTATACAGGAACACATATGCACGTGCTCACTTTTTGTTTCTCTCTGTTATACACAGTTATTGTGATGACAGACTCATTTGCAAATTTAAAGTTTTGTAATTTAGGAGTCTAAATGTAGTGTGATTATTCCCTTCCTTGGGTGACTCTGGGACCTTAGGGAACCTACCTTAGTGAGTGGGTTAGGTAAGGTCACAATTCCTTCCTACAAAAGGAGAAGTCAGGAAGATGCTAACTGGCACATTAGTCTGAAGAAGCAGACGTCTGAGGAAGCCGAGCATGACTGACAATGGAGAAGAAGAGCCTGAGGCAAGTGGGGGTACCTTCTGGCTGGAACCTCACTCACTCTGTCAGTCCTTTATGACCCATGGGATCCTTTCAGGTGATCTGAAAGGATCCACAGAGCAACTCGCTGTGAACCTAGGGATTTGCGAAGCTATTATCTAAGAAACATTTTTCATTTGGATGAGGGACTGACTCATTTGTGGAGGAACCTGGATCTTGGAGATGTGTGGTGTGGCCTAACCTTCTAGGGTCAGCATGACTTGCTCAGGGCCAGTCCTCCCACTCTAATTGAGATGTTTGCCGCAGGTAAAAGAAACAGCTGCTGCTGTCCAGAGTAAAATAGACACAAAGAAACCTGCTGCTTATTCTGTCTCCCTGCTTCCCAGAAATGTTTGAAGCCCAGCCTTGGAGCTGGTATGTACTTTTAATTAGTTCAAGAACTGGCATCGCTTGCCTCATAGTAAAAGTGTCATGAAATTACTGTAAAGTTGCATGAGTTTGGGCCATAAATCTTATTCACTTCAGCTACATCTCATACCTTAATTCACTGGAGTATAAAATGCCATTTACACTAGCTCTTAGTTCACTTAATCATAATTAAATGACCTCAGAGGGCAGTAATTCGTTGAGGCCTTGGCTTTGATGTGACATAAATAAAAAACTTGCTTTGCCATGTGGATGGGTTCCTCTACACTTTTACGTTGACCACAGACCTCGTGGAGCATATAATGCTGGCTTTTTGGGGTGGGCATGTGCTCTGGTTACATGGAACATCTGGGACACAGATGTGCTTAAGGGGACCATCCCCTTTGGAGTTTTTTGCATCATCTTTAGATCCTTTCTTGATTCTTTCAGTTCTCCCAAGGAAGAGTTCTGTTGAGCCTAGGGAAGAGGTGACACAGGATCACCCTCCTGTAGTTTCTCATCCTTGTGTTGTTCTTTACCTTAATGGATCCCCTCAAAGGGATGAGTTGCTAAAAGGACTTTCAGACTTCATGTCCAGATATACAGTTCCCCAGAGCCATGTCTTGAATACATGACTTATCTCCTGGGATCCAGATCCTCAAGATCATGATCTCTGGGACCATTGCCATTTGGTCACACCATTTAACTTTGTAAAGCCTTGTTGTCTTCTCAACCAAATGGCTTTCTCTTATCTTATCCATCACCATCAGTGGAACTATTATCTTCTTAGGTTCCTAAATTCTAATACTTAAAGCTTATATAGGCAGAGTAAGTGTTGGTGAATCCCCAAGATGATCACATCCTAATCTCCAAGTAACACAGCAAAGGGGAATTAAAACTGCAAGTAGAATTAACATTGCCAATCAAATATTTAATGTTGAAGTGTTTCGTATATAGCTCAGTGGCTGAGCAATTTCCTGTCATGCACAGGCTCTGGTTCTATCTTCTGCACTGCTAGCTAACTAAAGTTGCTTATTGTTTAAAATAGGAAAAGTATCTTGGGATAAAGGAAGAAAGGAGAGGAGAGGGATGGAGAGAGAGCATGAGACAGTGGAGAGTGTACTATGTAAGAGAGATGTGAGGTTTCTGAGTTTGAAAGAGGAAGATGATTGTAATTCTAAGGCTCTGGAAGCTGATCAAGAAGGGCCACAAATTAGAGTCCAGCCTGAGGTACACAGGGAGTGAAAGTTTAGCCTGGGTTACAGACTCAGACCCTGTCTCAAAAAATGTGCAGGACATGAAAGTATAATACAGGCAGTGACTGTGATAAAAGGACATTATATGCTTGTATGGAAATGACACAATGAAACACCTCACTTTATAAAATTAGTACAGACAAATAAAAAATCCTAAAATAATGCTGGTCCCAACTATTTTGGATAAAAGGTACACAATCCGTATTTTTCAAGTTATTTCCATTTGTGTAGATTTTCATGAGGTTATTATTATTATTATTTTTTAACATCTTTAAAGAAATACTTCCTGCTTTAGAATTTATTGTTTCTGGGCATGGTGGTGCATGCCTGTAATTCCAGAACTTGGGGAAGCAGAGGCAGGTAGATCTCTGTGAATTAAAGTGCAGCCTGGTCTACAAAGAGAGTACAGGACAGCCAAGGCTACACAGGGAAACCCTGTCTCAAAAGACAAAAACAAAGAAACAAACAAAAAGCAAAAAAAAAAATATTGTTTGGAAAATCGACACCAAAACTCAATAGGCTGAAAAATTAATTTACTGTTTCTTCTGGTGTTGGACTGACTGAGCAATTCTTGGCTGGGCGATTCTCTTGCTTCAGTAACATTTGTTATTTTTTTTTCCTGTGGTCACAGTTCAGCTGGTGAGCATGAGGTCACTTGCAGTACCATAGAGAATAGTTTCACTGCTGTAAAGATAACTCTGCTTATACATCCTTGTCTCCTGTTCGAAGATCCCTGGCAACAGATATCTTTTACCTTTTTTTGGACTGTCAGGTGGCCTGAATTACACAGGACAGCTTTTGCAGGCTAGCTTCTTTCACTTAGCAAGGAATGTGTTTCCCTTTCCCTTTTGTTGGCATTTGTTGGCATAAGGAGACTAAAGATAGACCTAACTTTATCCTCGGGGCCATCTCCCTCTTGGGAATTCCTTCAGGCATTTTGTTTGGAAGGCATTTGAATAAATTTCATGAGTAACCCAGACAGGATGGGAAAATAAACAGACAATCGTGCCAGCCATTGCATGTGTCTGGCTAAATTCTGAAAAAACAGCTGTGGTAGATTGTTAAAGTAATTGTCCCTAATGAATCATGCCTCTTAGGATCTGCCTGCTTTAATGGTTCCCTCCCTCTTCAGCTCTTGGCTAAGTAACTTGATTTGGCCACTGAAACATTAGCAAATGTGACACAAACAGAAGCTTGAAAAGCCCTTGTGAATTGGTGCCGTCCTCTTGCTTCTGGGAAGCCTGTGTGCCACATATGAAAGGCATGAGGCTCGCCACTCTGCGAAGGAGAGGCCACACTGAGGGAAAGACAGACCTGCTGACAGTCAGCATTGACTATCCCACTCATGAGTGAGGACATTCATCCAGTTCCAGCTGAGCTAATGCATTCCTATAGCCACTTGAGTGACCCAAAGCAGTGTAGACCAACTTCTTACCCATTTCCCAAGTGCCTGTGATTATAGACTGGTTATTTACTGTCACTAATTTTTCCCTTCTTTGAGACAATGTCTTGCCTAGATGTACCTTGAACCCACAGTCTTTGCCTTAGCTTCTCAAGTACAGGCATACTCAGCTTCTGCCACTAGGTTTTGAGGTAGTGTGTTAATACTGTAGTGACTGGTCACTGCAATAGCCATTTGAAGTGCACATTGGAGTTACCTGTTATGGGCTATTTCCTGAGACCAACGTGCCTGTAAATGTGCTGCCAGGACTTGTCCAACTATAAAGAGTGATTTAAATTCACTGAGAGAACCCAACAAAACATTATTTTGAAACTGAGAATAATCTTAAAGATATCTCACGTGCATGCATGCATCTGTGTGTGTGTGGTTTTGAAACCCTGGGCCTCATGTATGCTAGGCCAGGAAACACCACTGAACTACACCACAGCCTCATCTCTGTTTTCACAGATGCACCTTAAAAAGCCCCATAGTATAAAAGGCCAACTGGAGATTGCTTGGATTAGAGTAGAAGCTGGATGAGAAGCTAGGTTTCCTAATTCAGTTGATGGCCTTAATCACTCCACATGCTGTTTTGCTGTCTCCCATGCTGAGGGGTTTGGAACCAGGAATGTGTGGGAAGTTAACTTCCTCTAGTGGCATTCAACATTTTTTTTTTATTCTTCACTTGTTTTTCAAAGGGTATAGAGCAAGATGTGAGGGTTGTGAGACGGCTCGGGGACCTGGAGGGGCTGCGGATGATCAGCTGAGTTTACTGTGTTGAACCAGGAAGATCCAGTGCCAAGTGAAGCCTAGATTTTGCTAGGAGGGAGGCCAGTGGAAAAATAGTCTTGGAAGCTGAAAAGGAGGAATGTGAACATTTGAAAAAAAAATATCTACCTCATTGCTCAGCAAACTCTGAGACTACCCTCCATGCTGGTGGATAAAACCCAAACACTGGCAGATTTTCTTCTCATCACAGTCAGACCTGAGTACCCGAGATAACTTAATATACTGCAATAATGCAATTAAACAGGCTCCTCAGGCCCAGCTTTCAGTCTAACTCACTTTAACAAATAGAATTTGGATGACATCATGAAGAACAACATTCTTCTTGTGAGTGGATGTAGATTACAAGAAAAATGATCACATGGCTTAGCCTTGGCAAGTAGAGAGCAAGCACTAAATTTGGCCCTTAAGAAAATGTGTTCTATAAATGTCTGGTGCTTACACAAGTGACAGGGTTTGTTTAAAACCCTCTGAGTGTGTTTGTGTGTGTGTATGTGTGTTTGTGTGTGTGTGCAAATGCACCTTTGTATGCATCTGCATATGGCTTCAACTTTGACCATCACTTCTAAATTCAATGACAGTCCCCCTATGAAGGAAGCATTATATATGGTCTAAGACTTTTAGTTCACATACAAATGGCAAAAACCAAGATTGAAAAGTGGGCATTGCTACAGCTGGGATACGAAGTGCATAAACTGTAATAAATAAATAAATAAATAAATAAATAAATAAATAAATAAATAAATAAATAAATAAATAAAGCAACACCCACAACAATGCAGACAGCCTTGATGAGACCTGATAGGCTAGGGTCATATGGAAGGGGAGGAGGACTTCCCTTCTCAGTGGTCTTGGGGAGCGGCATGGGAGGAGAGGAGGGAGGAAGGGTGGGATTAGGAGGGGATGAGGGAGGGGGCTACAGCTAGGATACAAGGTGAATAAATTGTAATAAAAATAAATTATATAAAAAAAGAGTTGGCTGAAACAAAAAGAAAATTAAGCATTGATGTATCCAAGGTCACACAACACATCTATGACAAAACCTAGGTAGAACATAAGTGTCTAGCGTGTGCCTCATCCTCCCCACTTCCCTTTTGCTCAACACTGGTTTGAAGTAAGTAGGAACCACCTCAGCCAACCTTAGCCATACCTCTATAAAAAGTTATCTTTTTCTGGTTGCAGCACACACCTGTAATCCCAGCCCACAAGAGGCTGAGACCAGCCTGGGCTACATAGGAAAAATGTGTCTCAAAAACTCCGAAAAGAACAGAATCAAACAAAACCAAACAAAAAAAAATGTATTCTTTTCTTTTTCTTTCTTTCTTTCTTTCTTTAATTTATTTTGTTTCCAGTGGTAGCTTTTGTCTGTTTTCCTTGAAATAATGTCTTTCACCATAGCAACAAGGATTGTCTGGAACAGCCAGGCAGGACTTCCAGTGGAGGGAGGGCGACACCAATTCACACATAAAACCTTTGGCCCAAAATTTACCCTGCCTACAAGATGTTCAGGGATAAAGATAGCGTAGAGATTGAGGGAATGTCCAACCAATGCTTTGCCCCATCTGAGACCCACCCCATGGGAGAGGGCCAACCCCTGACACTATTAATGATACTCTACTATGACTGTATACAGGAGCCTAGCATAACTGTCCTCTGAGAGGCTCCACCCAGCAGCGGATTGAAACAAATGCTGAGACCCACAGCCAAACATTAGGTGGAGCTCAGGGAGTCTTGTGGAAGAGTGGGGGGAAGGATAAAATGTCCCAGAGGGAAAATAACTTCACAAGATGACCAACAGAGTCAACTAACAGAGGACCATAGGTTCTCATAGAGACTGAACTACCAACCAAAGAGCATGTATGGACTGGACCTAAGTCCCCTACACATATGAGGCTGGTGGCACCTTGGTCTCCATTAGGGTTCCCTAACAATTCGAGTGGGGACTGTCTCTGATGTGGACTCTTGTTGCCTGCTTTTGGATAATTTTCTCCTAGCTGGGATGTCTTGGTGGGCCTCAGTGAAAGAGGATGCACTTAGTCCTGATGTGAGGTGATATGCTGGGGTGGGTTTGGGGAGGCTCCCTTTTTCTGAGGAGAAGGGGAGGGGGAGAGGGTAAAGAGGATGGGAGGATGGGACCAAGAGGAGAGGAGGGAGGTGGATGTGATCAGGATGTAAAGTGAATAAACAAAAAAAAATTTTTTTAAAGGATTGTCTGGAGCCTGAAGCTAGCTTGTACTTAGCTGCAAAAGCTTTTACAGCTTAGTCAAGGCTGCAGGTTAGCAGGGCAACAGTCTGTGTTTGGCTACAAAAAGTCATGTGATGACAGAACCCAAATGTAATCATTTGCTTTGACAGTGGCAGAAAAGGACTTTGATGTGATCACTGGGCTTGATTTATTAACTTCCAACATTATGGCTGGTACTTTGGCCTAAGGAAGAATACAGCCTTCGTCATCTGGCTGTCCAAGTCAAATTCTACCTGGTCCACTTGTTAGAGATGAGATCTCGGACAAGTCAGGTCAATGACCTGAGTCTTGTCTTCATCATATAGTAACTAAAATGGAATAGCAGTACTGACCTTACATAGTAGTGTTACAATATCAATAATAATATAATATTACTAATGTTAATATTAATATTGGCTGTTGTATGTGCTTAATATTTACTATTGATATATCTTCTGATAAAGCTTGCTGTTAATCCTAAACAGCTGTATAACCAAATCACCACACAGAGACTGGGTTCATTTAGTTAACCTAGAACACAATGCTGGGCAATTGTTACTCACTCCTAAACCTCCAAAGACCTTTCCACATTATACTTGCTTTTAGTGATTTATTATGTCCAGTCCATCTCCACGTAGTTCCAAGATCTGTCCTCCAGCTCTCTCTCCAAGCTCTCTCTCCCCTTTTCTCCTCCCACCTTTTCCTGTCCTCGGGCCCCTCCCCCTTTCCTGTCCTCTGGCTCCTCCCCTCTCCCTCCTACTTCCTTTCCCTGTTCAACATTGTGGCTAGTTGCTTTATTTGGAAGTTTACACCAAGTTGAGACAGGATGCTTAGAATAAGTATCACAATGCAATGCTTGAATTGAAAGCAGAGGGGTGGGGGGAATCAGCATTTGAATGAACAAGGGTAAGGTGTATACATTCCAAAAGAACATCATGCCAACAATTGGCTTTGAGAGACAGAGTCTTATATGGCCTTGAATTTGCTATGCAGCAAATGATGATCTTGATTTCCTGATCCTCAGGCTTTTATCTCCTGAGTGCTGGGATTATGGGCTCATGCTATTAGGCTTAGCTTTTATTTATTTATTTTTATGAATCTATTTTCTGACAGTTTCATATATGTCTGTAATATCTTTTGATCACACTTATCTTTCCACTGTCTTTTATCTGCCTCCTATTCCCACCAACCATATTTTTTGAGACAGTCTTATTATGTATCTCAGGCTGGCCATGACCTTGTGATCCTTCTGCTTCTGAGTGCTAGGATTACAGGTACCCTTTCTCAAAAACAAAAACTAAATCAAAACCCCAAACCAACCTAAACTTTTAAATCAAAAATCCCAATCCAGGAAATAAAAATCCTTTAACTAAATATACATAAACTACCTGGCATAGAGTTGGAATAAAATCTACCTGTTGTGTGGAATGGAAAGATGAAGAGACAGCCACTGATTTTTAAGGAAGATTTAGTTTAAAAGGAGTTGAACTACGTACTCAAATAATTTTTGTACATTTTCATAGCTTTGAACCCTTTGACTCTCTTTTGTCTATGGAAAATATTACTCATTATTTGGACAATATCTCTCATTAAATTTTTATTTTTAATTTATTTTCTTCTGTTTCTCCATGGTGCTATGTATTGTTTCTGGACTGCATGCCTACCTTCTTCTGCACTAACCTTGCCATCCCACAAAGAAGGCTTTTTTAGGCACACAGAGGTATTGAACTGCTCTTGGGAGCCTCTGCCATCAGGTGAGTCCACCATCAATAGGAATTTTGTGTCATCTTCTTCCAGGTGTGCTAATTGATTTTGGTGGTTGTAGTGGTGGTGACAGGGGTAAGGCACAAAAGTTATAGTAGAGGCCTTACCAGTGCCAAGCAGTGAGAGAGAGAGAGGCTCATTATATGAAGGATGTTGATGATAAAAACCTAAGATATAAAGAGCAGAGTGGTATTAGAGTTGTCTCGCTTTGGTCTTGGTTACCACTATTAAAGACCCAAATATTTTCTAAGGTGACTTGTGGCCTCAGACAGTGGGGTGCTAGTAATAGATACCTGCTTTTGGCATAGAATTGTGGTTTTCATGGCATTCTGGCTCTAACTATATAATCTAAAGTGGAAAGCACACAGTACCTGAGAAAATGCCACAGAAAGGGTATGGGAACTGAGATATTGGGGATATCATCAAAATTAGAAATTGGAAGTTGGGTGTGGTAGCTTATGCCTGTAATCCCAGTACTTGGGAGGCAGTGGCAGGTACATCTCTGTGATCTATGTGATGTCAGCCTGGTCTATAGAGGGAGTTCCAGGACAGCCAGAGCTGTATGGTAAGACCCTGTTTCGAAACAAGCAAGCTAAAAAAAATTGAAATTAGAGGATGCTTCAAACAGTGTATGTGGGATAGGTGGTGGGGAGTGAGGTAAAGGTATTTTAGTCTGAATAGGAAATACTGAGTAATAGCAGAGGCAGAATTTATGATCTTGCATGGAAAGCTGGCCTTATTCACTTTGGAAACTTAGGTATTAAGGAAACTTCAATAGGACCACAGACAGTTTCACTAAGTCTTTTCCTGGGGTTGACAATCTATTCTAGTTCTAAGCATTGTGCAAAGTACATGACGCCACCTCCCTCCCCATTCCAAACCACCAATGACCTCTCTTTATATTTATAAGATCCACATTCCATACTATGACGTTAAAAAGAATTTGCAGATACTATTTGTAGCACTTTTGTAAATGTTCTTTGAGAAGAGATACCAAAGGCCTGGAGTTGGATTCTAGGAAGTGCTGACTGAAAAAATTCAGATGGTTATGCGTAGCGTGTTTAGACTTGAGTAGCTGTTTGGGCTAGAGAATTGTCTCAGTGGTTAAGATGACTTGTTCTAGCAGAGGAACCAGGTTCAGTTCCCAGAATACATATGGTTGGTCACCACCATGTTCTAGGGGGATATTATGCCATCTTCTGACTTCCATGGACACCAGACACACACATGGTGCACATACATGCATGCATACATATATACTGGCAAAATACTTATACACATAAGGTTAAATAAATGAATTTGAAAAATATTTAGACTTGGTTAGCAAGCTGATGGCTTGTAAGCATTACAGAAGCGGATCAGTCACTGGGAGCTGTCCTGCCAAAGGGAATCACACTCTTGCCCAGGTGTGATTATGAAACTTAAGGTCAAGGGGAATACTTTAGCCAAAGTGTGCACTGATTTTTCCCCCACAATATCTGTATGGACACCGACAAGATATGTATAGTAGCACATTACAAGATTCATATATCACTCCAAAAGACAGCTAATTCAAGTTTTGTATCAGCCTGAAGCAACATCTAAGTGCATCACTGGATTTGGTTCTTTTTCAGTCATCACTTCTTTTTCTTTGAGAAAGGGTCTTGTCCTGTAGTGTTGTCTGAACTCTTGATCCTTCTGCCACAGTCTTCCAAGTCCTGGAACTATGGACATGTGCCATCATGCCCAGGCTCCTGATTCACATTTTTCTCAGTCCTTTGAAAAATTTATACGAATTTTACCATATTTACCATTTTCCCTCACTTCCCTCAGATCCATCCCCTCTTCTCAATCCACCCAACTTACTGTCTTCTTCTTCAACATCTACTGCAGATATAAGCTTCTCTGATGAGGGTTGAGAGATGAACTAATCTATGGGCAGAACAATAAGTGGTTAGTAATATGCTTAGTATAATGCCCATTTTGCAGAGCAATACTACTAGGTTCTCCCCTAGGGCATATGACCTGTTAGGCACAGGTTATTGGCCCCAGTAACAGAGCCCAGTATGGGCTTCAAGTTGTGCATTGGACCTTAAATCCAATCATAAAGTGATAGGTTGTTTCCATAATATCCTTGCCACTATTGCTCCAATGAGCATGTCTTACTATGTTGGTCATTGATGTAGCTTTCACGTTCACATCTGGGTAAGACTGGTGATTCCTTTTCCCCTCTGGTAGCATGCATAATGCCTTTTTGTATTATGAAAACTACCCATTAGAGATGAAGCTTCCAGGCCAGTACCAATGTGATAGCTCCATGTTTCATGACTGAAGTGTGCCGTGACTTCAGGATTAACGTCTTGCTGTCAAGTTCTAAAGAGTAACCCAGAACATTGACAATAACCTGTAATGTTTAGGATGATATATGAGACCTCTTTGGCAAACAACTCCAAAAGAGGAAACAACTCCAAAAGGGCCCTGATTTATTAACATGTGGTGTCTAGCAGAGGCATTGTTGCTTGATTATAGGGTAACTTTAAAAACTCTTTTTGTGTGTATATGCATATATTTTAGGAAGCTTTAATCCACATTTCAATCAATGGCATGGATAGAAAATGACTTGGCCAAATTGTGGATAGCAGAGGACTGGGAGAAAGAGCTAATGGTAGATTGCAGAATGAAGACACAGGAAGAATTCTGGACAGACTGGAATAACAAGTCAAAAGAAACAAAATGACATTAAATATGAAGCAAATGGGTGTTGGTTTTACAACAGCAAAAGTCTGGGACAGTGAGCTTTAACTGGATCACAGTTCTTATAACTAAGACTAGAGAGTTGTAGCTGACAACAGAGTGCATAGGAGCCAATGTTTTGATGTGACTGTTAAACAAAGCTGCCAGGAAAGTCATCTGGTTTGTTGGTATGCAGATCAAAAGAAAGGTTAGCCCCAGAGTACTCTGGACTTCTGACCCTGACTTCTGGGGCATTTGCTTCTTTGTTTCCTATTGTTTTTAATTGCATTTAGGAATTCATTCTCTCTGTCTCAGCTTTTTGAGACAGGGCTTCTCTGTGTAGCCCTGGCTGTACTGAAACTCACTCTGTAGACCAGGCTGACCTCAAATTCACAGAGATCCTTCTTCCCAAGTGCTGGGATTAAAGGTGTGTGCCACTATCCTGTACTGGGAAACTATTCATAGGCTTTTTGAGTGCTAGTCTGCACCAAGTCTTCTCTTTTCACTTTGCATTTGTTGTGGGGTGTGCCCATTCATTTCCATAGCTGTGGTGTGGGCTCTTGAACCTTTTGTTCATTTATGCATAATCATTGTTACACGCCTATTCTAGGCTGTCATAATCTCTCACCCATAGAGTGTTGTTGCCTCTTAACTCATTTTTCATTTTGTTCCAGGATCAGTGCCTTTACTCTGTTTGCAATACTGACACTATATTGCTACTCTGGAGACCACATTCTTTCTCTTCTCTTGGTGATTCCTAAATAGCTAAATTCATTTTTTGAGACATGGTTTCTCTGTGTAGTCTTGGCTTTCTTGGAACTCACTTGTAGATAAGGCTGACCTCAAACTTAGACCCATCTGCCTGCCTCTGCCTCTCAAGTGTTGGGATTAAAGGCATGTTCCAACTTCGACTTGCCCTAAATTCAAAAATTTTAACCTGGCCTTCAAGGGCCCTCACAATCTGGACTCTGATGTCCATTTTTTAATATCTCTGTCTCCTTGCTCCCTCCCTCCCTCCCTCCCTCCCTCCCTCCCTCCCTCCCTTCTTTCCTGCCATTGCTCTCATAACAATGCAACTTTAAACTCATGATCTTTTTGAGTGCTGAGATTACAGCTGTACACCACCATGCTCACTCTAATACAACCTCCCATATTTTTCTAGGAGTTCTACACCATAATCAGCATCTACTGAGTACTGGAGCCTGGGTTACAGTGCCTTTATTTTCAGTGTAGCTGATTGCTGGCACTTAGCTCAATGCTTCACTTGCTTTTTTCCCCTGTGTTTGTGCCCTTTCTAACGTTTTTCTCCTAGTCTGGGTCCACCCCTTCTGTCATTTCTGTCTGCCGAACTCCAACTCATTCTTCAAGTTTAGAGCTTATGCCAGGTCCACTGGGAAGTTGGCTATAGTCTCCCTTTTGAGTAGTATTTTTCCTTTTAATTCCTGAGCATTTCTCATTATTTAATTCTCCCTGGCTGGTATCTGTGAGTGTCATACACACACACACACACACACACACACACACACACACACATACACACACAAGTCACTCCTTGATTTTTAAAGGTATACTGTCCTTCTAGGTAAGTGTTTGTCTGAGGACAGCAGTTCATGTGGTGTCTGCCCCTGAAGAATGGGAACACATCCTCCATTAAGGATCATTCAATCTTGCCCTGTTTTTGGACCCAGCACTCTGGATAAAAAGCCTGAGATCTACCAAGATGCTCTTCTTTAATACTAACTAAGCTGGTAGGCAAGGGAATGTTCCTGGAGAAAGGAATTTGATCATTGCACTAAAAAGCCCAGTAAGGAAAGCATGCTAGTGGGAATTTTCAGCAGTGAGGTGTCGTGCCCACCTCGCCAGCAAGGAAGACGCCACAACAGGATTCTTCTGAAGCACGCTTTATTGGGGATACATCATGCTATTCAGCTGCGCAGCTAGCGGCAAAAGGCGGAAGACCCCGAGCTCCGGACTGACGCTGCTTAAATAGGACTTAAGACAGCGTGTACTTCCGTGATTGGTCCGTGCCTCAAACCCTCATTAGCATAACCCCTGGCGGGCTATGCACATGCGCACACGAGTTGTTTACCACTGCCGTGTCCACGAAGAACCTGGAAACCGGCACCATCTTGTAATGGCAAATGCTGGCTCCTGACAGTGAGGGGCTGGCTTCCACTCTCTGGGGGAATGCCAAACTTCTCAGGAGTTTATTTTAGGGAGGAGAAAAGATGGAGAAGGACACATATTTATACAGATGAGGACCTTTCTACTCCCTATGACCTTTTTGGCTGTCAGTGAGCTCCTGGCAAGCTACACAGTACAGTTCCCCTAATATTCTGTGAAGGTAAGGCTTTGGGGCCAAGAAAAGTGGGGAAGTCTGTTTGGTGCAGTCTGTTTGGAACATCCCTTCTTTCACACACGTGTACAGTTACCTCTCCCAACTTCCCCTTGGAAAATTGTGATCAGCACCTTTATTTCATTGGCCATCTCCCCACCTATAAGTACTGAAATATTTGAGAATATTTTACCTTTACCCTTCAAAAAAGATATCGAAGACATCTATGATGGGGTATTGATGGCTGATGAAGTTTAGTTCTTTCTGGGAGACATGATATTATTTAGGGAGAATAATTCAGACTGCAGAGTGAAAGGTAATGACTTTTGATTTTCCTCACAAATGGATACAGATTTATTGTATCTTCTGATTACAAGCACTAAGAAAATAAAATATTTTTAAATAAAAAGAAACAAAATAAAATATTAAAATCTTGCTACTCAGAGAAAATAATCAATAACTTCCTCTCAGATACCTCAGATACATAAACACACACTTATGATTTCATGCAAATAAGATGATAATAAATGTGCTATTGGTATTAAACTTCATAAGAGAAAGGTAATAGTCTTATTTTCCATTTTTCCCAGTGTCTAAAACAGTGTCTGGTAGGTAATAGATGCTCAATAAATACCTACGTAATAAATGAAGTAAGAACTAAATTGCTCTTATTTTCAAATATGCTTAAAAAGCTTGATAATTTATCTTTCCACATATATAGGCATATATATAAACTTTGTAGAAATGATCTGCTTTCATTCATTCAAATGTATACTAGTTTACTTAACCAGCTCTCTATAGGTTACATCTAAGTTATTTCTAAATTTTTGCCTTCACAAGTCATCCGATGTACACTTTTTTTTTTTTTTTACCTATAGCTTCTCTGATTCTTCTCTGATTTTTTTGTCCTTAGGCAAATAATCCTCAAATAGGAATTACTGGATACAAGGATATGGGCACTTCAAATTGCAATTCATTATCAAACCACTTCAGAAACAGTGAGAAGTTCTTTTAAACAATTAGGTATCCTATAAGTTGCCTGTTTGGAAAGTCAGACCCCAAACCATAGGGCTGTATATATAGAAAATTATGCAAGGATATGTGTATAGGGCAGATTTAGGACGAAGGAAAGTTCCAGGCCAGGAAAGGATATACAGGGAACTACTGAAATGACCAGATCACTGGAATTCCTCTTGTAAGTGAAGTTAGCCCCATCCCTTGCTACAACCCCAAGGAATTAACAACAACAAAAAGGGACTAAAATAACACTGTCAGCTCATCAAATCAGACAAAATGAGAGTATTAGTCATTAGTGAGGCTGTGGAAAATGTATTCCCTCTCATGTGCTCTGTGAAGATGAAAAATGGTATTATTTTTCTGAACACAAATGGCATATTTCAAAGCTTTAAAGCAATTTTTGTTGCTATTGTTTAATCTTGCAATCTCAGCTGTAAATTGCATCCTCAGGAAACTATGAAAAATATGAAAGATTATTAAAGGTTAGTCAATAAATCATACTGGGGCAGTTTACAATTTGTAAGAAAATGTATTTAGATTCCCATTTTCTACCATCTAAGAAAAGGTCATAGAATTCAAGACACAGATATCAAAAGGTGAATTAGAGACTTTTTTTTCTAAGATGGAGGGTGCATATAGTTCAGGTTGGCCTTGGTTCCTTCGTTTGTTCCTTCCTTCTTTCCTTTCTTCCTTTCTTTTTTTCTTTCTCTCTTTTTTTTGAGACAGGGTTTCTCTGTGTAGCCTTCGATGTCCTAGACTTGATTTGTAGACTAAGCTGGCCTTGAACTCACAATGATCCACCTGCCTCTGCCTCCCTGAGTGCTGGCTGTTTCAGTTTCCAAATGCTGGGATTACAGTTGAATTATATATATATATATGCCCAGTTTGAATTATAGATGTTTTAAGAAAATGTAAAATTTTGCTGTATTTTTGACTTTCTAAAGGCTCATACTTTGTAGCACCTTCTTATTTCATAATGATTTCTGAGGATACTAAAAGTTTTCTTCTGCCTTCTTTATTTCACTTTTTCAACTGATTAAAATAATTAAATATTGGAGCCTTTCTTTCAAGAAGAGGGTATCAGCTGATGAGATTTCTCCAATCACCTGGCAGGGTTCTTGGAATCAAAATGTTTGGCCTGCATATTGATGTCTGATCTGTGCTGGTGCCAGAGAACATGCTGATGTCAGTAATCCACACTACAGCCAGAGGACCAGGTTGTTGTCTGCGGTCCATGCTGCCACTGGTAACCATGTTGATGCCTATGCAGCTAGTGGCCGGTTGATATCTGTGATCCAAGCTGCTTCAAGAAACACCATTTAAGTTCATGATCTGTGCTGCTGTCCCAAAGCATGTTGTGGTAAATGATACATGCTATTGACCAGAATAACGTGGAAGTCTGTGCTGATGCCAGCTTCTATAGGATAAAAAGCTTCTTTTGCAGTTGTATCGATGACTGCAGACTCATAACTGAGAATGAGAGAAGTTGAAGGTTTCTGCAACAACCTCCACCCACCAAACAAGCAAGCAAGCAAACAAACAAACAGTCCAGAGAGAAAGCTACTGAAGAGAGTCCTTAAAAACATGATAAACATCTGAAGTGTAGTTCTTCATAGTTGATAGAATCTGGTGGTGGTGGTGAGAATTGGGAAAGGACTCAGTTTTCTTTAAGGGGCTGGCTATTGGGAGTTTATGTTTTTAATTTTAATTTCTATTTATTCATTTTATATCCCAGTCATAGCCCCCTTTCTCCTCTCCTCCCATTCCCACTCTCCCTTCCTGTTTTCCCTACTCCTCAGAGAAGCAGAGCCCCCACTCCCACGCCCACACCAGCATATCAATTCATATTAGGATTGAGAGAATCTTCTTCCTCTGTTGCCTGGCAAGGTACCCTACCAGGGGAAAGTGATTGAAAAGCAGGCAACAGAGTTCAAGTCAGAGTCAGCCCCCTTTCCCCTTACTAGGGAACCCATATGAGGATTGAGCTGCTCATCGACTGGCATCTATGTAGGGGGCCTAGGTCCAGTCCATGTATGGTCTTTGGTTGGTGTTTCAGTCTCTGAATCTTCCGTCCCTCTGGTCCCTGGTTAACTGGCTCTGTTTGTCTTCTTGTGGAGTTCCTGTCTCCTCCGGGGCCTTCCATCTTTCCCCCAACTCTTCTACAAGGTTCCCTGCCTTCTACCAATGATTGGTTATAGGTCTCTGTATCTGTTTCCATAAGGCGCTGGGTGGAGCTACTTAGAGGACAGCTATGCTAGGCTCCTATCTGGGAGTTTTATAATGTTCCAATGAATATATGGTCAACACAAAAAGGTACTTTTTGCGGGTGGGGGAGGGCATAAAGATGGGAAGGTTGACATGGGAGGAATGGGAAGCAAGTATGATTAAGGTGCATTATGTAAAATTCCTAAATAATTAATAAAAATATTATGTTGAGGAAATATATTTAACCTGGCTGATGGCGATGATAGGAGGGGGTAGTTAGCAATTTTACGGAAGATTGCCATTTTTTTTTCTCAGTGTGATCATTGGTTTTTATTTTTTTACATTTTTTGAGTATTTTATTCAACATATTTTGATCATATTTTCTTCTCCAACTCCTCCCAGATCCTCTCCTGAATTCCTACTCACTCAACTTCATTTTCTTCTTTTTGTTATTTTTTAAAAAAATTTTTAGGTTATAATATAATTACATCACTTCTCCATTTTCCTTTCTCCCTCCAAACTTTTTCATATACCCTGCCTTGCTTGCTTTCAAATCATGGTCTCCTGGTGGCTCAGTATCCGGGTGGGTTCCCTGGTGAAGGGAGTGGGGGCTGTCTGATGTGAACTCAGTGGCTGGCTCTTTGATCACTTCCCCCTGAGGCAGGGAGCAGCCTTGCTAGGCCAAGAAGGTGCAGCCAGTCCTGGTGAGACCTGGTGGGCTGGGGTCAGATGTACTGGGAGGGGTACCGCCCTTCGGTGGAGTGGGGGAGGGGCAGAGAAGAAGGGTAAGGTAGGGAGGTGTAAGGAGGTGGGGTTGGGGGGACGAAGAAGAGGGCTTCAGTTGGGTTGCAAAGTGAGTGAATTGTAATTAATAAAAAAAAGTATAAAAGAAAAAAATTCATGGTCTCCTTTTAAATTAATTGATGTTACATGCATATATGAATATGTGTGTACACATGCATTCTTAAATATAATCTGTTCATTTTGTATGTTACTCATACGTATATTTTCAGGGCTGACTATCTGATATTGGATAGCCAATTGGTCTGTTTTTCCCTATGGAAGATTCTTTCTCCCACTCTCAGCATTCCTTAGTTGTCTTAGTTGTTTGTGTAGGGTTGAGGCTTTGGGACTTTCCACCATCTTCTTTGGCATGCCCATTGGTGTTGCCCATGTTCATCTCTTGCTTAGGCAGTCCTGTCAGTAAGAACTTATGGGTGTAGATTCTGACATTGCTGGAAGACACAGTCTTGCAGCAAACTTTCTGATTCTCTGGCTCTTGCAATCTTTCCTCGCCTTCTCTAGCAATGTTCCTTGAGCCTTAGGTGCAGGACTTGTTTATTTTATAGATGTATCCATTTGGACTGGGTTCCATAATTTTACATTTGATTGGTTGTGGTTTTCTGTAGTGGTCTCAGTCTGTTGCAAATAGAAATTTCCTTGATGAGGGGTGAAGACTATACTCATCTGTTGATATAAGGGCAAATGTTTGTGGACTGTAATTACAAATTGTACTGTTTTAGTACCCATGAGTTTGCTAACCCTGGATAGTTGGCCAGGCTTCCTGTATCATGCATAATTTTTCTCTGATTGAATGGGACATACATTCAATTAGAGAGTGGTTGGTTACAGTTGAGGTATGTGTGCCACTACTACATTCTTAGGGTTACTGTGCCATGCAGGTCACTGTAATTCATAGGCATCATAGCTGGTGGACTGTTGCTTGCTTCCCTCTTTTGAAAGCAGCGTGGTGCCTTTTGGTATATCCAGGTCAGTTCCAGCTAATGGACATATTGTTTCTGTGTCTGAAGTGCATGGTGTCTTCAGCAATGGAGACTTACCTTGCACCTCTGGGGGAAAACTAAGGGGAACAGCAATAGTCTGTAATACTATACTTTTGACTGCATCTGCTTTCTTGGTGCAAAAGAAAATCATATCATTGACAGTAAGTGAAGACAGAATAAATTTGAACTTTGAAGACAGAATAATGTAGAAAATATGCATGAGTAAGAATAAATGGATTAAGTAAATGTAACGAAACTGCTGGATGGCCTCAAAGGCACTGATTCTAAACCTATTAGACTATGACTGTTTCATAATGTCAATGTTCATGGGGATGAAGAACATGACCTCACAATGTGACTTACCCCACTTAGTACTTGGATTACAGGACTACACCACCGTGCTCAACTCTCATGGTTTGTATTTTGGACAATCCCAGGAAGTATGAAGAAAAAGATCCTGATTCATTAAAGTCTTAGCATCCTAGAAGCCAAATATGGTGGCACATGTCTATTGATATAGTATTTGGGAAGTGCAAGAGGATTGCTGTGACTTTGAGGCAAGCCTGAGTTGCAGGATTCTTTTTTTTTAAATTTATCTATTTTTATATCAATCACAGGTTAGGTATTTTGAATCCCAGATGTAGCCCCCTCCCTCATTCCCTCCTACCCTCCCACTCCCTTCCTCATCTCCCTCCTCCCCTGGCCACTCCAAGTCCACCAACAGGGGAGGACCTCCTTCCCTTCCATCCAACCCCAGCTTATCCTGTCTCCTCAGGGCTGGCTGCA
>CM053742.1:76181292-76205374 GCA_028658305.1 Pachyuromys duprasi
TATTAGCCCTCTGTCAGAAGTGGGATTGGTAATGATCCTTTCCCAATCTGTTGGCTGTCGTTTCGTTCAGATGACAGTGTCCTTTGCTTTACAGAAGCTTTTCAGCTTCATGAGGTCCCACTTATTGATTGTTGATCTTAGAGTCTGTGCTGTTGGTGTTCTATTCAGGAAGTAATCTCCTGTGCCAATGAGTTCTAGGGTGTTTCCTACTTTTTCTTCTAAACGGTTTCCTGTGTCTGGTTTTATGTTGAGGTCTTTGATCCACTTGGACTTTAGCTTTGTGCAAGGTGATAAATATGGATCTATTTTCATTTTTCTGCATACAGATATCCAGTTGGACCAGCACCATTTGTTGAAGATGCTGTCTTTTTTCCACTGAATGGTTTTGGCTTCTTTGTCAAAAATCAAGTTTCTATAGGTGTGTGGGTTCATTTCTGGGTCTTCTATTCGGTTCCATTGATCCACTATTCTGTTATTATGCCAATACCATGCGGTTTTTATTACTATTGCTCTGTAGTACAGCTTGAGGTCGGGGATGGAGATACCTCCAGATGATCTGTTGTTGTAGAGGATTGTTTTGGAGATTCTGGGTTTTCTGTTTCTCCATATGAAGTTGAGAAATTTCTTTCAAGATCTGTAAAGAATTGTGTTGGTATTTTGATGGGAAATGCATTGAATATGTAGATTGCTTTTGGCAGAATAGCCATTTTCACCATGTTAATCCTGCCAATCCATGAGCAAAGGAGATCTTTCTATCTTCTGATATCTTCTTTAATTTCTTTTATCAGAGTCTTGAGGTTTTCCTCAAACAGATCTTTCACTTGCTTGGTTAGAGTCACCCCAAGGTACTTTATGTTATTAGTGGCTATTGTGAAAGGGTGTTGTTTCCCTAATTTCTTTCTCGGCCCTTTCATCTTTAGTGTACAGGAGGGCTTCTGATTTTTTGAGTTGATTTTGTATCCAGCCACTTTGAAGGAGTTCTCTGGTTGAATTTTTGGGGTCGCTCATGTATACTATCATATCATCTGCAAATAGGGATACTTTTACATCTTCCTTTCCGATTTGTATCCCCTTGATCTCCTTTAGTTGTCTTATTGCTCTAGCTAGGACTTCAAGTACTATGTTGAAGAGATATGGAGACAATAGGCAGCCTTGCCTTGTCCCTGATTTCAGTGGGATTGATTTCAGTTTCTCTCTATTGAGTTTGATGTTGGCTATAGGCTTGCTGTATACTGCCTTTACGATGTTTAGGTATGTGCCTTGTATCCCTGATTTCTCCAAGACTTTAAACATAAATGCGTGTTGGAGTTTGTCAAATGCTTCTTTTGGCATCTAAGGAGATGATCATGTGGTTTTTCTGCTTCAGTTTGTTTATATGGTGGATCACATTGATGGATTTCCATATATTGAACCACCCCTGCATGCCTGGGATGAAGCATACTTGGTCGAGGTGGATGATATATTTTATGCGTTCTTGGATTCGATTTGCAAGTATTTTACTGAGTATTTTTGCATCAATGTTCATAAGAGAGATAGCTCTGAAGTTCTCTTTTTTTGTTGTGTCTTTGTATGGTTTAAGTATCAAGGTGACTGTGGCTTCATAGAATGAGTTCGGTAATGCCCCTACTGTTTCTATTTTGTGGAATAGTTTAGAGAGAATTGGAGTTAAGCACTTCTTTGAAGGTCCGGTAGAATTTTGCACTGAATCCATCTTTCCAGGGCATTTTTTTTTTGGACGAGAGACTGTTGATGACTGCTGTTATTTCCTTGGGGGATATAGGTCTATTCATTTTCTTCTACCTGATCTTGACTTAATTTAGGTAGATAGAATCTATCAAGAAAATTGTCCATTTCATTGAGATTTTCAAATTGTGTGGCATATAGGCTTTGGTAGTAAGACGTAATGATTGTTTGGATTTCCTCAGTGTCTGTAGTTATGTCCCCCTTTTCATTTCTGATTTTGCTAATTGGGATAGTTTCTCTCTGCCTTTTTGTTAATTTGGCTAAGGGCTTGTCTATTTTGTTGATTTTCTCAAAGAATCAGCTCTTGGTTTTATTGATTCTTTGAATAGTTTTATTTGTTTCTAATTGATTGATTTCAACCCTGAGTTTGATTATTTCCAACTGTCTGCTCCTCTTAGGTGTATCTGCTTCTTTTTTCCTAGGGTTTTCAGTTGGGCCATTAAATTGCTTGTATGAGATGTCTCAAATTTCTTCTTGAAGGCACTTAGTGCTATGAACTTTCTTCTTAACACTACCTTCATTGTGTCCCATAGGTTTGGGTATGTTGTGCTTTCATTTTCACTGAACTCTAGGAAGTCTTTAATTTCTTTCATAATTTCTTCTCTAACCAAGCTGTCCTTGAGTAGCAATTTGTTCAGTTTCCATGTATGTGCAGGCCTTTTGCTGTTTCTGTTTTTGTTGAGGTCCAGCTTTAGACCATGATGGTCAGATAGGATACAAGGGATTATTTCAATTTTCTTGTATCTGCTGAGGTTTGCTTTGTGACCAACTATATGGTCTATTTTGGAGAAGGTTCCATGAGGTGCTGAAAAGAAGGTATACTCTTTTGATATTGGGTGAAAAGTTCTGTAGACATCTATTAGGTCCATTTGATTAAGGGTCTCTGTGAATGCCCTTATTTCCCTGTTTTGCTTTTTTGATGGGATGATCTGCCCTTGGTGAGAGTGGAGTGTTGAAATCTCCCACTATTAAGATGTTAGGATCAATGTGAGATTTCAGCTTTAATAATGTTTCATTTACAATTGGAATGTGTTTTTAGTTCCAATCTCAAAATTGAATTTCATAGTTCAACCAGTTCTGCGACTTTGTTCACTATGGTTTACTGCAATACAATGCTCTTGATTTTCACCAATTGGTTAAGTGATAAATGGCATACACAGATCCTTTTTCTTTCTTTGTTTAGGTGGTCTTGTATTTGGGGCATAGATGTTCAAAACTGTGATGTCCTCCTGTTGGAATTTTCCTTTGATGAGAAGGAAGAGCCCCTCCTCATCTTTTTTGATTAGTTTTGGTTGAAAGTCTATTTTATTAGATACTAGGATCACTACCCCAGCTTGTTTTCTCAGTCCATTTGCTTGAAACACATTTTTCCAGCCCTTCCTTTACTCTGAGGTAGTGTTTATCTTTGTTGCATAGGTATGTTTCTTGAATTCAGCAGAATGTTGAGTCCTGTTTCCGCAAACAATCTGTTAGTCTGTGTCTTTTTATTGGAGAATTAAGTCCATTGATGTTGATAAATAATAGTGACCAATGACTGTTATTTCCTTTTATTGTGGAGTTGGTGGTCTTACTATGATTCATTGCTTTTTTTTCCTCTTTTAATCTTTGCTGAGAGATTATCTGTATCCTATATTTTCTTTGGTGTAGTTGTTTTCTTCGGATTGGAGTTTTCCTTCTAGTATCTTTTGTAGGCTTGAGTTGCTGTGTAGATATTGCTTAAATTTAGTTGTGTCATGGAATATTTTGTTTTCTCCATCTATGTTGGTTGAAAGCTTTGCAGGGTATAGTGGTCTCAGTTGGCATCTGTGTTCCCTTAAAGACTGCATGACCTCAGCCCAGGCCCTTCTGGCTTTCATAGTTTCTGATGAGAAGTCTGGTGTGATTCTGATAGGACTCTCTTCATATGTTACTTGACCTTTTTCCCTTGTGCCCAATATTTTTTCTTTGTTTTGTTGGTATAGTGTTTTGACTATAATGTGATGAAAGGTATTTCTTTTCTGGACTAGTCCATTTGGTGTTCTGTAGGCTTCTTATATGTTTATGGACATCTCTTTCTTTAAGTTAAGGAAATTTTCTTCTATGATTTTCTTAAAAATATTTTCCGGTCCTTGGAGCCTGAAGTCCTCTTTTTCATCTATTCCTATTATTCTTAGGTTTCATCTTTTCATGGCATCCTTGATTTCTTGAATGTTTTGTGTTTGGGACTTTTCTGATTTTACTTTTTCTTTGAGTAAGGAATCAATTTCAGCAAGTGTATCTTCAGCTCCTGAGATTTTCTCTTTCATCTCTTGTATTCTATTGGTGATACTTACCTTTGTTTTTCCTGATCTTTTCTCTAAGTTCTCCAGTTCCAGGTTTTTCTCTGTTTGTGTTTTCTTTATAGATTTTAATTCTATTTTCATGCTTTGCACCATTTCCTTCATCTGATTGAAGGTGGCTTCCTAATTTTGTATTTGTTTCCTCTCTATACGTTTCTAATTGTTCCTCTACGTGGGCCGTTATATTCTTTTGAATTTCTTTGAGAGCTCTGTTTGTTTTCTGGTTTTGTTCCTGTAGTAACTGGATAATCATAGCTTTGAATTCATTTTCCTGTGTTTCTGCTGAATTAAAATATCCATTGGTTTTCCGTGTTCCTGGTGGGACAATGATGTCCTGATTTTTGTTGGGTGAGTTCTTATGTCAACCTTTGGTCATTGCTTATATATAATCTTCACTGTTTGTTCCTTGAATCTGAACTTCGGACTGGAACCATCTTACTCTGGTGTCTGTAGAATTCTTCAGGAATCCAGCGGTTTGAGAGTGTGTGTGCTGTTGCTTCAGTTGTACCTGAGGAAGAAAGAGCCGTTGGTGCAGAATTGTAAGCGTGTTTGGGGGATGCACGTGCTCTCTTGGAGACTCGGGTGCAGGAATGTTTGTCTTGAAGGGGGGTTGCTAGAGTGTGTAGCTGCTTGTGATATATGGGTTGGGAGCAAGCACATGAGGAGATATGGATGCTAGCGAGATTAGCAAGCACAGACTGTGGGCATAATTCACCTGCACAGGTTTCCTGAATACCCAGTGTTCTACAGTCTGTGGCAGGGTCAGCAGGCTGGACTCTGAGGTCTGCAGCTGACCCTGCAGGAGGGACACATACCCTGTTGTGGGCTTTCTGTGCCTGGCCCTGAGTTCTGCCCTGGAAGCTGGAAGACTGCCAGCTGCACTCTGCTCCCTGAGTTGGGAAGCACTATTTGCTTCCTCAGCCGCTACCCCCTCAGACAAGGCTGTGGGGGAATGCTAGAGATCTGTGCTTGGAGCGTGCAGCACTGTGCTCCTTGCAAGTTGCTGTGTGCACTGCGGGCTTCCTCCTCTGCTTCAATGCTGGTTGGGGTACCTCCGCTGCTGCCTTCCTACTGGCTGCAGTATCTCCCCTGCTTCCTCTGCTGCAGGCTTGGCTATGTCCACCGCTGTTTCTGCCTGTTACAGGGAAGTGCCTGAGAATCACTTCCCCAGGAGAAGTCTACAGAGATGTCCGCGGTTGACCTATGTCCTATTGGACTCAGATCAAGTTTTGTCCCCCTTCTCCCCGGGTTCCTTATACAGTTGTTTTGGGTTCCACAGCCCAATTTGGAGTTTCCACACTCACCAGTTTAGAGTTTCAGCTCCTCTGAGTACAGTGCGCGCTGGTCACTGCCATCTTGGATTCCCTAATAAGCATAATATTGAGAGAGACTTGGGGAGAGAAAGAGAGAGAGAGAGACTTGGAAAGTGAGCAATACCAGATGCTTGCATACACAAAGTAATCACCATGTAAAGAGCTGACAGAAAGGCAGGCATGTACAAGACACAGAGGCTTCATTGAACTGTTGGTTCTGTTGGTAGTTTGATTTGGACTTCTAGCTTCCAGAATCATGAAAAATACATTTCTGTTCCTGAAGTCACCAAGACTATCGTGCATATGACAGCCTCAGAAACTAAGTTAGTGCTGCACACCGAAAAAGGAACTCCCTGAATATGAAAGCTAGTAAAATGGAATATGACCGCACTCATCTTCTTGGACTGACATAATGAAGTACTGTAAACTGAGTGTTTTGAAAAACACTTTTGTTTCCTCATAGTTCTTTGAGCAAGAAGTCCATTATCATCACATCATAGCTGGTTTTTTATTAGGCTTCCCGTTCTGGCTTTTAGAAGGCTGCCTTTTCTCTATGGCTTCACATGACCTTGCCTTTGCACTTGGGGAAGGACTTCAGTGACTTTTTTTTGTAATTTCATTTCATGTGTTTTGCTGTATGTATGTCTGTGTACCATGTGTTTTGCAGTAGCCTTAGAGGTCAAAAATGGGCATCAGGTGACCTGGTAATAGAGATACACATAGCTGTGAGCTACTGTGTGGATGCTGGAAATCAAACCCAGGCTCTCTGGAAGAGCAGCCAGTGCTGTTAACTGATGAACCATCTCTCTAGCCCCTCTCTTTGTCTGCTTAGCACAACACCAGTTCACAGGATTACAATTCCCCAATCATGACCTCATATGACCTTAATTATTTCCCCAAATGTCCTGATTCCCAATATCCACAACATAAAATCAGCTAGAGATGCTCAGACCATAATTAAAGTCTATGACTAGTTCATTATTTTTGTACTAAAATCAATTCTTTGTGTTGATATTTTAGCATGGCTATGAAAAATGTTATCATTGAGGGAGGTTGGGTAAAGGATACATGAGAACTCTCTGTCCAGTTTTTTTCAACTTCTTATGAGTCTAAAATTATTTCAAAATGAAAAGCCTAAAACCAAAACCAAAACAAACAAAAATAAAAGAAAGTGATCGTCTAAGAAGTCTCACAACCATCTGTGTCTTGACTCTTTTCATACCAAAAGGAACCAAAACAGTATCCAGCTTTGCAATTTAATTTATCCACCGATCCTCAACAACTCCCTGATCCTCACTCAGTATCTTCATTGTTAAAAATTGTAGCTTATAGACCAGAGCAATGTCCAGGCCATTGGGAGCCCTGGATCTCTGTCCCATTTTGTCTTTTTAGTAACTTTCAGTTATTTTGTGATCTATACTTCCTGCCTTGCCATAAATGGAGTGATGTCTATCCTGACCTCCCTCACAATGCTGTCTGAGGGATCTGGAAGACTACACCAGGCATCTGGCCCCATGACATCCACATCTTGCTTTTAGCATTTTCTTTCCCGAGTAGCAAAATTAGAAGACAAGAAAAGAGGAGGGAAGAAATTAGGCAACATGTAGAAAGGAGAAGAGGGGAAAGCTGCATGCCAGATGTTTTTTGAGAAATGAAGAAAGTGTGAGGTGAAGTAAGCGTTTGACAAGAATGTTCAGGAAGAAGATTAATCACCATTTCAGTGTTCCATGTCCAAAGCTATTGTGTCTTTTCTTGTTTGGCTGGCTCTGATTTCAGAATTAGAGAACCCAGTTTTCTCATTAAGGCAGGATGGGATGGAGGGACACGAAAGGGCTCCTTTAAGGTTGGCTACTAATAGAGGACAGATGGAAATGACTGGAATGCCGTTAAATAAAGCAGAAAGCAGCTGAGAGAAAAACTGTTAAAAGAAAGTACATAAACAGTTTGACCACAAACTACCAGGTTCTGACTTGCTGATAGGGGTGTAAAACGAACTTGTCAGCTTGCTTTTTAACTGCCAAACAGTGAGTGCTCAAGTGGCAAAGACGAGTCAACAGGCACAGTCACTCCTACTGTTCAAAATCTTTCCATGGCTTCCCATAGCCTGTCAGAAATGTCTAAACTCTTCTGCCTTGAATGGAAGGCCCTCAGTGAGCTGGCCCAAACTTGCTTTTCATGCCCCCACAGTGTAGCAAATGTAGGAAATCAGTCTCCACATTCCTGTCAACTGGCTATGTAACATTGAAAAGAAAATCACTTAACGTCTCTGAGCCCTGCATTCTTCCTGTGTTAAATGACAATAATCCACACCCAATGACATCATGAACTATTTTCAAGAACACAATAGAAAAAGCATCTAGGTGAACCCAGCAGGTTTCCAATGATAAGTGTCTGTCTTATGGGGATGTACCACTCCTTGAAGGTGACTGGTGACAATCTCTCCTATTTAGGAAAAACCAATCATTTCCCCGTATCTGAAACTCTCTGACTCTTTACCAAAAATGTCCCTAGAGACTATGCTAACATCTTTGCTTTACTACCCAGGCAAAAATTAACCACCTCTATATAGCTTACAAAAAATCCTGTGGCTTCTGCCAACTATACTAAAATTTAAAACTCTCATCACGGGCCTGTCTTCCTCAGTAAAGCATAGGATACTCAATGGCAGGCATTATGTCTTATTGAATTAAGTACATTCAACATCCCTGTATAATAGGTCTCAACATGAGTGTATGGAATTAGGCTGTGGAATTAAATCTCCTCCATAAGGCAGGGCATTATTTAAGTGCTATAGAGATTTTTTTTAAACTCATCATTATAATGTCAATAATACTCAAATTCGTTTCTTTAAACAAATACTGACTTAGAACAAAATACACATAAAGTGCCAAGCCAGGCATTAAGTGTCCAGCTATAAGTGGGCAACTATTTGGGTATTGCTACACATTGAAATCACTGATATGGGTCCCCACCCAGAATATTATGACTTATTCCATCTGCAGTGTAGCACATCAGAAATCTTAGTGTTAACCATAGTCAACATCACTGGTCTGATTATAGAAATGTGAACATAAATAAATTATGAGCTTAACAGATATTTTGAAAGAAGAATGCAGGTTTTTATTATCCTGTCTGAAATGTGAAATTCTCTATAAAACAAGAGTAACTTTCAGTAAAAGAGTAAAAATGATGATGTCCTCAAAGAGAGACCAAACATTCATAATGGAGAAACCTAACCCAAAAGAACACACGCACACACAAATTTTCTCTAAACAGAAAGGAGATAACATTTTTAAAAGAGGAATGGCCTACCAATATGAGCAGCCTCCCCACAACCCTGCCAACATGCTTATCCCACTCTGATGGATGGTATCCCCTCAGATTGTACTCCCAGAGGTGTCTCATAGGTGACTCCAGATCTAGTCAAGATGGCAATGAATGTTAACCATCAGTTCATCATGCTGTGATGTAGCCAGGAGCTGCCTGCTGGAGTGAAGCAGTTGCTGGTGACATACTTTCAAACCTCCAACATGGTCTGAACCAAGTGATGGAATACAAGTACTGAAACTCTTCTAACCCTGCATCTGTGGGCATCATTGAGCTATTCCAAAATATCCATTGCTGATCCCAAGAAATGGAGGAAATGGAGATCTTTTCGTAGCTCTCATTACATAGCAGAGAGCAGGAAGCAGCAGTTCCCTGGCCTGCACCATTTTCCAGAACCCACCCAGATCTGTAGCCCCTGAAGCTAGTCCATAGCAGGGAGCAGCAGTTCCTTGGTCTGTGCCAATTCCTGAGACCCACCTGAATCTACAGATCAGAGAGCAGCAGGTAGAGCTTCCATCCCCCCCCCCCACCTACTGGCCTGCCACAGCCTGCCAGCAATGGTAGCCAGGTCTGCTCAGGGCCATCTGTGCTCCACTTCCTCTGCACAACCCATACCCCAGTTTCCTAGCCTGTGCCATTTCTCAGAACCCACCCAATCTGAAGCACTGGAGACCAGCACAGATCAGGGAACAGGAGGAAACCAAGAGGACTGGGACCATCTGGGACCACGAGCCCTACCTATAACCCCAGTGACATTCTGCCATCAGAGACCACCAGGCCTTCTAATAACAGAGTCAATCAAATGGCTAGAGGTCAGCGCAAGAACACCAGCAACCAAACCCAGGGCCATGTGATACCACCACAACCCAGATATCGTACCACAGCAATCCCTGAGGATACTATCACACCAGAAGCACAAGAAAACTACCTTAAATCTGAGGTTATTAAAATGATAGATGTCTCTAAAAAATAATAAATGCCTTAAAAGAGGTATAAGGTTTGCCTATGGTACACAAGTTCCTAGGTTCCATCCCCAGGGATCATGAAGAAAAAAAAAAAGAGTATATGGGAGCTTGGGATTAAAAACAAGAGCTATCTGAAGATGAATGCTCCCTCTAAAATGTTCTCAAAGCCATATGTGGTGACCACATACATCTCTCTAGCTATATAATCTATATGGGAAATATTTCAAACAATTACACTATAAATAAGGGAGAATCACTCCAGGGAATTTATGCCAGAGCAATAAAGTTATATCTAAAAAAAAACCCAATCCATAATGTTCATAGCAGCTTTATGGAATCTGGAAATAAACAAAATATCATATTTTATATGATAGTTTTCATATCATGTATCATAATTTGCTGAACAAACTCTGGTACATGCATTTCATGAAATACAATACAATGATATAAAAATCAAATTATTGATAAAGGCATCAGCTTGAGGAATCTCAGAGGCATCACACTGAAAAAAAAAAACTTCAGTCCCAAAACATCACATACCATAACATACCCATGTCCCTCCCTAAGACCACTGATAGGGGAAGTCCTCCTTTCCTTCCCTCCGATCCCAGTCCATCAGGTCTCATCAGGAATGGCTGCATTGTCTTCCTCTGTGGTCTGGCAAGGCTGCTCCCCCCTCAGGGGGAGGTGATCAAAAAGCAAGCCAATCAGTTCATGTTAGAGACAGTCCCTGTTCCCATTACTATGGAACCCACTTGGACACTGAACTGCCATGGGCCACACCTGGGCAGGGGTCCTAGGCTACCTCCATGCATGGTATCTGGTTGGACAATCAGTCTCAGGAAGGACCCCTGTGCTCAGACCACTTGGTTCTGTTGCTCTCCTTGTGGAGTTCCTGTCCTCTCCAGATCCCACTATTTCCCACTCTTAGCTCCTTCTCTAGCACCATGTCTGCCTGTGTGCTGCCATGCTTCCCACCATGATGATAATGGACTAAACCTCTGAAACTGTAAGCCAGCTGCAATTAAATGTTTTTGTTTATAAGAGTTGCCTTGGTCATGTTGTCTCTTCTCAGCAATAGAAACCCTAACTAAGACAGTTACAAAAGAACTATTCTGTCTTAATTACAACAGTGACTAAGTGAATCTACACACATAATGAATGGTACAGAATTATACATATACATTGTACTAATGTCAGTTTCCTATTCTTTATCTTGTGATACAATCAAGATATCACCACTCTAGAAAATGAAGGAAGGAAACATACACATTACCTATATTATCATTGAGACTTTCTATAAGTCCATACTTATTTCAACCATGATTTTGTATGCTTTTAATATCAGAATTAGGGAGTCTGGAGGTCTGTAAGTTCAAAACCAGGCTGGGATACATAGCAGGACACTGTCTGAAAAAAGAAAAGGGAGCACTGGGGATGTGGCCAATGGTACAGTAGTTGCTGTACAATTCGCTAGGTTCAAACGCAGCACTATAGAAAAACAAAAGAGACAGTTGAATAACTGTCATTGTAAATAACTTTAACTGCAATGACTTCTTATTAGACAGGTAATAAAAAATTTAATTAGTCTTGTTAGTAGGTGTTCTCTTCAGTCTCCATGGTCTCTGCTAATAGGAGTCTATGCTTGAGTGTTCCTCATGTCCTCCCAAGAGCCCACCTTGACTTAGATCTCCAGCTTGTCACAGAGGGGGAGGGGAAAAAGGGATGGTGAGAAAAGGAGGGGAGGAAGGATGGAGCTACAACAGGAGCAAAGTGGATAAAAATTTAATTCAAAAATAAAAAAATAAATTATAACATCAATGACCTAAACTGATGACAGAGAAGAACTAAAACTGTTTGTATGTGAATGAAGTTGTTTTCATCTTAAAACAGGATTCTATAACTCTGAAATACTTTATATTAAGTCAAATGATTGTCAGAAAGAAAAAATATAATAGTTACACAAAAGATAGGAAACCTTAAGAATACTAGAAGCTAAAAGCAATCAAAAGTGAGGTCAGCAGAAAAAGGAAGAAAATTATAGGGAACCTACAAAGTAAGACCTTACCTATCAATCATTACTTCAAATGAAATGGATTTAGATTATTCAACTGGGAGACATACAACAGCTCAAGGATAAAAAGTAAGTCGAAAAGATATGCTGCCCTAGAGGCTCATTAGGATTGTTACTCGTGATTGTCATCTTAGCAAGATTTATAACCACTGAGGAGACAAAAATCTGGATGTGCACATTAGGACATTTCTAGAGAAGTCTAGCTAAGGTAGGAAACCTCATCTGAATGCAGGTGGCACCATTCAATGAGCTGTTGTCATGGACTAAATAAAAAGCGAGGAGGAAGCAGATCTCTGTATTCATGTCTCTCTGCTTCATGACCACAGACAGGGTGACCAGCTTCCTTATGAGGCTGCCATTATGCCTTTACAACCATCATGGACTGTGCCCTCAAATTGTGAGCCAAAGCAAACTGTTTCTTTCTGAAATTGCTTCTTTTCAGGTATGTTGTCACTGTGATGAGAAAAGTTATTAATCCATTCACTTTAGCTTTAAGGGGAAAAAAAGGTGATTGGGAAAAGACAGTCCATGCAAATAATAAATAGAACTAGCATGGCTATACCTACATAACACAAAATAAAGTTCAAGTAAAAACCCTATCATATAAAAACAAGGAAATCATGAAATTCTCAGGCAAATGATGGGTTCCAGAAAAGATCACCCTGAGTGAAGTATCCCAGAAGCAGAAAGACACACACAGTATATACTCACTTATAAGTGGATACTAGACCTATCCAAGATAAGATAAACATACTAAAATCTGTACACTTAAATAAGCTAAACAAGAAGGAGAATCCCAGGTAAGATGATCAATCCTCACTTAGAAAGACAAATGGGATGGACATTGGAAGTAGGAGAAAACAAGAAACAGGACAGGAGCCTACCACAGAGGGCCTCTGAAAGACTCTACCCTGCAGGGTATCAAAGCAGATGCTGAGACTCATAACGAAACCTTGGACAGAGTGCAGGGAATCATACGAAAGAAGGGAGAGTTAGTAAGACTTGGAGAGGACAGGAGCTCCAGAAGAACCAAATACATCTGGGCACAGGGGTCTTTTTTGAGACTCATTCTCCAACCAAGGACCATGCATGGATATAACCTAGAACCTCTGCTCAGACATAGCCCATGGCAGCTCAGTATCCAAGTGGGTAACCTAGTAAGGGGAACGGAGACTGTCTCTGACATGAACTCGGTGTCTGGCTCTTTGACCCCGCCCCCACCTCCATCCCGAGGGAGAAGTAGCCTTGCTAGGCCACAGAGGAGGACATTGCAACCAGTCCTGAAGAGACCTGATAAGCTAGGATCAGATGAAAGGGGAAGAGGACCTTCCCTATCAGTGGAGTTAGAGAGATGAGGGAGGGAGGGGGATGGGGGGAATAAGGGAGGGGAATACACTGGGATTCAAGGCAAATAAACTGTAATTAATATAAAAATAAAAATTCAATTAAAAAAAGAAAACCCTATCATAAAAGTTTTTTAAACCACTAGATATTGACAAAAGGATTGATTCATCAAGAATATATATAAATTGCAAATATTTTATACCCAATGTAAACACATAATACATGCAGTACATAGAATATATAAGCACATAGAGCAAATATTAATAGAAGTAGGGGCTGGAGAGATAGATGACTCTGCAATTCAGTGTGATCTTGCAGACGGCCCAACTTCAGTTCCTAATACCCATACCAAATGGCTCACCCATATCAAGTGGCTCACAACTACTTGTAATTCCAGCTCCAGGGGATCCTATGTCCTCTTCTGGCCTCTGCAGGCATCTACATGCACATGTGCACACACACACAGCAACATACATATACACATTATTAAAAATAAAATAAATTCCCAGTTCTCAACTAATAAAACAATAAAATAAATCTTAAAATTAACAGAATTAAAAGAAAAAATAAGTGGCAATGCATTTGTTGTAAGAGACTTAAGCACCCTACTTCCAAAACTGAACAGATCACCCAGGCAGAAAATCAATAAGAAAACACTATAGTTTGACAATACTATAGACCAAATAGTCATACAAAGAACATTACAATAGCTGTAGATATGGCTCAGTGATTAACAGCATACACTACCCTTGCAGAAAACCCAATTTTGAGTATTAGCAACCACATCAAGTGGCTTATGACTGCCTGTAACTCCAGGTCCAAGGGAATCCAATGCTCCATGAGCACCTGCAGACATGTGTACATACCTTCCACGCACACACACATAAGCTAATTTAAAAATAATTTACAAATGACATTCCATTCAACAGTAACAGAAAATGATACATTCCCTTCATGGTTACAAAATATGTATTTGATCATAATACAAATCATAACAACTTCAAGAAAATTGGGATATCAGTACCTTTTCCACTTCAATGACCTGAAATGAATCAATACCATGAAAAAAACTGGAAATTTTATATATTTATATAGGCAAACACTATAATCTTGAACAATCGTGAATCAAAGGAAAAAATTTTTGGCTTGATAGAAATTAAAACAGAGGGGCTATGAAGATTGCTAGGTGAGTAAAGGTGCTTGATGCCAAGTCTGATGACCTAAATTTGATCCTTAGGACCCACATAGGGAAAGGAGAGAAACAACCCCTACAGTGTTATGACTTGTATATGTAGGAAATTTATAGGGATAAGCATGTATTATGAAATAAATATGTTTCAAATAAAGCAACCTAAAATTACACTTCAAAAATTACCAAAAAGGACTGGGAAGGGTAGGGTATACTTGTAATCTGCTGAGACAGGAGGATAGTTAGTTTGAAGCCAACCTGAGTGACGGTATATGTTTGAAACCAATTTTCATTATGTAGAAATTGTTTATACAAATTATTTGCTTTGAGAACAAATCTCAAAAATTAATGAATTAATAAATATATATAATAACAAATTAAATGTAAAAGAAATAATAAGAGTTAAATAAAATAAATGAAATGAAGATTAGGAAAAGATTTTAAAAATTTTTAATTAAGTTATTTTTTGAAATATAAACTAAATTAGATACACTAAGAAAAAAAGAGAGACCACTAATGTAAATAAAATAAGACGGGAGACATTATATTGTAACTGATACCACAGAAACACAAAGGGTCATAACAAACTTTATTAACTTTAAGAAACAGAAACACACAACATCTCAAGATCAGATTATGAATAAATAAAAAGACAGACAATTAATAAAAGACAATAATTAAACAACTTAAAACATCCCAACAAATAAAATACCAGGATATGATGATTTCATGCATAATTTCAGACAAATGTTTAAAAATTAATATTAACTTGCTCCCAAAATTTTTCTAAGAAATGAAAAGATGTGAATACTTCCAAACTCATTTACAAGGCTGGCATTTCCGTTATCAAAGCAAAACAAGTTAAAAGAAAAAAATTGCATCTGACCTTGAGATTTTGTGTATTTCTATTTCTTAAAAGTTAATAAATATTATTATGACCCTTTGTGTTTCTGTGGTGTCAGTTATGATGGAATGTCGACAAATACTAGTAAAACACAATTTTTATAATGCTTAAAGGCACTATATAAGCCACTGGGTGAAAAAAAGTCATTAGTGGACTTAGCCAGTAGTAAATTCTACATGCAACAATATTGACTTGCCAGAAAATATGTGCCTATGATACAATAGTGGCATGACTGTTATAGGAATAGCCAACTGCTTTCTGATTTGACTTGAGGCAGGCTCTACAGGAGGGAATTTGTAGCTGGCACTGTAAACCTGGTCCAAAGACCACAACTTAGAATGTTATAGGCCATATGTGGTAAACTACTACTACTGCTTTGCTGAATGGACACATTCTTAGACTGCCTTCTAAATGTTTGTCTATATCCATGAACTAATTCTTTTGTCAACAATGATCAGAAAAGCTCCTTTTTGTAATAGGCAACAGTCAATGCAGAGACTCATAATTGAGTAGTGTTGAGAATAGTGTTTGAGTGTTTATCCCTAAGTGTGACATTTATATTAAGTCCTCCAATGAACAAGAAGCATTGCAGAAGAGGGAGTGAAAAGAGTTTAAGTACTGGATGATGTAGAGTAGTACTATGATATGCTGTTTTCTAGCTATAACATGACCATTGTTCTCATGAACTAAAAGCAGCTATCATTACCTTCACAAGACCTGTACAAGATCAACCCAGGCAGCATTTCAGAATGGTTGGGAGAGGGGTTGTGCTGGCTTGATTTTGTCAACTTGACACAAGCTAAAGTCATGTAAGAAAAAAAATCAACTAAGAAATTGGCCTACAGGCAAGACTGTGGGACATTTTCTTGACTGATGCTACATGTAGAAGGTCCTAACTCGCTATGGGTAGTGTTATTTTCAGTTAGGTGGTCATGGGGTATAAAAGAAAGTAAACTGAATACCTGAAAGAAGTCATGAAATACCATTTCTTTATGTCTTCTGCCATAGTTCATTTGCCTTCTGGTTCCTGTCTTGAACTGCTGTCTTGGTTTCCCCTCAATGGACTGTAACTAAGACTAAAATATACCAGGTTCATGGTTTATTGATACGACAGACTTAACAATGTTTATTTGGGAAGAATTGTGAAAGGTTTTGAAACTTTGGACTAGAAAAGCCATTGAATATTCAGAGCTTCATGAGCTATTCTGGATACTAAGACGATAATGCTGGGAGAAGTACAGATGATGGAGACCTGGCTTGTGAAGTTTCCAAGGGAAGTAATGACTCTATCATGGCCATTCATGTACTATTTTGTATTAACATTCTGTGGTTCTGATAAGCTGGCACTGGATAATCAGTCGTAGCTATGCTATTTGGCTGGAGCTGAGATTAGCAGTGATTAAGATGAGACCAGCACCACTGATGTGTAATCTCTTGAGAAATGTTTCCTCAGTATACAGAATCTGTGGTCAAAAGAGGGTCAATACTGTACCTCCTGCTGGTAGCTGAACTTGATATTGTGGAAGAGTTTCTCACATGGTACTGGTTTTAAAGGCATGAAGGTGTCATAGAAAGGAGATGAGTTTTGGCACTGTTAGAGTCTGGGAGAAGCCATTGGTGAAGGTGAAGCCTCGGTTGGAATAGAGAAGCCTCAGGATTGAATGGGTAATGGAGAGAAGTTGACACTTGGTATTATGTGGCAGAGGCAGAGTCCCTGAAAAGAGGTCAGGAGAGGCTACTGGTGAAGGTGTGATAGAGTTGTAGTGATAACTCAGCATTTTGAAGAAGTTAGTATCCTGGGGTGACCAGCAAGGTCAGAACAACTGTGGAGTGGAGCCATCCAGAACTGAACTGAACTGTGCTGTGGATGGCAGATCCAGAGATGCAGAGCTGCTCAAGCCATTTAGAGTCCAGAAGATCATGAATCCAAGACATTGGATACTGATTTACTTATATTGTAGGAGTTGGGGTTTGCTTTGTTAAAATTGTTATTTATTCTTAAAGTAAGAATTATTAACTTGTATATTGAGTTTATAAGAAGCCATAATTACAAGACTGTTACTCCTCCTACCGAAGGTCCAGCCTGTGGGTTAGGGCAGGGGATTCGGGCTGATGGTATGAAGAGCTCAGAGTCACCACATGGACACCAGGAGTCAGGTTGAAAGCAAATCATGGGCAAACAGCTACAGAGTTATTTATTCAGGAATAGCCAGGAGATTATATGGCTTTGGGCAGCCAATAAGGTTCTTCCACACCATCTCTGAGCCAGCCAATGGATGTTCATCTCTGCACAAGACTCTCCAAAGTCAGGTCATGTACTTTTCATCTGACTACTTACAGAAGCTGCCTGAGACAGTGAGCACTAATGGCCGTTTACCAGGAATGCCAACACTTGGCAATTCTATAGAAACTGTGAACGATAAAGATTCTTTGGGTATTTAAAAAAAAAAGATCATGGGCTTTTAAAGAGATCTTGTTGCTCTTGGTTGTAGGAACAAATCAGTAAGCAGCATTCCTCCATAACCTGCGCCAATTTTTGCCTTCAAGTTTCCACCTACAGTTCCTCCTGCCTTGACTTCTTCCAGTGTTGGAGTGTGACCTGAGAGTTGTCATACACAATAAGCTATTTCTTCCACAACTTGTTTCTGGCTATAGCATTTTATCACAGCAATAGAACCCTTAACTAAGACAGATAGCATGGTGTTATATTTGGGAAACCTTAAAAATTTCACCCAAAACTGTAACAAATAACAAGCAAGTTTAGTAAAATCTCAAGATAATGTATCAGTATATAGAACCAGTGGCATTTCTATACACCATAAAGTATCTGAGAAAGAAATAAAACAATCAGCATTACTCTGTTTCCCAGCCATATAAAGATCTCTAACATAATTAACTCAGAAAATAAAAATGTTTATTTTGACTCATGATTTTGGAGGCTTCAGTTCATGATGATGAAGTGGCCTACTTTATTTGTACCTGCAGCAAGGCTGCACATCATGGTGAGAACACATGGCAGATCAAAACCACTAATCTTATAAGTCAAGAATCAAAGAGAAAGAAGCAGGGAGGTCCATGATCCTCTTTGAGAACCCAATGACCACCCTCAAAGTTCCACCCTCAGAAGGTTGTATTCTTTCCCAGTAGTGACACCTGGATACCAAGCCTTTATCACATGGAACTTTGAAAGGTCTTTGAGATCCAACGTACAACACAATCCTATTTACAATAGCATCAGTTTTAAAGAAATACAGACAGACAGACAAAGACAGAGGGAGAGGTTTAAGCAATTAGGAGCACTTAATGATTTCACAAAAAATCCCAATTCAGTTCCCAGCACCCACATCAGTTGGCTCACAGCTGCCTATAATTCCAGTTCCAAGGAAAGTCTTCTTTTGACCTTCACAACCACACACACAGACATGGCATGCATATACACACACACTTTAATTGTTTTTAAGTTTTTGTTCGGTTTTTCTTAAAGGAGAGAAAGAATCTGAAATTGGGTGTTTAGGAAGAGGGAATCTGGAAGGATTTGAAGGAGAGGAAGAATAATGAAAAAATTCATGAAATTTTTTATTAAAAATAGAACATTGCATTTTAATAGCAGAAAAGAAAAACATGAAAATTTTAGAAACAAAAAATAATACTTAGAAATAAATTTAATTTATACTAAATTTAATTATATTAAGTTTAATTTAATAAACTGGGTGTGGTGGTGCATGTCTTTAATCCCAACACTCAGGAAGACAGAGGCAAGCAGATTTCTAAGTGTTAGAGGCCAGTCTGATCTACATAGTGTATTCCAGGAGAGCCAGGTCTCTATTACTCAGAGAAACCCTGTCTCAAAAAAAAAAAAAGAACTTCTTTAGTTCTTTATACACACTGGATATTAGTCCTCTGTCACATATAGGGTGAGTGAAGAGTCTTTCCCAATCTGTAGGCAGTCATTTTGTTTTGATGACAATGTCCTTTGCTTTACAGAAGCTTTTCAGTTTCATGAGGTCCCACTTATTGATTGTTGTTCTTAAAGCCTGTGCTGTTGGTGTTTTGTTCAGGAAGTTGTCTCCTGTGCCAATGAGTTCAAGGCTCTTCCCCACTTTTTCTTCTGACCAATTTAATGTGTCCAGGTCTTTGATCCACTTGGACTTTAGTTTTGTGCAGGGTGATAAGTATAGATCTATTTGCACTTTTCTACATGTAGACATCCAGTCAGACCAGCACCATTTGTTGAAGATGCTAACTTTTTGCCATCTTATGGTTTTGGCATCTTTGTCAAAAATCAGGTGCGTGTAAGTTTGTGGATTTATTTCTGGGTCTTCTATTCGGTTCCATTGACTAAAGAAGTTGAAAAGGAACAAACCGAGTAATCCAAAAAAAAAATGGGGAACAGAGCTAAGCAGAGAATTCTTGATACAGGAATATCAAATGGCAGAGAAACACTAAAAGGAATGCTCAATGTCATTAGCCATCAGGGAAATGCAACTCAAAATGACCCTGAGATTTCACCTAACGCCCATGAGAATGGCCAAAATAAAAAACTCAAGTGACAACACATGCTAGAGAGGTTGTAAAAAGGGGAACCCTCCTCCACTGCTGGTGGGAATGTAAACTTATACAACCACTCCGGATATCAATCTGGCACTTCCTCAGACAACTAGGAATAAAGATTCCTCAAGATCCAGCTATACCACTTCTAGGCATATATCCAAAAGAGGCTCAAGTACACAATAAGGACATTTGCTCAAACATGTTTGTAGCAGCTTTATTTGTAATACCAGAAGCTGGAAACAACCCAGATATCCCACAGTTGAGGAATGAATACAGAAATTGTGGTACAGGGGACATAACAACAGACACTGAGGAAATCCAAACAGTCATTAGGTCTTACTACAAAACCCTAAATGCCACAAAATTTGAAAATCTAAATGAAATGGATGATTTTCTTGATAGATTCCATCTACCTAAATTAAGTCAAGATCAGATAGAAAAATTGAATAGACCTATATCCCTCAAGGAAATAGAAGCAGTCATCAACAGTCTCCCTTCCAAAAAAAGCCCTGGGCCAGATGGATTCAGTGCAGAATTCTACCAGACCTTCAAACACGTGCTAAGTCCAATTCTCTCTAAACTATTCCACAAAATAGAAACAGTAGGGACATTGCCAAACTCATTCTATGAAGCCACAGTCACCTCGATACCTAAACCACACAA
The DNA here is from genome assembly GCA_028658305.1 of Pachyuromys duprasi. Classification (NCBI taxonomy): domain Eukaryota; kingdom Metazoa; phylum Chordata; class Mammalia; order Rodentia; family Muridae; genus Pachyuromys; species Pachyuromys duprasi. Next base: position 76,201,684 of record CM053742.1, read on the forward strand.
AGACCCAAAAAAAAGAGAACTTCAGACCTATCTGTCTTATGAACATTGATGCAAAATACAAAATAAAATACTTGCAAACCAAATCCAAGAATGCATAAAAGATATCATCCACCACGACCAAATAGGCTTCATCCCAGGCATGCAGGGGTGGTTCAATATATGGAAATCCATCAATGTGATCCACCATATAAACAAACTGAAGCAGAAAAACCACATGATCATCTCCTTAGATGCCAAAAGAAGCATTTGACAAAGTCCAACACGCATTTATGTTTAAAGTCTTGGAGAAATCAGGGATATAAGGCACATACCTAAACATAGTAAAGGCAATATACACCAAGACTATAGCCTACATCAAACTCACTGGAGAGAAACTGAAATCAATCCCACTGAAATCAGGGACAAGGAAAGGCTGCCCACTGTCTCCATATCTCTTCAACATAGTACTTGAACTCCTAGCTAGAGCAATAAGACAACTAAAGGAGATCAAGGGGATACAAATCGGAAAGGAAGATGTAAAAGTATCCCTATTTGCAGATGATATGATAGTATACATGAGCGACCCCAAAAATTCAACCAGAGAACTCCTTCAACTGATAAACATCTTCAGCAAAGTGGCTGGATACAAAATCAACTCAAAAAAATCAGAAGCCCTCCTGTACACTAAAGAAAAAGGGCTGAGAAAGAAATTAGGGAAACAACACCCTTTCACAATAGCCACTAATATCATAAAGTACTTTTGGGTGATTCTAACCAAGCAAGTGAAAGATGTGTTTGAGAAAAACTTCAAGACTCTGAAAAAGAAATTGAAGAAGATATCAGAAGATGGAAAGATCTCCCTTGCTCATGGATTGGTAGGATTAACATAGTGAAAATGGCTATTCTGCCAAAAGCAATCTACACATTCACTGCAATTCCCATCAAAATACCAACACAATTCTTTACAGACCTTGAAAGAAAATTTCTCAACTTCCTATGGAGAAACAAAAAATCAATGCTCGTATACACGAACAAATACGACGGACATTGAATGGAGGAGAAAAAAAGCAACAGGACAGGAGCATACCAAAGAGGACCTCTGAAAGAATCAATATAGCAATCTATCAAAGCAGATATTAAGAATCACAATCAACCCTTTGGCAGAGGGCTGGAAGTAATAATAAAAATAGGGGAAATTAGTAAGACTTGGGGAGAACAAGAGCTCCACAAAGACCAAACTGAGCAGGGCACAGTTGTCTTATATGAGACAGTTTCTCCAACCAAGGACCATATATGGATATGGCCTAGAACCCCCGCTCAGATGTGGCCCATGATAGCTCAGTGTCGAACTGAAGACCCTAGTAAGGGAAACAGGGACTGTTTCAGTCATGAACTTGATGGCTGGCTCTTTGACGCTCCCCCATACATGCCAGGAAGTAACAGCCTGGCTAGATCCCAGGGAAGGACATTGCAGCCAGCCCTGAGGAGACAAGATGAGCTGGGGTGGGACGGAAGGGGAGGAGGACCTCCATCATTGGTGGACTTGGAGGGGGTGGGGAGGAGATGAGGGAGGGATGGGGAGAGTGGGAGGGAATGAGGGAGGGGGCTACACCTGGGATGCAAAGTACTTAACCTGTGATTGACATAAAAATAAATAAATTTTTAAAAACGAAAAAAAAAAAAAAAAAAGAATTCACCCAACAAAAATCAGGACACCATGGCCCCACCAGAAACACCCAAAAGCAATGAAGATTTTAATTCAGCAGACACACAGGAAAATTATGTTAAAGCTATGATTATGCAGATATTAGAGGAATAAAAAGAGGGACAAAGAGAAGAAATGAAAAAGGCCCTCAAAGAAATTCAGAAGCATGTAACTGCCCACATACAGGAACAATTAAAGATATACAAACAGAAAAAAAAAATAGGAGGCACAGTCAATCAGATGAAGGAAAGGATACAAAGCATGAAAACAGATTTAGAATCTATAAAGAAAACACAAACGGAGAATAACCTGGAACTGGAGAACTTAGAGAAAAGATCAGGAATCACAAAGGTAAGCATCACCAATAGAATACAAGAGATGGAAGAGAGAATCTCAGGAGCTGAAGATACGCTGGCTGAAATGGATTCCTCACTCAAGGAAAAAATAAAATTGGAAAAATCCCAAACAAAAAACATCCAAGAAATCAAGGATGCCATCAAAAGACGAAACCTAAGAATAATTGGAATAGATGAAAAAGAAGACTCCAGGCTCCAAGGACCGGAAAATATTTTTAAGAAAATCATAGAGAAAATTTTCCCAACCTAAAAAAAGTATTGTCCAGAAACATAGAAGAAGTCTACAGAACACCAAATAGACTAGACCAGAAAAGAAATAACTCTCGTCACATCAAGTCAAAACACTAAACCTACAAAATAAAGAAAAAATATTAAAGGCAGCAAGGGAAAAGGGTCAAGTAACATATGAAGGTAGACCGATCAGACTCACACCAGACTTCTCATCACAAACTATGAAAGCCAGAAGGGCCTGGGCAGAAGTCATGCAGTCTTTAAGGGAACATAGATGCCAACCCAGAACACTATACACAGCAAAGCTTTCAATCAACATAGATGGAGAAAACAAAATATTCCATGACAAAACAAAATTCATGCAATACCTACACAGCAGCTCAGCCCTACAGAAGGTACTAGAAGGAAATCTTCAGTCCAATGAAAACAACTACACCATAGAAAATATAGGATACAGATAATTTCCCAATGACAACAACAACAAAAAAAGCAATGAATCACAGTAAGACCACCAACTCCACAATAGAAGGAATTAACTGTCATTGGTCACTATTATCTATCAACATCCATGGATTCAACTCTTCAATAAAAAGACACAGACTAACAGAAGGCTGCAGAAACAGGATCTAACATTCTGCTGCCTCCAAAAAACACACCTTTGCAACAAAGAAAAAAACTACCTCAGAGTAAAGGGCTGGAAAAAAATTTTCCAAGCAAATGGACCCAGAAAACAAGCTGGGGTAGCAATCCTAGTATCTAATAAAATAGACTTTCAACCAAAGTTAACCAAGAGAGATGAGGAGGGGCACTTCCTTCTCATCAAAGGAAAATTCCAACAGGAGGATATCACAAATTTGAACATTTATGCCCCAAATACAACACCACCTACATATGTAAATGAAACATTATTAAGGCTGAAATCACACATTGATCCCAACACCCTAATAGTGGGAGATTTCAACATTCCACTCTCACCAAGGGACAGATCATCTGGTCAGAAGCAAAACAGAGAAACAAGGGCACTCACAGACACCCTAAATCAAATGGACCTAACATATGTCTACAGAACTATTCAAACTAAATCAAAAGAGTACACCTTCTTTCCAGCACCTCATGGAACCTTCTCCAAAATAGACCATATAGTTGGTCACAAAGCAAGCCTCAGCAGATACAGGAAGATTGAAATAATCCCTTGTATCCTATCTGACCATCACGGTCTAAAGCTAGACCTCAACAACAACAGAAATAGCAAAAGGCCTGCACATACATGGAAACTGAACAAATTGCTACTCAAGAACAGCTTGGTTAGGGAAGAAATTAAGAAAGAAATTAAAGACTTCCTAGAATTCAATGAAAATGAAAGTACAACATACCCAAACTTATGGGACACAATGAAGGCAGTGCTAAGAGGAAAGTTCTA
>CM053742.1:76205874-76228488 GCA_028658305.1 Pachyuromys duprasi
GACCAGTAGAGAACATACAAGGGTCCTTCAATGGCATGGCTTCCTATGGATGCTTGGTAGCGCCCTGTCGGGCCCTCCTGTTCAGACTGCCATTCAAAACTGCCACTCAGAAGCAATTAAATATTTAAGCACCGGACAACATTGTCATAGGGATGGCATAAGCCACAGTGCGCTCAGGGATGGGTACTGGCATCTGTGTCCAGAGCTTCTTGGCTGCATGCATTTCTTGGCAAGGTTACCGGCTCTGTCGGCAGTCCCCATGTTTTGAATGGTTTGGAACATGCAGGTGAAAGGTTCTGTGAGGCTTGGCTTTTCCATCTAAATAAGATTGTAATTTTTACACCTAAACCGTGACCTCTTCAGAAGTGCTTTCTCTGGGTCTGACTCCACAAAACGGGCTGGCTATAGCTCACCATGTAGGCCCGCTTAGCCTCAAACTTACAGCAATCCTCCTGTGTCAGCTTCCCAGGGCATAAATGATCAGGCCTGGCTGGGGTATCTTTCAAAGTAACATGCTAGTGGAGAACTCAACATATAACACGCAGCTGTAGCTTCTGAGTTTGGTGCAGCAGAAAAGGTGAGGTGAAGCCCAAGGTATGTCCCCAGATCTCCATCTGCTATTCCAGGAGAGTCTCCACAGCACCTCTGAGGAACCCAAGGCTCAGGTAACAGCCTAGTGACACGTTCACGATCCGTCACTGAGCATGCACACACAAGTTGTAGCAATCTATAAGTGAGGAGTGGTGGTCTCTGAATATGTATTTCATCCACAAGAGATATTAGAAACAGATCTCCAAGAAACATAGGTGTTGATTGCAGGCTCCCAGCCTGGGCGGTTTTGGCATCTTTGTCAAAAATTAGGTATACATAGGTGTGTGGGTTTTGTTTTCTGGGACATTGATTCAATTCCATTGATCTTCCCGTCTGTTTCTATGCCAGTACCATGCAGTTTTCATTACAATTTCTCCATAGTACAGCTTGAGATCTGGAATGGAGATACCTCCAGAAGATCTTTTATTGTAGAGAGTTGTTTTAGATGTTCTGGGTTTCTTGTTATTCCACATGAAGTTGAGAATTTTTCTTTCAAGTTCGGTAAAGAATTGTGTTGGTAATTTGATGGGAATTGCATTGAATCTGTAGGTTGCATTTGGTAAATTGGCCATTTTTACTATATTAATCCTGCCAATTAATGAGCATGGGAAAATTTTCCATCTTCTGATATCTTCTTCAATTTCTTTTTTCAGAGGCTTGACATTTTTTTTTTCATACAGGTCTTTCACTTGCTTGGTTAGAGTTACACCAAGATACTTTATGTCCGGTGTGGCTGTTGTTTCTCTAATTTCTTTCCCAGACCGTTTGTCTTTTGTATACAGGAGGGCTTCAGATATTTTTGAGTTAATTTTGTATCCAGTAACTTTGCTGAAGGTGTTAATCAGCTGTAGGAGTTCCCTGGTAGAATTTTTGGGGTCACTCATGTATACTATCATATCATCTGCAAATAGTGATACTTTGACTTTTTCCTTTCCAAACTGAATCCCATTGATCTCCTTTAATTGTCTTATTCCTCTAGCAAGGACTTCAATAACTATGTTGAAGAGATATGGAGAGAGTGAGCAGCCCTGCCTTGTCCCTGATTTCAGTGGGATTGATTTATGTTGTTCTCATTTAGTTTGATGTTGGCTATAGGCCTGCTGTATATTGCTTTTACTGTGTTTAGGTAAGTGCCTTGTATCCCTGATCTGTCCAGGACTTTAAAAATGAATGAGTTTTTTTTATTTTTATCAAATGCTTTTTCAGCATCGAAGGAGATGATTATGTATTTTTTTTTTTACTTTCAGTTTGTTTATATGGAGGATTACATGGATGGATTTCTGTATATTGAACCACCCCTGCATATGGGAGATGAAGCCTACTTGGTCATAATGAATAATGTCTTTGATGTGTTCTTGGATTCTGTTTGTGAGTATTTTGTTGAGTATTTTTGCTTCAATGTTTGTAAGAGAGATAGTTCTGAAGTTCTTTTTCTTCATTGGGTCTTTGTGAGGTTTAGGTATAAAGGTGACTGTGGTGGTTTCATAGAATGAGTTTGGTAGTGCTCCTTCTGTTTCTATTTTGTGGAATAGTTTGAAGAGGACTGGTGTTAGCTCTTCTTTGGAGAATTCTGCGCTGAAACCATTTGGTCCTGGCCTTTTTCTTTTTTCATGTGAGACTTTTGATGACAGCTTCTGTTTCCTTAGGGGATATAGGACTATTTAACTCATTTACCTATTCTTGATTCACCTTTGCTAACTGGACTCTATCAAGAAAATTATCCATTTCATTAAAATTTTCAAATTTTGTGGCATATAGCCTTTTGAAGTAAGACCTAATGATTGTTTGGATTTCCTTAGTGTCTGTTGTTGTTCCCTCTTTCATTTCTAATTTTGTTGAATTGGATAGTGTCTCCCTGCTTTCAGTTAGTTTGGCTAAGTATTTGTCTATCTTGTTGATTTTCTCAAAGACCAGCCCTTGGTTTCACTGATTTCTTTGTTTCTAGTTTATTGATTTCAGCCCTGAGTTTATTTCCAATCGTCTACTCCTCTTGGGTATGTTTACTTCTTTTTTTTCTAGGGCTTTTAGGTGAGCTGTTAAGTTGCTTGTATTAGATGTTTCAAATTTCTTCTTGAAGGCACTATGAACTTTCCTCTTAGTACTGCTTTGTGTCCCATAAGTTTGGGTATGTTGTGCCTTCATTTTCATTGAATTCTAGGAAGACTTTAATTTCTTTCTTTCTTTCGTCCCTGACACAGCTATCATTGAATAGAGAGTTGTTCAGTTTCCATGTGTGTGTAGGCTTTTTTATTTTTCTGTTGTTGTTGAGGTGCAGTTTTAGTCCGTAGTGGTCAGGTAGGATGCAAGGGATTATTTCAGTCTTCTTGTGTCTCTTGAGGCTTGCTTTGTGAGCAACTATGTGGTCTATTTTGGAGAAGGATCCATGTGGTGCTGAGAAGAAGGTATACTCTTTTGTGTTTGGGTGGAAGGTTCTGTAGATGCCTGTTAGGTCCATTTGATTCATGACCTCTGTTAGAGTCATTGTTTTTGTTTAATTTCTGTTTTCTTGACCTGTCCTTTGTTGAAAGTGGGGTGTTTATGTCTCCCAACAACTATTAATGTATGGGGATCTATGTGTGGTTTAAGTTTTATTGTTATTATTATTTTTTAAAAATGTGGGTGCCCTTGTATTTGGGGCATAGATGTTCAGAATTGAGATGTCTTCTTGGTGCAGTATTCCTTTGATGAGTATGAAGTGAACTTCCCCATCTCTTTTGATTAATTTTGGTTGAAAGCCTAGTTTATTAAATATTAGAATGGCTACTCCTGCTTGCTTCTTGGGTCCATTTGCTTAGAAAACCATGTTTCAGTTCTTTACACTCAGATAATGTTTATCTTTGTGACTTAAGTGTGTTTTTTGTATGCAGCATATTATTGCATCTTATTTACACATCCATTCTTCCATTCTGTTAGCCTGTGTCTTTTTATTGGAGAGTTGAGTCCATTGATTTTGGGAGAGATTAATGACCACTGACTGTTAGATCCTTTTATTTTGAGGTTGGTTGTGGTAGTGTTTGTGTGCTTGGCTACTTTTAGTTTTGCTGTAGTGAGGTAATTTATTTCCTGTGTCTTCCTGAATGTAGTTAGCTTTCTTGAGTTGTATTTTTCCTTCTGCTATCTTCTGTAACACTGGACTTGTGGGAAGATATTGTTTAAATTTGTTTTTGTTGTTGAATATCTTGTTTCTTCCATCTATGATAATTGAGAGTTTTGCTGGATATAGTAGTCTGGGCTGACATCTGTGTTCTCTTAGGGTTTATATAATATCCATCCAGGCCTTGCTGGTTTTCATAATCTCTGAGAAGTCAGGTGTGATTCTGATGGGTTTGCTGGTATATGTTAGTTGGCCTTTTCCCCTTGCAGCTTTTAGTATGTTTTTCTTTGTTCTGTATATATATTGTTTTGATTATTATGTGGCATGAGGATTTTCTTTTCTGGTCTAATTTATTAGGTGTTTTACAGGCCTCTCCTTTAAATTGGGGAAATTTTCCTCTATGGTTTTGTTGAAAATATTTTTTGGACCTTGGAGACAGGAATCTTCTTTTTCCTCGATTACTATTTAGGTTTGGTCTTTTTATGTTGTCTTGGATTTCTTGCATGGTTTGTGTCAGGAATTTTTTAGATTTAACATTTTCTTTGATGGATACATTGATTTCTTCAATTCTATCTTCCACAGTGAAATTCTTTCTTCCATCTCTTCTAGTCTGTTGGTTTTGCTTACCTCCGTAGTTCTTGTTTCTTCTCTAATCTTCCTCTCTATGTTTTCCTCCATTAGTGGTTTTATTTTTATTTTTTATTTTTAGTTTTTCCAATTCCATTTGCAGATTAAACCATTTAGGTGATTTCCTTCATCTGTCTCTTTGTATTTTCCTTCAATTCCTTCACCTGTTTGTTTGAACATTCCTCTGTTTCTTTTATTTCTTTCAGTGATTTAATTATTTCCTCTCTGAAGGTCAGGAACTGTTTGACTGTATCTTCCTGTATTTCTTTACAGATGGTCATAATCTGTTTGACTTTGTCTTCTTGTATTTCATGTGTTTCTTCCATTATCCTCTTCATAAACATAGATGTAAGTCTTCTTCAATTTCAGTTATGTTAGGGTGTCCAGGGTTCTGGAGATGCCATATTGTTTTGGATTTTGTTGGTTGTGCTTTTATGCTGGCCCCTAACCATCTGGCTGTTTCAGATTTTGGCTGTTAGTTTCTGATGCCTGCTGGAATCCTGGGGTGGGAAGAATTCCATTGGCCAAAAGATTGTTGTTCCTGAAGGATGCCTCCTCAGCTTCTTGGGTATGGTCTTTGAATGGCCGGTGCTTCTCAGGGAACTGCCAGAGCTCACCCTAGGTATATGGACCTGTTCGGTAACTGGGGTCATTTGGTAGTCAGGATGGCCCTCTTCTCACCAGAAGAAGTCCTGGAGATAGCTGCTCTGCCACTGGGTTTCTCGCTCTGAATTCAGTGAGCTGCTGCTGCTCTTACACTGCTCTTACACTCTTACACTGCTAGTCTCAGCCTTCTTGAAGAAGCAGGTAACCCTGTGGTTTGGTCATTTTAGCTAGAAAGATAGGCTTCTATTTGGAGTAGTGTCTTGGGGCTTATCCTGTGGATCCCTGGCTTCTATAGGTCTGAAATTGGAGCTCTGTTCCCCAGTACCCAAGTGATGATCAGTGGCAGGTGAGTGTCTGCACTCAGGAATGTGACAAGGAGACTAAAGCCCAGAGTCTGTGGGAACTCAGGAACTTTTCTGGGGATTAGCTAGGTGTTCTGAGGTCAGACTTGATGTTTCACTCATTGTGGGGTTTCTTCCCGACTGGGAGACACAGTCTGTGGTGTTTTGGAGTCCACAGTTCAGTATGAGATGGTGAGTAGCGCATACAACTGTAGGTGAGTGGTCATGCACCTGCACCTGGATGGCCGCAGGAACTGGGGAACTTTTCCAGGGAACTTTTACTGTTGGTAGTGGGGTGTACAGCTGGGTGCCCTGAGGTCAGACTGGATGTTTTCTTTACCATGGGGTTTCATCCCAAAAGGGAAACCCAGTCTCTGGTGCTTTAGGGCCCAGAGTTCTGTCTGGGATAAAGTCAGGCATGCATGCAGGTCTCTGGGCAGAAGGCTGAGCGCCTGCAGGATCCAGGGACCTTTCCCAGGGTTTTTCTGGGTTACCTGAGGTTGGTACCGATTCCTTCCTTCACTGTGGGTTTTTTTCTCTAATGGAAAACCCAGTCTCTGGGGTTGTGGGGCCCACAGTTCAGTCTGGGATGGTGATCAGAGCACGCAGGAGTGTGGCTCTGGGCTGTGTGACTGAGCACCGGCAGGGACCCGGGAACTTTTGCCGGTTTAGCTGGGTGACCAGAGCAGGGACCCAATTGCTTCCCACACTGTGGGGATTCTTCTCACTTGGAAAACACAATCAGTGGTGTTTTAGGGCCCACAGTTTTGTTTGTTGGTTGCTGTGATGTCACTGTTGTCTTGCTGGTCAGACACAGTGTCTCTTAGGTGCCGTCATCTACGATCCCTCCCCAGTTTTTTTTTTTCACAGTGGGATCTTTGCAGAAGGACATATTTTAGATTTTTATTAGTAACAGTTTCATGGCTCATAACTTTGTTGTTTTATCTATGGCACTTTAACATAGCTATAAATCCTAGATATTTTCTGTTGTGGATATAAACATGTTTTTGTTTTCATCCCAGGTGTAGGATGTGGGACTGATTCAGATGGTCCACAGCAGCAGACTATTTGCCTCCTGTGGGCTCTGAGAGGAGCTCTTTGCCAGCTGCAGCTATTTTAAATCTGAGGACCCTTTCTGTATTTGAAATTTCTATAAATGTTTTTATTAATTAAATTCTTTTTAATTTAAAGAATACTTTATTGTCTCTATAATCAAAACCACATAAATAAGACCTTACATGTTTAGTACAGTGTTTCAGCCATAAACAATTAGAAAAAAATACATTTACTATTTTTTAGAGATTTTTATTACCATTTATTCAGTTTATTTCCCAGCCGTAGCCCCCTCCTTTGTCCCCTCCCAATTCCATCTTCCCTCCCGCTTCTCCTCTCATGTCCCTCACCCAGATCCCTGATAGGGAAGGCCTTCCTCCACTTCCATCTGACCCTAGCCTATCAGATCTCATCAGGAGATGAAAAACCTGGAGGGGACAGGAGCTCCACAATGAGAGCACAGAACCAGAATATCTGGGCACAGGGGTCTTTTCTGAGACTGATACCCCAACCAAGGACCATGCATGGATATAACCTAGAAGCCCTGTACAGACGTAGCCCATGGCAGCTCAGTGTCCAAGTGGGTTCCCTAGAAAGGGGGAAAAAGGGGCTGTCTCTGACATGAATTCAGTGGATGGCTGTTTGATCACCTCCCCCTGAGCAGGGAGCAGCCTTACCAGGCCACAGAGGAAGACAATGCAGGCAGTCCCGAGGACACTGGAGAGAGAATAAATGCTAGTGCCCAGAGAGTGTGGACCAGACAAAAACAATGCTGCTCCTGCTTCCCCATTGCTGCTTCTGGTTGCTGTTTTGAGAATAAGAAGTTGGTGATCTCCTGAAATGAGGGTAGGACAGGCTCTAAGGAATCCAATGAACCTGACCAGTAGGAAGCAGCTAAGAAAGAAAAAACTGTGGCCCCTCTCCCACTAACCATTTCTCTCTCCTACCTGGTGTTGGGGTATTAGAAGGGATTGGGGTAGAGTAGGGAAAAAAAAAAGATAAGAAACATAAATAAAGGGTTTATTAAAAAGTTCGCCAACAATTTTCTTCTGTATTGCATTTTAATTTTTTTCATAGTTTCATTTAACATTTTGGTGAATGATTCACTTTGGGTTTATTTTTGTATGACTATATACAAATTATAACCTGAGCTGCGTTTTAACTAATCTTTTCTTGAGTTAAATACTCCTATATTTATATATAAACAGATATTGAACTATATATGTAAAACTCATGCTAATAATTCACATTTTTAATTATTTTTAGAACCACTCTGAACAGAAAATAGAAAATACAGTAATAAAGATGAGGGAGAGTAGAGAGTGAGGGGCAGGGAAGACATGTCAATGAATATGTGCATTAAGAACAATGGTGGGCTCTTTGACCTCCCTACCCTACAAGGGAGGAGCAGCCCTCCTAGGCCTTTTCTTCTGGATTTTGCAGCCAGTCCTGAAGATACCTGATAAAACAGGGTCAGATTAAAGGGGAGGAGGTCCTCCCCTATCAGTGGACTTGGAAAGGGGCAGGGAGTAGATGAGGGAGGGGGGTGGGATTGGGAGGGAATGAGGGAGCAGGATTCACCTGGGATACAGAGTTAATAAAATGTAACTAGTAGTAAAAAATAAAATAAAATGAAAAAAGAACAGATGTTCACAGCAATTTCCCCTGGTTTCTAACGAGGACTAATCACTCAAGGATAAATTTTGTTCCAGACCCAGACCCTAAACATTCTGACACTAGCTATATATTGGAACTTTATAAATATATTCTTTTGAAAACATCTTATGTATTATTTTTTAAAAAATTATTTTATTATTTTCATGTGTATGTATGTTTGTGCACCATTTATTTGCACTGCCCAAGGAAGCCAGAAGAGAGTGTCAAGTCCCTTTGGAACTGGAGTTACAGACACTTGTGAGCTGTCATGTGGGTGCTGGGAATTGAACTCAGGTTGTCTGGAAGAGCAGCCAGTACTCTTAACCACCAAGCAATCTCTCAAACCCCAATATTCTTTGAATCTAAAACATAATATTTCTATGAAACGTTATCTTAATAGTTCATACCAAAATCAATGAAATAAGTTTTAAAAGGTTTAAGATGATTCACAGTAATTGTACAGATTTATGTACAATGTAATTTTTTGAGTATGTGTGCACAAAAATTTGAAATGCTTAAATTTGTGTGTTATCCTCCCACAAGGGTCATTCTTAATCTCTTCTGTGTCATTTCAGTTTTAGTCTATATACTGCTGAAATGAGCGTAGAACCATATAACATTTTAGTCTTTTGAAACCTCAATGGGTAGGTCAACTTTGTTATAGTCTGTCCTTTCTTTTGTGTTTTTACTTGAATAACAAAAATCTTGCCCCAGAGAGACCTTTCTGAAGGTTCTTCCAGTTGAGAAAGTGTGATAATTTTACTTAAAGGCTTTTCTCAAACAATGCTGTTTGGTGTTTGGGAATGCATAGGCCATGGTCCCTTCAGTGTGACTTTTTGGAAAATAGGCCCTCTGATTTGTGTTTTTAAAAATCCAGCATTGTATAAAAGCAGATAATGAGACTCATAAACAAACTTTGGGCAGAGTACAGGGAATGTTAGGAAAGAAGGGTGAGATAGTAAGACCTGGAGAGGATAGGAGCTCCACAAGGAGAGCAAAAGAAATAAAAAATCTGGGCACAGGGGTCTTTTCTGAGACTGATAATCCAACCAAGGACCATTCATGGAGATAACCTAGAGGAATCCTTGCTCAGATGTAGCCCATGGCAGCTCAGTATCCAAGTAGGTTCCCTAGTAAGGGGAACAGGGACTGTCTCTGACATGAACTCAGTGGCATTATAAACCAGGCTACCCCAACTCTCTCCAGAGCCCACCGCTCAGCCTTACTCTCCACTTTCACAAGCTTTACTCATCACTTCTTAATGAATCAGGCGGAATTTTTCCAGCTGGGCTCAGTATTGGTTTCCCTGAATGACCCTTAAAAAGTTCCGATTTGAGTCCATGGATCTGTCTGAGCAGGAGGCGGGCCTCATACATCATTGAACACTCATCTTCTCAGAAGGTCGAGGCCTTGGCGTGGTTGGGTGTTGATGTCTTTATGGATGGAAAATGTTGGTTTTGCATTCTATCGGTAACTCCCACAGAGGTGATACTGGGATTTAGGGATCTAATCATTTGGAAAATGCTTGGCTGAAGCCAACTCTAGTCTCATTTATATTTTGGAAAGGGAAGATAATGATGACTCATACAACAGAGATGGCTGCCTGTCTACAATCTTGTCAGACAGGCTGTGGGAATTACCCTTAGCTGGCATTGTCAGCTGCATAAAGTGATGGGGAAGGCAGTTCAACAAAGAGATATAACACAAGTTCTGAAGCAGTAGTGGAAAGAACATTGAGTTGGGAGCCAGCAGATTAGGATGCTGGTTCTGGCTTCATTATACCATGGTTGCTTAGTTTGTGGCAGTGAGAAAATCCCTTTCTTTCCATGCCTTAATCCTTTTATGTATAAAGGAGTGGTCCTTTGTAGTCCCTAAGGATCTTTTCTGCCCTTATCTGTTTCATCTGAGAGGATGCTTTTCCATCTTTTTGGAAGAGTACTAATTTTGGAGCTGGACTCACTTGCTTAATAACCTCCATTTTTTTTCTAGGCCATATTCCTTTAAGCAAATCATTAAATTGTTTCTTTCACTATCCTTACTTGAAAAATAAGGGTAATAATAACATTTGCTCTATAGAATTTTTGTAAGGGATAATTATTTCAACTTTATGAAAGACCCAAAATTCTGCCCATTATATAGTCAATACTAATAAATGTTATATACTATTATTACTAAGTGCTCTTTTGTGGCTGGGATAGACCAAGAAGGCCAAGATAGAGTATCTGCGATTTTAGCCTTTTCTTCCTTTAGGAGAAAAGAAACTACCTAGTGGTAGGCCTCTAGATACATATGTCTTTGTTTGTTTGTTTGTTTTTTGTTTTTATTTATTTATTTTTTACATTAGTTACAGTTTATTAACTTTGTATCCCTGGTGTATCCCACTCTCTCATTCCCTCCCCATCTCACCCTCCCTCCCTCATCTCCTCCCTGCCCCTTTCCAAGTCCATGTTTATAGCAGCTTTATTCGTAATAGCCCGAACCTGAAACAACCCAGATGTCCCTCAGTTGAGGAATGGATACAGATATTGTGGTATTTTTACACAATGGAATACTACTCGGCAATGAAAAACGAGGAAATTATGAAATTTGCAGGCAAATGGTGGGACCTAGAAACGATCATCCTGAGTGAGGTATCCCAAAAGCAGAAAGACACACATGGTATATACTCACATATAGATATATAATATAGGATAAACATACTGAAATCTATACACTTAAAGAAGACAAACAAGAAAGGGGACCCGGGGTAATAGGACCAATCCTCACTTAGAAAGACAAAGGGGATGGCATGGAATGTAGGCGAAAATAAGCAACAGGACAGGAGCCTACCACAGAAGGCCTCTGAAAGACTCTACCTAGCAGTGTATCAAAGCAGATACTGAGACTCATAACCAAACCTTTGGCAGAGTGCAGGGGATCATATGAAAGAAGGGGAAGTTAATATGATCTAGAGAGGACAGGAGCTTCACAAGGACCAAATGTATTTGGGCACAAGGGTCTTCTATGAGACTGTTTCTCCAACCAAGGACCATGTATGGATTTAACATAGAATCTCTGCTCGGTTGTAGCCCATGGTAGCTCAGTATCCAGGAGGGTATCCTAGTAAGGGGAACAGGGACTATTTCTAACATGAACTCAATGGAGGGCTCTTTGACCTCTCACTTCCCCCCTCCCCTGAGGGAGGAGCAGCCCTGCCAGGCCATAGAGGAGGACATTGCAGCCAGTCCTGATTGCAGCCAGTCCTGAAGACACCTGATAAACCACAGTCAGATGAAAGGGGAGGAGGTCCTCCCCCATCAGTGGACGTGGACAGGGATACATATGTCTTATCATTCTGGGGAAAGCTACTTTCTGCCCCCATACTGTACAGCAGTTTAGGTCTGCTTGATCTGGAGCCTTGGTCTTTACGGAACAGTCCATTTTAGGATTTTTTTCTTGCTCCTTTAACCAGAAAGTTTTTGCCCACCTTCCCATATTCCTTTACCCTTTGGATGGCATTGGCCTTTTCCTAGTTAAGATGGCCAGGAGTGAGGACTGAAAAGTGGATGGGAGGAGATGATCTAATCGTATAGAACAGAGGGAAGGGCATCTTTAGTTTTCCTCTCAACATTTGTTTCCATTAAGGGTTTCTGTTAGATTCATGTGACCCTTTTCTCTCTTTTTTCTGGTGGAGTATCTATTTAAGTCAAAGAAATGAATAAATAAATTTTAGTGAGTTAAATTGTAACCTCTGAAAAGTAACTTTGGAGCTTTAATTTTGGTCACAGTAACACAGACATTCATATTCAGAAGAGGCGTTAGCGATGATGCCACACCATCTGTAAGTATAGTATATTGCATAGTATATTAAGGAAAATGAGAAAAGCAAAGAGGCTTTCTCCTGATCATACAACATAGCTTGGAGGCAGCAGCTAGGTAATTTGATATCTAGTTGTACCCTTTCCCTGTATAAATTTGCCCTCAAGGCAGTTTTGGAGACACAATTTCTTAACCAAAATGAAATGAGGTAGGCAAGTGGAGATGTTTTTTGGATAGAAAGGCCTTTCGGTGCCTCTTAAAATTTCTTGCAGACAGCTGACTTCTTTGCCTTCAAACAGGGCCAGCCTTGCTGATGCTCAAACTTATCTAGAAGAGCCAGAATTTTGAAGCTCCATGTCCCCAACTGTATTACCATTGCTGGGGTGGGGCCGGAGAGAGGTCTTGCAGCTGGATTTCCTATGTGTCTCCAGGGTCTGGGAGGAGCTTGTCACTCTGGAGCAGTACATAAGGCTCACAGCATCTGCTTTGAGGTGCTTGGTCACACCATCCAAAGACAACAGAAAGATATGAATAGAACCGGTGGACGAGTGAATCAGAGGTCACCGTCTGGTTTACTCGGCAGCCAGTCATGGGAGTGGCAAAGCAATGAGAACAAAGCACAGTGTGCGCTCCCAGCCAACAAAATAACCTAATAAATAGAGGTTGCACACCCCAGAGAGCACAGTGGCATTTTTTGGCAGGATGGGTCAATAGTCATTCAGAACAAACAAGATCTTAATTTATGTCTAAGCAGAGCAAGACTAGAAACCTGCTGCACATTCCTCCTAGAGAGTGTTTGTGCAAATCAGCCAAGTGAATTTCCTCCATTTAGAAGCAGAGCAGAAAAACCATGCACATGGTCTTCCAAACACAGTTCATGGGTCACTGTGCTGGCAGTAGCTGGCATGAGCCTCAAGGTAGTGGTATGTGGTGCCAATCTGCTGTGCCAAGCTGAGGGTAGGGATGGTCTTGTCTGGATCAACAAAAACCCGGAAGTTCTGGTTGGGATATTGCATATCTGTGCTGATGGCGGACTGACCGCAAAAGACCCCAAGGCTACCTTCCCTGTCTAGAGTAATATTCCATTTCAGACGGAAAGCTTACCACTTTTCTTGTAAATGATATTTTGTCCAAAGGAAGGATGAGAGAAACCAGGAAAATTTTCTAATCTTTAAAAACATTTTAAATTGAAAATAGATTGTTTTACACACACACACACACACACACACACACACACACACACACACGCACGGGGATGGGGAGAGCTTGAAATTGATTGCTCTGTACTTCAAATATTGAGGCAGGTTCTATCACTTGTTTCATGGCCCAAAAGGTCTGACCCTGTCCTCATTTAAATTGAATGAGGGTTTGTCACCCCTGTCTTGCTTGTTATGTGCCAGCAACACTAGCTGCCCCAACTCCCCAGTAGATGCTTTTTCATATAAGAAATATTTGTACCTTCTTCATCTTACTATTTAGTGAATTTTCCCTACTCATCATTTGACCTGGCTAACGTTTTGTTACTCTATCCCAAGAATCTTTCCAAACTGAGTGAGGTGGTAACGCCTGTTTGACACTGCAGCTTCTCATTACATTCCATAGCACATTTCTTTATGACAATCAATTGACTTTTTTTTCTTGGTCTTTCTTACTAGATTAATTCAGCTCTACAAAAGACGGTCCCTCTTTATCTGTATCTTTAGTACCTGGTGCACTATTTGGCATATATTAGGTGTTCAGAAATTACTTTGTGAAGATACAAAATAGGAAAGAACACATTGGTTATTTCTAAATTCAGCTAGCTTTTCTATATAGTGTCAAATATTTTAACATCCATGAACTCATTCCATGTGTGGTCCTTGCTACCCATTTTTTTCACAGTTTTGAAATATCTGTGTACATCATTGGGTGGTTTTTAGGTACAACTGAGCTTTCATTATATCTTTCTGTTTTTGCTGCCATTTTGGAAGAACAACTCACAAAACATAAAATTAGCCATGTTAAGGTGTGGGGCTGTTCATTCATCACCTCTATTTAGTTCTAAAACATTCTCATCACCCAAAAAGAAAACTATACATCTTAATTAATCACTTCCCATCTCTCCTTTATCTTTGGAAATGACTGATTTGCTTTCATGGATTTACTTTTTCAGAAAATATAATGTGTGACTCTTTTGAGTGGCTTCTTTTATTCAGTGTAATATGTTTGAGGTTCATCCATGAGATAGTATGTATTAGAACTTCATTCATCTTTATGGGAAAATATGAATATACTGCATTCAGTTTATCATCTGGATGTCATGGAGGAATACATTCAAGCTCTTTCCAATTTTGGATTATCAACAAGAGAGGCACAATGAGTATCCATGTGCAAATATTCACTTTAATGCATTATTTCTTGGGGAATATACAAACCTACAAGCAGAATTAGTGAGTTACATGGTCATTTGTCATTTTAGATTCTGACCACACCCTCACCAACACTTCACATTTGGTCGATGTGAAGAAGCATATCAGTGTAGTTTTTATTTGCATTTCCCCAATGGCTAATAAGGTTTAACATCGTTTAAATTATTATTAGTCATTTGTTATATAGTCCATAGAGAAATACATTTCAAGTCCCTTGCTTATTTTTTTTACTGGGTTTGTCTGTGACTAACTTTAAACATTCTTCAAACATTCTCCATGCTAGAAATGTATCAGATATACGATTTACAAGTGTTTAACCTTATTTTTCAGGCTGTCTTTTCATTATTATGCATATTTTTAAATTTGAAGAATTCAACTTATCTCTTTGTTAATCTATTTTTTTCTTTTGTTGTTTATGTTTTTGTTTTAAGAATTTCCAGATTTCAAATTGCCAAGTTCAAAGTAATGAAAAGTGACTCCTATGTCTTTTTATATTCAGGTATAATTTATATTTATTTATATTTAAGGTATATGTGCTATTTTTGGTATTCAAATAAATAGTTAAATACATTCTCCATATAAGTAGATTAATGTAATCATCACTTCATAACCCTTCTTTATGTGTATGAGAATGTGTAGTATCTATTCTTTCATCTATTTTCAATTATTCTAAACAATGTGACCAGCTATTATCACATTCATATACATCATATTTGCAGAAATTTTAATAATCTAACTATAAAAACTTACTCTTTGATTTGTAAACATATATCACATTCTCTTTATCCCACCGTCCTTTGATGCACAACTAGGCTTTCTATATCCTGACTATGGTTTTTATTTTTTAGATTTATTAATTTTATGTGTGTCTTGCATGCATGAATGTATGTGCACTTACTGTGTGTTTTCTGCCTGTGGAGGTCAGGAGAGGGCATCAGATCCCCTGAAAATGGTGTTATACATGGCTGTGAACCATCATGTGGGTGCTGGGATTTGAACTCAGTTCATCTGCTAGAACAAGTAGACTTAACTGCTGAACTCATACTGGCTCATACTGCCAGCTCATACTGGCTATTGTAAATAATGCTGCATGTGGGAGGGCAGCTGTCTTTTTGAGATAGTGATCTTATTTCCTCAGGGTTTATATCCAGATGTGTTCATATATAGTCTAATTTTAGATTTTTGAATAGCTTCCATATTTTGGGGGGAATAGCAGTACCAATTTACATTCTCATCAATGATGTACAAGAGTTCCATGTTTTCCATGTATCCATCAGCATACATTATGTTTCCATATATTTTACAGTAGCTTTCCTAATAAGTATGAAATAATATGTTTCTAAAGACATGATCTCTCTTTATGTTCTAGGCTGGTAAGGAACTTCTGGGCCTCAATTGATTCTCTTGTATAGCTGGATCTACAGAAGCAAGCCATCATATCCTCATTGCTTTTTAATAAAAAAGTTGGGCATTTTACTGTGTTTATGCTTGGTTTTCAGTTTAATAAAACAGTAGCTGATTGTACTGATGTACATCTGTGGTACCACCTATTCAAGAGACTGAGACAGGGAGATTCCTTGAACCGAACCCAGCAGTTCAAGGACAGCCTAGACAACAGCACAAAACCATGTCTTAAAAAAATTCTCTTGATTCCAGAACTTCACAGCAAGTTTGCTTTTTGAGAATCTTTGTAGTCTTCCGTAATTGTAAAAAGCTGCTTTATGGAGCTGATTTTTGTTTTCTTTTGTCTGTTTCTTTGTTTTGTATTTATTTTGAAAGATATATTTAGTTTATTTACTTTTTGTTTTTTTTTCTTTTTTTAATTTAAATTTCTTTTTTTATAATTTATTCACTTTACATCTTGACTGTAGCCCCCTCCCTCATCTCTTCCCAGTCCCATCCTCCCTCCCTCTTTCCCCTGATTTCTCAGATGGGGGAGCCCTCCTTCCCTGCCATCTGACCCCAGCCTATCAAATGTCATTAGGAGTGACTGCATCTTCTTCTTCTGTGGCCTTGAAATGCCCCCCAGGGTTAAGTGATCAAGGAGCAGGCAAAAGAGTCCATGCCAGAGACACCCTCTGCTCCTCTTACTAGGGAACCCATATGGAGATTGCAATGCCTAGGGGCTACATCTGAACAGGGGTTCTAGGTCCTCTCCTTGTATGTTCTTTCATTGGTGCATCAGTCTCTGCCGGTCCCCTGGGTCCAGATTGGGTTGCTCTGTTGGTCTTCCTATGGAGCATCTGTCCCTTCCAGGTCCTTCTATTCCTCTACTCTTTCCTATAACTCCCTGCACTCTGCCCAAAGTTTGGCTGTGAGTCTCAGCATCTGCTTTGATCCCCTGCTGGGTGGAGTCTTTCAGAAGACATCTATGGTAGGCTTCTATCCTGTTCCTTCTCTTCAACACCTTCTGGTGTCTATTTTATTTGCCCTTCTGAATGAAAATTAAGCATCCTCCCTGGGGTCCTCCTTATTTAGCTTCTTTAGGTCTGTGGATTGTACTTGGTGATCTTGTACTATATGGCTAATATCCACTTATAAGTGCATGCATACCATATGTGTCTTTCTGGGTCTGGGTTACCTCACTGCAAATTTCATAATTTCCCTTTTCAGGATTCTTGGCAACTTGAGTATATTTTTCCCAAATCACTCTCATTCATCACAGTCATGGTACCTTTGGTAATAATACCCAAGTTGTATGCAGCTGGGTGAGGAATTCCTCACAAGATTGGCAGACAAAAGTTGTTTTCAGTTCTGCAAATATTACATGGGCCTTATTTAGTGAATTGATCTAATTAAGTAACCTTTTTATTTAGGCTGTTTCTCATAAAGCTACTTATAATTGAAAAAACTTTAGTAACCATCCTCTTCCACACTTTCTGTTTCATCTATCTATCTATCTATCTATCTATCTATCTATCTATCTATCTATCTATCTATCTATTTATCTATCTATCTATCTATCGATGTATCTATCACTTGATTTACATAGGCCTCATGCATGCTAAGAAAGCACTATACCACTAAGCTGTATCCATAGCCAATTTTAATTTCTCATTTTGAGGCAGAGTCTCACTAAGTTACCCAGGCTGGTCTTTGAACTTGTGATTCCCCTGTCTCAGCCTCCTCAGTGCTGGGGTTGCAGGCTTCTACTATCAGGCCTAACTTGAATAACTTTTGATACCTCTTATTCTCTCTGGAAAAGAACTGTGGGCAGAAGGACTTTCCATTATCCTGACTTCTTGTTGTGTGTATATGTGTGTTTTAATCAGATTATAAAGGACAGGTAGACTCTGAAAGACTCACCCATCAAGGTATCAAAGGAGATACTGAGACTCTAAGCCAAACTTTGGGCAAAGAGCAGGAAATCTTTTTATTTATCTATCTATCTATCTATCTATCTATCTATCTATCTATCTATCTATCTATCTATCTATCTATTTATTATTTTTATATCAATCAGAGGTTAGGTACTTTGCATCCCCGGCGTAGCCCCCTCCCTTTTTCCCTCCCACTCTCCCCATCCCTCCTTCATCTCCTCGCCGCCCACTCCAAGTCCACCTACAGGGGAGGATCTCCTCCCCTTCCATCCGACTCCAGTTCGTCTTGTCTCCTCAGGGCTGGCTACAATGTCCTCCCCTGGGATCTAGCCAGGCTGTTACTCCCTGGCATGTATGGGGGAGGGTCAAAGAGCCAGCCATCGAGTTCATGACTGAAACAGTCCCTGTTCCCCTTACTAGGGTCTTCAGTTGGACACCGAGCTACCATGGGCCACTTCTGAGCAGGGGTTCTAGGACATATCCATATGTGGTCCTTGGTTGGAGAAACTGTCTCATATAAGACCCCTGTGCCAAGAGCAGGACATCTTATGGAAGAAGAGGGATACAGAAAGACCTGGAGGGACAGGAACTCCACAAGGAGACCAACAGAGCCAAAAAAACCTTGACATGGGGGCCCTGCAGAGATTGATATTCCAACCAAGGGCCATGAATGGAGAGGAACTAGACCCATGCTCAGATGGAGACCACAGGTTGCTCAGTTTCCAAGTGGGTTCCCTAGTAAGGGGGGCTGGCTCTTTGATCAGTGGCTGGCTCTTTGATCACCTCCTCCTGGGGGATACAGTCTTGCCAGGCAACAGAGGAAGACAATGTAGCCAGCCCTGATGAGACATGATAGGCTAGGATCAGATATAAGGGGAGGAGGTCCCCTCCTATCAGTGGACTAGGGAAGGGACATATAGGGGGAAGAGGGAGGGTGGATGGGATTGGGAGGAGATGGGGGGGCGCTACAGCGGGTATACAAAGTGAATAAATTGTAATAAACAAATAGATAAATAAATGAAAAGATTTGTAAAATCTTTTGTAAAATATTGTTGTTTTCTGTTATAAAAATAAAAATTTCAGATATGTCAAAAAAAATGACAGGCAGAGACTGCTCCTTGTGGAGTTCCATCATTTAAAAAAAGATTTATTTATTTTTGATTGATTTTTATGTGTATGGATATTTTGCCTGAATGTATGTCTGTACACCATGCGTGTTTGGAGGCCAGAAGAGGGCATTGGATCCACTGAAACTGGGGTTGCAGATATTTGGGAGCTAACATGTTGGTGATGGGAACTTAACCTGAGTCCTCTGCAAGAGCAGCTGGTGTTCTTACCCACTGAGCCATCTCTTTAGCCCCATCAGCATTCTATGCTTGTTGCTTCTCCTTTTATGCACCCTGTCTGTTTTTGAGACAGTCTTGCTGTGTAGGTGAAGCTGTTCTGAATCCATGATCCATGTATCTCAGCATCTCTACTACTGGGATTACAAGCCTGTTCCTGGTTTTTGTTGCATCTTTTTAGTCTTTCTATTTTCTTAGCATGACAAAATTTATATTTTTCCTTCTGTCATGGTTCTAATGAGCCTCTTCACTTTTCTTTGTTTTTTTTCTTTCTCTCGGCAGTCTACACTTATTTTTTTACTTTTTACTTTATTTTATTTTATTTTTATATTAATCACAGGTTATGTACTTTGTATGCCAGCCGTAGCCCCTTCCCTCTTTCCCTCCCAATCCCCCCAACCTTCCCTCATCTTCTCCCTGCAGTTTTTCCAAGTCTACTGATAAGGGAGGACCTCCCCCCTTCCATCTGACCCTAGCTTATCATGTCTCTTCAGAGCTGGATTCAATGTCCTCTTCTGGGATCTAGCTAGGCTGCTCCTCCCTCAGGGGTGGGGGTGGGGGGAGGAGCAGGAACGGTCGACAAGCCAGCCATTGAGTTCATGACAGAAATAGTCCCTGTTCCCCTTACTAGGGTGCCCAGTTGGGTACTGAGCTACCATGGGCCACATTCAAGCAGGGGTTATACTTTGTATCCATACATGGTACTTGCTTGGAGAAACAGGCTCATAGAAGACCCCTGTGCCCTGATCTATTTGGTCTTTGTGGAGCTCTTGTCCTCACGAAGTCTTACTAACTTCCCCTTTTCTCATATGATTCCCTGCACTCTGCCGAAGGCTTGGTGTGAGTATTATTATCTGCTTTAATACATTGCTAGTTAGAGTATTGCTTATCTTCCCTAGGTGTATAGATTTCAGCATGTCCATTCTATCTTATAAGTCTATATAAGTGAATATATACCATGTGTGTCTTTCTGCTTTTGGGATACCTCACTCAGTATGATCGTTTCCAGGTCCCACTATTTGCCTGCGAATTTCATGATTTCCTCGTTTTTAATTGCTGAGTAGTATTCCATTGTGTAAAAACACCACAATTTCTGTATCCGTTCTTCGACTGAGGGACATCTGGGTTGTTTCCAGGTTCTGGCTATTATGAATAAAGCTGCTGCAAACATGGTTGAGCAAATGTCCTTGTTGTGTACTTGAGCATTTTTTGGATATATTTCCAGGAGTGGTATAGCTGGGTCTTGAGGAAACACTATTCCTAGTTGTCTGAGAAAGGGCCAGACTGATTTCCAAAGTGGTTGTACCAGTTTACATTCCCACTAGCAATGGAGGTAGGTTCCCCTTTCTCCACATCCTCTCCAGCATGTGTTGTCACTTGAGTTTTTGATCTTAGCCATTCTGACAGGTGTAAGGTGAAATCTCAGGGTCGTTTTGATTTGCATCTCCTTGATGGTTAAGGATGTTGAACATTTCTTTAAGTGTTTTTCTGCCATTCTATAATCCTCTACAGTCAGTTCTCTTTTTAGCTCCATACCTCGTTTTTTAATTGGATTGCTTGATTAGTTGCTTTTTGACTTCTTGAATTCTTTATATATACTGGATATTAGCCCTCTGTCAGATGTAGGATTGGTAAAGATCCTTTCCCAGTCTGTAGGCTGTCGTTTTGTTTTGATGACAGTGTCTTTTGCTTTACAGAAGCTTTTCAGTTTCATGAGGTCCCATTTATTTATTGTTGATCTTAGAGCCTGTGCTGTTGGTGTTCTGTTCAGGAAGTAGACTCCTGTGCCAATGAGTTCTAGGGTCTTCCGCACTTTTTTTTCTAACCGGTTTAGTGTGTCTAGTTTTATGTTGAGGTCTTTGATCCACTTCGACTTTAGCTTTGTACAAGGTGATAAATATGGATCTATTTAATTTTTCTGCATACAGATATCCAGTTAAACCAACACCATTTTTTGAAGATGCTGTCTTTTTTCCACTGAATGGTTTTGGCTTCTTTGTCAAAAATCAAGTTTCCATAGGTGTGTGGGTTTATTTCTGGGTCTTCTATTCGGTTCCAATGATCCACTATTCTGTTTCTATGTCAATACCATGCAGTTTTTATAACAATTGCTCTGTAGAACAGCTTGAGGTCAGGGATGGAGATATCTCCAAATGATCTGTTGTTGTACAGGTACTTTATGTTATTAGTGGCTACTGTGAGGGGTGTTGTTTCCCTAATTTCTTTCTCGCCCTTTTGTCTTTGGTGTACAGGAGGGCTTCTGAATTTTTTGAGTTGATTTTGTATACAGCCACTTTACTGAAGGTGTTTATCAGTTGAAGGAGTTCTCTGATTGAGTTTTTGGGGTCACCCATGTATATTATCATATCATCTACAAATAGGGATAGTTTGACTTCTTCCTGTACAATTAGTATCCCTTTGATCTCCTTTAGTTGTCTTATTGCTCTAGCTAGGACTTCAAGTATTATGTTGAAGAGATATAGAGACAATGGGCAACCTTGCTTGTCCCTGATTTCAGTGGGATTGATTTAAGTTTCTCTCCATTGAGTTTGATGTCAGCTATAGGCTAGCTGTATATTTACTATGATTAGGTACGTGCCTTGTATCCCTGATCTCTCCAAGACTTTAAACATGAATGGGTGTTGGATTTTGTCAAATGCTTTTTTAGTGTCTAAGGAGATGATCATATATTTTTTCCCTTCAGTTTGTTTATATGGTGGATCACATTGATGGATTTCCATATATTGAACCACGCTTGCATGCCTGGGATGAAGTCTACTTGGTGATGGTGGATGATATCTTTTATGTGTTCTTGGATTTGGTTTGCAAGTATTTTAGTGAGTATTTTTGTGTCAATGTTCATAAGAGAGATGGGTCTGAAGTTCTTTTTTTGTTGGGTTTTTGTGTGGTTTAAATATCAAGGTGGCTTCATAAAATGACTTCGGTAATTTTCCTTCTATTTCTATGTTGTGGAATGGTTTAGAGAGAATTGGAGTTAGGACTTCTTTGAAGGTCTGGTAGAATTCTGCACTAAAACCATCTGGCCCAGGGCTTTTTTTTTTGGTAGGGAGACTGTTGATGGCTCCTTTTATTTCCTTGGGGGATATAGGTCTATTCAATCTTTTACCTGATCTTAACTTAATTTAGGTAGATGAAATCTATCAAGAAAATTGTCCATTTCATTTAGATTTTCAAATTTTGTGCCATATAGGCTTTTGTAGTAAGACCTAATGATTGTTTGGATTTTCTCAGTGTCTGTAGTTATGTCCCCATTTTCATTTCTGATTTTGCTGATATGGATAGTTTCTCTCTGCCTTTTTGTTAGTTTGGCTAAGGGCTTTTCTATCTTGTTGATTTTTCTCAAAGACCCAGCTCTTGGTTTCATTGATTCTTTGAATAGTTTTATTTGTTTCTTTTTTTTTATTTATTTTTCTTTTTTTTTAAATTTATTTATTTTTATCTCAATCACAGGTTGGGTACTTTGAATCCCAGGCGTAGCCCCCTCCCCCATTCCCTCATACCCTCCCACTCCCTCCCTCATCTCCTTCTTCCCCGCCCCCTCCAAGTCCACCAACAGGGGAGGACCTCCTTCCCTTCCATCCAACCCCAACTTATCATGTCTTCTCAGGGCTGGCTGCAAAGTCCTCCCCTGGGATCTAGCCAGTCTGTCACTCCCCGGCTTATATGGGGGAGGGTCAAAGAGTCAGCCGTCAAGATCATGACTGAAACAGTCCCTGTTTCCCTGAATAGGGTCTTCAGCCCTACACCAAGTTATCA
>CM053742.1:76228988-76250735 GCA_028658305.1 Pachyuromys duprasi
TGCCTGGGATGAAGCCTACTTGGTCATGGTGGATGATATATTTTATGTGTTTTTGGATTTGGTATGCCAGTATTTTATTGAGTATTTTTGCATCAGTTTTCATAAGAGAGATAGGTCTGAAGTTCTCTTTTTTTGTTGGATCTTTGTGGACATAGTATTAAACTGCCATCTAAATGCATATTTCCACAGCCATATGTCACTGCACCTCTCAGTCTTCATCAGAGAAGTTTCTCATGACACTTGTTTTAGTTACTTTTCTATTGCTATGATAAATACCATGACCACAACCAACTTGGAAGGAAAAAGTTTGTTTTAGCTTACAGTTCTACATCACACTCCATCACGGAGGGAAGGCTGAGCAAGAACTCAAAGAGGGCTGGGATCTGGAGGCAGGTTTTAATACAGAGGCCATTGAGGAGTACTGCTTAATGGCTTGCTTCTGGGGCTTGCTCAGATTGATTTCCTTTACCTCCTGGGACCACCTACCTAGGGATGGTGCTAACCACAATAGACTAGGCCCTTCATCAATCACCAGTTAAGGACATGCACTAAAGGCTTGGCCACTGGCCACCTGGTGGCTACAATTTCTGTTTCTTGAGGCCCCTTCTTCCCAAATGACTCTAGCTTGTTTCAAGTTGACATAAAACAAGTCATTAAAGCATTTACAGCAAAACACACAGCTGGTGAAAACAGAGAAAAAGTGTCCACAGAGTGCTCAACCACAAATGAGATATTTATATCACATGCTCCTTCCAAGGATCGGGGACCAGAAGGACTCAAAAGATTGTAAGACCCAAAGGTCAGGAAGGACTGGAGCATAACTGTCTTCAGGACATGACAGGACCACAGCACCAATAAACTCACAACAACTATGGCTGACTGCCTAAGACCTGCATAAGATCAAGTAAGTCAACAGTCCAGCACGAATGGGGGAGACGCTTATGAGCACCCACTACTAGCTGAGTAGCTACTGGAAGTTAATGGCTTCTGGGGAGGGGAAAATTCCATTTTCTTTAAGGTTTGGCCCCTGGTAGGTCTACCATGCTCAAATAATTGGCCCCCGTACTCATGAGTATATGCGGACAACAGAAATTTGACATGGTGGGTTATTGAAATAACAGAGGACATGAAGTTGAGAGGGGATGGGGTGAATCTGGGAGTAGTTAGGGGGAGATGTGGTGAGTGAATATGATCAAAACCCATTATTTATGTACATGGAACTCTCAAGGACTTAATAAAATATTATATTAAAAAGGGAGTCCACTGATTTTATACCTTACTCCTTTGCTGAAAGTGTTTATCAGATCTAAGGTTTTTTTGTAGTTTTTTTGGTGACAGCTTTAGGATCTTTTCAGAATAGAATCATGACATCTGCAAATAGACCTATCTTGACTGCTTTTACTGTTTGTATTCTGTCTTAGTAAGAGTTTTATTGCTGTGAAGAGGTATATGACCAATGCAACTCTTTTTCTGTGTGCTATGTAACATTTTATTTTTTCTTTATTATTATTTATTACAATTTATTCAATTTGTATCTTGGCTGTATCCTCTCCCTCATATCCTCCTGATTCTACCGTCCCTCCCTCTTCCACCACTATGTCCCTCCCCTAGTCCACTGTTAGGGGAGGTGTTCCTCCTCTACTATCTTACCCTTGCCTTCAGGTTTCATCAGGAATTCCTGGATCTTCTCTCTTTGTGGGGGTGGTGATCAAAGAGCCAACCACTGATTTCATGTCAGAGACATTCCTTGCTTTCCTTACTAGGGAAGCCACATGGAGAATGAGCTTCCCATGGGTTACATCTCAGTAGGGGTCTAGGTCCTCTCCATGCATGGTCTTTTGTTGATTCATCAGTCTCTGAAGGACTCCCTGAGTGCAGATTTTTTGGCTCTCTTGGTATCCTTGTGGAGCTCCTATACTCTCCAGTATTTCTTTTCTTCCCTCCAGGCCTTTCTATCTTCCCCTTCTTCCATAAGATTCCCTGCACTCTGCCCAAAGTTTGGTTATGAGCCTCCCCATCTGCTTTGATACCCTGAGGGGTAGAGTCTTTCAGAGGTGCCCTGTGGAATGCTCTTGTCCTGTTTCCTGTCTACTACTTCTGATGTTTATCCTGTTTGCCCTTCTGAATGAGGATTAAGCCTCTTCCCTAGGGTCCAGTTTATGGTTTAGCTTCTTTAGGACTATACATTTTAGTATGTTTGTCCTATATTATATGGCTAATATCCACTTATAAGTGAGTATATACCACGTGAGTCTTTCTGGGTCTGGGTTACCTAACTCAGGATGATCGTTTCTAGTTCCACCCATTTGCCTGCAAATTTCATGATTTCCTTGTTTTTAATTGCTGAGTAGTATTCCATTGTATAAATGTACCACAATTTCTGTATCCATTATTCAGTTGAGGGACATATAGATTGTTTCTAGATTCTGGCTATTATGAATAAAGCTGCTATGAACATAGTTGAGTAAATGTTCTTATTGCATGTTTGAGCATCTTTCGGGTACATGCCCAAGAGTGGTATAGCTGGATCTTGAGGTAGCATTATTCCTAATTGTCTGAGAAAGTGCCAGATTGATTTCCAAAGTGGTTGTGCAAGTTTACATTCCCACAAGCAATGGAGGAGGGTTCCCCTTTCTCCTGATCCTCTCCAGCATGTATTGTCACCTGACTTTTTTATCTTAGCCATTCTGATGGGTGTGAGGTGGAATCTCAGGGTCATTTTAATTTGCATTTCCTTGATGAATAAGGACGTTGATCATTTCTTTAAGTGTTTCTCTGCCATTTGATATTCCTCTGTTGAAAATTCTCTGATTAGCTCTGGACCCCATTTTTTTTTGACTTGGATTACTTGGTTTGCTGCTGTTGAACTTCTTGAGTTCTTTATATATTCTGGATATCAGCCCTCTGTAAGATATAGGTTTGATAAAGATGTTTTCCCAGTCTGTAGGCTGTCATTTTGTTCTGATGACAGTGTCCTTTGCTTTATAGAAGCTTTTCAGTTTCATGAGGTCCCATTTATTGATTGTTGATCTTAGAGCCTGTGCTGTTGGTGTTCTGTTCAGGAAGTTGCCTCCTGTGCCAGTGAGTTCAAGGCTCTCCCCCACTTTTTCTTCTAACAGGTTTAGTGTGTGTGGTTTTATATTGAGGTCTTTGATTCACTTGGACTGTAATTTTGTGCAGGGTGATAAAAAATATGGATCTATGTATGTTTTTCTACATGCAGACATTCCATTAGACCAGCACCATTTCTTGTAGATGTTATCATTTTCCACTGTATGGTTTTGGCTTGTCAAATATCAAGTAAGCATATGTGTGTGGGTTTATTTCTGGGTCTTCAATCTATTCCATTGATCCACCAGTCTGTTTCTATGCCAGTACTATGTTGTTTTTATTATTGTTGCTCTATAATACAGCTTGAGATCAGGGATAGAGATACTTCCAGAAGGTTTTTTTTTTTTTTTTTTTTTTTTTGTACAGAATTGTTTTAACAATTCTGGTTTTTTTTTTTTTGTTTTTCTATATTAAATTGAGACTTATTTTTTTAAGGTAGAGAATTGTATTGGTAGTTTGATGGGAATTGCACTGAATCTGTATATTGCTTTGGTAGGGTGGGCATTTTCACCCTGTGTTAATACTACATGGGAGATCTTTCCATCTTCTGATTTCTACTTCAATTTCTTTCTTCAGAAGCTTGATGTTTTTTTTTTTCTTTTATTCTTTTTTTTTATACAGGTCTTTGACTTGCTTGGTTAGAGTCACACCAAGATACTTTAAATTTTTTGTGGCTATTGTGAAGGTGGTTGTTTCCCTAATTCCTTTCTCAGGCTGTTTGTCTTTTGTATACAGGAGGACTTCAGATTTTTTGAGTTAATTTTGTATCTAGCCAGTTTGCTGAAGGTGTTTTTTCAGCTGTAGGTGTTCCCTGGTAGAATTTTTGGGGTCACTCATGTATATTATCATATCATCTGCAAATAGTGATCCTTTGACTTCTTCCTTTCCAATTTATATCCCCTTGATCTTGCTTACTTGTCTTATTGCTCTAGCTAGGATTTCAAGTACTATGTTGAAGAGAAATGCAGAGAGTGGGCAGCCTTGTCTTGTCCCTGATTTCAGTGGGGTTGAATAAGTTTCTCTCCATTCAGTTTGATGTTGGGTATAGACTTGCTGTATATTTCTTTTACTGTGTTTAGGTATGTGCATTGTATCCCTGATCTCTCCAAGACTTTAAACATGAATGGGTTTTGGAATTTGTCAAATGCTTTTTTGGCATCTAAGGAGATGATCATGTGGCTTTGTCCCTTCTGTTTGTTTATATGGTGGATTACATTAGTGGATTTTTGTATGTTGAACCACCCCTGCATGTTTGGGAAGAATCCTACTTGGTCGTGGTGGATGATATCTTTAATGTATTCTTGGATTTGGTTTGGGGTTATTTTATTGAGTATTTTTGTGTCAATGTTCTTAAGTGATATTGGACTGACATTCTCATTTTTTTTGTTGAGTCTTTGCTTTTTAGGTATCAAGGTGACTGTGGCCTCATGGAATGAGGTTGGTAATGTTCCCTTTGTTTATATTTTGCGAAATAGTTCGAAGAGTATTGGTGATAGCTCTACTTTGAAGGTCTGCTCTGATCTGCGATAAAACCAACTGGCCCTGGGCTGTTTTTGGATGTGAGATTTTGATGACTGCTTCTATTTCCTTAGAGGATATAGGGCTATTTATTTTATTTACCTGATCTTGATTCGGGTTTTGTAAATGGAATCAATCAAGAAAATTGCCCATTTTATTTACCTTTTCAAATTTTGTTCCATATAAGCTTTTGAAATAGGGTCTAATGATTGTTTGGATTTCCTCAGTGTCTGTCATTATATCCCCATTTTTATTTTTTATTTTGCTGATTAGGATAGCGTCTCTCTGCCTTTAAGTTAGCTTGGCTATGAGTTTGTCTATCTTGTTGATTTTCTCAAAGAACCAGCTCTTAGCTTCATTAATTCTTCGAATTGTTCTCTTTGTTTCTAGTTTATTGATTTTTACCTCTGTGTTTGATTATTTCTAGCCATCTACTCCTCTTGGATGCGTCTGCTTCTTTTTCCCTCTAGGACTTTTATGTGAGCTGTTTCTTGTATGAAATGTTTCAAGTTTCTTTATGAAGGCACTTAGTGCTACGAACTTTCCTCTGAGCACCGCTGTCATTGTGTCCCATAAGTTTGGGTAAGTTGTGCTTGCATTTTCATTGAATTTTAGGAAGTCTCTAATTTCTTTTTCTGTTTCTTCCCTGACCCAATTGTTACTGAATAGAGAGTTGTTCAGTTTTCATGTGTGTGTGTAGGCTATTTTTGTTATTTCTGTTATTGTTGAGGTCTAGTTTTAGACTGTGGTGATCTGATATGATACAATGGATTGTTTCAATCTTCTTCTATCTGTTGAGGCTTTTTTTGTGTCTGATTATATGTTCAGTTTTGGAGAAAGTTCCATGGGGTTCTGAGAAGAAGCTATACCTTTGTGTTTGGGTGAAAGGTTCTGTAGACATCTATTAGGTCCATTTGATTTAAGACTTCTCTGTCATTATTTCTCTGTTTAGCTTCTGTCTCAATATCTGTCCTTTGGTGAGAGTGAGATGTTGGGTCCATTTGCTTGGAAAATCTTTTTATGGCCCTTTTTCTGAGGCAGTGTTTATCTTTGTTTCAGAGGTATGTTTCCTGAATACAGCAGAATGTTGGATCCTGTTTCTGCAAACTGTTAGTCTGTGTCTTTTTTTTTTTTTTGTGGAGTTGAGACCATTGATATTAGTACATATTAATGACCAATGATTCTTAGCCCCCCCCTTTTTTGTGCGGTTGGTGGTGATTGTGTGGTTGTGTACTTCTTTTCTTTTGCATATTTTTGCGATGTTATCTTTATCCTGTGTTTTCTTAGATGTAGTTGATCCCTTTGGTTTGGAGTTTTCCTTCTAATATCTTCTGTAAGGCTGGGTTGCTGTATAAATATTGTATAAATTTTGTTATGTCATGGAATATTTTGTTTTCTCCATCTATGTCGAGTGAAAGTTTTGCTGGGTTTAGTAGTTTGGGTTGTCATCTGTGGTCTCTTAGTGTCTGCATGACATCTGACCAGGACCTTCTGGCTTTCATAGTCTCTGCTGAGAAGTCTGGTGTGATTCTGATAGGTCTGATTTTATATGCTACTTGGCCTTTTCTCCTTGCTGCTTTTAATATATATATATATATATATATATATATATATATATATATTTCTGTAGATTTAGTGTTTTGATTATTATGTGGTGGGATGATTTTCTTTCCTGGTCTAGTCTATTTGTTCTGTAGGCCTCTTGTATGTTTAGGGCCATCTCTTTCTTAAGGTTGGGAAATTTTCTTCTATGTTTTTCTTGAAAATATTTTCTGGACCTTCGAGCCTGGAATCTTCTTTTTTGTCTGTTCCTGTTATTCTTAGGTTTAGTGTTTTCATGGTGTCCTTGATTTCTTGGATGCTTTATGTCTGGAACTTTTCCAATTTTATTTTTTCTTTGAGAGATATATCATTTTCTACAATTGTATCTTAGGCACCTGAGATTCTCTCTTCCATCTCTTGCATTCTGTTGGTGATGCTTATCTTTGTGGTTTGTGATCAAGCACAAGATTCTATGGAGACCATTCCTATTCAAACCATCACATATCTCTTTTTGTTTGGTTTTGCATTATTTCTTTAGACAAGACTTCAAGCACTGTATTGAAGAAGAGTTGTAAGAGAGAATTTTATGAAAGAAGGGGGAGATAGTAAGACATGGAGAGGACAGGAGCTCTACGAGGAGAGCAATAGAACCAAAATATCTGGGCACAAGGGTCTTTTCTGAGACTGATACTCCAACCAAGGACCATTCATGGATATAACCTAGAACTCCTGCTTAGATGGAGCCCATGGCAGCTCAGTATCCAAGTGGGGTTCCCTAGTAAAGGGAACAGGGCTTATTTCTGACATGAACTCAGTGGCTGGTTCTTTGACCATCTCCCCCTGAGTGGGGATCAGCCTTGCCAGGCCACAGAGGAGGACAATGCAGCCAGTCCTGATGGGAGCTGATAAGCTAGGGTCAGATGGAAGGGGAGGAGGACCTCTCTTATCAGTGGACTTAGAAAGGGAGGGTGGGATTGGGAGGGAATGAAGGAGGTGCTACAGCTGGGATACAAAGTGAAGAAACTAATTAATATAAAATAAAGTTTTAATTAAATAAATAAAAGAGTGAACATCTTTGTCTCATCTTTTTATTTAAAAAGGACTGCTTTCAAAAATTTTTTTGCCATTGTGTATAATATTGTATGTACCTTTTATTATGTTGAAGTCCAATCCTTCTATTTCCAGTTTCAGGGTTTTGATTATGGACAGATGGTAAATTTTGTCAAATGTGTTTTCTTCATGTCTTGAAATGTTCATGTGATTTTTTTTCCTTAATTCTATTCATGCAATGTATCATATTTTTATTTTGTGATGATGTATGTCAAATGATCTTTGTATTTTCAGAATAAATCTTATTTGATATTGGTGCATGATCTCTATAATGCGTTGTTTTATTGATTTTAGATGTATTTTTTCTTTTTAAATTGTGTGTGCGTGTGTGTGTGTGTGTGTATGTGTGTGTAGGAATATGCATGTGCCAATAGTGGTAAGAGGCATTAGCTTTCCCTAAACCTGGAAGTGCAGGGGGTTATAAGCCAACAGATGTACGTACTGAGAAATAAGCTTGGGTTCTCTGAAAGTGTAGTACATACTCTTAACTGCTGAACCATATCTCCTGAGCTTTAGTGTGCTGCTGAGTGCAGTTTTCAAGTTTTTTTTGAGGATTTGTATCTATGTTCATCAGTAAAATTTGTCTAAATTTTTCTTTTTGTGCTGTGTTCTGACCTCATTTTGATATCAGGCTAACACTGGTTTGGTAAATGAATGTAGAAGTGTTCCCTTTTTTGTATTTTAGGAAATAGTTTGAAGAACATTGCTTTTAATTCTTCTGTAAATGTCTTGGTGGAATTCAACAGTAAATCTATCTGATCTTAGTGTTTTCTTTGTTGAAAGACATTTTATTTATACTTCAGTCTCATTACCAAGTATATATATATATGTATGTATATATTTATATTTTCTTTTTTGGCTTTCTGTATCCTTATTTTATTTTGCTAGTAACACATATGTATGAGTTCATCAATTTTTTCTAGTTTAAAAATTATTGTTTTTAATTTCTTCAAAATACTTTCTTATGATCCTGTATACTTCAGTACTCTCTATTATAAGTCTCCTTTTATCCAAATCTCCTAGTTTCCTTTTTCTCTCTCTCTCTTTTGGTTAGTTTTTTAAAAAGAATTTGTCAATCTTGTTGATTTCTTTAAAGGACTAAGTTTTTAAAGATTTTTAATGTGTTTGTACTAAATATATCCTCATTCCTTCCCTTCCAATCTCTACACCACTTTTCTTCCCAAGTTCATGCTGTCTTTTTATCTATAAACAAACAAAGAAACAAAACAAAACTCACTGAATCTATTTATTGCTGCATGCTGGGAGGGGCTCACAAAGTCCCATCCCTATTTGAAGAGGTATTAGTAGTTGATGGCTGCTGGGGGAAAGAATCAGTTTTCTTCAGGGATGAGAACCCTGACAGGCTCAAGTATTATGGTCTCACTTTCACATAAACACAGCCAACTCTTTAAAAAATTATTGTCATTTAAAAAACTTCTTACAGGCATATATTATATGCGGAACATATTCCTCTGTGCCTTATTCACACCTACCCTTTTTCTTGCTCTCTCCCTTCCATTAGTCTCCTAGATAATTTCACTTCTACTATATACTATATAATAAATAAAATATATAAATATATAAACAATATAATATAAATTTTATAGTATATAGAAATTTTGTAAGTTCAACATTTTTATTTTATTTAATTTTTTTATTTAATCACTTTACAGCCTGATCTCAGCCCCCACCCTCCTCTTCTCCCAGCTCCACCCTCATGTCCGCCTTCCCCCATTCCACTCTCTCTTTTTTCCGAGAAGGGAAGGCCCCTAAAGGATATCAACCCACCCTGGTACCTCAAGTTGCAGCAGGACTAAGCACATCTTCTCCCACTGGGGTCTGACAAGTCAGCCCAGCTAGGGGAAAGGGCTCCAGAGGCAGCAACAGAGTCAAAGACAGCCCCTACTTCCATTTTTAAGGGACCCACATATTGACCACACTGTATATTTGCTACATATTTATAGGGAGTCTAGGTCTATGCATGCTCTTTGGTTGGATGGTTCAGTTCCATCAATTTGCCTGCAAATTGCATGATGTTTCTGTTTCTATTTATTTATTTTCCAAATCATACGATTTTTATTTATAGTGGAGAGAGAAGACTGTATTATCCGCAGTTGTGGCTGACTGCTACTTGAGCACAACACAGTGGAAGAACACAGAGTTTGTCAGAATTTGAGAGCCTTGGATAAGACACATTCTAATAGCTGAGTAGTATTCCATTGTATTAATGTACTACATTTTCTTTACCATTATTTGGTTGAGGTTGTTTCCAGTTTCTGGCTATTATGAATAAAGCTGCTAGGAAAATAATTGAGCAAGTCTTCTTGTAGTGTGGTGGACCATCTTTCGGATACATGCCCAGGAGTGGTATAGCTGGGTCTTGAGGTAGCACTATTCCTAATTGTCCGAGAAAGTGCCAGATTGATTTCCAAAATGGTTGTACAAGTTTGCATTCCCACCAGCAATGGAGGAATGTACTCCTTGCTCCGCATCCTCACCAGCATGTGCTGTCACTTGAATTTTTTCAGACATTTAAAAAGTTATTTATTTATTCACTTTACATCTTGCTTGCAGCCTCCTTCCTCCCCTCCCAGTCTCCCCTTGCACAGCACTCCCCTCATTCTCTCCTCTCCTCAGAGAAGGGAAGTTCTCCCGTTGATATCAACCTGTCCTGGCATATTAAGTTGCTGCAGAACTAACGCATCCTCTCCCACTGAGTCCTGACGAGGAGCCCGGTTAGGAGAAAGGGATCCAAAGAGAGGCGCCAGAGTCAGAGAGGGTTCCTGCTCTTGTGCTGGGGGACCCACATGAAGACCAAGCTGAGCATCTGCTACTTGTGCAGGGGCCTAGGACCAGTACATGCATGTTCTTTGGTTGGTGGTTCAGTCTCTGTGAATCCCCACGGGTCCAGGTTAGTTGACGCTATAGGTCTTCTTGTGGTGTCCTTGACCTCTCTGGCTCCCTCCCTCATTCCCCCAACTCTCACATAAAACTCACTGAGCTCTGTCTACTATGTGGCTGTGGATCTCTGCATCTGTTTCAATCAGCTGCTGGGTAAAGTCTGTCACAGGAGTTATACTAGACTCCTGTCTATAAAGCATAGTAGAGTAAAATAAATAGTGTCAAGGATGGGTCTCAAGTAGGGCCAGTCTTTAGTTAGCCATTTCCTCAATCTTTGTGCCATCTTTTTGCCTGTATATCCTGTAGGCAGGACAAATTTTGGGTCAAAGATTTTGTGAGTGGGTTGGTGTGCCCTTCCCTCCACTGGAAGTCCTGCCTGGCTACAGGAGGTGGTCACTTCAGGCTCCATATCCCCTGCTTCTAGAAATCTCAGCTAGGGTGACCCCCATAGACTTCCTGGGGCCTCCCCTACCCCAGGTCTCTGAAAAATCCCAGAGATGGTCCCCACCTCTGATTTCTGTTCTCTCACTAGGCCCTTTCTCCCCTTCTCTCTGTATTCCTAATCCCCTGTTCTACTCCCCAACCCCTCTCCTACACAGTTTCCTCCCTTACCTCCAATCCCTATTTTATTATTTCCGTTTCTGAGAGAGATTCAAGCATTACTGCTTGGTCCTTCCTTGTAACTTAGCTTCTATGGTTATGTGGCTTGTAGCATGTTATCCCATACTTTATGGCTTATATCCACTTATGAGTGAGTACATAGCATGTATGTCTTTTTGGGTTTGGATTACATCACTCAGGATGATTTTTTTTCCCCATCAATTTTCCTGAAAATTTCAAGATTTTCTTGTTTTAAATAGCTGAGTAGTATTCCATTGTGTAAAAGTACCACATTTTCTTTATCCATTCCTCCATTAAATGACATCTGGGTTGTTTTCGGTTTTAAGCTCTTATGAATAAAGCTGCTTTTAACATGGTTGAGCAAGTGTCCTTGATGTGTGGTGGAGCATATTTTGGGTATATGTCCAGGAGTGCTTTAGCTGTGTATTGAGGTGGATCGATCCCTAATTTTCTGAGAAAATTCCAGATTGATTTCCACAGTGGTTGTACAGGTTTGCACTCCCACCAGCAATGGAGGAGTGTACACCTTGTTCTGCATTCTCACCAGCATGTGTTGTCACTTGAGCTTTTTTTTTTTTTATCTTAGCCATCCTGATGGGTATAAGATGGAATCTCAGCGTACTTTTGGTTTGCATTTTCCTGATAACTAAGGTCATTGAGCATTTCTTTAACTGTTTCTTGGCCACTCAAGATTCCTCTTTTGAGAATTTTCTGATTAGGTCTGTACCCCATTTTTTAATTGGATTACTTGGTTTGCTGGTGTTTAACCTCTTGAGTTCTTTATATATTCTGGATATTAGCCCTCTGTCAGATATAGGGTTGGTGAATATCTTTTCCCAGTCTTGTAAGCTGTTGTTTTGTTCTGTTGACAGTGTCCTTTGCTTTACAGAAGCTTTTCAGTTTCAAGAGGTCCCATTTATTAATTGTTGATCTTAGTGCCTGAGATGTTGTTATTCTGTTCAGGAAGTTGTCCCTGTGCCAATGTGTTCAAAGCTATTGCTCACCTTCTCTTTAGATTAGTGTATCTGTTTTTATGTTGAGGTCTTTGATCCACTTGGACTTTAATTTTGTGGAAGTTGGTAAATATGGATACATTTTCATTATTCTGCAGGCAGACATCCAGATAGACAAGCACCATTTGTTGAAGAGGCTTTCTCTTTTCCATTGTATTATTTTGGCTTCTTTGTCAAAAATCAAGCGTTCATAGGTGTGTGGGTTTTATTTCTGCATATTCAATTTGATTCTACTGATCAACATGTCCATTTCTATGCCAATGCCATACAGTTTTTATTACTATTGCTTTATAGTACAGCTTGGGATCAGGGATGGAGATACCTCTGGAAAACGTTTTATTGTACAGGATTATTTTAGCTATTCTGTTTTTTTTGTTTGTTTGTTTTGTTTTTCGATATGAAGTAGTTGAGAATTGTATACATTATCTTTCAAGATAATGTAAAGAATTGTGTTGGAATTTTGACGGTAATTGCATTGAATGTTTAGATTGCTTCTGGTTTGATGGCCATATTAATTATGTTATTCGTACAGATTCATGGGAGATCTTTCTATCTTCTGATTTCTTCTTCAAGTTCTTCCTTCAGAGACTTGAAATTCTTGTTATACAGATTTTTCACTTGCATGGTTAGAGTAACACCAAGATATTTTCTATTATTTGTGGCTATTATGAAGGGTGGTATTTCCTTAATTTCTTTCTCAGCCCATTTATCATTTGTATACAGAAGGGCTACTGATTTTTTGAGTTAATTTGCTAACAGTGTTTATCAGCTGTAGGTGTTCTTTGTTAGAATTTTGGCAGTCACTTATGTATACTATTATATCATCTGTAAATTGCAACACTTTGACTTCTTTCTTTCCAATTTGTATCCTCTTGATCTCCTTTAGCTGTATTGTTCCCCAACTACGACTTCAAGTACTGTTTTGAATAGAGATTGGCCAGCCGTGTCTTGTCCCTTATTTTAGTGAAATTGCACCAAGTTTTTCTCCATTTATATGATGTGGGCTATTGGCTTGTTGTATATTGCCTTTATTATTATAATTTTTAATTTATTTTGTATCCCAGCTGTTTGTATCCCAGCTGGAGCCCTACCATTATTCCCTCCCAATCCAGCCGTCCCTCCCTCCCTCATCTCCTCCCATGCCCCTTCCCCAGTCCACTGATAGTGGAGGGCCTCCTCCTCCTCCTCTATCTGATCCTAACCTATCAGGTCTCATCAGGACTGTCTTTCATAGTCTTCTTCTGTGACCTGGTTAGCCTGCTCCCCCCTCAGGGGGAGGTGATCAAAGAGCCAGAAACTCAGAGGGAGCCCATGTGGAGACTGAGTTGCCTTTATTATTTTTATTTATGTGCCTTGGATCCCTAATCTCTCCAAGACTTTTAATAAGGGGTATTGGATTTTGTCAAAGGCTTTTCCAGTATCTAATTAGATGATCATGTGATTTTTTTCTTTCAGATTATTTATGGTTGGTTACATGGATGGATTTTTGTATATTGAACCACCCCTGCATCCCTAGGATGAAGCCTACTTGATTATGGTGGATTTTTTAATGTGTTCTTGGATTCAATTTGGGAGTATTTTATTGAGTATTTTTGCATCGATGCTCATAAGGGAAATTGGTCTGAAATTTTCTTTCTTTGTTGGGTTTTTGTGTGGTTTAGGTATCATGGTGGCTGTGGCCACAGAGAATGAGTTTGACCATGCTCCTTCTGTTTCTATTTTGTGGAATAGTTTGAGGAGTATTGGTATTATCTCTTCTTTGAAGATCAGGTAGAATTCTGCCCTGAGACTATCTGGCCCTGAGCTTTATTGGTTGGGAGACTTTTAATGACGTCTTTTATTTCTGTAGGGGTTATAGGGCTATTTAAATTATTTACTTGATTTTGATTTAACTTAGGTAAGTGGAATCTATCAAGAAAATCATCCATTTCATTTAGATTTTCCAATATTGTGGAGTATAGGCTTTTGAGTAAGACCTAATGATTGCTTGGATTTCCTCAGTGCCTGTGAAAATATCCCTCTTTTCATTTTTGATTTTGTTAATTTGGATATTGTTTCTGCCTTTTAACTAGTTTGGCTAAGGGTTTGTCTATCTTGTAGATTTTCTCTAAGAACCAGTTCTTGGTTTTGTTGGTTTTTTGTGTTGTTCCCTTTGCTTCTAATTCATTAATTTCAGCCATGCGTTTTATCACTTCCTGTCATATATTCCTTTTAGGTATGTTTGATTCTTTTTGTTCTAGAGCTTTCAGGTATGTTGTTAAATTGCTAGTATGAGAACTCTCCAATTTCTTGATGAAGGCACTTAGTGCTATGAACATTTTTACTCTTAGAACTGCTTTCATTGTTTCTCATAAGTTTGGGTATGTTGTGCCTTCATTTTCATTGGATTTTAGGAAGTCTTTAATCTCTTACTTTATTTCTTCCCTGACCCAGTGGTCATTGAATAGGGAGTAGTTCAGTTTCCATGATGTTGTAAGCTTTCTGTTGTTGTTGAAGTCCCACTATAATCTATGGTGTTCTGATAAGAGACAAGGGGTTATTTTGTTTTGTTTTACTTTTATCAGTTGAGGCTTGCTTTGTGACTGAGTATATTGTCAATTTTTTGGATGGTTCTATGAGGTGCTGAGAAGAAGGTATATTTTTTTGTGTTTGGGTGAAATGTTCTGTAGATATCTGTTAGGTTTGTTTGACTCATGACATCTGTTAGTTTCATTATTTTTCTGTTCAGTTTCCGTCTCAATGACTTGTCCATTGGTGAGAGTGGGGTGTTAAAGTCTTCCACTATTAAAATGCAGTGTTCAATGTGTGATTTAAGCTTTAGTAATATTTCTTTTACAAAGGTGGGTGCCCTTGTATTTGGGACATAAATGTTCAGAAATGAGATGTACTTTTGGTGGTTCTTTCCTTTGATGGGTCTTTCCTTTGATGGGTATGATGTATCCTTACCCATATCTTTTGATTGATTTTGGCTTAAAGTCTATTTTATTAGATATTAGAATGGCTACTCTAGCTTGCTTCATGGGTCCATTTGCTTGGAAAACATTTTTCCAGCCCTTTACTCAGAGGTAATGTCTATCTTTGTTGCTGAGTTGTGTTTCTTGTATGCAACAGAATGAATGGATTCTGTTTATGCATCCATTTTGTTAACATGTGCCTTTTTATTGTGGAATTGAGTCCATTAATGTTGAGATATATTAATGACCAATGATTATTTGTTCCTTTTATTTTGGTGTTGGTTGTGCTTTTGTGAGTGTGTGCTTCTTTTCTTTTGATTCTGCTGCAGTGGAGTTATTTATTTTCTGTGTTTTCTTGGGTGTAGTTAACCTCCTTGGGTTGAAGTTTTCCTTCTACTATCTTCTGCAGGGCTGTACTTGTGGAAAGATGTGGTTTAAATTTGTTTTTTTCATAGAATATCAGTCATCTATGGTGACTGAAATTTTTGTGGGAAGAGTGGTCTGGCATGATATCCATGGTTTCTTAGGGTCTTAAAGACATCTGCCCAGGCCCTTCTGAATTTTAAAGTCTCTGTTGAGAAGTCATGTGTATAATTCTGATAGATATGCCTTTTTATTTGTTACTTGGCATTTTTCCCCTTGTAGCTTTTAATAGTCTTTCTTTGTTCTGCACATTTAGTGTTTGAAATATGTAGCAGGAGGATTTTATTTTCTGGTCCAATCTATTTGGTATTCAATAAGCTTTTTCTGTATTTATAGGCACTTCTTTCATTAGGTTGGGGAAATTTTCTTTGGTTGTATTGAAAATACTTTATGTAGCAGTGACAGGATGAAGCTGAATATCTCCTTCCCTGCCACAAGCTGTCAGAAACTCATTGATGTGGATGATAAGTGCAAGCTGCCTTTGTTCTATGAGAAGGGCATGGCCACAGAAGTAGCTGCTGATGCTCTGGGTGAAGAGTGGAAGGGTTACGTTGTCCAGATGAGTGGTAGGAATGTTAAACAAGGTTTTCCCATGAAGCAAGGCATTTTAACTCATGGCAGAGTACACCTGCTGTTGAGTAAGAGACATTTTTGTTATAGACCAAAGAGAACTGAAAAGAAGTGCAAGTCTGTTCATGGACGCATTGTGGATGCCAATCTGAGTGTTCTCAACTGGGATTACTGTTAAAAAGAAAAAAAAGGAGAGAATTATATTCCTGGACTGACAGACACCACTGTGCCTCATCGGCTGGGACCTAAAAGAGCTAGTAGAATCCGAAAGCTCTTTAATCTCTCTAAAGAAGATGATATCTGCCAATATATTGTCAGAAAGCCCTTAAACAAAGAAGGTAAGAAGCCCAGAACCAAAGCACCTAAGATTCAGTGTCTTGTCACTCCACATGCTCTGCAACACAAACACTGACATATTGTTCTGAAAAAAAATCAAGTACTAAGAAAAATGAGGAGTGGCTGCAGATTATGCTAAACTTTTGGCCAAGAAAATGAAGGAAGCCAAAGAAAAGCACCAGGAACAAATTGCCAAGAGATGTGGGATGTCCTCGCTGAGAGCTTCTACTTCTAAGTCTGAGTCTAGTCAAAAATAAGTCATTAAAAGTAACAAAAAAATGATCATACATTGAATCTCAAAAACAACAAAAATATATTTTCTGGTCCCTGGCTCCAGAAATCGTCTTTCTTCTATTCATATTATTATTAGGCTTCACCTTTTCATAATGTCCCCGATTTCTTGAATGTTTTGCATCAGGAACTTTTGAGATTTAACATTTTCCTTGACAGATATATCAACTTCTTCAATTATATCTTCTACACCTGAGATTTTTCTCCTCCATCTCTTGTATTCTGTTGGTGATGCTTACAACTGTAGTTCCTGCCCTTTTCCCCAATTTTCCATCTCCAGGATTCCCTCAGTTTCTGTTTTCTTTATTGTTTCAATTTTCATTTGCAGGTCTTGAACAGTTTTATTCTTTTCCTTCACCTGTTTGATTGTATTTTCTTGTATTTAAGACATTTATTCATTTCCTCTTTAAAAGCCTCTGCCATCGTCATAAAAATATATTTAAGGTTATTTTCTTGTGATTCAGTTGTGTTAAGATATCCAAGGCTGGCTGTAGTAGGATAGCTGGACTCTTATGGTGCCATATTGTCCTGGCTCTTGCTGGTTGTGTCCTTATGCTGGCCTTTAGCCATCTGGTTGTCCTTGGTGTTTTCTGGGTGCCTGTAGGACTCTCCAGGGAGGCAGGTAGAGCCCTGGGTTGAAAGCTGGATATTTCTGGGGTTTGTCCACCCTACTCTGGAAGGTGGGTAGAACCTTGGGCCGGAGGCTGTAACAGTATGTTCCTGCAGCTCCTGTACACTTCCTCAGAAAAGCAAGTAGAGCCATGGGCCAGAGACTGGATGATGTTGGAATTCTGGAGCCCTCCTCAGGAAAGCAGATAGAGCCTTGGTCCAGAGGCTGGAACCATGTCATCACTTGAATTTTTGATCTTGGCCATTCTGTCAGGTGTAAGATGGAATCTCAGAGTTGTTTTGATTTGCATTTACCTTTATATATATTATAATATATAAAAGATATAATTTATAATACATAATATAATACTTCATGGCATATGTATATATATATATATGTGTGTGTGTGTATATATATATAATTTTATGCAACTATACAAAGTCTAGGAACCATAAATTAGAGAAAACGTATATTTGTCCTTTTGAAACTGTCCTAATTCAATCAACATGATTGTTTTCATTTGTATTCATTTTTTCAAATGTTGAATTAGTATCTTTTGGGTAAATATATATGAGTAGTAGTATGTCTGGGTCATATGGTAGATAAAGTTCTAGGTTCTTTTTTTCTTTTTAGATTGGGTTTCTCTGTGTAGCCTTGGCTGTCCTGGACTTACTTTGTAGACCAGGCTGGTCCTAGTCCTG
This sequence comes from Pachyuromys duprasi, assembly GCA_028658305.1. Taxonomy (NCBI): domain Eukaryota; kingdom Metazoa; phylum Chordata; class Mammalia; order Rodentia; family Muridae; genus Pachyuromys; species Pachyuromys duprasi. The sequence continues at coordinate 76,246,690 of CM053742.1, forward strand.
GACTCACTTTATAGACCAGGCTGGTCCTGAACTCATAGCGATTGGCCTGCCTCTGCCTCCCTGAGTGCTAGGATTAGAAATGTGTACCATTGTGCCTGAATTTTTTTTAAAGAAAACTTCATACTGACTTCTGTAGAAGTTAGACTATGTTACGTCCTACTATCAGGTATAAGGGTTTCCTTTTGTCCACATCTATGTCTGCATTTATTGTTGTTTGTCTTCATAATGATTGACATTCTGGCTGATATATGTAGGAGCCTCAAAGCAGTTTTGGTTTGCATTAGTATCTTAACTGGAGATAGAAAGGGTATAGACATCAGTGTATAGGAATGTAGGGAGGATCTGAGAGGAGCTGGGGGCGAGGAAACCATAATCAGACTACACTGTACTAAAAATATTTTTAATTTAAAAAAGAGGTTAAAGATTTTTCATAGGTTTATTTGCTATTTCTATTTCATCTTCTGTGAGCTATTTATTCATCCATTTATTGATTGTGTTGTTTATTTTCTTGATCAGCATTTTGTGTTACAGAGAACCAACATTTGTTTTCTTTTGATGTTATCAATATTCATTTCAGAGGCTATAACTTTCAGAAGACTAGGTAGGCTGTGGCAGACCTTCTCTTCTCTCTTTTTTCCCCCAAGCCCTTTGACTAATACAAAAGGGCCAAGAATGAAATTAGGGAAAGAACACCCTTCACAGTAGCCACTAATAAGATGAAGTACCTTGGGGTGACTCTAACAAAGAAGTGAAAGTCTTCTTTGAAAAAACTTCAAATCTCTGAAGAAAGAAGTTGAAGAAGATTTCAGAAAATGGAAAGACCTCCCATGTTCATGGATTGGTAGGATTAACATAGTGAAAATGGGCATTCTGCCAAAAGCAATCTACAGATTCAATGCAATTCCCATCAAATACCTACAGACCTTGAAAGAAAAATACTCAACTTCATATGGAGAAACAAAAAACCCAGAGCATCTAAAACAACTCTCTACAATAAGAGATCATCTGGAGCTATCTCCATCCCTGATCTCAAGCTGTACTACAGAGAAATAGTAATAAAAACTGCATGGTATTGGCATCGAAACAGAAAAGTGGATCAATGGAACTGAATAGAAGACCCAGAAATAAACCCACACACCTATGAAAACTTGATTTTTGACAAAGAAGCCAAAACCATTCAATGGAAAAAAGACAGCATCTTCAACAAATGGTGCTGGTCCAACTGGATTTCTATATGCAGAAAAATAAAAATAAATCCATATTTATCACCCTGCATAAAACTAAAGTCCAAGTGGATCAAAGACCTCATCATAAAACCAGACACACTAAACTGGATAGAAGAAAAAGTAGGGAAACCCTAGAACTCATTGGCACAGGGGATCACTTCCTGAATAGAACACCAACAGCACAGGCTCTAAGATCAACAATAAATAAATGGGACCTCATGAAACTGAAAAGCTTCTGTAAAGCAAAAGACACCGTCATCAAAACCAACCGACAGCCTACAGACTGGGAAAGAATCTTTACCAATCCTCCATCTGACAGAGGGCTAATATCCAGTATATATAAAGAACTCAAGAAGTTAGAAAGCAACAAATCAAGCAATCCAATAAAAAATAAGGTATGGAGCTAAAAAGAGAACTCTCTGTAGAGGAGTGTAGAATGGCAGAAAAACACTTAAAGAAATGCTCAATGTCCTTAGCCATCAGGGAGATGCAAATCAAAATGACCCTGAGATTTCACCTTACACCTGTCAGAATGGCTAAGATCAAAAACTCTAGTGACAACACATGCTGGAGAGGTTGTGGAGAAAGGGGAACTCTCCTCCATTGCTGGTGGGATTGCAAACTTGTACAACCACTCTGGAAATCAATTTGGCACTTTCTTAGACAATTAGGAATAGTGATTCCTCAAGACCCAGCTATACCACATGATCATCTCCTTAGATGTTGAAAAAGCATTTGAAAAAAACCAACACTTATTCATGTTAAAGTCCTGGACAGATCAGGGATACAAGGCACTTACATAAACATAGTAAAGGATATATATAGCAAGCCTATAGCCAACATCAAACTAAATGGAGAGAAACTTAAATCAATAGCACTGATATCAGGGACAAGGCAAGGCTGCCCACACTCTGCAGACTGACGCACTGACAGAGAATCATTCACGGAGAGGACCTAGACCCTCTGGTCAGATGTAGCCTATAGGCAGGTGAGTCCCCATGTGGATCTGGGAGTAATGGGAGCAGGGGCTGCATCAGTCATGAATTAGGTTGCCTGCTCTTTGATCACTTGCCCCTGAAGATGAGGCCCTGATAAGCTATGGGCATATGGCAAAGGAGGAGAACTCCTCTGTTCAGTAGACTAGGGGAATGGGGAAGAGGGAGGGAGTGTGAGATCGGGAGGAGTTGGGGGAGGGGGGTTCAATCTGTGCATATAATGAATAGATTGTGAAAAAATAAAAATTAAAAAATATATCTCCCTTCTTGAGATTGGATGGAAAAAGCTCCCCCCTTCCTTACCTACCCCATCCCAATATTGGTTGCTTTGCAGTATGATTGATGTGGAAGGTAGAAGAGTATTGAAAAAATTTTCCCCTTAGTTCCCAACAGGTTAGACCTGAAAGGGCTATTTTCAGGCTGATCCCCTCCCTATCTTTTCTGCAGCAAATTTCCTCAAACTTCTCTGTTCATCTTAGCTTCGGTACCCCTCTATTGAATATCCCCTTAAGCCCCAGGCCTACGCATTTCCACCAAATGATTTTTGTGATTCTAGAGTGTAGAAATCAGTCATGACAGAGCAATATATGCCGGCAACAGGAACCACAAGGTGCCATGTGACCCTATGCATATCAGACATGCTGCTTTTCATCGTAGCACTCTTCATCCCCATTTGCATACAAGTGTTTTCTTTATTCTCCTATGAATTTTGTCTTTAGAACCACAACTGAAATTAATGCCAGCTTCCCTCTGCAACACAGCATGCACTCCCCAGGCAAGCACATGGGTGGGTGGTCTGTGAATCTGAGTCAAAGGTACAGCCTGTTTCTTGGGCTCAGAGTTAGTTTTTTAAACATTTATTTGTTTATCTATCTATCTATCTATCTATCTATCTATCTATCTATCTATCTATCTATCTATCTATCTATCTATCTATCTATCTGTCTGTCTGTCTGTCTGTCTGTCTGTCTGTCTGTCTGTCTGTCTGTCTGTCTGTCTGTCTGTCTGTTTGTTTGTTTATTTATTTCAGTTGATTCACTTTGTATCCCAGCTGTAGTCCCCTCCCTCATCTGCTCCCTATCCCACTCTCCCTCCCTTATCTCCTTCCATGCCCCTCCCCTAGTCCACTGATAAAGGAGGTCCTCCTCCCCTTCCATCTGACCCTAGCCTACCAGGTCTCATCAGTACTGGCTGCATTGTCTTCCTCTGTGGCCTGGTAAATCTGCTCCCCCTTAGGTGGAGGTGATCAAAGATCCAGCTACTAAGTTCATGTCAGAGACCCTCTTCCCATCACTAGGGAACCCACTTGGACACTGAGCTCCAAGGGCTACATCTGTGTAGGGGATCTGTGCTATCTCCATGCATGGTCCTTATTTCAGATACCAGTCTCACAAAAGACACCTGTGCAAAGGTCTCTTAGTTCTATTGCTTTCCTTGTGGAGCTCCTGTCCCCTCCAGGTCCTTCTATCTCCCCCTTCTTTCATAAGACTCCCTGCACTCTGCCCAAAGTTTGGCCATGAGTCTCAGCATAAATCCTGACACCATGCTGGGAAGAATCTTCCAGAGGCCCTCCGTGCTAGGCTCCTGTTCTATTCCCTGTCCTGTCTCTCCTCCTATGTCCATCGTGTTTGCTTTTCTGAATGAAGATCGAGCATCTTCCGCTAGGCTGGCCAGCTGAGTCCAACGGTTCTTGAGTCGGAAGTGAGTATTGAAATTAATAAAATATGCAACACATGGGATCTTCTGAGAGGCTCTGGCAGTCAGGACAAATTAGTCCACCCGGAAACGCCAAGGGCCGCCAACTTGCTTCGATTTATCTATTTTT
>CM053742.1:76258649-76285974 GCA_028658305.1 Pachyuromys duprasi
TCCCTCAGTTGAGGAATGGATACAGAAATTGTGGTACTTTTACACAATGGAATACTACTCAGCAATTAAAAAGGAGGAAATCATGAAATTCGCAGGCAAATGGTGGGACCTGGAAACGATCATCCTAAGTGAGGTATCCTCCAGGTATTTCTATCTCCCCCTTCTTTCATAAGATTTCCTGTAAGATTGCCTGCACTCTGTTCAAAGTTTGGCTATGAGCCCCAGCATCTTCTTTGATACCCTGGTTGGTAAAGTATTTCAGAGACCCTCTGTGTAAGGCTACTGTCCTGTTCCTTATCTTCTCCTGCTTCCTATGTCTATCCAGTTTGCCATTCTGAATGAGGTTTTAGCCTCTTCTTTTGTAGTTTAGATTCTTTAGGACTATAGAGTTTAGTATGTTTAACTTATATTATATGGCTAATATCCACATAAGTGAGTCTATACCATATGTCTCTTTCAGCTTCTGGGATACGTCACTCAGGATGAACTTTTTAATTCCATCAGATTGCCTAAAAATTTTCATCATTTCCTTGTTATTAATTGAGTAGCATTCAATTGTGTAAATGTACCACAATTTCTGCAGAGACTGATATGCCAGCTAAGGACCATTGTTGGAGAAGACCTAGAAATCTTTTCACCTTGTGCAGATGAAGCCCATAGGCTGCTCAGTTTCCAAGTGGGTCACTTAATAAGGGGATCAGACATGAAGCTAGTGACTGGCTTTTTGATCACCTCTCCCTGGTGGGTGCAGCCTTGCCAGGCCACAGAGGAAGATGAAGCAGCCAGCTCTGATGAGACCTGATAGGCTAGGGTCAGATAAACGGGGAGGAGGTCTTCCCCTATAAGTGGACTAGGGGGAGGGGCATGGTGGAGAGAAGGCAGGGTGGGTGGGACTGAGAGGAGATTAAGGGGGGTTATAGCTGGATTACAAAGTGAATATATGTAATAATAAATAGATAAATATTAAAACAAAATAATATCATATTCCATGACAACACACACGATGTTACAGGAGTTAATGTGTGCTTTGCTGGATTTTAATCTTACTTTCCTGTGATCTTTCTTCATTTCCTTCTTTTCTCCTTCTAGAATAAGAATATTTAGTCATTGTATGTTGGAAGTACACAACATGGTTTTTATTTTAATTTTAATTTTTATGGATATTTACGGTTAAGTGTTTGCCTTCAGTCTTTGGGAAAACAGGACTTAAAGTTTTGAGCAGCATTGGAGCTGTTAATACTGCAAAAACTCTTAAACTTGAATTGAATGCATTTGTTAATATAAGATGGCCCTGGATCTTTGGGCACCAAAGTCAGAATGTTATGATTTAAATAGGAAGTGTTTCAACACAGGGCCGTATGTTAAATGCTTGATCCCAAGCTAATGGCACTGCTTTGTGAGGTGACATATATTTTAAAAAGTTTAGAACTAAATGGGGAGGAAGCAGGTCACTGAGGTATAACTTTGAAGATTATAACTGATCCCAGGTTCCTTCTCCCCATTCTTACTCCTGCCCATTGTGAGGGGAACTACTTCCTCCCCCTCCCCATGTTTCCACAACCATAATGATGTTCTGCCTTAAGAGGCAGAACTTGGAGCCATGGACTATGAACTGAAATCTTTGAAAACAGGAGCCAAATAAATCATCTTTAGTCATTTTTTGGTGTTTTGTATCAGTTACCATGGAAAGTGCATATATTTTGACCATATGTTTTTTAAAAAGTTTTCACTTTATGCTTTATTTTACTGGAGAGAAATGATTGGTGTGAAAGAAAACTTGGCTAATATTAACATAGACACAGATCTATCAAGAAAGAGTTCCTAATATTTATTCATTTATTGAATATTCATTACTTAACTTTTACCTTATGTCCATGAAGTTTTTATTTGCATGTATATACCATGTGCATGCAGCTCCTGTGGAGGCCAGAAGAGAGTGTTGGATCCCTTGGAACTAGAGTTACATATGGTTGTGAGTCAACATGTAGGTACTAGGAACTGAACCCAGGTAGGTGTTCTGGCAGAGACGACAGTGCTTTTAACTCTCCAGCCATTTCTCAAGCCCCAAGTTTCCTATTCTTCTATAGCTAATGGTACGGTTTAGTATGGGAGGTAATGGATAATAAAACAAGAAAATGTTAGATAATGCAAAGTGTTAAAGTAAAAGGCACAAAGTGTTATGATATAGAGTAATATTACTTGGTGATATTAAGCTGAGAACTCAGCCAAGTAAAATATGTAAAGAAAATAATTTATAGATGAAATACAAGTAAGCTACATCAGTGGGATAGACAGCCATTGTGATTAAAGTACAGTGATAAAGAAGGAGTGCTATGCAATGCAACGGGCAGGGATGGATCATATGGTGACTAGTTATGTATAATAAAGTGTTTCACTTTTATTCAGAGAGTAATAGTGCAAACTATTTAATCCCTTTTGGGAAACTCAGTGATCTAACTTATATTTTAAAAGAACAACCCTGGTTGTACTGGTAAGATGGTTCACAAAAATGTTCAGGGACAACTTCCAGGATGCTATGGTGGTAAAGCAGTCAAGAGAAATAACGAAAATCAATGTTTCACATCCTAAAAGAGAGAGACAGAGAGACAGACAGAAAGCGTCACAGAGAGAGGAGAACTAATTGGAATGTAGTGTTATTGGTGGATGTAGAAGAAAGTAGATGGAGATGGGATATGTTCCCAAGGAAGAACTAATGTGAAGATATAATAAACTGGATACAGTGCCAAAGGAAAGAAGAACTATCAACGAGGACTCAATTTGGGAACTTGTTTTCTGAGGTGAAAAAGAGTTTAAGAATCAGTTGTGTTAATGTGTGATCCAGGAATCCTTTTTTTGTTACCAAGTTTCAGATGCCAATTGAATATTCAAGTGATTAGGTCAGTTATGTAGTTGGATGTGTCAACTTTGAATTGAGAAATGTAGTTAATATGATGGAGATCAATGAATGTAGATGGTCTGCATAATGTCTATGAGGCCAAGTAAAATTTTTTTGTGTGAGAGTATATAAATGAAAAGAAAAGGTATCCTGGGACATAAAATAATAAGGAAAAGTGATGAGGAGAGCAAAGTGAGATAAGAAGGGACCCAGTGAATAATATGGTAATAAGGTAAAGAGAAAATGTGTTTCAAGACAGAGTAGAGGTGATTAATAAAGTTGAGTGTGGGCTAGTAGCTGAATAGGGTGAACAGTAGACTCTTCTACATAATTGGTAATATGGATGCCAGAAGAGCTCAGTGAAAGAATTTTGGTGGCACTTTTTATTAATATATGCTCATTAGGTGTGAGTTCAGAAACAGAAATAAGGAAGTGTAGCTAATGACTATTGTAGTTTGAATAAAAATGCCCCCCCCCGTATGGGGGGGCACTACTCATAAGGAGTGCCCCTACTGGGAGGTGTGGCCTTGTTGGAGTAGGTGTGGCCTTGTTAGAGGAAGTGTGTCACTGCAGGTAGGCTTTGGGATTTCAGAAGCCCAAGCCAGGCCAAGTGTCCCTCTTTCTTCCTGCTGCCTGTCTATTCGGATTGGCAAGGTGCTACCTCTCCAACACCATGTCTACCTGTGTGCTACCATGCTACCTGCTATGATGATAACAGACTAACCCTTTGAACTTTAAGCAGGCCCCAATTAAATGTTTCCCTTTATGTTTTCCTGTGTTCATGGTGTCTTTTCACAGCAATAAAACCCTAACTAAGACAACTATAGATAACACTTTGGTGATTTTCCTATTGCTAAAGAACAGAGAATTTGGGTAAGAATAGGAAGGACAATAGTCCTTGAGAAATTAAGTTTTTTTGTTTGTTTTATATACTGATAAAATTATTTATTAAAGTAGAGTAAATTAATGATGCAGGAGAGTGTAGGTTCCAGAACAGTAAGTATTACCAAAACAAAAAAACAAAAACAAAAAACCACCCAAACCAAAAATAATAGCAACAACAACCCCCCCAAACAACAACACCCCAACTTGACATTCGAAAATCCTTTAGCTAATTTTGCTATAAAATGACTACTATACCTGAAGTATAGTAACTGCCTTGCCCTGCTTTTAATACTATCAGTGTTAATGAGCTAGTGCTAAGGGGGCTAGCACTATTATTTGTGACCTTGTAAGATGATTTCAATTCAGATACAGGCATTATAGATAAATATTCACAACATTTAGGCTCTGTGATGTTTAACACGTGCAAACATGATTTTTTTCCTTATAAATTATAAATTTTAATAATAATATCAATTGTTACTATTGATGGGAAGGGGGGGAGGTCCTCCCCCATCAGCAGACTTGGAGGGAGTCAGGGAGGAGATGAGGGAGGGATGGGGAGAGTGGGAGGATTGAGGGAGGGCGCTACGGCTGGGATACAAAGTACATAACCTGTGATTAATATAAAAATAAATAAAGTACATAAGAAAAAGAAAATATGGACTATATACATATTAGGCAGAGTACTATGGGGAGTAGACTGGATAGAAAGTGTGTATAAAGTGAATTCACTAGAATGTCTTGCAATTGATAGGGGCCAATAATGGTGGCCATCTGTACATTGGAAAGGCTGAAAACCTGGTAGTTGCTCAGTCCATGAAGCAGGATGCCTGGGAAGTCCCAATCTGGAGGATTCCTCCTACGGGTGGTGGCAGTTGTAGCAGCAGTAGCAAGAAGAAGAGACACACCAGCAGATAAGCATCATTGCCTTTTCCTTGGACCTCTTAATATATTTGAGCTACCCATCTGGGAGCTATCCACTGTGGAAGGATCTTCTCAGTTAATCCTTCTTGGAAATGTCCTCACAGACCTTCCCAGAGGCTTTTCTCTTAGTGATGTTAGATCCTGCCACACTGACAATCAAGGTGAACCACCAGAGACTAGTAAGTAGTCTACATAGTTATAATTTAACCAGAACACCTTCCCTCCAAATTTGATTAAGAAACACTTTAGGTCTTCCTTCCCTTTACAACCCCAGCTATAAGGCACACTGAAAGGCCTATGACACAAATTTGAGTTATTGTGTCTGGGTAATTTCCATGTCTCATTTATATTCGGAAGGGTGATAGATCCTGGTTGGTAGAATGATTGGTGGAGAGAAAAGAGGAGTATAGGCAGTGAGGGAAAACAGCACATGCCATTTGCATGGTTTAAAGGAATGCTACATCCCAGAAAAAAAGCTAGATGGGACAGGGAGGTAAAGATAAGGTGACAGAAATTGAGGAATTGAAGTACACAGTAAGTTTTCTTTAGCTGTTAGTCTTTTCAATGAACTCTGGGTAAATCTGAAGGACAGCAAGCCAATTACACAGCTGGTCTTCCCTGATGTTTCCATTTGTCTTCTTTTGCCATGGTAGATTCTCAGTCACCATGGGCTAGGTGATCTCCAGTCTCCTGCCCTCAGACTTAAGAGTCTATGGGCAGACCAAATGGACCATTCATTTGCAAGCTTAGTGATATAAATCAAGTCTGGGAAAAATCCATTTTGTTGTGGTCATGGTGTCAACTCCTATTATTTCAGTTCAGCATGGACTCATATATAAATCTCCTTTAAGGAACCAAAAAAGAGCTATGTGAAATAACATTTCTAAGCAGCATGGTCACTTGCTTCTATTAATAATTACTACTTGCAAAGCCTGGAAGTGCTTAAGATGTTCATAGTTTTTCAACGATTGACTGGTTCCTTTATTTATACATATAAGAAAAAAGCCAAGTGGGGAGAGGAAATCATCTGTTGCTGCCGAAATGTGAAAGTCACATTTTTGGCACTGTTCCCTGGCTGATGTCATTCTAGGCAATGTGCTAAAGGCCATGATTTTCCAGAGGGAATATATACGTGCACACTTGCGTGCTTGCGTATGCATGTATGTGTTCGTAGTCAGCTGTTTGTGGGCACTTATTGCCCCTCTAAAGTCAGGCCAATCAAAACCAATCCAGGCCTTTTCCTGCCTGGTTTGACAATATAAGGCCATATGCACTGTGAAGCATCATTCCAAAAGTTTTGCTGGTCACTGTGTCTGGCCACACCCGGCACCCTCTTATGCCTTCTAAGTTGTCTTTTCAGGAGCCTCTTAGTTGCTTGCCCTCTGCACAGTTAGCTGGGAAGTTTGGGGTTTTTTTTTTTTTGCTTGTTTTGTTTTGTTTTTTCCTGCTGTGAGGAACCACTAAGAGCTTACACACACACACACACACACACACACACACACACACACACACACACACACACACACACACACGCCATCCCTGAGCTGGTTTCTAAGGTATGCCACAGCACAGTTAGTGCTTACATCCCGCTGTCCTTATTCCCTCTTCTTGAATGGTTCTGGATCACAGTGGACAATGGACCCACTGCTGTTGGGGAACAGTTCCTGCCCCTGCCTCTTTTTCCTTTGCTTACTCTGCTCTCTGTGCTCCAATGTGAGTAAAATTGTTCAGATACCCTTTCAGATCCACTTGCCAGCCTTAAGGGTTTCACTTGGGTTTAACTGGCATTTAAAAAAGAGGTTGTTGAGCTACCATTTGCTACATTCAAGCAGGGGTTCTGGGTTATATACATACATGGTCCTTGGTTGGAGAAACAGTCTCATAAAAGACCTGTATGCCCTGATATATTTGGTCCTTGCAGAGCTCCTGTCCTCTCCAGATCATACTAACTCCCCTTTCCTTGTATGATTCCCTGCACTCTGCCAAAGTGTTGGTTCAAGTGGGTACCCTAGTAAGGGGAACAAGGACTATTTCTGAGATGAACTCAATGGCTGGCTCTTTGATCTCCCCACCCTGCCAGGGAGGAGCAGCCCTGCTAGGCCACAGAGGAAGACAACCTGTCCTGAAGATACCTGATAAGCTAGGGTCAGATGGAAGGGGAGGAGGTCCTCCCCTATCAGTGGACTTAGAAAGGGGCAGGGAGGAGATGAGGGAGAGAGGGTGGAATAGGGAGGGAATGAGAGAGGGGGCTATGGCTGGGATACAAAGTACATAACCTGTGATTAATATAAAATAAAAATGTAAAAAAAAGAGGTTGTTGCACTTTTTAAAATGTATTTATTTTTATTACAGTTCATTCACTTTGTGTCCCAGCTGTAGCCTCTCCCTCGTCCCCTCCCAACCCCACCCTTCCTCCCTCTTCTCCTCCCTGCCCCTCTCCCCATTCCACTGAGAGGGGAGGTCTTCCTCCCCTTCCATCTGACCCTAGTCTATCAGGTCTCATCAGGACTGGCTGCACTGTCTTCCTCTGTGGCCTGGTAAAGCTGTTCCTCCCTCAGAGGGAGGTGATCAAAGAGTCAGCCACTCAGTGTATGTCCAAGACAGTACCTAGGGAGAAAACAGGAAAAAGGACAAGAGCCTACCACAGAGGGTCTCTGAAAGACTATACCCAGCATGGTATCTAAGTAGATGCTGAGACTCATAGCCAAACTTTGGGCAGAGTGCAGGGAATCTTATGAAAGAAGGGGAAATATTAAGACCTGGAGGGGACAGGAACTCCACAAGGAGAGCAACAGAACCAAAAAATCTGGGCACAGGGGTCTTTTCTGAGACTGATACTTCAACAAAGGACCACATATGGAGATAACCTAGAATCCCTGCACAGATGTAGCAGCTCAGTCTCCATGGTTGTTATATTTTCCTTGAAGGAATTGGCTAGAATCTCAGTCTGGATCACAGCAGGTTCTACCTAGGTGCTCCTTGTTCCTTCTTCCCACTCAACACAGAGGAATTCACTCCTGTTCCTACCTCATGCCTTTGCTCTCACCATAGTGAAATCTGTTGTGTCATCAGTAGCTCTTTATTGAACCCTCATCTGCTTCAGTTATCTCTGCATGTGTGTGCGTGCGTGCGTGTGTGTGTGTGTGTGTGTGTGTGTGTGTGTGTATGTGTGTGTGTTTCAAGACAGGGTTTCACTCTGTATCATAGACTGATTTTCAACACTTTTTGTAGTCTATACTGGCTTCAGACTCATTATCCTTCTGCTTCTATTATCAAAGTTTTCAAACTACAGATGTGTACCACTTGACTTTTTACATGGTTTTACTTTCTCCCTCCATTAATTAGTTAATTCATTCACTCACTTTACATCCTGATTGAAACCCCTCTTCTTTCCTCCCAGTCCCCCCCCACACACACACCTTCCATCATTCTCCTCAGAGTAAAAACATGCCCTGGCACATTAACTTGCTGCAGGACTAGGTCCATTCTCTCCCACTAAGGCCAGACAAGGGGAGTGGCATCCAAAGGCAGGTATCATAGTCAGAAACAGCCTCTGTTACAGTTGCTGGGGGACCCACATGAAGACCAAGCTGCACATCTGTTATATGTATGCTCTTTGATTGGGTACCACTTGAATTTTTAAGGCCTCTGAGACTTCAATTTTTATTCCCCTTGATCCCAAGACTCATTCATTACCACATCAAGAACAGAAGCTCAGAATAGGGACCTGAGAAGTACTTTTCCTAGATGGTTATCAGTAGGGTACAGTAGGGTTATATACAAATAAGTTAATTTATTTGTGTTTTAGAAATATCCTAAAATGTCCATGGCTACACAAGTGGTTACTCATAGGAATACTAGCAGGACTCTCAGCTAAGCTCTAGGGCTCATTCTGTTAGCTTGCTTTGTAGCCTTGATGAATCTATTTCTCCCCTCTATCTCCTGTGATATTACGTTCCTTTTCTATGTCTTAGTTCTTAATTTTCTTGTCCCCAAAGTCATAAGTTAGCTGGTAGGTCTCCATTTCTGGGCCTTACTGAAGGGATAGAGGCATAGAAGCTCTGTCCATTTGCTGGAGTGGCATGCAGATAGCAAAAGTGATGGAACCTGTAGTAGGCGCTGAAACTTTGGGGGCTTGTTATTGCTTTGGAAACAGACACCCCAATGTCCTCTTATTTTTTTCAGTTAGTTACATCATTTCTTCCTTCCCTTTCCTCCCTCCAAACTCTCCCATATACTCTTTGCTGCTCTCCTTCAAAATCATGCCCCCTTTTTTATTCATTACCAAATATATGCAAATTAATTTTGTATGTATATGTACATATATATATATATATATATATTCCTAAATGTAATATTCCTGCTCCGTCTGTATAATGTTACTGTTATGTGTGTTTTCAGGGCTGACCATTTGGTTTTGGATAACCGATTTGTGTGTTCTTTTCTGGGGAAAATTATTTCTCCCATGCTCAGAATTTCTTAGTTGCCTGTAAATCCTCTTCTTTTTGAATATGATTCTTCTGAAGTCTGAAATGAGGGTAGGGGAAACTTTCATAGATGTTTGAGTAATTTGAGTCTGGAACATAGTTCTTTTGAACCCAAGGCCAGTATTTTCTGTACACTCATACTGTCTCATTGAGCTGGGTATATTGTGGCCAGGGAAGCTCAAAAGCTTTGGGGTCTGTTAGAAGTAGAGTACAATTGCAATGTGGGACAGAGTGTTTACAGATGGTCATTACGAAGGAGGAGAGCCTGGGGTTTTGAGTGAAGGGGGAAGATCCATTTGCCTCCCCAGATCACAGTTGGATATTTCAGAGATTTCCTTAGGGCTAAATCTCTAGGTGAATGTGCTCACAGGGAGGATTTATTCCTACTCTTGTTTTCTAATTGCTTCCTGGTCATGTTGACTCTCATCTCTTGCTTCCATTCCTAGCTTTCTAGGTTCTACTTAAAAACAGAATTAATCTCTAGATTGACTTACCTCCTTTTTCAATACCCTCATAGTTACTTTTAAAGGAACAAAACATCCCACAAACCATTTTTGCATTTGCTTTTAATTTCATGCTACTTTAGAGATTAATTGAATTTGTGCTCTCACAGAATGCTCTGGTGGGGAAAGGAGATAGCTAAAGGGCAACTTCTTTCCTCTTTAAGATGAATTTGGTTAGTGTGGTACAGGAGACTTCTCACTCATCACTGCATTTACCAGATTCATCTATTTTTTGGGTGGTTCATGTGGTCTCCAAGCAGTTGGTGCCTCTTCCCTATAGGTATTTGGAAGATAAAGGAGGCATGGAGTTTAGTTTTTGATATGATGAATTTGAGAGTTCTTTGGCAATTGAGTGGAGACGTTAAATATGTAACTGGATATATTAGTCTGGAATTTGAGAAATAGGTGTGGCTGGAAATATAATTTGGGAGTCTTTGGCAAACAGATGTCACTTTAAGCCATTGGAGCTGATGAGATAAATGTGACACTAAGTGTACAGAGGAGATAATTATGTTAAACTTCTCGGGCCATAATTTTCCAAGGAGTTGGGATGCAGTGAAGACTGGACTCATCTTCTGAGAAGCAGTTTTGCAACCCCCTCCCTCCTGCCGCTGGATTGGCATTCATGGTATATTGGAACAAGCTAGGCACTGGTTCATTATGTATGAAAGGGAAAGTCACCCACATATTTGGGTCACAGTGTTTTTATGTGTATGAAATAAATGGGATAATGTTAAATTATGGCCTGTCTTAAAAAATGTATTAGTGGAACTGGCAAAGTCCTACTAGTACGTGCTGTTAGGATGACAGGTATGCAAACACACTTTGTGAAGGATAAACTCTATGTAGATAATAACTACCATTATTATGGTTATCACCAACTTTGTTTGTGGAATGTTGACATGTAAATTCTCACGAAGTCATGTACTGTTAACATTTACTGGGGAGCCAAGAGCAAGCATTCACATATTTACTCTAGATAGGATGTCAGTAACAGATTGAAGAGTTGTTTTCACCCAAGACTCTCTTGGTGAGCCAGTGAGTTTAATTGAAATTATTTCCAGGAGCGTGAGTGAGCTATTACAGGAGTTAGAAGTGTGTATACCATACCTAAAACTGTCCCTCAGCCCAGAAACCTTATAGGAGGGAATGGTACCTTGTGTGTGCCTAGTGTGTTGACTCACTGATGCTCATATGTTGTCTCTTGATCTCTCCATCCACTCCATTAAGGAGTTCAATTGGGCCCAGTCTTTTGCATCTTTCTCTCCCTCTCAGGAAATCATAGTTGATCTGTGATTCAGGATTTCAATGGCTATGCCATAGTGGGAAGACAGTTGTATGACACCTGTTGAATCAGCACATTGCTTTCCTATCTGGCACTGGCTTTGGGTGACTCTGTGAATCTGTCTCTTCTCTAATCTGGTCCTCAGTTCTCACTTATCATAGTGGGGATCTCTGGTTACTCCTGCCACTGAGTTTTTAATATTTTCAAAAACCAGAGCAGCTGATTTTAGAAAAGAAATAGATGTATCTTATCTGTTAGGTGGGAAGGCATAGAGATACAGGTAATCTTAGAGACATCAGTTGAGCCACTTTTAGAACTCAGGACATCAAGAAATGCAGTTTGATCCTAACTGAACTCTCAAAGTCCTTTTCAGTCTGACATATGGGATTTTGAGGGTTCTAAAGTTCAAGGGACAGCATCCTTTACCTATATATAAAAGAAGCAGATAGTCAATGTATTATGCTTCATGGTCTACTATGGTTTATTGTTGCTACAGGCACCATCAACTTTCCGTTTGGTTTCTGAAATCCTACCAAATATCTCAAAAGGCTTTCTCAGATAATCTGAGGTACAAACAACAGGCCACCGACAGAGTTCCACCTGTCATCCATAGGTTGCTAAATCTGGTACAATCTGTAGTGTCACTACTGCATAGGCTTCTTGCACATGTGATATGATGTATGGTGGGAAAAATACATATAGGGCATCCTCTGTTTCCCACAGGACTTGTATATGGCTTTTATTTTCCAGGGTTCTCTTGAATGTGGGTATGCACAGGTCAGAGGTGGAATCTGAACCTTAGTCTCATCTGGATCTCTGCTTGAAGCAATCTAGGCACCTCAACAGCTCCCTTGGTTGTACTAGGCCTTTCCATCTACATCTAGCCTCAGGGAAGGCACAGATAGTAACAGTGACCACTGCTGGCCCCAGTCCAAGAAGGGTGGCTCTTTGTTGGAGACACAGATGGGAGAGAGGGTAGAGGCAAGGAGGATCATCTAAACATGAGTCCAGGCAGTGAGGAGAAGAACCCTAACTGGGATCAGATGTCTCTGTGGAGCAATAACACTGCTACCTGGTTATGAACATCCTAACTGTGCCAGACCCAAAGGTATTTCCCAGACAAGGGTTAATTCATTTTCACTGCACTCTTGGGCAGGAAGAATTAAGGGGAACCATTTTAGCTGGGATGGTGAAGAAAGTGCTGTGGCTTAGGAGTCAGGAGCCACAGCTTGGTCACTGTCTTCTGGGGTAACCTTAGACAAGTCTTCGTTTCTTGCTGGGCCTCATTTCCTTCATTTAGGAAGTGGTGAGATCAGACTAGGTGAGCAGATCATGAAATATGATGATCATCAGCAATATCACTTGGGAATCCAGAAATGCCAGTTCTCAGGCATCATCCTAGGTCCCTCAAGCCAGGCATTGCAGGGAGTCATGGCAAAAGAAATCATTGGATGGGAATGATCTGAAGTCTTTCTGGTTCTGACTCTCTGACTGTATGCAATAATGGAGAGAGAACATATTTTAAATGGTGTTTATTTATTTCAACGATGGTGGTGGTAGTGAAGATAACCATAAGATGATGCTTTATTGTATGTATCACCCAGTAAGCCCTTCACTTCTCATTGCCTATAAAGTTTCTGTCAAATCCTGGAAGACAGCTTCAGGAACTTATGTGACATTAGTAGATAAGTTAGGTAAGTCACACTGTTCTAGATGGTTGACAAAGAAATCACAGAGTGACTCTTATAAGGAAGCAGAGACTAGACATAGCCATCATTAGAGAAAACAGGTTGAAGAAAAGCTCATTGGGCCAGGAGGTTGTGGCCTAGTCCTCCAGTGGAAAGAAGTACTAATGTTAGAGTGTGCTGAGTATCAGTCTCAG
Organism: Pachyuromys duprasi; assembly: GCA_028658305.1. Taxonomy (NCBI): domain Eukaryota; kingdom Metazoa; phylum Chordata; class Mammalia; order Rodentia; family Muridae; genus Pachyuromys; species Pachyuromys duprasi. Next base: position 76,271,512 of record CM053742.1, read on the forward strand.
AAAAGAGTCCTGTGCCCAGATATTTTGGTTCTGTTGCTTTAATTGTAGAGCTCCTGTCCCCTCCATATCTTTCTATCTCCCCTTTCTTTTATAAGATTCCCTGCACTCTGCCCAAAGTTTGGCTATGAGTCTCAGCATCTGCTTTAATACCCTGCTGGGTAGAGTCTTTCAGAGGCCCTCTGTGGTAGGCTCTTGTCCTGTTCCCTGTTTTCTCTCTCTTCTGATGTCCATCCTCTCCCTTTCTGAATCAGGATTGATCATCTTACCCAGGGTCTTCCTTCTTGCTTAGCTTCTTTAGGTGTATGGATTTTATCCTACACTTATATCTAATATCCACTTATAAGTGCGTATATACCATGTATGTCTTGCTGCTTCTGGGATCCCTCTCTCAGGATGCTCTTTTCTAGTTCCCACCATTTGCCTGAAATTTTCATGATTTCTTTGTTTTTAATTGCTGAGTACTATTCCATTGTGTAAATGTACCACGATTTCTGCATCCATTCCTCAGTTAAGGGGATGTCTAGGTTGTTTCCAGATTCTGGCTATTATGTACAAAGTTGCTACAAACATGGTTGAGCAAATTTCCTTGTTGTATACTTGAGCATGTTTTAGATATATGCCTAGGAGTGGTATAGCTGGATCTTGAATTAGCAGTATTCCTAATTTTCTGAGAATGTGCCAGACTGATTTCCAAAGTGGTTGTACAAGTTTATAGTCCCATGAGCAATGGAGGATGGTTCCCCTTTTTCCACATCCTTTCCAACATGTGTTGTCACTTGAGTTTTTGATCTTAGCCATTCTCATGGGTGTAGAGTGAAACCCCAGAGCAGACTTGCACATTTTCCAGGAAGGTAAAATGACTTTAAGAGACAAGAACATGAAGAAAAATCAAAAGCTGAATAATTGGCAGGTAACGTTAGCTTGCTCAACATTAAAACCGGAGGGATTTTCATTTATGTAGGATTCTGGGTGAGTTTATATATGTCTACTTAAGTTATAACTTAAGTAATGTGATTTTCAGTCTGGAAAGCAGAACAGAAAGGAAGTGAAGATGGGTGACAATATAGAGAGGATCTAGACTATGTCCTAGTATTTATAAACTCGTATGTGCTGCAATTATGATTAAAGAATAAGAAGCTATAAATTTGACAAGAAGTGGGAGGGACATAGAAAGAATTGGAGGACGAAGAGGGAGAATCATGTAAATACAGCACTGAGACTTGAAATTCTCAAAAAGAATTAAAAAATTAAAATGTAAGCCATTCAAAGGAATGAGATAGGTCAATGGGGTAAAGCACTCACTATGCAAGTGTGAGGATGAGTTTGGTTCCCCAGGACCCATGTAAATTTGGTTACACTATGTTTGTGACTCCAACATTCCTATAATGAGATGAGAGGTGGAGGCTGGAAGCTCACGGCTAGCTTGTTTGACATATGAAGTGGTAAACAAGAGAGACTTTCTCAAAGTAGAAGGCAAGGACCTATATTCAACATTGTTGTCTACTCACACATGCAAGCACACAGAGACATTAAAAATACCTATCCTTTAATTTACCAGCAAATAAATTTGATACACTTTGCAAGTAATTGCACCATTTTAGACATTATGGTTAAATACATGATTTAGATAAGATGACCAAGAAATTTAATGGAGGAGCTGGGACTAGAACCAGTTCTCTGGACTCATAGTGCCGTCTGTTCTCCATGTAATGCACGTTCTCTCTGTGGCTTCTGGAACAGAGACATTTAGCCAAAACACAGATGGCATTCATTTAGGGCACAGCTGGAAGCAGGCTAGAGCAAGATGATTCAGAATCTGGAATGCCAGGTTGAAGCTTTTGGTCCTGTTGGGAATGGGATGTTGCTGAAGAGTTCTGGAGCTAAGTTGTGGCATGACTTGTAATTTAGTAGGCTACTGTAGTAGGGCAGTGCAATGAATCCTGCTGGAGTGAAATGGGGTAGTGCTTGAAGGGAGCAAAGCACTAAGAAGAAACCTTTGCAACAGGGTTCAAGTGCTCCAGAGCCACTGCTCTTTCCATGCCAAGAGTGTTTTTAATGGAAGAGCTGACTTAGCTTAACAACCCAGCATTTCCTCTGGGATTTTAGCCATTAGTGCTGATGCTGTTTGGGACCTGGAGACATTCTGACCCCGGATGTGGCAAAGCTCAACCTAGTCTCTTCTCACAGAAGTCATAGTGAACGTCCACTGCTGTTCTCTGCTGTCTGGATTTCTTCTGCACTTGGGTGTCTATGTGTTCTAGTCCCAGGACCTACAGTTTAGAGAGAACTTGGATATTCTTTCCTCTCCTCTCACAAAGCCCCAGCTCTAGGGAGACTCCTTGTATATGTCGCCAGGTCAGTTGTATCACCTAGTCTGTTCCTAAAATCCTAGCTACAAGAAAGGGCCTTACAGTTTACAACTTTCAAAGCTCTCTTGTACCCATTATCTCATTTGTTTCATACAAAAGTTTAAAAGACATGTCGCTATACTCTCAGGCATCTGAAAACTTGGTCCCTAGTTGGTGAGTTTGAGTAGGAGGTGTGGCGTTATGAGAGGAAGCATGTCACTGTGGCTGGGGTTTCAAAAGCCATGTGCCATTTCCAGTGTATCCTCTCTGCTTTCTGCTTGTTACCTGGCTCTCTGCAGCACTTTCCTGTAGTGATGGTGACAGACTCTTAAACCCCTTGGAACTGTAAGCTCAAATAAACCCTTTATCTGCAAGTTGCTCATATTTGGTATTTTATTACAGCAAAAGTAACTAATATGTTTTATGAAGTAAGTAGGGTTTATTATCCTTGTGGATTAACATGATGAAACTGAAGGCCAGTGTAGAGGAAAAAAGTTTTCAGGCAGTCAGTGAGTGACACAACCTACTTCTACTTGTTTCTAGGTAATAATAGTCCATGCTTCCACTTATACAACAGCTAGGGTAAGCATGGTCATTCAACTTTTAAAGGAAATATTTGAATTGTGTGTGTGAGAGTGTATGCATGCATTAAGGTACTTACAGAGGCCAGAAGAAGGTATCAAATTCTGAAGCTGGAGTTACAGGTGGTTGTGAGCTACTCCTTCCACCTGTGTGCTGGCTGGAACTAATGTGCTTTTAACTGCGGACTACCTCCAACTCTCCATCCCCAAGGATGGCCACTTTTATGAGCATACTGAGAATCTCACATTTCAGAGAGGGTCCAGGCTGCTGTATGGAAGGAGAAAATCAGGAGACCAGATTTCACTTCCAGACCAAAGTCCCTTCTTTAATGAAGTTGTCCTCCACCTCCAATCTTGGTGGTAAGTCGCTTGGCCATGTCTGATACCAGTGGCACTCTGACTTAGAATGACTCACCACTATCCACAGCCTTTCAGGCTGTCTTTTGGTCATCCTTTTTTCTTACCTTAGGTAGCTAAAACAAAGATGTATCCAGTCACTTACTCTTGTGCTACCCTAAGTAGCAATACCCACAGCCCCAGATGTTCCTTGGACAAGAATATAAGAAGCCACTCATTTTCTCTGTGACCGGGTCAGCACTACATCCAGCAGCCTTTAAAATGTGGATGGCACAGCTTCTTTGGCTGAAGCTGCTTTAGCCAAACCTTTCCAGTACTCTGACTAGGTCTTCAGAATGAGCCAAAGGCAACACCAGCCAGAGTAGCATCAACCCAGCTTTCAGAGTTCATACAATGTCATGCTGTCTAGATTTTCATCATGAATGTTCCCGAGACTCAAATGCAAAGGGAATTGGGTTGATTTCAACTGGAAAATATTCTTGCCATCTCAACATTCTCTGGAATAACCTGCTTGCCTCCTCCCTTAAATGTGTTACTTTTCCAAGGCTCAAGCTCCAGGGATCTAGAGGGGAAAAGGAGGAGGTGGGGACCAGATTCTGTATTGCACCCCCAAGGCCTGGCTGATGCTTGTATTTTTCAGGCTTAGAATTGAGCCTCTGGGGCTGGGGTGGAGAGATGGGGGAGAGGAGTTCATAGAACCAGCTGCTGCTGGGTGGATCCTTGCATGCAGCTGGTTGCATTTCTTTCATTGACCAGCTTTCAAGAGGAAGAGATCATCTTCTGATGAAGAAGCATGTTCCCTTAGAGATTCTAGCTGGTATGCAGGGGGTAGGGACAGAAGACCTGGGTTTTGTTTTAGATCTGCTGCTAATGTGCACTGTGCACTTAGGCAAGTCACTCATTACTTTTTTTGTGTCTTACCTTCTTCCATTTATAGTGGAGTTCCTGATATCTGTTGTTCACATCGGTGATGTAACAGTAAGATAGGGGACTTGATGAATATGCTAACAAAAATGAAGTGACACTAGACTATCTTACTATTTGTCTTAGTTACTTTTCTACTGCTATAAAGAGATACCAAGACCATGTCAATATACAAAATAAAGCATTTAACTGGGGGCTTGCTTACAGTTGCACAGAATAGGCCATTGACCATCACGGTGAGGAGCATGGCAGCAGGCAGGAGGGCAGGCATGGTGCCGGAGCTATAGATAGCTAAGAGCTTACATTCTGATCTACACATCAGAGGCTGAGAGAGGTAAATACTGGGCCTGGCACGGGCATTTTGAAACGTCAAAGAATTAAAAAACAAACAAACAAACAAACAACAGCCTAAGCATTAAAAGGTGAGCCTATGAGGGCCATTCAAACCGCCATAGCATTTGCCACCAGACTCAGTAACTCTTCCTTTCTGTTGTCATGTGGGACTTACATGGCCAGAAGGCCAGAGGAAAATCACAGCATAAACAGGTTAAGTTGACATGAAAGTGGAGATACTCAAATTTCTGGTCCCAGGAATGTTGACAACTAAGCAGAAGCAAACTTGTCTGATAGATACAGGGAAACTAGATCAGAGATGTCATCTGGGTGGCATGAAGCAGGGGGTATCAAGGACTTTTTTTTCTCATTTGCACATTGGACTGGTGGTAATCTTAACCTTTTTTGCAATGAATTTAAACCCTTGGGTAATCCTTGTTTCATAGCCCCATGGAAAAAGTATTCACAGCCATTTTATCACTTGAGTCTTCCTAGCACTGTAGGAAACATTAGAAAAGTTATTGCAGCCATCTTTCTCACAGAAACTGAGGATCAGCTAAGCAAAGTGATGGGAAAGTAACCCTAGCTATTAGAAGATATTGTCAGCTAACAGTAGAGAAAGATGTGGGCATCATGCTTCACTCTTGATTGTAAATTAGCTGTCAAGTATTGATGCTTCTTATCTCTTATTCTCAGCCAGCTTCTCACCATCACCATTCTCATGGTAGCCCCAGACCTCGAGTGCATATTTCTCTCTATTCTATGTGGTCTTTTCTGTGTGCAAAGCCAAGTTTGGCATGTTGCAGTTTAAAACTCCCAACTGTCCCTTAGGCTCAACAGCAGGCTCTTGTATCTGGATCCATATGCTCGGTTCAGCACAGCTCTCTAGTATATCTTTTTCCCCTTTTCCTTGCATTTTTCCCTCTTCAATAACTGAACAACACCTGGTCTTTGGAGACTAGTGTATTGTTTCTGACTCTGAGGAGTGCACATGCTTTTCCCTTTGACCACTGTACTCCATTCTGCACTGCACTTGGCAAAGTCCTACTTCTTTTAGCTCTATCTCTAGCAATGGCTTTTAGGGGAGTGTTCCCCTGATCTCTCTCCCCACCAAGATTGGGTTAGCTCCCCCACACACACCAAGATTGGGTTAGCTCCCCCACACACACCAAGATTGGGTTAGCTCCCCCACACACATCTTTTTTCCCCCAAATTTTCTTTATACCCAAGTCTTACCTGTTAATTTAGCTGCTACTACCAACATTATAATTATTTGTTCATTTTTTTTTCCATGAGATTCCTAGTTTCTTAAGATCAAGAACTAAGCCAATACCTAACACACAGAGCTTGGCACATAATGGATGTTTACAAATATTTCATAGTTTAGTTGATTAGTTGAATGGATGGATGGATGGATGGAAGAATAAGTGATATGTCCTAAGTCAGCTATTTGGAAGTAACATACTTGAATGCAAAGATAGTAATTTTAATAGCTTTCAGGTTACCATATAAGTGAATCTGTAAAGGCATTATTATCACTAGATATAGATCTATATTCTAAAGTGTCTTGCTATGCAGCTCAGACTGCCTAAGGCCATGCTCTAACTTGTTATGCTCCAGTTTCTGCTTCCCAAGTGTCAGAATTACATCCTGTGCCATGACATCTATCACAGGTCCTTAATTTCGGAGGAAGGGTCCTAGCACCTGCTGTGTATCAGGGATACTGGCTAGCAATCTGTTTCCAAATGCACTAATTCATTTATTCCTTCATTTGTTTTATCTTATATATCAACTCCATGATGATAGAAAATATTATTATATTTATGGATTTGGAAATAGAAGATCAGAGAGGCAAAATCACTTTGCCAAGACCATACAACCTCTTAGTAGTGGAGCTGGGATTTGAACCTAGGCTTATATGACAACAAAATACACCTATTATACTGTGTTGACTCAGACCATAGATACTTGAAAATAGGACCTTAAGTCTCCCCATTATAAGGTGCACAAGAACAGATTTTGTGCACCATTTTGAAAATATTATGAAAGTTTATAGGTTTTTCAGGAACTTATAGATATCCAGAATAAAATAATTAGGAAGCACTTTCATTGTGTTCATTGTATATGGTATTGTGTTACATAAAGGCACATACACACCAGTGTACACTGTAAACTCTCTATCTTAGCCTTTCTTCATGTTCTCCTTTTCCATTGGCCTCCTTTGTTTGCCTAGACAGTTTTACTCTCACTTTTGTGCCTTAATGACATACATGATCTTATGTATCTATAGAAAATGTAGAAAACACAAATTATAGAAAACATGCAGTAATATTTTTGTTCTCAGACTGTCTTAATTTATTTAATTTGATTACTTCCAGCGGTATCCTTTTTTTTTTTTCAGTAAGCACCATAATATCATTCTTTTTTATACCTGAAAAATTCGATTGTTTATCTACCATGTTTTCTCCATCTCTCCTTTTATTATTGGGTAACCACACTGGTTTCATAACTTAGCTGTTGTGAACAGTGCTGTGATAACCATTGATGTGCAGGTATCTCTGTGACATGATGACGTGGAGCCCTTTAGGTAAGTATCGAGGAGTGGTATAGCATGGCCATATAGTAGATATATTGTTAGTGTTTTGAAGAAGCACTATACTGATTTTCAGAGTAGCTGGATTAGTTTATATTCACATCTGTAGTGTACAAAGGTTCTCTTGTATCCACATTTTGTCAGTATTTCTTGTTTTCTTAATGATTGCTGTTCTGACTGGGGTGATATTAAATTTCAATTTTCATTTCTCTGATGGCTGAACTTTTTTCATATTTTTATTGGATATCTGTATTTCATCTCTTGAGAGCACTCTGGCATATTATTAGCTTATTATTGATTGGTTTGTTTGATTTCTTGTTGATTTTTTTTTACTTCTTTGTATATTTCAGTCAGGGTTCTCTAAAGGAACAAAACTGAATGAATGAACACACGCACATGCAAGCACACACACACATGCAAGCACACACACACACAATTGGAATTGTTTACAGGCTGTGGCCCAGCTAATCCAACAATAGCTGTCTATCAATGGACTGTCTAAGAATCCAGTAGTTGTTCAGTCCACATAGATGGATGTCTCAGCTAGGCTTCAATATATGCCAGAATTCCAAAGAAGTAGACTCTAAATCAATTGAAGAAACAGATTTGTCAGCAAGAGTGGGGGCAAGCAGGTAAAGAGAGCAAGCTTCCTTTTTCCATGTCCTTTATATAGTCTGTCATCAGAAAATGTGGCCCAAATTAAGAATGGATCTTCCCACCTCGAGATCTGGATTAAAACTGTGTCATCCTACTTCAAATGATTTAAATAAGAAAAAAAATTCAACAAGTCTATCCAGCCACTTGTGTTTCAGTTAATTCCAGATGTAGTCAAGCTGACAACTAAGAATAGCCATCACAATATTCTAGATATGCCTCCTGTCAGATTTGTAGTAAAGGTGTTCTCGCATTCTGCAGTCAGTCTCTTCTTTTGATTCTTCATTTGATTGTTTCCTGTGCTGTGCAGAAACTTTTAATTTCATGAGGTTTCATTTGTCAGCTTTTAGAATTATTTCGCAAGTAACTGGAGTCCCCAGAGTAGAGTATATTTTTCTTCAGTAGCTGGAATGGACATTTGTAACTAGGACTAATAAAGAGAAAAGCTGGTGTGCAGAAATAGCAAATCAAAACACTGTTGAAGATGCAGCTGAAAAGAATAGTTTGGGGCTGTTCCCCTGACAGCATGCCTAAGACGAGGTTCACTGTTGTTTAATAATACTTCTAGGTTGTATTCCACATTGCAACAATTTATAGGCTACTTTTCTCACTCCTAGTCTATATGAAACTTAGATCTTCACTATTCAATAGACAACAAAATCACATATTTAAATATGCTATGTTACTTGGACCACATAACAGGTATCTTAAAGATTTCTCAATTACTAAAACCATGACACAAATAGTGAGACATAATGTTACTGTGCTTATGATATTTTTCTGAGGAGAGTAGTTGTCTCAGAGATCTATGATTATGTTAGGGGTTAGGTAATAGAAAAATTAGGCTTGTAAAATGTTCACAGGTTTTAATGTTATTTCCTTTGTGAACTATAGCCTGATTGTTCAATATTATGTCTCCTCTTCTGCACTAAAGAACACTTTAAGTTAGCTACAAGGCTGTGTAGTTTGAATTTTTCCAAACCTCCCTGACATCTAGATATGATGGCTTGACTAGATTTTGCCCAGTATAAGAGGTTGGTATAATTTGGGGGATGTGTTTTGTCACTTTTTCCATTTATTTTCCCTGTATCCAATTTGGACCATGAATAAGAAGGTACATGCTGCAAATGGCAGAACAAAATTGGAAACTGTGTTCTCAATAGTATTGTCACTACTCAGTTCATTCAAGGTTTGCTGAGTGAAGAGCACTGAACATCTGAAGGTACTGAGGGCAGGACAGTAACCAAAGCACCATTACTTAACAACATAGTGCTCCCCTTATGGCTGGAGGGTGTGACAAGACAAAGAGGCTAAGTAAGTGAATCACAGTGTGTTAGAGGCTGCTGAATGCTAAAGAGAAAGATGAAACTGGGAGAAGAGATATGTTACATTTATAAGAGTTATAATCATAGATTGGGCTTCAGAATCCCAGTGACCGACATGATGGAGCAAGAAATACTAAGAAGACAAAGGAAAAGGGGGAAGTAGAGAGAAAAAAAAACATAATTTGGAGCCTGGCAAAATAGGATTCATCTAGCAAAGATAAACAAGGTAACTTAGCCAGTTCAGACCAGCTATTTTGGTATAGAAATAGTCCTTGCAAAGAGGTGGGAAAATATGTGGCCACATATGGGATCCACATGTGTGAGAGCTGACCACCTGAGAAATATGAATTTCTAAGTCTAGGTGGAAACAAGGCATCTGAATTATAGCAGGAAGGGAATAAGGCAGATAGTTAGGACACTTAGGTGAAGGGCATAAACTTGGTTTGTAACTGGATTTTTCTCCTTGGATCCTGGTATCCTCATCTTAGTCCCATTTTATAGATCTTCGCTCTCCATCTATTAAGACACAGCTGGAGTCTTTGCCTGTCTTCGACAGATGCATTCACTCATTTGGTCCTGTGCATCATCACAGTACTTGAATTCTCTTTCACCCACAATCACATCATCATTGTTTGAGGCTCTCTTTGATTCGTGTACAGATGTCTGTGTTCTTTCAATTAGCTATCACATTTTTAAATTTTAAATTTCAATTTTTTCTTCACAATTTATTCATTATATATACCAATTGAAGCCCCCTCCTTCAAATCCCCCAGTCTCCACACTTCCTCCCTTTTCCCTCCTTCCCCTTCTTCTAATCCAATGAAAGGGGGAGTTCTCCTCCTTTGCCATGTACCCAAAATTTATCAAGTCTCATCTGGACTGCCTGGATCCTCTTCCTCTGTAGCCTGGTAAGGCTACATTGCCAGGGTCAAGCAATCAAAGAGCAGGTAAGTGAGTTCATGACAAAGGCAGCCCCTGCTCTTACTCAGGGATCCATATGGAGACTGAGCTGTCAATCGGCTACATCTGAACAGGGGGTCTCCATGAATGGTTGTTCTACATGCATGGTCATTAGTTGCTGCATCAGTCTCTGCAGGACCTACTGAACTCAGATTTTTAGGCTTTGTTGGTCTCCTTGCAGGGATCCTGTCACCTCCATGTTCTTCTATCTCCACCCGACTTCCTGCACTCTGCCCAAAGTTTGGCTGTGAATCTCAGCATCTGCTTCAATCCTCTGTTGGGGGGATCCTTTCAGAGGACCCTCTATAGTAGACTTTCATCCTGTTTCCTCTCTTCTACCGCTTCTGGTGTCTATCCTGTTTGCCATTCTGAATTAGATTTAAGCATCCTCTTTAGGGTCCTTCTTAGTGTTTAGCTTCTTTAGGTCTGTATGACTATCTTATATTATATGGCTAATATTCACTTACAAGTGAGTGTACGCCATGCCTGTCTTTCTGTTTCTGGGTTAGCTCACTCAGGATGATCTTTTCTAGTTCCACCCATTTGCTTGCAAATTTCGTGATTTCCTTGGTTTTAATAGCTGGGTAGTATTCTGTTGTGTAAATGTGGAACAATTTCTGTATCCATTCCTCCATTGAGGGATATATAGGTTGTTTCCAGATTCTGGCTATTACAAATAAAGCTGCGATGAACATAGTTGAGCAAATGTCCTTATTGAATGGTGGGACATCTTTTGGTTATACACCCAAGAGTGGTATAGCTGAATCTTGGGGTAGTACTAATCCCCATTATCTGAGAAAGTGCCCGATTGATTTCCAAACTGGTTGTACAAGTTTGCACTCCCACTAGCAATGGAGGAGGGTTCGCTTTCTCCACATCCTCTCCAGCATGTGTTGTCACTTGAGTTTTTGATCTTAGCCATTCTGATAGATGTAAGATGGAATCTCAGAGTTGTTTTGATTTGCACTTCTCTGGTGACTAAGGATGTTGAGCATGTCTTTAAGTGTTTCTCTGCCATTCTATGCTCCTCTGTTGAGAATTCTCTGCTTATCTCTGAACCCCATTTTTTAGTTGGGTTATTTGGTTTGTTGTCTAATTTCTTGAGTTCTTTATATATTTTGGATAGTAGCCATCTATTGGATGTAGGGTTGGTAAAGATCTTTTCCAATTCTGTAGGCTGTCATTTTGTTCTGTTGACAGTGTCCTTTGCTTTACAGAAGCTTTTCAGTTTCATGAAATCCCGCATATTAATCGTAGATCTTAAAACCTGAGCTGTTCTTCTTCAGTTCAGGAAATTGTCTCCTGTGCCAATGAGTTTCAGGCTTTTTCCCACTTTTTCTTCAAACTAAATGGTGAGAAATTTAAATCAATCCCACTGAAATCAGGGACAAAGCAAGGTTTCCCACTGTCTCCATATCTCTTCAACATAGTTCTTGAAGTCCTTGCTAGAACAATAACACAATTAAAGGACATCAAGGGGATTCAAACCAGAAACAAAGAAGTCAAAGTATTACTATTTGTTGATGATATGATAGTATACATGAGTGACCCCAAAAATTCTACCAGAGAACTCTTATGGCTGATAAACATCTTCCAAAAAGGGGCTGGATACAAAACTAACTAAAAAAATAATCAGTTGTCATCCTATATACAAAAGACAAATAAGCTGAGAAAGAAAATTAGGGAAACAACACCCTTCATAATAGCCACAAAAGGTATGAAGTATCTTGGTGTAACTCTAACCAAGCAAGTCAAAGACGCATATGGAAAAAAACAAAACAAAAGAAGAACAAACAAACAACTTCAAGTCTCTGAAGAAAGAAATAGAAGAAGATATCAGAAGATGGAAATATCTCCCATGCTAATGGATAGGTAGGATTAACATAGTAAAAATAGCCATTTTACCAAAAGCAATCTACAGATCCAACGCAATTCCCATCAAATCACCAACACAACTGTTTACAGACCTTGAAAGAAAAATTCTCCACTTCATATGGAATAAGAAGAAACCCAGAATAACCAAAACAATCCTCTACAGTAAAATATCTTCTGGAGGTATCTCCATCCCTGATCTCAAGTTGTACTATAGAGCAACAGTAATAAAAACTGCATGGTCCTGACATAGAAACAGAATGGTGGATTAATGGAATCGGATAGAAGACCCAGAAATAAACTCACACAGCTATGGACACCTGATTTTTGACAAAGATGTCAAAACCATACAATGGAAAAAAGATAGCTTCTTCAACAAATGGTGCTGGTCTAACTGAGGTCTACATGTAGAAAAAATGCAAATAGACCCATATTTATCACCCTCCATAAAACTAAAGTCCAAGTGGATCAAAGACCTCAACATAAAACTAGACACACTAAATTTGTTAGAAGAAAAAGTTGGGAAGAGCTTTGACCTCAATGGCACAGGAGACACCTTCCTGAACAGAATACCAACAGCACGACCTCATGAAAATGAAAAGCTTATTTAAACTAAAGGACACTGTCAACATGTTTTTTTCTTTTTTTATGACAGGGTCTGTATATAGCACTTACTGTACTAGAACTCACCATGTAAATACGGCTGGCTTTGAGCTCACAGAGATCCACCTGCCTCTGCCTCCCAAGTGCTGGGATTAAAGGCATCTGCCACGTACCCAGCCACCTAACACTCTTTTAAAATTTTAATTAATTACAGTTTATTCACTTTGTATTCCCCCTGAAGCTCCCTACCTCTTCCCCTTCGAACCCTACCCTCACTCCTCTTTCTCCATGCATGCCCCTCCTCAATCCACTGATGGGAGAGGTCCTCCTCCCCTTCCTTCTGATCCTAGTCTATCAGGTCTCATCAGGAGTGGCTGCATTGTCTTCCTCTGTGGCCTGGTAAGGCTGCTCCCCCCTCAGGGGAGGTGATCAAAGAGCAGGCCAATCAGTTCATGTCAGAGACAGTTGCCGTTTCCATTACTTTGGAACCCACTTGGACACTGAACTGCCATGGGCTACATCTGTGCAGGGGTTCTAGGTTATCTCCATGTATGCTACTTGGTTGGAATATCAGTCTCAGAAAAGAGCCTGTGCCCAGATTCTTTGGTTCTGTTGCTCTCCTTGTGGAGCTCCTGTCCTCTCCAGGTTTTACTATCTCTTCCTTCTTTTATAAGATCCCCTGAACTCTGCCCAAAGTTTGGCTATAAATCTCAGCATCTGCTCTGATACCTTGCAGGGTAGAGCCTTTCAGAGGCCCTCTGTGGTAGGTTCCTGTCCTGTCCCCTGTTTTCTCCCTCTTATGATGTCCACCCTCTTTGTCTTTCTGAATGGAAATTGAGCATCTTCAGCTAACACTCTTTTAACACAGCCTTCTAACTGGTTTTCTTGTTCCAAATCCTTTGTGCCCCTTTTACATCCTAATCTCAAGACAAGGCCTAGTATTCCTTTCAAGATACAAATTATGTTACACCACTTCTTGGGAGTAGTCATCAAACCCCCTCTGAACAAAATCCAGTCTTATGATGTCCTACAAGGGTCTCCTATGTTCTGCCTCCCTGCTGCCTCTGCTACATGTCTTATTTTCCTTCTCTTATTTTTCCTTTTTTAAATTTTTTTTGTTATCAATCACAGGTTAGGTACTTTGCATCTCATGCGTAGCCCCCTCCCTCATTCCCTCCCACCCTCCCCAACCCTCCCTCATCTCCTCCCCGCCCCCTCCAAGTCCACCAACAGGGGAGGACCTCCTCCCCTTCCATCCTACCCCAGCTCATCCTGTCTCCTCAGGGCTGGCTGCAATGTCCTCCACTGGGCTCTAGCCAGTCTGTCACTCCCTGGCTAGTATGGGGGAGGGTCAAAGAGTCAGCCATCATGTTCAAGACTGAAACAGTCCCTGTTTCCCTCACTAGGGTCTTTAGTCCTACACCGAGCTATCCTGGGTCCCATCTGCACAGGGGTTCCAGGACACATCCACACGTGGTTCTTGTTTGTAGAAACCGTCTCATCCAAGACCACTGTGCTCTGCTCAGTTTAGTCATTTTGGAGCTCATGTTCTCTCCAAGTTTCACCAACCTCCTCCATTTCTATCATCACTTCTTGCCCTCTGCCAAAGGCTTGATCGTGAGTCTTAATATCTGCTCTGATACATCTTTACGTTGACCCCCCCCCCCAGAGGTCCTCCTTGGCATACTCCTGTCCTGTTGCTTGTTTTCTCCTCCACTCAATGTCCATCCAATTTGTTCATCCAAACGAGCATTGATCATATCCACCTGGGTCCTCCTTCCTGTATATCCTCCCTAGGAGTATAGATTTCAGCATGACCTTCCTATCCTATAGGTCTAAATAAGTGAGTATATACCATATGTTTCTTTCTGCTTTTGAGATACCTCACTTAGGATGATCGTTTCCAGGTCCCA
>CM053742.1:76286474-76308692 GCA_028658305.1 Pachyuromys duprasi
GGTTTTATGTTGAGGTCTTTGATCTACTTGGACTTTAGCTTTGTGCATGGTGATAAATATGGATCTATTTTCATTTTTCTGCATACAGATATCCAGTTGGACCAGCACCATTTGTTGAAGATGCTGTCTTTTTTCCACTGAATGGTGGAAACCATACTTTTATTAGTGTATCATACATCTTCATTAATACATGTGTGTGTGTCTCAACACTGCCTTATATGTATGTGCATATATGTATTAGACCTAAATTCCCTAAGTGTTTTAGCACCACAGTCATTATTATATGCTGATGATGTTCGGTGATAACATTCATGAGATTCACCTGGCAATCTTCCCCCCCCCCCATGGTGAATTATGAGCCAATCTGTGTGTCATTTATTGTAAAGAAGGTTGAAATAAAAGCACCTCCTCCTTGAGTCTGGGTTTTGCTATATAGCTCAGTCTGTCCTTGAACTTGCTATATAGTTCAGGTTGGCTTCTAACTTGTGATCCTCCAGCCTCAGTCTCCTGAGTTCTGGGATTACAGCTGTGTGGCATCATACTTAGCTTTCAATTTGGTTTTAGGACCCTTTTACATACACTACTTTTTTTTTCAAAACTGTGGATGAAAGCAAAGTTCCTGTGTCTTCTATTCAAGTGGTACCACTGAGCCACCCCCAACTCTTTTTACTTTGGTTTTGAGATAGGGACTTGTTAAGTTACCTAATCTCCTGACATGAACATAGCCTAGTCTGGTGTCAAACTTTTGACCCGCTTGCCTCAGTCTCTACAGTACCTGGAATTATATGTGTGTGTATTCATACTCAATTTGCTTGTATACTCTTAAATGTTGTATGGGATCCTCGGACATTCTGTTCGTGTATGCTATGTCTATTGATATTTAACATGTTAGAACTGAAAACAGACTTCACAAATCTAATTCAAGAACAACTCCAATAAATTAAAAAAATCACAAAAAACTTATGTTGAATGGAAACATTTAGTGTTTTCCAAATAAAACATCTATGAGTCGCGGTCTTTCATTTTTCTGATAACTGTCTTTAGTGTCTTCCTCTTTCAATCTTCTGCTATAGAAGCAGCCTCTGAAAACCTCACTTGGGAAGGAGAGAGATTGAATAAGCTTGCAATTTCTTTCTCTTCTTGGAAATTTATTTTTAAGTGTGTGTGTGTATGTGTATCTGGATCTGTGGTGAGTGTATATAACTGTGTGCAATGCCCATGGAGGCCAAAGAGGGCATTGGATCCCCTGGATCCTGAATTATAAGCAGCGGTGGGCTGCCTGATGTGGGTGATGGGAACTGAACTCAAATCCTTGGCAAGAGCAGCCAGTGGTCTTAATCTCAGAGCCATCCCCCTAGTCTTATCACAGAATTGTTTAATATTAGGTAATTTTGACTCCACAAGTTCTCTGGCAGAATTTTGGGACTCCCAGAGGTCCCTGGGCAACATAAGATCTTCTAAAATAAGTGATGCTACATGAGACATGGTTTCACACTGACAATTTTCTTCTTAAAATAAAACCTGTTTTTACACAAAAAGGCAAATGTAGTAGGATTCTACTACTATGGGTTACCTAGAATATAGAAATTCAGGAGACAGAGTAAAATAGTGGTTAATGCTAGCAAGGTAGGAGAAAGGATTAGAGTTCCTGTGTAATAGGTACAGAGCTTCAATTTGGGAAGCTAAGAAAGTTCTGGAGATGAACAGCTGCAAATAGTGGGAATGTGGTAACTGCCATTGAACTATATAATTTAAAAAGTTTGAGGGGTAAACCCATGTTCTATATAGTTTTCCATGACTTAAAACATGCAGATTCCAGATACCCAGTCATCTATGTTCTGATTCAACAGGTTCACACTGAGGCACAGAATCAGTTCTAGAAGCACCTCAGGGAATTCGGATATAATTTGTGGCCTGGAGAGATCGCCTCCCTCACTATCTTAGTGCCTGTCAGTCATCAATCTCTAGCTTCCCTGTACCCTGCTGCACCACAGAATGCAGCTACTAAGTGGCCTAAGAACCAGCACCTTCATGGAGTTGCAAAGGTAAGGCCATTATCCCCCTATTTTCCATATTCTGGAAATTGTTTATGTATTTCCAGAATGGGCCACCTGTGTTTGGCGGAGCCTGCACTGAGAGCTGGAATGACACAGAGCTCATGGTGGGGCCATTTTGACTTGTCTTTGGTACCTTTCTAAATGATTTCACACTATCCATCAAATGAAGTTTCAGTTGTATTATTAAAGAGGATTTTTATAATATTAAAATACATACCCTTGCCCACACCTCAAAATGTAGGTAACTACATTATTTCAGCTTTGGATAAACTAAGTATATGAAATAACAATAGGGAGGAGTTACGTGTTTGCATAATTAAAATGTAAAACTGCACAAAGCATAAATGACATTAAATATAAGTGGTCATCTGGAAATTCAGCCAATAATATAATAATGTGCATTCTGTTCTTATGTGATTTGCATATTTGCAAAATTGCTATTTGATGCAATTTAGTGATAAATCTAAGATAAATGCTTATGTTTGTGTGGTCATATTTGGATAAATGCAGCGGCTGAACACCCACAGCGCAGATTTCCAGCAGAAGCCCAGCTATGGTTTTTTTGTCTCTAATCTTACGCTGTTATATAAAGATCTCTGCATAGTGTGCTAAGTGCCACCACCATCATATGTTTTTGATGATTTCACTGTTCCAAACCTTCCCCAAGCACAGTGATATTTACTGCTTCGAAGCTTAAGAAGGCTGAGAGGTACCTTCCAGATAAACTATGGCTATCACATGAGCTTCAGCCATGCGTGACAGTGCTGCTGGCTGTAATTTTGTTAATGAATCATATCTACCTAAAGTGGAGGCACAGTGATTATTAATTGGCCTAAAGATAATGTGAGGGGAAAAGTAATCCACAGTAACAGAGCCTATGACCATACCCCACAAACTGTAGACCATTATACCAATAAGGGATATTCAGAAGTTTGAACTTTCTGCCCACTGGCAGGATGGAAAAGGCTTATAAATGCAGTTGGGCCTTAAGAAGGATATATTAGATGAAAGAGGGTGTTCCCTACTTTGTTAACACTTCTACACATATCAGTTCACTCTGCTTATGGTATTTTGGATCATGCTAAGTCAGTGACTAGAATACAGATGTTCCAACATTTATGAATGTATCCAACATCTCTCGGACACAGAAGAAACATAGCGATCATACTCAGAGAGGAGAACCTGGTAGGAGTGGGAAGAACACCTACTCCATTTTATACTTCTTGATCTTGCATTATATACATGCTGCCTTCTTCCAACAAGAAAACTAGGAAACACACACACATACCTTCATGTTATTCTAGAACATTTCCATGTTGTGAACTGTAATCACAAAGTGTCCCCTCTTGTCCACGAAGCCTTTCTTTGACCATTTAAAACCACATTTTATTCTCACTGACCACTTGGCATAGGATCCAATTGTCAGAACAAAACGGACCTAGTAAAGATGGCCTCCATGTGGAAAAGGGAAGCTCATTACATGAAGTGGAATCCTGAAGTCAAAAACACTTCTAGTATTGGCATTTTTTTCATATTGTTAAATAGAAGAGCAAGAGACCCTTTACACTGGTTTGAAGGTGGAGGATAAAAGCCTGGAAACAAAGATTTATTGAGAGAATCTGAAGAAAAGGTCCATGGAGAGGTCCTAGAGCAGTTTAGTAAAGCTTAGCTATGTTGAGATAGAGTTGCAAGTGAATACATTGCCCTAGAGCTGTTCAGAAATGATTTTGAAAACCAGAAAGCCCTCTGTCAGCTCCCAGACTTCATAATAAACCCACACATAGCCATTTATAGGAACAACTCTTCAAATTTCCTGGGATTTATCAGGCTTATTCAAAATTTGAATGCCTGTTGTGAGGAGGGTCCACCATAGAGCAGTGGTTGTAGGCATCCACAAAGAGAGAAGGTTTCTGAGAGAATCAATGGTTTTTGAATGTGGGGTTTGTGATGGATTAGGGCCCAAGTGTTGTGGATTCTAACAAAGCCGATATAGTGCTTGGTTCCTAGTAGGTGCTCAGTAAGTGTTTGTGACATAATTCGTTTATTGAGCACCTCCTATCAATCAAGCACTGTGCTAGGCTCTGGGGCCACATAGCTAAGTTAGACAAGATACTCCCTTTTGAGGTCCTTATGTCTAGTAGTAGCTACTGTAGAATGATTATTTATAACAGCAGCACTGATAGGGGTAAGATGTGCCCAGGAAACAGAACCAGGTTGCACTGTGGGAAGAGTCAGTGAATATACACTATTTCAAAACCTTGGGAAGGAAAGAAAAGAAAGGAGCAAATGAAGATGTAATACTGAGAAGCTTTACCTTAAAATATGAGAGTTTTAAGCAACATGTTCCCAATAGGGAGGGCAGGGATAAAGATTCAGGAGTTAAGGCAGTGAGCAATGGAAAGGTATGTCTGAAGCTACAGAAAGGATAAGAGCGGAACCTGGCCCAAGATCTCCAGAAGAACTCTACTGAAGCAGGAGTGTGTGGATTTATAGGTAGTACCAGGAGATACCAGGAAAAGTTAAGCGTATGGGAAGGGTAGTGATTAGAACAATAGGTTGCATGTCCCAGGTAAGTTTGAGAAGGTAATTGTGCTGAATGAGTCTGATAAGTTGTACGAAACCAAGAGTTCTAAGATGTAAGTGATAGAAACAAAGAAAAGTACTTGGTGGGACAGAAGTAGGAGAGAGTATAAATATGCAAATAGAAAATGACACAGGTGGGTCAATTTGGGGTGACAAGAAGATTCTGTATGTGAGTTAGGATGTGGATAACTGATGTAGGTATAGGAAGAGGTTATGGTAGTTGAATTAAGGCATTGTGGCTTTATGGTTATTTCCCATGGATGTTTAAATCCCTCTGATCATGCAAAGGCTTGCACTAGGAGTCGAGGACCAATTGATGTTTGGGAGAAAGTAAGGAGGTGCCAGTGATGAAATTTGTTGGTGGAAGAATGTAAATGTCTTCATTGCCCTTTACCTGAAAAGGGAGGTGAACAAAGATGGGTTATACAACTGTGAGCTTGGCTTCTCCTCCTCATGCAGTTTGTATGGGAATGAGATGGAAGACTCCTGCTACAATGGGAATCAACCAATGTCTATGGAGTTCAGCCTGTGTCAGCATTCCCAGCTGCCTAAAGGTAGCAGGATAAGGCAATGCACTGTCTGTGGCTTGTCAGTAACACGCAACTGCACAGAAGCACTGAGAAGTATAAGAATGAAGAAAAAGTGAATCACACGAAGAAATGGAAGCAGTAAGGTTAACTTCCGAGAGTGCATGCTGATCTGTTCATGTCTTTCCATGGTCTATATAAGAATAGTAGTGAGTAATGGCAAATGGCATGTGAAGCACTTTGTTTCAGTGATACTGTGAGGAAAATGGAAGGCAGGGAGGTCAAGCTTTCCTTGTGTTCAGGAGAATTTGGGGGGTACAATTTTGATTAACAGTTGGTTCTGGAGTTAGGTCTTGGTGGGGATGGTATTAAAAGAAAGAGCAGTGACAGCCACTCTCATCTTTGAAGAAATCTGGGGAAAAAACTACACAAATATGGAATATAGCTTCAAAAATCTAAGATGTTTTCTTTCACAGTAATAGCACCAGGAGCCACAATAAAGAGCAATAGTGATGACAATAGCTGATACATATCTGATTTAGTCTTATCATGTGCAAACACTTTTATGCATATAAATTCTTTTAGTACTAATAACAGCACTGTGATATCTATGTATCTGTAGTAATCCATTTATTGTTACATAATGAAATATATGAGTCACGACAGTTTATAAACCAAAGACTTTATTTAACTCAAGGCCCCTTGACTTTGCAACCAGTGTTCTAAGACTGTATAAAGCATCATATGACAATGGGCAAAGAGTATATGTGTGATTCTGTATCTTCCCTTAATTTACTATGAGAGCTCCACCATAATGGCCTTATTTAAACTTAGTCAACCTTTTAAAGGCCTTGTCTTTAAACACCATAATTTA
Source organism: Pachyuromys duprasi (assembly GCA_028658305.1). NCBI lineage: Eukaryota > Metazoa > Chordata > Mammalia > Rodentia > Muridae > Pachyuromys > Pachyuromys duprasi. The sequence continues at coordinate 76,292,516 of CM053742.1, forward strand.
ATTAATTTCCTATTTTCTTTATACATTACAATGGGAATGAATTTCAACATATGAAGATGTAAGGTACCTTCAGACCAAATACACATCATCATGGTACTAATATTGTCATCATAATTGCTGGTACTCAGTGGTAAATTGCTCAGCTAGCATATGTGAAGCCATAGACAAACACAAAGCAAAGGCCTACTAGAACTCAAATATTTGTAACCCATTCTGATGAAGATATAGGTATGAACAGTAACAAATACCTATATTATTCTCTTTGTATACTATAAACTCTAGGTTGTACACTTCAGGTTTGTTCTGGAACCTCAAAGCTTTTGCTACTTTCTTCCTGGGAGTTGGTTCCCATGTATATGAAATAGACAGGTGCCTGAAGTTTTGGTGGTTCTGACATGCTGTGAAAATTACATGTTGCTGTGAGAGAAACCTGGCAGGGCAGAAGCCTTCATTCAGCAAGGCATATGATTAGCTAAAACATGCTTGGAAAACCTATTGTCTCTGAAATATAATACAAGGAGCTTATAAAATGTCTTCCTGAGCTGGAGAGATAGCTTAGCATGTACTGAAATGAAACCAGGGCATTGACATTCCAGATAAGCTATCAGCATTTGAAGTACAACCACTTTGTTTAACATTTTATGAGATCAGGTAGCTCATATGTTGACCATCACTGGCAATTCAGGAAAGTCTTGAACTTGTGAGCCTCCTGCCTCAGTCTCTCTGGTAGCTGAGATTGCAGGCCTGCAACATCAGGCTTGGCTGCCTGGGTATTTATTTTAACAGAAACATCCTATTTCAATTAAATCCTATACATACCTCTATTAGTTCTTTTACCATGAACTAAGAAAATTATATCTGCTTACAGCCATCCAAAAGACCTATTTCTAACTTTGTCGTCAATTGAAATTTTATTTTTAGTATTAGACCACAGCATAACTGTTGTATGTGATGGTTTAGCATTTCCTGTGTCCCTTTATCTTTCCTATTACCATTTTTGCCTCTTTTCTTCAAGGTTACGCATGAAGTCTCCTAAAATTTTTTTCAAAGTTTTTTTGCTTCAACCTCTCTATATAACTTACAGCCTCTCAAATCTCCCTGTCGTTTGTAATTGCTAGTCTTTGGGAAATGTTTACTATTTAGGATTGAAGATTAATTAACATATTTCTATAGCCACTCTCTGTTCCGTAAGTCATTGGTTCCCTTAAAGCAAGTAGTTTTACATTTCCGAGGCCAAGTTTTACTCTGTTAGCTCTACTTCTGTACTTCAGTATTCATGGTGTTGTTGATTTTTCTCTCTAGGAATAGCTTAGAGAATTCTCAGTGCTTGAACTAACACTAACAGTCATCTGTATAATCTCAAAGAGGCTGATGCTTAAATGGAGGACTTCTGAGCATCTCCCTTATTTATCTGTCCATGTAAATATCTTTTCTTCTGCTGCTGTAGACAAGGAACAAACCAGAAAAGCAGAAACTCCATCATTTTTCTGCAACATTTTGATGTCTCCTCCACCCCAATATTACTTTGACTGAGCTTACTTTGCATAGTAGACTTGCTCAACCTGGTCATTGTGGATAAGAACCACATTGGTGAAAAGCCCTTCAGTATGTGGACTGTTCAAAATCATTGTGCTGTTGAGCCAGTGAGTTCTGCTGGCCCTGGGATAAGGCTTCACCTCATGTATTTGCACTGCCCTTATACTAGTTACTGCTAACCTCAGAATCAGGTTGAGAATTCAAAGAAAATCAAACCCTTATGTGTTGCTCTAAGGCAAAACTGTCCCTCTTACCTTAAGTGCCCGATTTCCATTAACCACTTTTTTTTTCCTGGTGAAAATTAAAGCCACATTGAAGGAAGATAAAGTCACACAGTCTTTAGGCCAGTGCCAGTATATGATCTTGGCTGATGTATAAAGGCAAGCAAGAGACAGGAAGAACTGCTCTGTGACAATGTAGAGCTGATCTCCACCGCCAGCAAAGTGTTTTTTTAGGCCAGGATTTTGGACCTGCAGCACCGTCCAACTCTGACTGAGCTAGAATGAACCCTTGGCTTGGAAGGATGGGACACATCATCATATACAACTATCCCTGGCTTTTTTCTAAACATATAGCACTATAACAAAAAAGAGCAGGAGGAGAGGGGCTCTGGTAGAAGCTAGAATGATGTTCTTGCTTTTCCTCAGCTCAGAAACGAAATCTAGTTTTGCCCTAGCTCAGTGTCTGCTCACTTCCTGGTGTCAGTCTTAGTGGACAACAACAACTAAAGCCCTCAGAGGACTGAATCTTACCCTCAGAAAGGGATTGTAGAGGTCATCTAATTCACACATATTCCAACCCCTACCAAGGTCCTGTGGGGGTAACACCTAAAACAAGCTCTGTATGCAGGGCTTGTCAGGAAAGGCTGTCCTGTTGTTTTTCCCATTCAGGGAAACTAGAGTACAAAAGAGCAAAGTAATCAGCAACTCAGCTTTACTTGCCTTTGTGCTGCCTCGCTGCACATGGGGTCAGGCCTGGAATGTCAATTTTCCAGAACTCATACCAGGGGAGAGAAGAAATCATTAGGATGAGAGAGGGTGATGACAGAGTGAGGCCTGCAAGTAGGCTGTCAGGGTTGTGAAATGTCTGGGGGCCTTCCTGATGCCTTCCAGCCACATGCATATACACTTCCCACAAAGGATTCTTCCCCAAGATCCCTAGGCTCCAACTCACGTATACTTGGTTCCTAGTTGCTCATTGAGTGCAGAACACAGGCATGCATGCATGTACGAATGCATGAACGTGCGCGCAAGCACACACACACATACACATACTCACACACACTCTTGATGCTACAAAGATCTAGGAAAAGACTCTGTAGCATACAGATACTTTACTCATAACTAGCTAAAGTGATTTTAATATGGATGTTTATATTCAAGAAAAGCATTAAATATGCAAGTACTTGATATTCCAGGCAATTTTCAGTTTAGTTATTATGACCATGTATGTATCCGAGTTGTTGAAGAAAGTAGACACTCTTAGAACTTACAGCGAAGGCTGTGGTGATGGTCATTCTGGGAGGGGACACAGCTTTCAAGAGTGGTGTGAAATTCAGTAGATGATAAATGGTATTGAAAGTGAGGCTTAGAGACTGATACTGAAGGTGCATTATTCCTTTTATTTCTTTGTTTTATTCTCTTATATAAGATATGTTAGTTATATAGTGTATATTAATTTTTAACCAAGAAAATGTTATGTAAAAAGAAAAAGTAGATGTATAAAGTGAGACAATTATTTTTAAACAAATAGAAATATGGGATAAACATTCTAAAATCTGTACACCTAAAGAAGATAAACAAGAAAAAGAACCCAGGGTAAGATGCTCAATCCTCACTTAGAAAGACAAATGGGATGGACATTGCAAGTAGGAGAAAACAAGTAATAGGACAGGAGCCTACCACAGAGGGCCTCTGAAAGACTCTACCTAGCAGTGTATCAAAGCAGATGCTGAGACTCATAACCAAGCCTTGGGCAGAGTGCAGGGAATCATATGAAAGAAGGGGGAGTTAATATGACCTGGAGATGACAGGAGCTCTACAAGGAACTAATATATCTTGGCACAGGGGTCTTATATGAGACTGTTTCTCCAACCAAGGACCACGTATGGATATAACCTAGAACTCTTGCTCGGATGTAGCCCATGGTCACTCAGTATCCAAGTAGGCACCCTAGTAAGGGGGACAGGGACTATTTCTGGCATGAACTCAGTGGCTGGCTCTTTGACCCACCCCAAGGGAGCAGCAGCTTTGTTAGGCCACAAAGGAGGACATTGCAGCCAGTCCTGAAGAAACCTGATAATCTAGGGTCAGATAGAAGGGGAGGAGATCTCCCTAATCAATGGACTTGGAAAGAGGCAGGGAGGAGATGAGGAAGGGAGGGTGGGACTGGGAGGAAATGAGGGAGTAGGCTACAGCTGGGATACAAAGTTAATAAACTGTAACTAATAGTAAAATAAATAAATAAAGAAATAAAAGGAAAAAAGCAGATGCAGAGTGCAGGGAATAAAAAAAGAAATATAAATGTCAAAAAATAAAATAAAAAGGAAATATAAATGGCAAAAAAAGAAACAAGGGAGAATATGAAAAGATAATGGTGGCAACAAGGATGGAGAAGCAAGATAGAGGAAAGCAAATTGAATTAAATTGAATTGAATTTAGTTAAAACATGACAGATAATAAAAGATATTAGAATTATACATCATGAATAAGAGATGTTAGTAATAAAGAAAGCCGGGTGTTCAGTCCTGTACCATCTTTGTAACATCTCTGTGAATCTAAAACTGTGTTAAAATAAAGATTCTGTTTCAAGTTAAAAGACCAAGTAGAAAACATGATACAGTGGTGGAGGAGGAGAGGGAAATGGATCTCTTTCTTTTTAAGACAGGATGATGTCACTGTGAAACTCAGGCTGGACTTGAACTCATTATCCCCCTGCTTCCACCTCCTGAGGGCCAAGATTACCAGGGTGTAGCACAGATGACTAAGAGACAAATTTCTATAATCAAAGAAAACAATATAAGGGAATTTTTAAAAGAAAAAAGTCTATTCCACAAATCTAAAACAACTCTTTACCGCCCAGCAAATCCCTTAAGACTTATAAAAGAAAAACACAGCAGTTAAAACCCAAGTGGAGAAAAAAAATATGGCAAAGAAAAATTAAATCAAATCCTATTTTTAAAAGTAAGAAAAAGATAGAAGAAACAAACACAAAACTCCACAAAACAGCAAAGCAAATCACAACAAAACGTAAAAATAAATTCTACTAAACAGAAAAAAATTACTAAAAATATGACAGTAAGATCAAAGAAATGTAATAAACAGAGAACAATGAAGAAGAACAACAACAATGAAAAACCCTTAAACATTGAAAGAATAAAGAGAGAAAATTGTAAAAGGCATAAGAGAAGGAAAATATACAATAAGAATAAGAATGGGATGGAGGGACTCAGCATATTTAAAAAAAACTTTGGGAGAGATAGGAAGTAATTTGCTTTGATAGGTTTGTGGAGTGGTAGCTAAATACCTAGAAACCATGGCTGTCCACAGTGCCCTTTGGGAACTGTTGAAAGGAATGAAATGGGCATGTTATTGTAACATGGGCAGACAGGATTTAAGTGGTTCATTACCACCATATTAGCTTTCCCATGTGAGTCTGGGAAGACGGCTCTTTTACCTAAAGGCCCCGAGTCCTGTATTTTTTTTTTTTCACAAGGGTCTGAGAGATAACCATTTGTTGATGAGCCAGATCTATCATCTGTACTGGGCTCCTACCTACCCAGAGATAGATATAAGTTCACCTTTTCTCAAAATTTAATTATTATGAATGATACAGCTTCTGTTCTGGACCACAGCTAAGTAACTACCAGGTCTTCCCTCCCAGTATCTTTGCTGAATTAAGGCCTGTAACTTGTCAACCATCAAACTCACCAGGAGCCAGAAAACATCTTTGTATTCACTTAAAACTTGATTGTTCCCCACAAAAGGGGGCATATATATGGGGATCATCACAAGCATCCAGAATCCAAACTATAAAAAATCTCAAACAGGCAGAGTTCTAAACAGGAATCTCAAAGGCATTCAGCTTTGGATTTGGCGTACTGTGTTTATTTTTTGTCAGTATTATTCACTCTACCTCTGAAATTCTTCATTGTTAAGATTAATGATTAAGTCCCCTTTCATGATCAGATTGACTCGTAATTGAGTAGTACATGGTGGTGCCTAGGAGGAACCATATTCCTAACATGATCGTTCAGTCAAGTCATCCCAAGGAGGATCATGAGAATTTGATGACAATGATTATAATGAGTGTGCATTTTGACATGCAGGTTCCCTCCTTTGGCTTTTATCTGGATGGTAGTGATGGCAACAGAACAGCTGCAGTTATGGTACAACTGAGTCACAAATTTCTTTTAGGACACATCAGTGGATGGTCAGGAGGCAGAGATCTTTACACCCCTAGCAAGTCTGTAATTGTTCTGGGACCTGAAGCCTGGTGCTTCTTGGCTCTGGGATGCAAAATGGTGTTTCTGAGCATTCAGAGAGAAGGAAGAAGGGAGTACTGATAGCACATGTTACAGTGCCATTGTCCAGCTGATGGATCATATTGAGAAGCTAAGCAACATACATGGGTTAGACATGTAGACTAGAGGAAGGACCAAGAGATCTAGAATGAAGCCCAAACTGTAGGAAGTACATAATTTTATTCAAGTCATGTAGACTCTCTAAATGCTTACACAAGAAGCAGACCACATAGAAAATGAGCATTATGGCTTTTTTTCCACATGAGGAAAAACTTTAAACAGCTCCAAAAAAATAAGTATGTAGTAGCAGAGATATTAGGCATTAAAGCAGGATGTAACAGTAATTTGAAGTTGTCGTCACAAAACAACAGAAAGCAAAACAAAGCCGGCTGAGAGATTGAGCCCAAGGCAGCTTGGTTCTCCACAGTCTTCCAAGTGCTTCATCCTTCCGCTTGCTTGCCCTCTATGCACATCCCAGCCAAACCATCCTACTTCAAATGCACTATTCCCTGCATAACACTTCAGTGGCATTTTCAATGGATTCTAAAGTTAGGCTCAGATGAGAAGTTGTTTTGACTAGGGATAGGCGGCAGAGGACTGGACTAGACTACCAAATATTTGCCCCCAAATATTGATGTGTTACCTGGTGCTTCTAATTTATCATTTTTGCTGGTTATATTATAAAACATAGAAGACATTATGAAACAATGGTTACTTTCTGAGATCATCATTTGCTGAGAGAAAAAATATTTTGACATCAAAAAGAAGTAGAGATGATATACTATCAGGATTAGAAATTTTAACTTTATTAAATTATCTGTATTATTGTTTTGGAACAGTGAAATGTTCAACATGAACAGCTGGAAGCTGGGTGCCAGTCTTTTCTCTGTGGCTAACAGTAACACTTGGCTGTGCTATTTTCCCATCTAGGGCTTCTCATCTCTACAACAGGGATGATTAGACGAAATAAAATCTAAAGTGTTATCCAGTTGGAATGTTCAGCTAGTGCTTCTCTCTAGTCCTCATAGTCTTGAATCCCTGCTAGAAACAAAACCTCACTTGTAATTACTGAACTCTGAACCAGGTGGCAGGCAGTTCACATTCCTGGCATGCATGAAGGAAAGAGCCTTTGCCAGCAGCCATGATACAAGTCACCAGGATTTTTGATGTCCTTCACAATTTTGAAGGGATTGCTTCTATGACTCTATGTTGGTGTTTCTTGAACTTTGCTCTGTGAACATGGTTTTAGGCTGCTTTGCTTCACAAAGCTATACAACTATACCCCCAAGCTATACAACTGTGAAACCTTTTGGGCCTTCTCTCCTCTATGTGTCTGTTTGGATTTGGTTGCTATAGAGAGCTTTTTACCTCTTGTATCTTTCCTCTCTCCATTTTGTCCCTTGCCTCAATATGTACTTTCCATGAATTCCTCCTTATTTCTTTTTCCTCTTTAGACAGAAAGCATGACCTCAGCTGTTGGCATGGTCCATAAATGGCATTATCTGAATTCTTGGCAAAATCCCAATTGGGGAATGTTGGGCCGCAGTTGGTTCTAGGTAGTTGGAGGAAATATAAAATTAATTAGTAACATAATTTCGGGCTTTACCTGCCTTGTAAAAGCGCACAAGTGTTTGTACTAGAAAGCACTTTCTGGCCCCAGTCCTTCTCTGCTGTTTTAAGAAGACTTGGAGTTTAAATGAGACAATTTGAGCTAAGCGGTCATTTTACTGGCAACCCCAACTTCACTAGTCCTGGGCAAGAAACACAAGATTAAATTCAGGGCTGCAAGGCTACTGTCTTGGAGTTTAAGGCTAGCTCACTCTATGCTTGTCTTCATTTGTCTACAAATTGCAGTTCTGCTTCCTTGCCTCATCCTTGCCTCCAGTGTCTCATTTCAGATCATTTTCTTGGCATCTTACTGTGTGACATCTAAAGAAGGGGCCACTAAGAGAAAATACTAACCACCACCTCCACCATTCAAACAAAACCCCAAACAACAAATCCCAATAACTGTGGCACTCAAGTGGCAGCCCAAATTATAGTGGCTTCTTTTTTATTATCAAATTTACTTAAAAATAAGCCAAAGTGAGAATCCCAAAATTCAATTTGGATTCAATTTCTGTAGTTGTTCACTGTTGTGTGTGGGTAATGCACTGTTTTGTACCTGGGAAGTCCCTAGCTGAGAAAGTTTCCCCATGAGCAACAGCCTGCCCAGTCTCATCTCTTTCCAGTCTCAGCCTCTTCATTTCATTATCCTTGAGCTGGGCCTTCAAAGCCCAGGGTAGTGGAAGCATGGCACAGTGCACTTCTGGATTCTTTCAGCTGTACTCTCACTGGGGAAAATGAACTTTGAAGTAAAGCTGGGGGCCTGCCAGGAAACTGAAAAGGGGTTATTAAAAATGGCCTTTTTCAAACCACCAGTGATGTTTTACTAGCAGAGGGTAACAGGTTACTTGGAATCTGAACTGCTTTGGGTTTTGGGTTAAATTACAAAGTTGGCTGAGATTTCAGACCCCCAGGGTCTTGCGGTCTGAAAACACAATTGGAAGCATATTAGATGCTGGCTGCATCAATACTATACCAACCAATGAGTTAAAAAGGGAGAATTCACTAAATTCTGTTTATTTAGTGTCATGAACACAAAAACATAAGTTTGAGTTTAGCCTTGTTCTTTCCTTATTTTAATATACCCAGACTAGAATATTTTGAAAATGGAGATATCCTGCATTTCTACTAAGCATTATGCTGCTTAGAATTTCACTATATTTTCCCTCATAGCCCTCCCCCAATTTTACGTAGGGACCATTCTATCTTAAGGATGAGAAGAGAGTCATGTGGCATTCTTTCCAATTCTGATGTTCTTGTCTCCCAACTCTTCCCTGCCACACCCCAATGCACCTGCAACTAGAATTAGCCCTTTAACCTTTTATTTACTAAGGTCTTCAGAAGGCTTTGGTTTCCAAGAGTCCCCAGTTTTTTTTTTCTTTGTCTAGGCCTTTTTCACCATCTCCTCTTGCTCATAGTTGAAAACTTTGGTAGTACTGAGCCGTATTCTCCAAAGTACTTCTCACTCACCTGAGAAGGTTTGTTTCTTAAAATTCTTAGGGAAAAATCTGCTATAAGTTTTATTAGTGTATAAACTGGCATCTCTGACCAGAAAACCTGGAGCTTTAAGTTATTCTTGCTTTGAACGTGGTCACCTGGACTTGTATAATGGATTTAGTGTTGCTTGGCCTACTTGTGCTTCTCAGGACTTGGGGGCACCCAAGAAACATGTCCAGAGGGACCTGTGGCCAAGGGCTGTTGAGGTTGCTGAGGGGAGGGGATAGGGTGGATAGTAACTTATGTGTTTCACAACTCAGGACCCAGAAGTGACTTGAACTGCTTGACTGAAAGAGGTTGCTAGCAATGACCTCATGTTTCTATGATGGTAGAACCAAAGGCCAAGACACATGGCTAGACTGCACAACCAAGGATGAGAACTTTGGTCTATGGAATAAGTTGTCTAAGTCTGTAGTTGAGGAATAAGCAGTGGTTCTGTGAGTCAATCTGTGGCCAGTTTAATTCCCAAGTAACTTTGTGCATTCATCCTCCCAGTAGGAGCAAAAGTAACACACCAAAGCAGTAAGTGTACAAGCAGATGTCAGCTTAGGCATCAGAACTTCTAAGTCATCCTAGTCCAGTCAAATCTTATCTTAGGCTCTAGCTTGTCCCTTCTAGTTGTCCCTTTCCATAAGATATATGAGTTGGGGGCTTGTCCTTTATTTTCTAAGAGCAGTTGATGAAGAGAAGGTGAGGGTAATTTTCTGTTGCCATGGAAGGCCAGTGCTGGCCTGAGGCCAACTTTCCTGAGTTTCTCCCAGGCGGATTCCACAATAGATGGGGGTACGAGGAGGCACAATTGGCCCAGACTGTTTTTATTTGGTCTGCAGTGTGGGAGATCAGACGTTCTGAAGAGAATTGAAAACACTTCTTTCTTTGGATTCCTGGGGCTGTGTAGGGGGAGCTTGGGCCCCACTTGGCACAGAGCTGATTACAACATTTAAAAAAAAAGCTTCAATATTGTTGCCCAAGGCTGAATGGAAAGTTTTCCTTCCAGTCAGAGCTGACTCCTAAGCCCCACACCTTCTTAAGCCTTTGATTAAGCAGACACCTGCCACCAAGGAGACCAGAAAACAATCAAGCTGTGAGGGGCTGCTCGCAAAGCTGCTGAGGGTAGATCAGCACTAATGGAGGCTGGATGGGAGTAGAATGGTCTATCATGTCTTCTAGATCCCTAAGGACCCCACACTCAGAACCTGTATTCTAAATTAAAAAACAAAACAAAAATAACTCTCTTTGAATCTGCTGAACATTTTTTTTTACTTCTGACTCATTTATATGTGCTGCACTTATCAAACATATGATTTCATTAAACGGCACTGTGTTCACACCTTAACCTCAGCTGACTGCCTCATCTGAGGCAAGAATACCAACCATCTCACCTTTTATCATCATTTTTTATTCAAAATGTTTTCAAAAGAAAAGACCAGAGACAGGAAGATTGCTATATTACTGATGACCACTTTGGAGAGTTTGTGGTTGACAAGACGGTGTTGGAAGAAAGTTATGATTAATGCAAAGGAAAAAAATAACAATGACTCACAAACAGAAGAACTCAGCACTTCCTAGATCCCTCAAGTCAACTTCCAAACAAATGACCTCTGGAGCTAAGCCACTTTTCATCAGTATAAATAATTTTGTGAAAATACAAATGATTATTTATTTATAACCCCATGTACTTTTGAAACATATTTTGGATCACTAAGCATAAGAATTTTGATCCAATGGAAGGTCATTGTAAAATGGCTCCTTCTGCAACTGGCCCTGATGAGCTATTTACCCAGAGCAAAGCACATTGGCCCAGTTGTCTTGGTGATAGACAGCTTGGCAACAAGAGCTGTCTGCACAGCTCTGAGGTGGGGTTGAACTGTCTGTAATGTCTCCATTCAAGTTTGGCTAATTGAAATCAGGAAGAAAAATTAATGTAGAAAGAAGGCGAAAAAATTACACCTCCAGTCGGGTTTTGCATGCCTGTTAATGTGCTAGTTTTTTTTTAAAGGGTTTAGGGAATTCCTGGGCTGTTATTTTTACTGTGTTATTATTATACACGAGATGGCACATTAGCTTCCAAGACAGGGCTAGCAGTTGTGGCAACATGCCAGTTTCCCAAGGACTGAAGTCAAGTTGAGTTAAGCCATTATCCACACTCTATCAGCATAACATCTGAGGCAAAGAGCAAGAGTGAGTATGGAACCTGTTTCTGGAAGGCCACATTGCTAATGTCCAGCTAAGAATGCTGTATGTTTAGACAAAAAAAAAAGTGTACTCAGTGCCAAAACAAACCAAGACAGAAGCTCTTAACCTCAAGGCTATGAACCTCCAGAATTACAAGCACAAAGTTGTGGATATTTATATTCATTTTTTCTTGCATCCTTAACTTTGGTCAGATTCTTTTATGATGTGGACCACTTCTTCAGGTACTTATGCTCACAGGCTTCGTCCCTGTTTAGTTTTTCTGGTATGAAGTAATTGGGAGACAGGAGAATAGGTAGAAACTTTAGATCCACTATCTCGACATATTATAGTTCAAGGTAGTTGGATGTGGAGATAGATTACTTAGTGTATCATCTTTCAGATAAGATGAAAACATAAGCATTTCATTTTTTCTTACCTATCATAGTACGTAACAGAATTAAGTTTAGGCTGATGTAAAGAATACACAGGTTTTAAATTTTTATAGTTTTATATCTTTATTATTTTATCTTATCTCTCATTTCTATAGGGTATTGAAATGTTTCCTCATGTTTCCATTTGATAAAGTTGCTGCTTCTTTATGCAGCTGTTGGTCATAATGGTACCTCATTTGATGACAGTTTTCCTTACTTTGGTAAGGCTCTCAGTTATCACTAGCTAACCAGTTTCTTTTATTCTAGACCCCTCATATTTTCCAGCTCAGGACTCAGTACTAAAGACTGGCAGGGATTATAACTAAGTGATAGAGCTGTTGTCTAGCATGGACAAGGCTCTGGTCTCCATGACTATCCTGAAAAAAAAATCCAAAACAGGACTTTTGATCTGTTATTGTGAAGAAGCCAACAAGGAACAATAATTGTTTTGAAACTATTGGTATGTGGCGTAATACCCCTATCTACCTACATCACCAGTTAGAGGAGAGGTTTACTCTTTCCTGTGTTACTTTTTTAATTGTTATTTTACTTTTTGGGGTACATATGTGTGCATGCCCATATGTATGTGAGAGTAAGGAGGCTAGATTCTTCAACCCTTTACACTTTTTGGTATATATCTATGGTGTGTGTGTGTGTGTGTGTCTGTTTGTGTGTGATGTGTATGGATGAATGCATGTGTTTATGTTTGTGAATGTGACTATGGATATGCCATACCACATATGTGGAGGTCAGAGGACAATCCTATATGTCATTCCATGTCTTCTGTTTTGAGACAGGGTCTTTCCTTTTTATTAAATTCTTTATTAATTACACTTTATTCACCTTATATACCCCTGTAGTTCCCTCCCTCCTCCCATCCCAATCCCTCCCTTCCTCCCCCTTCTGCACCCGTGTCCCTCCCCAAGACCACTGATAAGGGAGGCCCTCCTTTCCTTCCCTCCGATCCCAGTTTATTAGGTCTCACCAGGAGTGGCTGTATTGTCTTCCTCTGTGGCCTGGTAAGGCTGCTTCCCCATCAGGGGGAGGTGATCAAAAAGGAGGCCAATCAGTTCATGTCAGAGACAGTCCCTGTTCCCATTACTATGGAACCCCCTTGGACACTGAACTGCCATGGGCTACATCTGTGCAGGCGTCCTAGGTTATCTCTATGTATGGTACTTGGTTGGACTATCAGTCTCAGGAAAGACCCCTGTGCTCAGATTATTTGGTTTTGTTGCTCTCCTTGTGGAGTTCCTGTCCTCTCCAGATCTTACTATTTACCACTTCTTTCATAAGATTCCCTGCATTCTGCCCAAGGGTTGGCCATAAGTCTCAGCATCTGCTTTGATATTCTGCAGGGCAGAGCCTTTCTGAGGCCCTCTGTGGCAGGCTCCTGACTTGTTCGAGACAGGGTCTCTCTTGTTTCCTACTGTGAATATACAAGAATTCTCATTTCTCCACCTCTTTCTTCTGGTAAAAGTACTGTGATTACAAGTGGGTTCCAGGGATTTGAACTCAGGCATTCATGATTGAATGGCAAGCACTTTACTGAGCCATCTTTCCAGCTTTTTCATGTTAAGTTCTCAATTTTAAAAATATCAACCACATTATCTTTATAGTTAGAAAAAAATTAAAAAAAACAAATATATCAGCTAGGTTAACTTATTTCACACCTCCTTCCTTTATCCTCTCTCTATCTTTCTGCTGGAGATAAAACCCAGGTACTTACAAATCAAGCATGTTAGCACTAAGGAACATGTGTCTACAAGTTGACTTCTAGATTGTGACAATCATACTTTTGAAAGTCCCCAATTAAAGGAATGTTATAACATTATGCATGAAATTGTGGCTAGGAATTGAATTGAAGATTTCCTATATACTCCAGAGTCCAAGAACAGGACAACATAATGTTGCTCAACCATCATTTATCTTTGGTATGTCATTGAATATAAATACATATGCATTTGTATATGTATGTATGTTTGTATATATATGTATACGTGTATACATACACATACATACATTCATACAGTTACAAGTAAACTCTCAGAGAATAAGAATATAATTTACTGAGTAAATTTTTGAACTTTAGGGATGAGTAAATGAGTCTAAGCCACCATTCTCTGTAAATGGAAAATAGAAATAGGCCAACTCTGCTCTGAACCCTGCACTTCACCTTCTGGTAAAGGCTAGCATTGGGACAAATCTCAGGGAAAGGGTAAGGACATCTGTTTTACACATTACTTAGTAATTTATAAACCTGACGAAAAGCATGATGGTTTATTTATCTTAAGCCACATCAAAATGGCTGGGAAAAGTAGCCATGTCAGAAAGTTCCTGGCATAAAATCGGTGCATAAAAATTGTTGGAGAGGACTAGAACCCCTGCTCAGATGTGGCCAATTGATAGCTAAGTCTCCATGTGGATCTCTGAGTAAGGGGGAGAGGGGCTGCCTCTATCATGAACTCAGTTGGCTACTCTCTGATCACTTGCTCCTGATGATGCAGCCTTGCCAGGCCATGAAGGAAGAGGATCCAGACAGTCCTGATGAGACTTAACAAGTTATGGGCAGATGGCAATAGTGGAGAACTCCCCCTTTCAGTGGACTAGGGGAAGGGGATGAAGGAGGGATGGTGGGACTGGAGGGAGCTGAGGGAGGGGACTTCAATTGGGATATATAATGAATAAGTTGTAAAGAAAAAAATTAAAATTAAAATTAAAAAATGTAACTGAAGCATAAGTGCTGCCCTTTTCAGGGGGCTTTATAATATACTCCTAGTCAAAATTAAGTGCTGTCTTTCTACTCTCATAGTCCTCCTTCTACATTCCAGTCCAGCATTTATTTTATATCCAACTAAATTACTTGTATGGATTCTTATGTTGTGAATTCTTTGAGAACATGAGACATTTCTTCATCAAAATATGTTAAATATACATTGTGTACCAGACATTCTGGTGTTGGGGGCCTCCTAATGAAAATACATAGCTTCTCCTTTCAATGAGCTTAATGAATATTTAATTACACATTTTCATGCTTTCTTTCATTGTTTTCATTAAGAATAGGAAAAAATAATTGTGCAGAAAAGTGTCCATATTTTTGGTTGTTCTGAAGACCATAACAGTTTCCTCTTTTAAACATTCCAAAAAAATCTTCAAAATTATAGATGTCATCAATTGAACTGATTAATTTAACGGTTTTTAGATGAAAGTGACCTAGAATTTTTACTTGGACAAAGTGGAATTGCATGCTTTTATGAGTATATAAATTCTGTGCTAGAGACAACTTATGAAAAGTAGTTTGATAGTCCATGTTGACTGTGTGCAAAATTAGAAAGCACTCACAAATTGGACGTTTTACATCTACTTTGAATACAGAAGTTTTAAAAGAGAATAATTCTGAATTACAAGTCTGATTGAGAAGAAACCTCACAGCCCCTGCTAGTCCTCACTCAACCTACAGGCCCATTGGTCTGGTGAATTAGAGGCTCACATTCACTTTTCTTTTGGGAAAGTACAGTTTTCCAAAATCAACAGCAACTCTCTGTAGGGCACTGGCTCATTCCTGGAACCAGATGAAAAAGTTAAAATAAGTTATTGGGAATTGTGTGTGATCTACAGAAGCAACCAAAACAGCTCATTTCAAAAGTAACAACAGAAATAAATGTGTTGGCGGAGGGTAGAGAAAACTACACATATTAAAAATATACTTAGAATTCCTGCAAGTGTCATAAATTCAACTCTGAGAGACCACTGGAAACCAAGACAGTGCTACTCTATCTGCTGTCAGATAAGTGGCCCTTGTAGAGATAATCCTACCTTTCATCTTTGGATCAGTTTCTTGACACAAAACTATTTGATGCAGTCCTTTCCTTTCCATTTTGAGGTCTGTCATCCCAGAAGTTAAGACTCAAATTTCTTTCATCCTTTAAAATCACCCTTAGCTCTTACCCTACATTAAAGTTCCTCCTTTCACAGTACATTTTGCTTCCAGACTAGACAAAAATCTTCTACCTCTGGGAGTCTGTGACTTTAAGATGAAAAAGGAGCACTGATTCCCTTTACACTGCAAATTCATGTGTAAAAATGAAAGATATTTACTTTCTGTGTACCACTCCCCCTATGCTTTCTTTTTCTTCAGTTCTGAGTACAAAATCTTTGATACCTTCTGAACAGGTTCAGGAAACTCACAGTATATAGTCATAGCTGAAATGGCTTAAGTGGGCTGAGTTACTCTTATTTACAATTCTAAGGCAATGAATGTGAAGAGTATGGGACTCTCCCTTCTGCCATCTTTCATTATCTGGAGCTTCTGCTTGGTCAAGGAGGCTTTAACAATTGGTTTTCTTTCTTTTTTTATAATAAATTTATTTATTTTTATATCAATCACAGGTTAGGTTTTTTGCATCCCATG
>CM053742.1:76309192-76335502 GCA_028658305.1 Pachyuromys duprasi
ATGTCCATCCTATTTGTTCATCTAAACAAGCATTGATCCTACCAACCTGGGTCCTCCTTCTTGTCTATCTTCCCTAGGTGTATAGATTTCAGCATGACCTACATATCCTACAGGACTATATAAGTGAGTATATACCATATGTTTCTTTATGCTTTTGGGATACCTCACTTAGGATGATCCTTTCCAGATCCCACCATTTGCCTGCGAATTTCATGATTTCCATGTTTTTAATTGCTGAGTAGTCTTCCATTATGTAAAAGTACCACAATTTCTGTATCCATTCCTCAACTGAGGGACAACTGGGTTGTTTCCAGGTTCTGGCTATTACAAATAAAGCAGCCACGAACATAGTTGAGCAAATGTCCTTGTTGTGTACTTGAGTATCTTTTGGATATATGCCTAAGAGTGATATAGCTGGGTCTTGAGGAATCACTATTCCTAATTTTCTAAGAAAGCGCCAAATTGATTTCCAGAGTGGTTGTACAAGTTTGCATTCCCACCAGCAATGGAGGAGGGTTCCTCTTTCTCCACAACCTCTCCAGCATGCATTGTCACTAGAGTTTTTGATCTTAGCCATTCTGGTAGGTGTAAGGTGAAATCTCAGGGTCGTTTTGATTTGAAGCAAAAGTCTTATTGTTTAGTGTGTACATAAGTGTATGATTTTTTGCCTATCTACTCTATATGGCAGTAAAACATGCTATTTTATCATTTGATTAATTAATTGATTAATTAATTACAGTTTATTTACTTTGTATCCCAGCTTTAGCCCCCTCCATCTCCTCCTAGTCCCACCCCCTCCCCGTTTTCCTCCTATGCCCCCCTTTTCCTCCTATGCCCACCCACCCTCCCCCTTTTCCTCCTATGCTCACCCACCCTCCCCCTTTTCCTCTTATGCCCCTTCCCTAGTCCACTGATAGGAGAGGACCTCCTCCCCTTCTATTTGACCCTAGCCTATCAAGTCTCATCAGGGCTGGCTGCATCATCTTACTCTGTGGCCAAGGCTGCCTCCCCCATGGGGAGGTGATCAAAGAGCTTGTCACTGAGTTCATGTCAGGGAAAGACCCTTCCCCCTTTTGGTGGAGGATAAATCATGTTCTTAAGACATTTAGAATATATTACAGATTCTCACAGTCAATAGGACTCCTTAATAGTATCAAGTCTATCTACCTTCTTAACTCCATGTTTGAATTACAACTGTATAATCCTTTTCTGTTAGTCATCTAGGCACAGATGACTAAAAAGTCTTTGTTTGTTTGTTTGTTTGTTTGTTTCTTTCTTTCTTTGGTAAAGCATGGTTTTGTTTAAATAACATGGTCTATTACAGTTAGATAGACATGAATTTGTGTCCAGGATCCACACTTCACTGGCTAATATTGTAAAAGTTGCTTTCACTCAGTTTGGACTTCGGTTATCAAATTCTCGCACACATATACCTTTCCTAGGCTGAAAGAATGGTTCAAGATCTTATAAGAAATCTTTTCTTAAAGATGTTATTTTATACTTGTAGAGAAGGTTTCTTGAGTGCTTCTTGTATTTGAACTTACTTGGATTAAAAAAATAAAGCAGGTTGGCAGAACATGAACCATGGATGTTTCTCTCCAGATTATGTTTTCCTCTTAATAAACAGCAATCAAGATCATTCTGTTTAATTTCTATAGTTGATGTGCTATAATTCCAGTATTCAATGTTTAGATTTTTATAGGACATGCAATGCTCCAGGTGAAAAGTCTGAAAGTCTGTATTTAAAATTACAACCTAATCAAAGTAAATTTAAGAAACATAACCAATCCTTTGGCAGAGTGCAGGAAATCATATGAAAAAGGGGGGAGTTAGTATGACCTGGAGAGGACAGGAGCTCCGCAAGAACCAAATGTATCCGGGCACAGGGGCCTTTTATGAGACTGTCTCTCCAACCAAGGACCAAGTATGGTTATAACCTAGAACCCCTGCTTGCATGTAGCAAATGGTAGCTCAATACCCAAGTGGGTACACCAGTAAGGGGAACAGGGATTATTTTGGACATGAACTCAATGGCTGGCTCTTCGACCCCCTTGCCCCCAAGGGAGAAGCAGCCTTGCTAGGCCACAGAAGAGGACATTGCAGCCATTCCTGAAGAGACCAGATAAGCTAGAGTTAGACGGAAGGGGAGGAGGTCCTCCCCTATTAGTGGACCTGGAAAGGGGCAGGGAGGAGATGAGGGAGGGGAGGGTGGGAGAGGGAGGGAATGGGGGAGGGGCTGCGGATGGGATACAAAGTATATAACCTGTGATTAATAGAAAATAAAAATGTTAAAAAAATTATGACCTGGTACTGAGTACTGGCAGAGAAGTATTGCTTAAGTATTAAGCACTATGTGAAAAAAAGTTTAATCGTTGTTTGTTATTGACTTGGTATCTTCTAAGCTGAGTGTACTCCCCCATAACCTACTTAATCAGTTCTGAAGTCACAAAGCTGTCCCAGTTTATAGTTGTTTTTAACAGCTGAAAGAACATTTTCTTATACTGTTTCTGCAGTTTTCTCATACTGTGCCCAAAACTTGGAATTCCATTTCATTCTCCTCTGATTCAAGATGAATCTTGTCCATTCTTTGCCTAATATTCAGTTTCAGCTTCCATCATGAAACCTTTCTTGATCATTACAAAACATGATGCCCTCTCCAAACACATGGAATTGATCATATGCATAATAACATTAACCCAACTCATTATGAAAAACCTTTTAAAGAAATTTCCCATGTGTGGAATACCTACTATGTGCCAAACTCTTTAGGGAACACAAAAATTTGAATGGAGTCCTAAAGTGTATACATGGGCAGACTAATTATTTGGGCTTAACACAAAGCCATAGTAATGGATTAGCACAAATTCTTTAACTGGCTTCTACAAGTAGGTAAACATTTATGTGAAGTATGGGCAGTTTTGATCTGACATGAAAAGTAGACATATAAGGGAGCTTGAAACAAGTTGGACAGGTTTGAAGATTCCCTAGGACTAGAGATTCCAATAGGAAGGAAAATGATCTACAGGGGAAAATGGTTGTATGGAAAAAATGTCCTTTTTTTTTTTGACAAGGACTGGGTAAGAGTAGCCACTTGGAAATACACTCAGAACATTCTATTATACTTAAGGGCTATAGTCCAGGGAAACTGTTCTGTCAGACCCTGACTGTTTTATGAGTGCTTATCTGCCTTTGGGGAAGATAAATACTCAACTTTAGTCCCCCTTTCCCTCCTGTATCATATAAGCATGGGGTCCCCACCTGAGGAGTATTGTAAAAGGAGTACAGGTTTACTAAAAGATTGAGACCATGTTATAGGAGTGCAGAGTACTTCTCACTACACCAGTAAGAATTCTGAGCACCAACAGGAGACTATTGAGCAATATCTAGAGAAACCTGGAGGTAATTTATCACCAGTAGACCTTTCTTACAAGAACTGTTGAAAAATGTTCTTCATAAATAGACAAAATAATGTAGGTAAGAAATGTAGATCTCTGTGAAGAAAGGAGGGATATTAGAGGGTGAGTAAACAGAGGTAAATTAAAATTTTTCATTTTTTGTTTTCTCAAATGTATGATATTTTTAAACTATTCTTTCCCCATATATTAAAAAGAAACAAAAAATTCATTCTTATTCTCATTTTTTCCTAGCAGCATTTGGTGATTATCTTATAGATAGGCAAAATGAATGACAATATTAGAAAGAATTATGTTATAAACAGTATTACAAGTAGTATTATAAAAAGAGACGAATACTTTTGGGAATCTTGTTATATGAGGTTTGGAATACTTGTGAGGAGGTGCAGTGTTAACTGGAAATGGAGTATGATCAGTTAGGAATGTCTGTTATACATCATTAACAAACACTAAAATGTAAGGCTGGAATGTAGCTAGTGCAAGACCCTGGGTTCTGTCTCCAGCTGTAAGGAAAAAAGTGTATCTTACATGCTAAGAAAGGAAATAAAATGAAATTATATATGATATACTAAATATGGAAATGGAGTAGAAAAAATTGAGAGCAAGGACAAATGGAATGGAGAAATAGTAAGGAATGCAGTAGACACTAATTCGACTTTACTGGTAGTGATTTCAACATCAATTGATCTAAGTACTCCCATTCAAAAGTCAGCTGGGGCAGGAGAGATGCTCAGTAGTTAAAAGCATGTGTTGCTCTTGGAGAGGACCCAAGTTCATTTCCTAGCACCAACATCAGGCACCTTACAACTGCCTGTAATTTTACCTCCAGGAGTATTCAAGCTCTCTGGACTCCACAGGCACCTGCATTCATGTGCACATATTCACACAAATACATTTATATAAAAATAATAAAAGTAAATCTTTTAAAAATCAGATTATCATTGTGGTTAAAAAAACAAGACTCAACAGTGGACAATTGTGGTATTGTATTTCAAGATTTTCCTCAAATTTATTAGTTCTTGACAGATCCAGCAGGCAAAAAACCAGAAAAAATATAGTAGAGCTAATCAGGACCACCATTCAACTAGATATGGCTGATATATTTATAATACTTCAACAATAGAGTTATTTCCTTTATAAATCTCATAGAATACCACATGGTTCACATTTCAGTATATAAATGGCACCATACTATGTTTTAAAGAATAGAAACCATACAATGTTTGCTCTCAGACAATAATATTAAATAGAAATTAACAACAAAATGATAGTTTAAAAATCCCCAAATCCTTGGACAGTAAGCAACAAAATTCTAAACAACATGTAGGGCAAATAGAATGTATTCGGAGGAAATAAAAATACTTTGCATTAGATGAAAATGTAAATTATCAGAGCTTGTTGGATTCAGCCAGTGCAGTGCTTATAGGCAAATTCATAGTACTGAATACATGTATTATAAAAGAAAGTTTAACAATTTATAGATTAAGTTTCTTTCATAGGAGACCATAAAAGAGTAAATGACACCTAAAGAAAGAAAAAAGAAATAGGTACTGAATGCATATATTATAAAAGAAAGTTTTAAAGTCTATAGATTAAGTTTTTTTCAATTAGAGACCATTAAAAGAGTAAATGATACCCAAAGAAATAAAATATGTAGATAATAAACTAGAGAAATCAATTAAATAAAAAGCAAAGAATAAATAGAGAAAATAAAATGAAATGAATACTACTTCTTGGAAAAGATTAATAAAATTGATAATCATCTACTTAGGTCAGACAAAAAAGAAAAATGGAACATATACAATGGAATACTATTTAGCCATAAAAAGTAATGAAGTCATTTCATTTTCAGGGAAATGGATAGAACTAGCAACCATCATATTAAGTGTAATAATTGAAGTACATAACAAAAAATATCAAACTTTCTCTGATATGCAAAAATGTAGATTTTAAAGGAAATACATTAAATGAGAAAGGGGAACTACTAGGGAAGAGAAAGAAGACAGCAGGAGAAGGGAGATGGGTGTAAATGAGAGGACAATAGAGGATGATTAGGAAGGATTCAAGTTTATTATTGCATTATGAAGATGTTAAATTAATATTACTTTGAACAATTAATATATACTAATAGAAAGTTCAAATAAAAATATGAAAGAGCTTTACCCCCTCTTTTAATTTCAGACAAATGACTGAAATCTGAAATTAAAAGATGGGGAAAAGCTATAGGTCTCATGGATAGTAAAAGGATAATAAGGAAATATTATAATCACAAATTTCATAACCTCAATGAAATGAACCATTCACCAAATGACAATCTACCAAACCCTTTAATATTTAGCCTAACTAAAATTTTCATTTTAAAAAGACAATATATCAAAACTCAAAGGGAATTGATCATTTGAATAGACCTGTATCTACTAAGAAAATTATTTTGGCAGCTGGAGAGATGGCTCAAAGGTTAAGAGCACTGACTGCCTTTCCAGAGGTCCTGAGATCAATTCCAAGGAACCACATGGTGGCTCACAATTATCTATAATAAGGTCTGGTGTCTTCTTCTGGGCGTGCAGGTGTACATGCAGATAGAACAATGTATACATAATACAGTTTTTAAAAGAAAATTAGTTTGATAATTATCTCCCTAAAATTATCAGATCAAGGTGGATTCACAGGTAAATTTTACCAAAATTCCCCAAAGAAGAACATATACTAATTCTCTACAGCCCCCTAAGAATAAAAACAAAAGCAAAAGGGTATGTACTCATTCATAAGACATTATACCAGAAAGAATGCAGGGCCATGGCTTGACCTCAGCTACTTACCAGTATATCTTATCACTAAACCTCTTTCAGCTTCAGTTCTTATTGGCAAAATTGAGTGAATAATCTAGATATAGAGGCACACACCTGTAATCCAAGTGCTCAGAAGGTGAAGGGAGGACAGTCAGAATTTCAAGACCAATCTGGGCTGCATGATACCGTGTCTCCAAAAGTACATTTGACAATACTGCCTTGGACTGGATTGTGTCCTCTTCCAAATCCATAGTTTGATACCCTAGCCCCAATGTGACCATATTTGGAAATTGAGGTTTTAGGGGGGTAATTAAGGTTAAATGAGATCATATTAGTGGGACCTTAATTTAGTAGAACTGCTGTTTTTATGAGAAGAGATTTCATATCTCTCCCTCCTCTCCCTCTCCACATATTCCCTCTCCCTCTTTCACCTCTTCTCCTCTCTCTGCATGAATACAGAGAAAAAGCCCTCTGAGGACACAGTGAGAAGATTATGGTTATCTACAAGCCAGGATAAGAAGCCTCACCAGAAACCAATCCTGACATACCTAGTTTGAGATTTCAGCTTCTACAACTGTGAGACAAAGAATGTGTTGTTTACAGCACACGCTCTATAATATCTTGTTATGGCAGAGCAAGCAAACCTACCTAACTATTTCATCATATTGGGAACATTTCTTAGAAACAAATGATGTTTGAAAATAGCAAAGTCATTTGTGTTTGCTAGACGTATTCCTCCTTTTTCACTGTTGACCCATTTAAAACCATGATAGGTAACTTACACTCCACACCTGGCACACATTTCTCTTTAGCTTTTAGTATTCCTCTTCAGCTTTTCTAAAACTATGGTTAAAGTTTGACAAATACTGTCTTGATAATAAACTACAGAGAGTTAGAGACACAGGAAAGGCTACAATTCCCAATTTCCAGTCAAAGAGTGTGTGCTAAGATGGTGTTGGTGGAACACTCTGACCTGTGGAACACCACTGTTTTGAAGGCGTTTTTTGTGATTCTCTTTAGATCTAGGTTGGAACTGAGTTACAGACTAGATTGTATTTCCTTATTCTCCTCTTCTGGATCTTCCCCCGTTAATTCCAAAGTATGCAGCTATATTCTTTTTAGTGTTTACCCTTCACACCCGCTACTTAGGTACCAAAAAACAGGGATGGAAAAAGACAGGTTTTATCCAAAGCATCAGTTTCCATTACATTAAGCTGCCTCAATGATTTTTCTGATGGGGTGAAATTTCTTGCACTTGGTCTCAGGCCCAAGGTGTATGCAATTCTTCAACAAAATTGCTTGCGACATATTGAAGTGAGTTCCTGGGAACTATGAGTTCCTTAAATATTACAAAAAAAAAAGACCCAGAACTTCTTGTATAGGCACTGGACAAAAGAAGAGATAGCTTTCAAAGTTTTCAGTTGCTATGGAGATCTATACTGATGTTGCAAGTGTTTTGTTCTGTGAAAGACACAAAGACATAATAGCTTATGTCAGGAAGTGTCCATTCCTCAAGGTTCGTGAGAAACCCTCCACATTATGGTATTTACCAGCCTAATCTCCTCTTATACTCCCTACTTCAGTTGAGTTGCATATTTGTTTCTTTGCAGTGCAGTTGACCACAAAATAGGCTTTGGGGCTAGAAAGACAACTTTATCTAGATGCCCAAGTTCTACCTGTTTCCCTTGATATCCCTGATGACAGGAAGATCTTTGATGTGGATACCCTGGCTGAGAGAAGAGAAAGGTGTTGAATAATGTGTGCCAAGGGCTGCTGCATATCAAGGGGAAGTGAGATCATGACTATTTTGACTTTGGCTGTTTAGTACTGTGCCCTGTTGATAGCTGGGCCCGTGCCTCCAGGAGTCTCCAAAGCAAAGGTTAGGGATGAGATGTAAAGATGAAGAAAAAGAAAGGCTGCTCCCCAATTGGAGGCTTCATGTTTGGAAACAAGATGTTTGTAAGGTCAAGATAAGACAACCAGATTCTAGTCCTAGATCTGCCCTGGACTTAGTGTATGACTTTGGGCAAGCCATTTCTCAGTTTTGAATTTCAGTTTATTTATATCTTAAAAAAATGGTTTGGAGATCAGGTGTGATGATGCATGCCTTTAATCCCAACACTCAAGAGGCAGAGACAGGTGGACTCTGTGAGTTGAGTCTAATCTGTAATGAGTTTCAGGCCAACCAGGAATACACAGTGATATCTTGTCTCAATAAAATCAAGAATGGTTTGGGGCAGGGAATGTAGCCCAGTTGGTAGAGAAGCTGCCTACCATGCACAAAGCTCTAGGTTCTAACCTTAATACCACATAAACAAAGCCTGGTAGTACCTATCTGTCTGTAATCCTGGCTCTTCAGTGATAGAGACTAAGAGAAACAGAAGTTCAAGGTCATCATCAGCTACTTTTTGTGTTTGGAGACATCCCGGAATATATGAAACACTGTCTTAAAAACAAGAAGTTCAATTTATTTTTGAGGTGCCTTCTCTCAACAATCTTCAGTATTGCTGGACCCTCAAGTTCTCTAGGGAAGGAGCAACTGCCAAGGCTGTTAAATCTAGCCTGGAAGTCATAGAATATGAAAAGAATAAAAGAAAAAGCCTTTAAAGTATAAAACAACAAAGTATATCTATTGGTATTCTCCTCTGTGTATTTCCCACTATAAGTATTTTGTCCTATTGTTCTGGGGGAACAATTGAAATGTCTTGAGAAATGCAATTTTCATTGTTTCAGTTATATTTCCCCAATGACCTCATTTATCCAGAAAGGACTTCAGCAAGTTTCTCAACAGGAAGCAAGTTCAAATTTTTGTTTCAGAAAATATGGTCACCATAACTTTGTAGCACTCACCTTATCTTTCTTTCTAGGTCATTTTTGTATGTATCAAACTTTCCATCTGTGTAATTAATGTCGAAAGAAATAGTAACTGATTAATATAATCTGTTGGGATCAATAATTACTCACATTTGACATGTCTTTGGGAACATAAAGAGTCGTTCTTCAAGATAGATATTACATGTATCATAACCACAAAGGATGAAAAGGCCAGTCAGATACTCCTAGTGTAATATTCTGGAGATAGACAGCAAAAGAAACTGAGCAGAAGGGGAAATTAGCAGTAGAAGCAGAAAGGCAGATGTTTCAAATTTCCATTATTTTCAGTCTCTGATGATGGTGAGCAGGAACCAGCAGGTTTGGACTTATGCAAGCCATGACTGCCTGAACATCTGTCTCTAGCTCTGACATCTCTCCTGGGTCAGTGAATTTTAAAATGCTTATTCTAATGCTCAGTCTGGCACTCTAAACCTATTTCTCTTCTCCTGAAGACCTGTTCTTTCCCCAAATTCACTGTTCCTGTTACTGGCACTACTATTTTTGCCTTATCAATCACTAAATGTGATAAAAGTGTCATTTACATTTTTCCCATTGCCCTGATAAATCTAAGTCACTGCTAAGTCATGGTACTGTTCCTTCACAGTTCATCTCACAATAGGCAACCTCTTCCCTATTTCACTATAGCACCATTTATTGGACCTTCCTGACTTTTCAGTTCAAACGTTGTGATTAACCTTTACCTGGTTCATTTACGGTAGACCTTATCTACCCCAATCAATCAAAACACACACTCACATGTAACCATTACTGTTCTTTCCTCCCAGTTGATAGGCTAAATGTATAGTGAAGTGATGGTAGTTTTCAGCAGTTCATATGCCTCTTGCTTTAAAAAAAGGAAACACAGGGTTAGTTCTCAACAATATTTGGAGGCAATTTTAGGAGTTCATTCTGGCTTAAAGAAAATACTTGCCTCTAATTAGAATTGTATTTTATCTTGAAGCACTTCCACTGTATGCTCTACCTCTAAACTTGAATGTTCAGGCAGGCCTGACACCTGTGTTCTCCTGTGCCCATGGTAGACTGGTATTCTTCGTTTCTTTCTGTACACACTTAAAACAGCTAAGTGCGTTCTTGTTGTTTTTACCCCTGAGCCTCATCTGATCTTTCTCACAGATGTTGAGGATTGAGGGATTCCCCACAGGTTTCAGTGTCTCCTAGCTCATTAATGGCCTTGCCCTCTTCCCTCAGCCATGTTTCCATCACTCACGTGGCCTTGATCACATGGCAGCTTTGCTGATGGGCTCTTTAGGCATCTCTCACAAACCTAGGCCAGGAGGTGACATTCAATCTATCCTCAGTGTATACTGCCATCCTGCCAAAGCTGTAAAACTGTCTGGGATTATAGTCCCTTTCTGTTATGTGCATGAGGAGGCACTTTCCAAAGACATTGATCAAGTCCCTAATGATCTCATGGCACAGCACGAAGAACTCATGTGGTTTGCAGCAGGAAAGCTGGACCATAGCAACTAGCCTAGTGCTTTAGGTTCAGAGCTTTTGAAACTCTTGAATCCCAGGGCTTGAGAGGTCCAGTGGGTATTTTGGAACCCGTCCCAAACACAATTAAATGTCCAGGCAAAGGGGGGGAAGTTGTTAGAACACAAATGGCCTAGCAAAATGGGGCTTGTGGGTTGACCCGTACAACTGGTGCTCTTATCCCAATCACTACATACAGCTCTGCCATCTCCTTAGTGGGTCTGCTGGAGTCAGACTTGTCTGTGTACAGGGGCAGCTCTAGCGGGATTGCCCAGTATCCCAGGCATGTGCAACACTTCCACCTAACTCAAACCACATGCTGAAAAAGATCATGTCATACTTGGCACATAACCAATTGAGAAAGGCATCAGAGGGTGTCCAGACCTCAGCTTGTTTGAACAAATGTTCAAAAAACATTTCTGAAGGGATATTCCAGAAAAACATACACACTCCAGGTCTTAAAACAGATGTTCAGGCTCTAAGATTGGGTTGCTTTGCAGCTACTATTATCAAATACAATAAAACAGGACGAAATCACTTTAAGGTTTGATCTAGGGTGTATGTTTAGCTTTCTTTTGAATCTTTATTATTAGCCATGGGAAGATTTGTCAGAGGGCAGAACATAATGCTGAGAGGCAACATGCTATTGTGATTCACTTTCTAGCACCAGAGTTAGGTGCTATCCCTGAGTAGTTTGATGTGTTAACCTATCATAGTCTCATGTTGTGAAGCTACAAAACTAACATTGCTGACTCTATAGTTTTGTCAGGAGAATTGAAAAGAATTGCATATAACGATAGTGTATACTATGTATTAAGCACTCAGCAGGTACAGCTCTTAGTGTATACAATGTTTTAGGCACTCAGCAAGTACAGCACTGTTATCAGCACTATCACCAGCAAAGATTTAATGTTTATAATTTTATACTATTAGCACTGCTGCCACTGTTGTCAGTAGGCAACACGATCTGTCCCCAAGATAGATAGGGAACTGAAGAGGGCCTTGACTTTGTTTTTCTAACCTATGGAGGAGGTAAGCATACCAAGGAAGAAGATTGCAGAACTGTAATTCTAGCTTGAAAGGAAGAGAAAGAGAGCAGTGTGGCACTCCTTTAGTTTATTTTCCTCATCTCAGACCAAAGCTCTTCCATCCTTCGTTAGTTTGCTATATAACCTCGTTTGAGCCATTTTAGATAATGGTGTTTCACTAGTTACCATTGAAAATGAATCCCACATGGCACTTGTTTGCAGGCAAACTGACCTGTATCAGAGGCTTAGTCTGTGAATGGAATGTCCATGAGCAACTGGTCCAAAAGAAACAAGGCACTAACATCTTATAATGGCTCTAAAATAACCAGCCCGCAATCCAAATGGATGCTTTAGTCACTACCAGAATCTTTGTTAGCTACTGGTAAACAGTGATATCCTGGGCTCACTGCCAGAAGGCAGTCTTTCCATATAGCTATCACCTTTGCATTTCACTGTTCCATTAATACTTACTGTGCCATGATAACTATTTTATTTTAATGTGGCTATGATTCCAGGGACCTGTATATGCTAGGCAAGTGCTCTATTACTGAGCAACATCCCAAGATAGACCAAGATAGATCCATAATAACTCTTTAAGGAAGCTTATTCATACATACACCAACACCTCCCCCACATCTATCCACCTACCATTCAACACATATTTGTTAAGCAATGGCAGCATCCAGAAAATGTTTTAGGTGCTAGAAATAAGTCATTGAAGTGCTGTCATGAAGCTTACAGTCTAGCTGCCTGTCTGACCAAGCATAGTGTACCATGAAAGTCCACTGGAAAAGTTTAGTCTTGGTTTTTGAAACAAATATTAGTACTTTTAACTGAACATGTCTTTTAGGGTGCTTGCATGGAGATTGAGGGACTGTCTTGCATCCAGCTTGAGCAAAGGTTCAGGGGGTGGCCTGGGACAGGGCTTAAGGAACAATGTGGCTGCATTTTGATTCCTAAGATGAATTTGGTTGATACGAATTGTGTACTTACTATGCTGTATGGCAAAGTTTTGAAATGTGATAAGAAAACAATGTGATTTTGTTATTGTCTCACTCATAAACTGGCTCAGAAGGCAGTTCTCAAAGCAGCATTTCAAAAAATATTCTGAATAATGGCAACATCAGAACATGTTCCCAAGGAGACTGCTTCAGACAGTTCAGTACATATCTAAGTGTATAAATCCTGGGTCTGCTTAAAAATAAATGCTGCTAGTAGCTAATTTGTTCAGAAACAGTGAAAGAAAGAAATGCGAACTTATGAAACTTAATTCATTTTTGAAATATTTATGCACTATATATTTGGATTTATGATTGCTATAAAATTAATTCAGTTTAAAAACAATGAAAGAATTTTTGCACTTTTTTTTAGTCAGTTCATGCATAGTCTTCTGCATGTGAGTCTTTGAAGTAAACTGCCCAACTACTTGGCTATTGTTGATGTTTTTATATAAAGGTCAATCTTCCCATTACACAGCCAGCCTGCAGAAATGCTGCCTTCGACTCTGAAGCCAGTGTATGATCAAGTTAAAATTAACTGGTATTTTTGTTTCAGCAGAATGTTAAATCAGGAATTGTAAACAATTCCTAGGCAATGTGTTTAATGTTGGTAAGTCATTCCTAGAAATTGTTCACAATGCCTGTAACATATATGCAGCTAGCAAGATACCTGAATTACATAGGAAGCCTTCAAGAAGCTAATTTTCCATTCCTAGGACATCTCTGGATCATGACTTTTTTTTGTAACCAATTCTACTTATTTATCTGTTAATGTATCTAGATGTGAATAATCCTGGTAATAGTAGTACTGCTTGATTTTTTCATAGTCCCCAAGGATTTATTCATTATTTGCCAGTACTTTGGTGATACAAGGTTTCAGACATGTTTATTTTAAGAAGCATTGGAAATGAAAAAAAAAAACAATAATTAGGAGTAAAGGCAATTGTACTTGTCAGGTGAGCTAAAGCCCTGTGTAAATTTCCTTATTCCTTTACAAAAGTTTCCAAACAATTGATGATATTATAATTCTCTGAAGTTTTTGTAAGTTAAGGAAACAATAATTTCTATCAGTCTTACTCTGTAGTGAAATTTTCTTGCCTTTTCCTGTTCACTTATCTGCTAATGAGACTTACTATTCATATAATGTAATTATTTTATATATGTACTGATTCCTATTTGTATTTATTTATTTTAACGTACTATTTTGAAATAATCTGTCTACTGGTTTATATTAGCATTGCTGTGGTTATATCTATGTATCTATACTAAATCAACATAGAGATGAAAACAAAATGTTGACTGTGCTTTGGCCTTGAATGTTATGATCATATCAAGTCACTAGTTGGGATTCTTTGCACCTACAGAGTTAAGGGGATTTGTTTGACTTCTATTTGACTAGTGGAAATGGACCATCCTGGGAGCCACACAGATGAAGCCAGGGAACGAACTGGCTATGTGGAGTGTAGGATCAAGAGATAGCAAGAGGTTGGGAAAAGCCTTTTAACAACTGATCTAAGCATCTGGTACTTGTGCCAAAAAAAAATTAGCTGATGTAATAAGATGCAGCTGAGCAATATTTTATAAACATACAAAGGGTCCTTTAATTTGCTTAGATGATGGCCCCATTCTCAAAAGACTTTTGGGTATGCATTTTTTTTCAATCTCATCCCTACTGTATCCAGATATGACCAACTGTCCAAGGCCCAACTCAGTTTTTTATGTCAAGGTCCATCTAGTTGTATTGGTCCTCTCTGGTGTGTATTCTTTTAATGCCTCTAGCCCTTTAAGGCCATTTCGTCTCTCAAACTGAACTGAACAGATCTAATTATGCACTGTGTATTTTTCATGGATGCCTTACACTTATGGTGACCATATTTTCCAACAATTAGAACATATCATCTGAAAATTTAGGTAGGCTATTTGAAATTATCAGTCCTCTGGAAGACAAATGCTTATTCACTTGTGTCTCTCACCTATTGAACAGTCAACATCGACTATGATCATGGGAAGATAAAGAAAGCAGAAAGTAACATCCACTAAGTGGCAAGTAAAAGGCATGAATGCTTTTGGCTTATTCCCTATAAGGAGGTATAGTTTAAATACTTTGTTACTGTGCCTTAGGAATAATGTATTGCTCCTAAAAATAGAAACAATGTAAGAAAAGAAGAGAGACAACAAAAATTACCAGCAGTGAGACACTGGAAAGATTGTATCATACAATTCAGAAGAAAAGGGAGGTCTTGTCCTCAGAAACACACATATAAAAGGAGTTTTTCACCCAAGTTCTTAAAAGTATAATTAGACGAATTTTTTAAAACAAATCCTGGGATGTTTTGCATAACACAATTTAAAATAAATGTAGGAAAAATATAACAACTGTGAACACAAAGAATGTAATTTGGCTTAGTGTTGCAAGCTGAGACTACAGCTTGGAGAAAAGAGTAGCTTCTTTTAGGGTTGATTAGTAAGGTCTGGTCCTGACTCATTGACAGAGATTAACAAATTAATCTTTTATTGGGAAAACAGGCATTTAAAGTTACCCATATCAAACTTCTTGATTCACATGGAGTATCTGTGTGTAGACTCCTCCATGCTCAATCCTGCGGAATATCAAGAGACTGCCTAGAAGGATTAACTGAGCAAAGGACTTTTGAGTATGACCTTTATGTTTGTTTGTTTGTTTTTGAGTCAGGGTTTCTCTGTGTAACAGCCCTGGCTGTCCTGGACTTGATTTGTAGACTAGGATGGCCTTGAACTCCCATTGATCCACCTGCTTTTGCCTCCCTGGGAGTTGGGATCAAAGGCATACACCACCATGCCCAGCTGAGTATGCAATTTTTATGGATTAGTTCTGTTTATGCCTGGTATGAGCCAGTGGAAGACAGAGGGAAGAGTGATACTTGTTCTTTTCCCTAGGAAGACTTAAGGTGGTACTAAATGTTGATACTACTTTTCCTCTAAAGTATCTATCTTTTTATGCCTTGTTCTCATTTTTATTCTCTTCCATTTTAGTCTACTGAGAATGAATTAAAGGACAGGACATGAGTTAATGGGTAGAACTCAGTTAACATTGTTGTTTCTGGCCATGACAGTTTGTCTCATCTAAGTTCTAGCCAGGCCCATCCCACTTAGCTTTTAAGATTAGACAAGAATAGGTGTTTTCAGGCAGTATGTTTCTTAGTTCTCCTGGGTAGACTTGCCTGTAACTCTTAAGTACTTTTGACATTGGCTTTTAAGTCTGTGATTTTACCTTGAATTGGTTTTGTTGTTTGTGAATTATAGTGCCTAGCAGTAGACAAATGTTATCAAGAATCATCTATCCTTATCTTTATCCCCTTGTCTCCTTCCTTGTCTTCTCTCTTATTTTCTTTTGAGACAGATCTTATATGTATTGGGGTGGGGTCAAACTCCTGTGTAACCAAGGCTGACTGTGTACTCCTGATCTTTCTGCCTTTACTCCTCAGACCCTCCCAATGGTGGAATTACAGAAGATGTTCTCACAGCCAGCACAAGTGTAGGCTTAACACCTTAGAGTAGAATATAAATGCTGGCTAACTAATGAATATATGCTTTTGTTCATGCAACCTAACTTTAACATTTGCATTTTGAAAACCTTATGTTTCATTTTGAACTCAGAATGAAAGCCCTGTGTTTTGTATTCTTTAGTGCTGCAAAGTGAATCTTCCCAGTCATATTGTTGCACTTTTTAAAGCACCTATGAGGGCTGATATATAGAACAAACATTTTGGAAATGTGTAGAAATGTTTGAGGCAAAAATTTAACTCCCAAATACAAAACTTTTTTGGGGGGCTGTCTAACATGCAAATAATTGACAAAATCTTTTTTTTTTCTCCTCCTCCTCCTTCTTCTTCTGGTATTCTTTTTCTTACTTGCCACGCCTGATTTCTTAATTTTAAACTTCAAATGTACTCTGGTTTTGCCATAATGACATTGGCTGAAATCTTTTGTCTTCAGTTTCTCTAATACCTCTCTGCCATGAGCTTTAGAATTTTTTTTCCTTCTGAGCCTGTTCTAAACCATAAAACAGTGGTTTTTTTCCTGCTATTCCTTTCCTCCCTGAAAATGAAAAGGTAGCTATGGTAGATAATGCCGGACAGATGGGAACATTAACTCGAGGGTATGGGTAGATCACTTACAAGGTCAGTAAGGATAAGCATGTTGAGTTACACACTCTCAGGCCTTTACCAGAGGCTCATCCCATGTGATGAGTCCTCAGGAGAATTAAACAGGAGGAATTAATGTAGCATGACTGAACATTACTGAACCCGTAATCAAAACCCAGCTAAAGGGAACTGGCCTTTGCTGGCACCCAAGAAAGCTATGGATTTGGACATGTGAAGAACTTGGCTATGTTAGTATGAGTCAGGGTTAACAAAATGTTATGCAAGATTTTACCAGTTGGCTAGCACTGCACATATGGCAGGCCCCTTCTCTTCTACTGCTCTCTGACTGGCAGGAAAGACAAAGCAAGATAAACATTTAAAGCTTTTGAGATACATGGCCAAGTTCTCTTGTAATATCTCTGATATAATATATCCAATGAATCAGATTCTTTCTGCAATTAATTTAAGATATAACTTAGGGACAAGACAAAAGAGTTAGAGTGTTGTTTGTGTATCTCTCTCTTCTTGGAACAGCCATATATCCTGTGTTCATGCTATCCACTCTCTTCCATATATTCTCCAGCACTTATCGTACACCCATGACGGAAGGCAAGATTGAAATGTGTGTTCTTACAGAATAACATATTTCTCAGAAGCCTTATCATAGAAGTCATTGGCCAGGTAGGCTACTTCTGTCCTGTTTGCTGGCAGAGTTGCTTCAGTTTCCAGTACTACTATTCACTGGAGACTGGGCAGGACTGGGAAGCAGCTGTCCCTAGCAGAAGTACTGCATTAGGAAACACTTCACTTGGAAGTTAAGGTAAGAAATAATCAGGCAAGGAAAGAGTATGTTCTTAGGTTCCAAAACAACTATAAAGTCACTTTTCCCAAAAGGTACATTGCATTATTTCTTGGACTGTTGTATTATGGGGGTGGCAGTGGGAGTGGGAGTGGACCTATGATGAGTAACAGTTTTGGAACATGAAGCTCTACAGTTTTTCCATTTTCTGTCTAGCTGAGACGGAATTAAAGAAAAAAATTAAAACCACCTCAAGAATCTCCTCCAGAACATTTTTAGTTCTATTACCTTGGGAAAGAATCTAATAAGTCCAAATTTAATCTTTTCCTTGTGAAACTCAGGCTTTCCGTGCTTCCTACGATGTGATGAGTTTCATCAGCTTAAAGTGAAAGAGAGCACTCCTCTAGTGTCCTGCTTTCTTTCCTTTCCCTTAACTTACTCCTTGTTGATCGCTTTATGTAAAGACATCTTGGGAATATGACTGATAGTCATAAAAGAATGTAGATGCCACAGAATGAAGCAATCTTAAGTGGGGCATGGATGAGAGCATAATAGAATACATGTGATTTTAAAGAGCAGAATAGGGGACTATGTGGGGAAAGGAAGAGAATTAGTCAGAAGGGATAGGGAACAAGGGGTAAGGAAGTGGGTGAGGGAAAATTTAAAAAAGTGTAATTATACATAAGAGAATGACATAATGAAGCCCATTACTTCATATGTTAAGTTAAAAATCAAATTAAATGAGACTGACCTAAGCTCTCTGCATATGTTACAGTTGTGTAGTTTGATCTTCTTGTGGGTCTCCTAACAGTGAGAGCAAGAGCTGTCTCTGACTCTGTTGCCTGCCTTTGGGATCTTATCCCCTTACTGGGTTGCTTTGTCTAACCTTAATAAAAGAGGAGGTGTCTAGTCTTACTGAAAATTGATATATCATGGCTGGTTGATATCCAATGAGGCCAGCCCTTTTCTGAAGAGAAGTGGAGGAGGACTGGATTGGGGGTTGAGGTGGAAGGGTGGGGGACTGGGAGGAAATGAGGGAGAGGAAACTACAGTCAGGGTATAAAATAGATAAAATTAAAAGAAAAAAGAGATAGTTCCAATAAATAGATAAATAAATAAATCCTGAAGCTAAAAACAAAACAAAAACTTAATTTAAAAAAGGATGTAAATATTGACAATAGACTGTGGAAGCTCAAATATTAGCTCAGATACTTACAAGCTCTACAGTAATGGATAACTTACTTAATTTTCATTTTGATTATAGATAATAAGTTCTCTCTTTTGGAGTTATTGAGTTATTAAAAACATGTCTTAGTCTCCCTCTTTATAGATAGACATATAGATAGAACCAATGTTTGAATGTTCTGTTCTCATTAGGTTATGGGGAGGGAAAATGGATAACATGGTTTCTTATAGCCCCTTTCAAATGAAGAATTCTGGGTCTTTTAGAAAAACCCATTTGGAACTAACAAGATGGCTCAGGTGAGTAACAGTACTTGATACTAAGACTGATGACCTCACTTCAATCCTTATGATCCATATGGTAGAAGGAAAGAGCTAAGGGCTGCATGCTGTCCTTGGACCTTTGCCCATATGCTCTTCCTACAAATAAATAAGTAAAACATAATGACTCTTTTGATTAGAAAAATCTACATTTTGCTTCTAGATATTTATTTAAAAATTTTCAGGGTTGAGTATATATAACTCTGTGCTTTAACATTTGTCTGGTATTCACAAGGCCCTCAGTAACTGCTGCCCCAACACACACACACACACACACACACACACACACACACACACACACACGTGGGACAAAGAAAGAAAGGGAATAAAAAGGAAGGGATTGTTCATTGGTGATTACCCTTGAATACCTAAAAGAGTTCTGCGTCTAGTCTATGGTCTATGACACAGCACATTTTCACTGGAGTGTATTGAAGTAAAGAAAGAATGAATTACAGAACTTTATATACTACAGATTCTATCAATTAGAAGAGCTTTAAAATTCTCTTCAGGCTTAGTATATTCTTATAATAGTGAGAGGTGATGGCATGTGTGACACATACCATGTAGTGGAGAGAGAGGGAGCTCAACTAGAAGAAAAACTGAGTTTAAATTTCAGCTTTGCTATGCATCATTTACGTATAGAACAGTCGCTGCAATTCCTAGGTCCTCATTATTCCTTAAAAAAGAGCCTACCACAGAGGGCCTCTGAAAGACTCTACCTAGCAGTGTATCAAAGTAGATATTAAGACTCATGACCAAACCTCCGGCAGAGTGCAGGGAATCATATGAGAGAAGGGTGAGTTAGTAAGACCTGGAGAGGACAGGAGCTCCACAAGGACCAATTATATCAGGGCACAGAGTTCTTTTATGAGACTGTTTCTCCAACCAAGGACCATTTATGGATATAACCTAGAACCCCTGCTTGGATATAGCCCATGGTAGCTCAGTATCCAAGTGGGCTCTCTAGTAAGGGCAACAGGGACTATTTCTGACATGAACTCAATGGCTGGCTCTTCAACCTCACCCCACCGCCACCCCTCTGCTGAGGGAGAAGCAGCCTTGCTAGGCCACAGAAGAAGACATTGCAGCCAGTCCTGAAGAGACCTGATAAGCTAGGGTCGGATGGAAGGGGAGGAGGTCCTCCCCTATCAGTGGACTTGGAAAGGGGCAGGGAGGAGATGAGGGAGGGATTGGGGGATTGGGAGGGAATGAGGAAGGGGGCTACAGCTGGGATACAAAGTACATAACCTGTGATTAACATAAAAATATAAAAAAATTTAAAAAAGAAAATCTGGGTAATGATATTTTTGACACATCTTTCTACAACAGTGGCACCTTGCATTGAGGTGTTTTTTGTTTGTTTGTTGTTTTTGTTAATTCTGTGTTATTCAAATTGCAGGGTGGACCCTATCTTAGCCTAAGATATTGGGAAGTAAGTGAAGTGTAGGATCTGTAGGCTTAGGTAGGATAGGATACCATGTGTAACATTGCTAAGCTGTTGCACATGGTATCCTACCCTACCTAGGCCTAAGTTTGAGAGACAGTGTAGGTGGGTGAATTGCTGGACACTGACAAGGTTGTACTGGTTTGCAGGCTGCATGATACCAGCAATCTTTGGACATGGCTACAGTAGGTCTTGTATGCTATCTTAGGGATCCTTCAGAATGGGACATTGCATGGGCATCGATAGATAGGCCTCGAGTAAGGGAACCCTGCTGTCAGACAGGGTTATGGGTTATTCTCCATGACAGAATATTATGCGCGTTAAAGATACCAGCTTGCCCTGGCTTTATTGTGTATCAGGAATCTTGTGTGATTGTTTGTATTTCTCTGGCCTGTGGTGGTATGCATACTACATCAACTAGGCATTGGTGTGTGCTTATTGAGGGAACAATAGGGTCAGGTCAACTACCAGAGCCCTTGGGTTATAGCACTGGTTCTCAACCTGTGGGTCACAACAAAGAAAAAATTGTCTAAAAATACAGATATTTTCATTATTATTCAGAATTGTAGTAAAATTAAAGTAACAAAGTAGCACTGGAAAAATACGGTTGGGGCTCATCACAACATGAGGAACTATATTATCAGTTGCAATATTAGGAAGGTTGACAAATCAGTGTCTTTTGGTGACAGAGAAGTTGGGATAGATTTTGGTCACATTCTAGGCTTGGTAGGTGTGTGTATGCACAGTGTGGTAGGGGATTACCTGTGTTACTTACTAGACTTTGGTGTTGCACAGGCTTTTGTACCCTCAGCAGGCATTTAGAGTATGGGGATCCCATGGGTGAATGGAAAGCTATAGACACTCTTGCAGGTTGGTATGAGTGTGAGCAACAGCATCCCTGGTGATTCTGGGATGACTAAAATTTGGTGAAATAGAGAAACAAAAGAACTGTCCTGACTGTCCAGGAACACAAAACTGATCAACACCAGCAAGTCCAGGGAGTGATGGACCGAACCAAGGAGGATGGATTGAGGTCACCCATATTTTGTGTTGATAAAATGGTTGTGGGACCCCTTCTAATCCTGGGAAGGGTGGACTTCATGAGCATGAAGTGATCTGAGCCTCAAACCTGTCTGATGCGATGCCCATGTGGGACCTCAGCTAGGCATCACTGTGGTGGTGGGCTGCAAATGTCTGTGTTGGTTTCACTCCATTGGACTGGCACAAAGAATCTTTGTTCTTAGCTTGGCCCTGCATTATGAAGTCTTAGCAAGGCATGTGGAGGACTGGAGCAGTCCCTTGCTAGTCTAGTGCACAAGGTGTGCAAATCCATCTAGATCTGAAGGTATATGAACATGGCCTGGCATGGCAGGTCTGTGTAATTCACATTGCAGAGTTCAAGCATAGGCTGTGGACCTAACCATGGTCTGGGATATGGGGAAACCTGTGCAGTTGAAGATCTGGGCTACTCACCTTGCTGGGCTATTGAATATGTGACACAAGTCTATGTAGTCATAAATAACCTGGACCACTGTGGGAAGATAAAGTTCTGTAGAACTCATAAGGCTCAGCTGGTGTGCAGGCTGCATGACCCAAGCTATGTATGGCAGTACCAAGAGAGTAGGGCATCTGTATCATATTATAGAGTCACTAGAATGGGATGTTGCATGGGTATTTTGATTCCACATTGACTAGAACTATAGGATACTTTAAAATGGTATGCGATTACGTCACATTTTGTGAAGATCTGGCATGCAGACTACAAATCACCAGCTAATCATTGGATGTGCAAAAGCTGGGGACTCCTGTGGGCATGCTGTTTTGCTCACTCTGGCTTGTAGTGTTGTGCAGAGTGCTATATCAACAAGGCCTCGGTGTAAGCCAGGTTGGGGAAACAATGGGATCAGGGGGAACAACCTGGCTTTTTGCTGTAAGAATGTGTTGGAAGACTCCGGTTTTTATGGTCACAGTCAAGCATGTCTGGACTGCTCTCCCAAGCTTGTTGCAGAATGCATGATTCCCTTTCTTCACAAGGGGATTCTTCCTCTCCCCCTGAATTCACTGGAAGTGTGCCTCTAGGAAACACCCCCTTCCACCCTTGAGGTAGGTCAAATAGCCCATAGCTGAAATGCAGGTTCACTTCCTTTCTCCTGATCAGAACTGCCCAACAAATGTCTGGAATATCCTGGAATATAAAGCATTCCCAGCACCTTAAGCCTATGCATGCATGTACCCTGGGAACCCCTTACCCACACCCCAAGAGCTCTATAGCCTTTGCTCACTGTGAATCCAGTTGAGCAGCGTTCTTGAAGCTGCATCCAGAAAGTTGTTCTGTCACACTCAAGAGCCATCTGAACATTTGAACATTCCCCCTCCTCAGCCTATTGCCTCTGATGACTTAGCCCTCATGTACTGATATGGTGTGTTGGGGGGCGAGGGCGGGTAATAACTGGTACCCAAACAGGGACACCAGAATGCACAGGATTTGTGAGTACTCCTTGAGGGGGTAGCTGCATTTTTTTGTGTGACCATCCTACCTGAGGACCAGTTGTTTATTTTAACTTCTTTGCTTTACTTTCTCAGTTTGTGCCTTCACAGGGGTCCTGATACGTTTTGAGGACAACTGAAGCCTTTGGGTCAGGGCTGCTCCCCAATATTAGCCTCCTACCTTCTTTCTGAGTCCCAACAGCCCATCTGGGTGTAGGCAATAATCTTCCTGCCTCTCATAAAGAACCTGGTGATGCAGAAGCCATTTAAAAGTCCATAGGAAGGTTGCCAGGCTTGTGCTTGTTAGGGCGTCTCAATCCCCAGGTGGCAAAATTGCCTCAGGAACATTGAGTGTCTCTGGCAGAACTTCCTCCTTTTCCTGTCACAGAGAATTCAACATCACACCAGAGAGATTTACAAATTTGTTTTCTTAGAACCTTACTTAAATCAAGAGGACTTAAATTCTCCCAAAAGGAAGGCCTAGAATTCTGGAATAAGGTATTTCAATTTGCACCATGGGTCCTGTAGGCAGATATCTACAACCCAGATGTCTGAACCCAAGTTGCCTACCTGGCTCATAAAAGAAGAAGGCTGTCCAGAAAGGCTGTCTCTGTCTTTCTCCTTCTTCCCTGTAATAGCCACTATTAGGCAATGCATAGGAAACAAAACAAAATAAAGCCTCAATCACACATTAGAGGAAAAAAAATATATAGGAGGAAAAAAGACAAGACTCAAATAAGGAGGAAGACCCTGTGGATTGTTCAGTAGCTGATTTAGCCACTTTAGAGAAAACAACTGATCTAATCAAAGAATTGTTACTCATTAACCCACAACACTCCTTTTTCCCATCCCTCTTTTCCCTCCTATGAGTCTTCATTGGCAACCAAGGATAAAGACCTGGAAATTAAGACCAAAGTTTCTAAAGACACCCAGATAAACCCTCCCCCAACTAGGAATAGCCATGCACCACCTCCTCCAGCCATTGAGCAACTCTGTAATCTCAGAGCTGCTGGAAACAACCCCAGCCATTGATTAAACCTTCTTCCATCCTCAGCACCACCCCCATAACCATTGAGCAACTCTATAATCTCAGAGATGCTGGAAACAATTACCCCAGCCACCTCAGCTTCTATGGCCCACGGATCCAGAACCTCCACCCATAGGAACCTTTCCTGTTAATCTACATATAACAAGAAAATACCAAGTGGCTTGGTAACCTCTCCCAGTATCAGGCTTATATGAGTTCTGCCAAGCTGTCCATGACATGGAATTCATTCCTCTTGGACCAAGTCTAATTTCCAAAACTTCCATAGCAACCTTTTAATTCCCCAAGACTAGAGAGATATATGCTAGTCCACTCTCCCTAGTCCTCTGTCTGTACAATGGGAAGCCCTGTTTTAGAGATGAATGCCAGATGCGGGCTAGAAAAAGAAAGAATTATGTAATCAACAAATAAGACAAAACAAGAGCAAAATTGTCTTGCCTAATTAAT
This sequence comes from Pachyuromys duprasi, assembly GCA_028658305.1. Classification (NCBI taxonomy): domain Eukaryota; kingdom Metazoa; phylum Chordata; class Mammalia; order Rodentia; family Muridae; genus Pachyuromys; species Pachyuromys duprasi. The sequence goes on from CM053742.1 coordinate 76,333,638, forward strand.
TAGCTGGAATTATGATCAGCTGTTCATCCAGGGTAACTTCTTTACAGGAATTCAGCAGGCCTTCCTCCCCCCTGGCTGCTTTGAGCAGGTTTCCTTATGTGTACTTGAGACTTGGAACTGTTTAACCCTTTTCTACACATCCTAGAGACCTCCTCACTGACCTTACTAAAACATAAAACAACCTAGACCCTCCCAGATTTTATACTAAGGGTGCAAGGCAATTTATACAGAAAAAATAACAGACCCTACAGCCAAATTGATGCTCCTAAATAATATTATCTGACAAGGAATGATCGCAGAACACAAGCAGGCATATCAGGGACTAAAACATAAACTAATGATAAATGGATCATGGCTACCCACATTGCGACTGCCTCATACCAGACCTCCTATCTTGCCCAAATCTTTGCAGCTGCAACAGTCCAATTTCCAATGTTTTAAATGTAGAGAGACCAGACACTGGAAGGGAGATTGCCCCCAAAATGACCCAGCTTCACTTAAACCTCCTAAATCCATCTGTCCCCACTGCAAGAAAGGCTTTCATTGGAAAAATAATTGCAATTCCAAATATGATAAAGAAGGCAAGTTCCTTCTACCTTTAAACTCCTTGTGAGTCAACTCTCAGCCTCACCAGTAAGACAACAAACAAATAACAACAACAAAAACAAAAACAAACCCACAAGTCCAGTGAGTCACCAAGTTATTAGAAAAAGCTCATCCTAAGTTCTCAATAAAAACTGACAGTAAAAAACTTTAAATACCTCATCGATACAAGAGAAGATAAGACCATCCTAATATGAAGTCCTCCCACATTGGACTCTTACCAGGGCCTCAAATAATGGAAGTAGGTGGTCTCTCCCAAGCATTTATTACCCATGAGTTTTATAAATCAGATAGATTTTTTTTATAAACCAGATGCAATAAATGGGACCATTAGACCCCTAGTGGCTGACACGGTCACTAACTTACTAGGTAGAAATATCTTAGAAGATTTCAATGTGGTCCTTGCTACTAGGGAACAGGGAGATTGCCTCCAGATAGAAGACTACCAGGAATATCAAGATCAAAAGAACGCCCAATTCTAAGGCCTACTGTTGAGCAGTTTACTCCCCGCCTGGAATGGATCACGGAAGGTTTCATCTGGGTGAAATAGTAGCCTCTAAGCAGGGAGAAATTAATAATCTTACAAAAATTAGTTAAATGCCAATTAGACACGGGACACATTGGTCCCTCTAGGAACGCTTTGGAATACCCCAATTTTGTAATTAAAAGGAAGAATGGGACCTGGAGGCTCTTCTAGAATCTAAGACTATGAAAATTTTGGGGTCATCTCAACACAGCTTCCCGCTTGCCTCTGTCATATCCATAAATACCCACTACTACTTTTAGACATTAAAGATTGCTTCTTTTCAATTCCACTCCATGAACAAGATTGAAAGTTCTTTGCCTTCTCAGCACCTAAAGTCAATAACTCAAGACTAGCTAACAGGTTTGAATGGAGGGTACTCACCCAAGGCATGGATAACATCTCAACTATTTGCCAGGAAACTATACCAATGCATTAAGACACGTTATTAAATCAGGTCCCCATGTATATCATTACATGGATGACCTATTAATGTGGCAAGATTAAAAAAACAAGATCAAAAACCAGCTCTAGAATATCTTAAACAAGCCACAAAGGCCCTAAAAGATAGAGGCTTTACTATAGCAGAAGATAAGATCCAGATCTTTTTTTAATAAATTTATTTATTTTTATATCAATCACAAGTTAGGTACTTTGCATCCCATGCTTAGCCCCCCTCTTTCATTCCCTCCCACCCTCCCACTCCCTCCCTCATCTCCCTCCTCCCTGCCCCCTCCAA
>CM053742.1:76336002-76346982 GCA_028658305.1 Pachyuromys duprasi
TTACAAATCAGGGGCAGGCAACATACTCAGAGACATCCCCTACTCCAATGGTTAGGGGACTCATATGTTGACAACACTGTATATCTGCTACATATGTGTAGGGGGTCTACATCCAGCCCATGCATGCACTTTGGTTGGTGTTTCAGTCTCTGTGAGCCCCCATGGGCATAGGTAAGTTGACACTGTAGGTCTACTTGTGGCGTTCTTGACCCTTCTGACTCTCTCTCTCTATTCTTCCTCCTATTCTTCTACAGGACTCCCCTACTTTCATGTCTTTTTTAATGTGTGGCTCAATAAGTTTCTTTAGGATTATTTACAGAAGAATGAGCCCCTTACCAATAAATTCACCACTGTATAAAATGTCTTTCCTATATTAAGCATTAACTACATAAATCTTCAGGGTTTAATAGGGAACCGTGAGCCATGATAAGATATTGATTAGTCTAATTTGTGCAGGCCTTGTGTAGGCGATCACGACCACTATGAGCTCAAAAGTACAACAGATACTATATTAAATTAAAAAAAATGTAAAAGAAATGGATGAGTTTCTTCCATGCCATAAAAGTTAAACCAAGATAGGTATCCAAGATGGTAGCACCAGGAGGACACTGTGTCTGAGGAGCAGGACAGCAATATCTGTACAGCGAGCAAGAGACTGAACACTGAGCCCTAAAACAAAAGTGATCATGTTTCCTAGGTGAGAGGAAACCTCACGGTGTGGGAATCAGTAGGGTCCACTCTCGGGTCAATAAGCCAAAATCCGGAAGAGATCCTGGGTCCCACAGACACTTGGTCGCCAGACCAGAACCACGTACCTGCGTGTCCTGATCACCTTCCCAGGCTGAACTGTGGGCACCATTACACCAGAGACTGGGAGCCCCAGTCACGAGAAAACCCACAGGGAAGGAAGCAAATGGGACTGACCTCAGGTCACCCAGTCTATCCCTGAAAAATGTCTGGCAAACCAGCAGGTGCACAGCCAACCAGCCCAGAGAACTGCTGCACGCCTGACTCTGTCACAGACAGAACTGTGGGACCCAGAGCACCAGAGACTGGGTTTCCCTGTTGGGAGAAAATCCTACAGCAAGGAAAACAGCAGATCCCAACTTAGAGTACTCAGCTGACCCTCCCCCCCCCCACACACACAGAAAAGTTTTTGGGAAATGTTCCCAGGTTCCTGCCCAGTCACCAGCTTGGAGCCACCACCTGCCAGCATCTGCATGCTCTATGCACCACCCTAAACACCCTAAACTGTGTCTTCCTGTTGGGAGGAAATCCCACAGTGGGGGAATCATCTGGCCCTACCTCAGGACACCTAGCTCCTGAAAAGTTTCTGGTTATCCACAGGCTCCTGATTCTAGCGTCCTGCTGCATGCATGAGAGCTGTGCTCACCTGCCACTGACTACCTCTTGGGTACTGGGGCACAGAGCTCCAACCTCAGACCTACAAAAGTCTGGGATCCCCAAGATCAGCCCCCAGATACTGCTCCAAGGAGCAACCAATTATCCCTAACTAAACAGACCAAACCATGGAGCACCCAGGTTACAGCAGCAGCTCATTAAATTTACAGCAAGAAACCCAGAAGCAGGACAGCTGTCTCTAGGACTTCTCCGGGTGAGAGGAGAACCCTCTTGACTAACAAAGACCACAGTTATGACTCCTGAGGTGAGCTGTGTCAGTTCCTAAAAAAAACTGGCCATTCAGTGACCATACCAAATAGCTGAGGAGGCCTACTTAAGGAAAAATCATCTTCCTGCCAAGGGGATTTTCCCCACCACAGGATTCCAGGAAGCACCAGAAACTAACACCCAACACCTAAGATACCCAATGGGTAGAGGCCAGTATAACAGCTCAACCAACAAAAGACAGAGCATACAGAAATACAGAAATACAGAAAGATGCAGCCAAACAGTTTGTGTCCTTTAGAGAGGAAATACTTAAATCACTGAAAGAAATAAAAGAAGCAGAGGATTGTAAAAAAAAAAAAAAACAGCTGAAGGAATTGAAGGAAACACAGGAAAATAAAGTCAGATAGGTGAAGGAAACCAACAAAATGGCTCAAGATCTGAAGATAGAATTGGAAAAATTAAAGAAAACACAAGTGAAGGAAATTGTGGAGAGAAAGAACTTAGGGAAAAAAACAGAAACTACAAAGGTAAGCATAACCAGTAGACTACAAGAGATGGATGAAAGAATCTTAGGTGTAGAAGATACAATGGAAAAAAAATGATGTATCTATCAAAGAAAATAATAAATCTAAAAAATTCCTGACACAGATCATCCAAGAAATCCAAGACAACATGAAAAGACAAAACCTAAGGATAATAGGAATAGAGAAAATAGAAGATTCCCTCCTCCAAGGCCGAGAAAATATTTTCAACAAAATCATAAAAGAAAAATTCCCCAACTTAAAGAAGAGGCCTATGAGAATACAAGAGGCCTATAGAATACTGAATAAATTAGACCAAAAAAGAAAATCCTCCTACCACATAATAATCAAAACAGTAAGTATACAGAACAACAAAATACTAAAAGCTGCAAGGGAAAAAGACCAAGGAACATATAATGGCAAGGCCATCAGAATCACACCTGACTTCTCAACACATACTATGAAAGCCAGAAGGGCCTGGACAGATATCATTCAGACCCTAAGAGAACACAGATGTTAGCCTAAGCTACTATACCCAGCAAAACTCTCACTCCTCATAGACAGAGAAAAAAAGATTTTCAATGACAACAACAAATTTCAACAATATCTACACAAAAATCCAGCCTTACAGAATATACTAGAAGGAAAAAAACACTCAATAAAACTAACTACTTTCAAGAAAACACAGGAAATAATTAACCTCACTACAGCAAAACTAAAAGTAGCAAAGCACACAAACACACTACCACAGCCAACAGCAATATCAAAGGATCTAATAGGCACTGGTCATTAATCTTTCTCAACATCAATGGTGTCAATTCTCCAATAAAAAGACACAGACTAACAGAATGGATGTGTAAACAAGACCCAACAATCTGTTATATACAAGAAGCACACCTAAGTCACAAAGTTAGATATTACCTGAGAGTTAAGGGCTGGAAGACAGTTTTCTAAGCAACTGGATCCAACAAGCAAGCAGGAGTAGCAATTCCAATATCTAATAAAATGGACTTTCAACCAAAATTAATAAAGAGATGGGGAAGGACACTTCGTACTCATCAAGGGAAAATTCTACCAGGAACACCTCACAATCCTGAACATCTATGCTCCAAATACAAGGGCACCCACATTTGTAAAAGAAACATTAATAAAACTTAAGCCACACACAGATCCCTACACATTATCAGTGGGAGACTCTAACACCCCACTCTCAACAAAGGACAGGTCAACAATACAGAATTAAATAAAGAAACAATAAATAACAGAGGTCATGAATCAAATGGACCTAAAAGACATCTACAGAACCTTTCACCCAAACAGGAAAAAATTTAACTTCTCAGCACCTCATGGAACCTTCTCCAAAATAGACCATGTAGTTGGTCACAAAGCAAGCCTCAACAGTTACAAGAAGATTGAAATACCTTGTATCTTATCTGATCACCATGGGCTAAAGACGGACCTCAACAATGAAAGAAATAGCAAAAAGCCTACACACACATGGAAACTGAACAACTCCCTACTAAATGACAGCTGGGTCAGGGAAGAAGGGAACAAAGAAATCAAAGTCTTCCTAGAATTCAATGAAATGAAGACACAACGTACCCAAACTTATGGTACGCAATGAAAGCAGTGCTAAGAGGAAAGTTCATAACAATGAGTGTCTTCAAGAAGAAATTCAAAACATCTCACTCATGCAACTTAATGGCTTACCTAAAAGCCCTAGGAGGGAGAAAAAAAGAAGAATACTCACCAAAAAGGAGTAGATGGATAGAAAAAAATCAAACTCAGGGCTGAAATCAATAAATTAGAAACAAATAAAACAGTTCAAAGTCTCAATGAAACCAAGAACTGGTTCTTTGAGAAAACCAACAAGATAGACAAACCTTTAGCCAAACTAACTAAAAGGAAAAGAAACACTATCCAAATTAACAAAATCAGAAATGAAATGGGGGACATAACTACGGACACTGAGGAAATCCAAACAATCATTAGGTCTTACTTCAAAAGACTATATGCCACAATATTTCAAAATCGAAATGGAATGCACTATTTTCTTGATCAATTTCACTTGCCAAAGCTGAATCAAACCAGGTAAATCAATTAAATAGACCTATATCCCCTAAGGAAATAGAAGAGACAATCAAAAGTCTCCCATCCAAAAAAAGCCCAGGGCCAGATGGTTTCAGTATAGAATTCTACAAGACTTTGAAAGAAGAGCTAACACCAAAATTCTTCAAACTATTCCACAAAATAGAAACAGAAGGAACACTACAAAACTCATTCTATGAAGCCACAGTCACGTTGGTACCTAAACCTCACAAAGACCCAACAAAACAAGAGAATTTCAGGCCAATATCCCTTATGAACATTGATGCAAAAATACTCAATAAAATACTTGCAAACCGAATACAAGGACACATCAACGATATCATCTATGACCAAGTAAGCTTCATCCCAGGCATGCAGGGATGTTTCAGTATATGGAAATCCATCAATGTGATTCATCATGTAAAAAAAGAACTGAAGGAGAAAAACCACATGATCATCTCCTTAGATGCTGAAAAAGCATTTGACAATATCCAACATTCATTCATGTTTAAAGTCTTGGAGAGATCAGGGATACAAGGCACATACATAAACATAATAAAGGCAATCTGCAACAAGCCTATAGCCAATATCAAACTCAATGGAGAGAAACTTAAATCAATCTCACTGAAATCAGGGACTAGGCAAGGCTGCGCACTATCTCCATATTTCTTCAACATAGTTCTTAAAGTCCTTGCTAGAGCAATAATACAATTAAAGGAGATCAAGAGGATACAAATTGGAAAGGAAGAAGTCAAAGTATCACTATTTGCAGATAATATGATAGTATCCCTGCGTGACCCCAAAAATTCTACCAGAGAACTCCTACAGCTGATAAACACCTTCAGCAAAGTGGCTGGATACAAAAATTAACTAAAAAAAAATCAGTAGCCTTTTTGTATACAAAAGACAAAAGGGCAGAGAAAGAAATTAGGGAAACAACACCCTTCACAATAGCCAGAAGGACATAAAGTACCTTGGTGTGACCCTAACCAAGCAAGTCAAAGAGTTTTATGAAAAAAATTTCCCGTCTCTGAAGAAAGAATTAGAAGAAAATATCAGAAGATGGAAAGATCTCCCATGCTTATGGCTAGGCAGGATTAACATAGTAAAAATGGTGACCTTACCAAAAGCAATCTACAGATTCAGTGCAATTCCCATCAAATTACCAACCCAATTCTTTACAGATCTTGAAAGAAAAATTCTCAACTTCATATGGAATAACAAGAAACCCAGAATTGCTAAAACAATCCTCTACAATGAAAGATCTTATGGAGGTATCTCCATCCCTGATCTCAGGCTGCACTATAGAGCAACAGTATGAAAAATTGCATGGTATTGGCATAGAAACAGAGTGGTGGATCACTGGAATTGAACAGAAGGCCCTGAAATAAATCCACACACTTATGGACACCTGATTTCTGACAAAGATGTCAAAACCATTCAATGTAAAAAAAAAATAGCATCTTCAACAAATGACACTGGTTTAACTGGATGCCTACAAGTAGAAAAATGCAAGTGTATCCATACTCATCATCCTGTACCAAACTAAAGCCCAAGTGGATCAAAGACCTCAATATAAAACCAGGCACACCAAACCTGTTAGAAGAAACAGTTGGGAAAAGCCTTGAACTCATTGGACAGGAGACAACTTCCTGAACAGAACACCAACAGCACAGGCTCTAAGAGCAACAATCAATAAATGGGACCTCATGAAACTGAAAAGCCTCTGTAAAGCAAAGGACACTGTCATCAATACAAAACAACTGCCTGCAGATTGGGAAATTATCTTCACCAACCCTGTATCTGACAGAGGGCTAATAACCAGAATATACAAAGAACTCGAGAAGTTAAACAGCAACACATCAGTTAATCTAATTAAAAAATGGGGAACAGAACTAAACAGAGAATTCTCAATAGAGGAATTTAAATGGCAGAGAAAGACTGAAAGAAATGTTCATCTTCCTTAGTCATCAGGGAAAAGCAAATCAAAACTACCCTAAGATTTCACCTTACACCCATCAGAATGGCTAAGATCAAAAATTCAAGTGACAACACATGCTGGAGAGGATGTGGAGAAAGGAAACCCTCCTCCACTGCTGGTGGGAATGTAAACTTGTACAACCACTTTGGAAATCAATTTAGTGCTTTTTCAGAAAATTACGACTAGCTTTTCCTCAAGATCCAGCTATAACACTCCTGGGCACATATCCAAAAGATGCTCAAGTGCACAACAAGGACATTTGCTCAACCATGTTTGTAGCAGACTCATTTGTAATAGCCAGAAGTTGGAAACAACCCAGATGCCTCTCAGTTGAGGAATGGATACAGAAATTGTGATACATCTACACAATGGAATATTACTCAGTAATAAAAAGAAGGAAATCATGAAATTTGCAGGTAAATGGTGGGAACTGGAAAAGATCATCCTGAGTGAGGTATCCCAGAAGCAAAAAGACATACTCACTCAAAGTAGATATTAGACATATAATATCGTATAAACATACTAAAATCTGTACACCCAAAAAGATAATCAAGAAGGAGGATTCTGGCTAAGATGCTCAATCCCCATTCAGAAAGGCAAAGAGGATAGATATTAGAAGAGAGAGGGAAAACATGGAACAGGACAGGAGTCTACCACAGAAGGCCTCTGAAAGGCTCTATCCTGCAGGATATCAGAGCAGATGCTGAGACTTGTAGCCAAATTTTGGGTAGAGTTCAAGGAATCTTATCAAAGAAGGGGGAGATAGTAAGACCTGGAGAGGACAGGAGCTCCATGAGGAGAACAACAGAACCAAAAAATCTGGGCACAGGGGTCTTTTCTGAGATTGAAACTCCAACCAAGGACCATTAATGAAGATAACCTAGAACTACTGCCTCCATAGTAATTGGAACAGGGACTGTCTCTGACAAGAACCGATTGGCCTGCTCTTTAATCACCTCCTCCTGAGAGGGAAACAGCCTTATCAGGCCACAGAGGAAGACAATGAAGCCCCTCCTGATGAGACCTGATAGACTAGGATCAGAAGGAAAGAGGAGGACCTTACCCATTAGTGGACTGGGGAGGGACATGGGCAGAGAAGGGAGAAGGAGGGTGGGATTGGGATGGGAGGAGGAAGGGGGGAGCTACAGGGGGAATACAAAGTCAATGAAATATAATTAATAAAAATACAAATAAAAATTAAAACAAATAGTCTAGAACTTAAGCAGAAACATAACAAATAAGAAAATTAAAACAGTAATAAAAATCCATATATATAATATATACATCCCATGTTCAGATGGATTCACAGCAGAATTTTCCAGATATTCAAAGATTAACAATAAATACCTCTTAAAAAAACACTTCCAAATTCCTTCAATAAAGCCAGTATTACTCTAATACCAAAACAAGGTAAAGATTCAACAATATAAAACTAGTTAATTAAAAATATTTTATTAACTATAAAACATCCATTTTATATTTATATTTTAACTAAAAAATAAAATAACAAATAACTTTTTACTATAAAAGCCCAAAGAAAATTCATTTTTATAAGAAGTATGAAAGTTCTGGGTACTTAGCCTAAACACTAAATAGTGAGTACATACCTTTGGTTAACTCCCATCTTATTATTTTTACTATAGCCAAGTGCATTGTAGGTTTATTGTGCTATGATTTTTTAAAGAAAATAAAAACATTAAATAATTTTTGCCAAAATAGGAAACTTTGAGTCTCAGCTAGAGTTGCCCCCATATCTTCCCAGGAGCATACCCTATTGCAAGTCTTCAACCTGTCTCAGAGATGCCCCCCACCACTGGTTCCCCTTCTCTCTCCCAGATCTGTTACTTCTCACCCCCCTGCTCTCCCCACACTTAATCCCCACCTTAGTTTCTCTCCCCAGACTATTTCTGATCAGTTCTGTCTCTTCATCCGCATCAGATGATGCCTATTCTATTTTCTCTCTGAGTGAGATTCAAGCATCCTCCCTTGGAATTCTTTTGTTACCTAGCTTCTTTGGTCAGTGGATTGCAATATGCTTATCCTGTACTATATGGCAAATATCCCCTTATAAGTGAATACATACTATGTATGTTCTTCTGGGTCTAGATTACCTCACTCAGGATAATCTTTTATAGTTCTGCCCATTTGCCTGAAATTTTCATGATTTCTTCTTTTTTTAATAGCTCAGTAGTATTCTGTTATGTAAATGTACTACATTTTCTTTATCCATTCTTTGGCTGAGAAACATTTGGATTGTTTCCAGTTTCTGGCTATTTTGAATAAAGCTGCTGTGAACATAGTTGAACAAATGTCCTTGTGGTGTGATGGAGCATGTTTTGGATATATGCCCAATAGTACTATAAGCTGAATGTTGAAGCAGAAGTAGTCCCAATTTTCTGAGAAAATGCCATATTGATTTCCAAAGTAGTTGTACCTAAGTTTGCACTCCCACATGCAATAGAGGAATGTTCCCTTTCTTCACATTTTTGCCAGCATGAGCTGTCACTTGAGTTTTTTATCTTATCCATTCTGATGGGTGTAAGATGGAATCTCAGAGTCTTCACAGGGTGTGGGGCATAGACGTGGAAGTGGCCACATGCTAGTCTGGCAGGACTTCCAAGGGGACACCAACCCACCCACAAAACCTTTGGCCCGAAATTTACCCTGATTACAAGATGTACAGGGATAAAGATGGAGCAGAGATTAAAGAAATGGCCAAACAATGACTGGCCCAACTTGAGACCCATCCCACGGGAAAGAGCCAACTCGACACTATTAATGATACTCTGCTATGCTTGCAGACAGAAGCCTAGAGTAACTGTCCTCTGAGAGGCTTCACCTAGCATCAGATCAAACCAGACCCTGAGATCCACAGGCAAACATTAGGCAGAGCTTGGGGATTCTTGTAGAATAGTAGGAGGAAGAATAGAGGGACTTGGAGGGGACAAGACCTCCACAAGAAGACCAACAGAGTCAATCAACCTAGGCCCACGGGACATTACAGAGACAAATGCATCAACCAAAGAGCATGCATGTATTGTACCTAGGCCCCTACACATATGTAGCTGATGGGCAGTTGGTCTTTATGTGGGTTCCCTAGCAAGTGGAGCAGGGGCTGTCTCTGACATGGACTCTGTTGCCTGCTTGTGGATCACTTTCCCCTAAGTGGGGTGCCTTTTCTGTCCTCAGTGGAAGAAGATGTGATTTGATGTGCCAGGTTGGGTTGATACCAGTGGGACATTCTCCTTTTCTGAGAAGAATGGGAAGGGGAGGAAGGGGACAAGCATGTGAGGGTGGGACCAGGAGGAGAGGAAGGAGAAAGCTGTGATTAGGATCTAAAATGAATAAATAAATCATTTGAAAGGAAAAATTAAAAATAGAAAACTATAGGTTTCCTAATGAACATAGATGTAAAAATCTTCATTATAACATTTGCAAACCAAATACAGGCATATATCAAAAAGATCACCAGGATCAAATTGGATTTATACCTAAAATGATGGGATGGTACAACAAATGTCAAAAAATGTAACAAATCATGAACATTGATTTAAAGTAAAAACTCACATGATTGCATCAATAAATGAAGACCTTTTGAGAAAACCTGCCATGCCGTGATGATAAAAGTCCTAAAGAGAGTAGGAATAGAATGAACATAACTCATCAAAATAAGGGCTATATATATATATGATAAGCCCATAGCCAACATCATCTTAAATGGAGAAAAACTTGAAGGAATGTCATTAAAATTTAAAACAAGACAGAGCTTTTCATTATTCCCACTCTATTTCAATACAGTACTTCAAGCACTAGTTAGAGCAATAAGACAAGAGAAAGGAGTGAAAGAATAGAAATAGGGAAAATAAATCAAATTATCCTTATTTACAGGTGATACATAAGAAGCACAAAAGTTTTCATCATTTCTAGAAATGATCAACGCTTTCAGGATAAAAAAATCAATTTTCAAAAATTAGGAGTCTTTTTTTTAACTGAAAATAGATTCTTCTTAAATACAATAATACATCCTGACCATGGTTTTGCCTTTCTCCATGCCCCCTGCCCCTGCAATCTCCCTTCTCCCACACCCACTCCCCATCTTGTTTCCTCTACAGAAAAGAGCAGGTCTCCAAGAGATGATAACCAAACAGGACAAAACAAAATACAATAAAACAGGACAAAAGCCTTCACATTGAAGCTGGAGAAAACAACTCAGTAGAGTCCCAGGAGTAGGCCAAAGAATCATCATCCAGACAGCTCATTGAACACAGAGAGGTCAAGCTGTGTAGAGCCTTTACCCCTGTGTTCTAGTCTTTGGTGCAGGAAGGTACTTGCAAGATATAAAAAGAGTGCATCTGAAAGACTCTACCTAGCAGTGTATCAAAGCAGATGCTGAGACTCCTAACCAAATCTTGGGTAGAGTGCAGGGAATCATATGAAAGAAGAGGGGAGTTAGTATGACTGAGAGGGGACAGGAGCCCCACAAGGACCAAATATATTAGGGCACAGGGGTCTCCTATGAGACTGTTTCTCCAACCAAGGACCATGCATGGATATAACCTAAAACCCTTGCTTGGATGTAGCCCTTGGTAGCTCAGTACCCAAGTGGGTTCCCTAGTAAGGGGGACAAGGATTGTTTCTGACATGAATTCAATGACTGGCTCATAGAGCTTCCCCTCCCCGCCAAGAGAGGAGCAGCCTTGCTAGGCTACAGATAAGGACATAGCAGCCAGTCCTGAAGATACCTGATAAGCTAGGGTCAGA
>CM053742.1:76347082-76369343 GCA_028658305.1 Pachyuromys duprasi
GTCCTCCCCTATCAGTGGACTTGGAAGAGGCAGGGAGGAGATGAGGGAGAGTGGGATTGTGAAGGAAAGAAGAAGGGAGCTATGGCTGGGATACAAGTGAATGACCTATGATTACAATAAAAAAAATAATAATAAAAAGAAAGAGAAACCTGAACATCAGCCCAACCATAAAATCCTCAACCTGAAATCTGTCTTGCCTGCAAGATGTGCTGGGGCAATGCGGATGAAGAACTTGAGGGAGTGAATAACTAAGATGTGGTTTAACTGAGGCCCATACCACAAGAAGAGCTTTTCTTTACACCAATAATAAACATGCTCAAAAAGAAATAGTGTACTTACTCTCATTCACAATAGCTTCAATGAAAATAAGATATCTGGGAATTAAACTCACCAAGGAGATGAAAGATCTCTACAGTAAAATTTAATTCTCTGAAGAGATTTAGAAAAATACATGGATTGCCACAATTAATATCATGAAAATATCGATGCTACTAAAAGTAAATTTACAGATTAAATCATTCACAATCGAAATAACCATGACATACTTCACACAAAAAAAATCCGTTTTAAAATTCATTAGGAACCATAAGGAACCCCAGATAGGTGAAGCAATCCTGAATAAAAAGAATAACATTGGAGGAATTACCATACCAGAGTTCAAGCTATGTTACAGATCCTTAATAATACAAATAGAATGGTACTGGAACAAAACAAACATGTAGATCAACAGAACAAAACATAAATGTAGCTGTCTGAAATTTGAACAAGATGTTAAAAAGCATACACAGGAGAAACATTATATTTCCAACCAATAATTCTGAGGAAACTGGATGTCCACATGAATAAGAATGAAATTAGATCTGTTTCTTTCACCTTGCACAAACCATCCCCAACTGGATTAAAACCTCAATATGAAATCGGAAATGCTAAAACTTCTAGAAGAAAACATAGACAGTTCCCTACAAAATATAGGTGCAGTAAAGGAATTTTTTTGAGGACTCCATTGACTCAAGAATTAAGGTCAAAAATTGACAAATGGAACCTTATTAAACTAAAAAGAAAACAATCAAGATAGTAAAGAGGGAGCCCAAAGAGTGGGAGAGAATCTTTGGCAACTATGTATCTGACAGATCATGAACATCCAGAATGTACAAAAAACTCAAAAAACTAACTAACTAGCTAGCTAGCAACAACAACAACAACAGAAGATCCAAATAAACAAATGGGCTATGGATCCAAAGAGAGAATTTTCAAAAAGAAGACATAAAATGGCTATTAAATACCTTTGGGGCTAGAGGAATGGCTCAGTGGTATAGAGAACCTGCTTGTCTTCCAAGAGATTTGAGTTTCATTCCTATCATACATATGTTGGCTCATGACCATCTGTAACTCTAATTACAAGAGATTTGACTCCCTAATCTGGACACTGTAGGCACCAGGTATACACGTGATGGACCAGGCACACACATGATGCACAGAAATACATGCAGGCAAAGCAACTCATACAAAAGAATAAAAAGTTTTAAAGACTGTTCCACATCCTTGGCAATTAGAGATATGCAAATTAAAATACATTGAGATTTCATGTTTCCTCAGTCAGATTGATGAAGATGAAGACAACAACTGACAACAAATACTGATGAGGATGTGGGAAAAGGGGAACCCCCATTAACTGTTGATGCTATTGTAAACTGGTACAACCACGGTGGAAATCAATGTGGAAAATGATCAAAGATAAATGTAGATTTACCATATGATAAAGATATATTTTCCTCCTTGACATATGACCAAACAACCAATACTTCCCCAACCATCTTAATTGCTTTTCTATTCAGAATAGTTATCAAATGAAAATGATCTATATGCCCTTCAACAGATGAATGGATAATGAAAATGTAATTATATATATATATATATATATATATATATATATATATATAATGGAATACTATTCAGCTGTAAAGAAGATTGAAATAATGAGATTTGAAGATAAAAGGATGAAACTAGAAATTACTGAGTGAAGTAATTCAGACCCATAAAGACAAATGCTACATGTTCTCTCTTATTTGTGGATCCAAAATTCAGATGTGAGTATATAACACGGAGTAATAACAAAAATATGAAAATAACAGGGATCAAAGGGGGTTCAGGGTCTTTTAAAAATGGCTTCTTACTGTTGCTCTAGTTGAATGCTGAAAATATTTTCCAGCTGCCATATTGTATATGGACTCTAAGGTTATATATATATATATATGTTCTTGTTTGAGATGGTCTCACTAGGTAGCACAGGCTAACCTGTATCTCACTATGTAACAGAGATACATCTGCTTTTGTACCCTAAGTACTGGGATTAAAGGTGTGTGACATCACATTTGGCTGGACCCCAAGACACTAATATGATTGGGTAAGTCTGCATAGTGATATGTCAATTATTTACTATGCTTTTTGAGTTTATTTTTAATGTTTTATCAGAATATATTTTATATCAATTGATGATAATTACATACATGGAATAATTTGATTAATTAAACCATTTGTATTTATGACGTTGTCATTATACTGACATAAAACTAATGTGTTTGTGTTGAGTATGGAGTCCTTTTATGTTTGCTTGGAACTATTTTATATTTTTGATTAACACTGGGAAATTTCTCCAACAAAACTTTGCACATATTTTATTTCTGAACTCCTAAAATTTTATAGTTATAGATTCTTATGTTATTCTTTAATGATGTCTTGTTTAATATTATAGTTTCTTGCTATTACTAATAGAAAATGTGAACAGTTTTGATAATGTGTTTATATGTCTACTTTTCTGAACTTTATTATTATATTTAACATTTTATTGATCTCATTGGTTGTCCTAGGCAGGTCAGATAATCTGTAAACATTGTTTCATTTCTTTAAACCTACTTCTTTGTTGTATCATCAAGGCCCACATGGCTTTCATAGAGCATCAGACTACATAAGGAGACCTTGTCTCATAAAAAAAAGAATTTATATGATATCATCATGTCTTATTACTGAAAATATTAATTTTGATTATTTCTATTCTTTCCTGTTTTGGCCAAAGTATCAGATATGTTGCAGAATGTCTCTTATCAGGTTTGTCTATAGTTATTAAATCTCAGAAAGGTCCTTCTTAGTACATATAATAAGAATTAAATGATGCTGGGAGTGATGGTACACACCTTTAACCCAAACACTTGGAAGGCAGAGGTTTCTTTATTGTAAAAGTAACCCTTTCCACTTCAATATTCTCTTTTTCTTAAGAAGTAAGTATGAGTCAGGTATGGTGTCACTTATAATCTCAGCACCCAGAAGACAGAAAGATCAGGAAATTAAGAACAGCCTGGGCTACATATGAGCATTCTGTCCTAAGCAAAAGGGAATCTATTGGACCAGGCATATGCAAGTGATGAGAAATTAAGGCTCTGTTCTTAAGATTAAAATGTCATATGTTAAAACGATCATAGTAATCAATGAATTTGAATGATGTGTTTTAAAGCTATTCAAATATACTGTTTCTCTTACTAATTTTAGAATTAAATAGAGAATCTTGCATTTATTATTGTGATATTCATATGTTTTCTTTAATTCTTCCCATATTTAGCTATTAGAATTCGTTAGCAAGAGAAAATTGCATTAATTTCTTCATGCGTTCAAACATTTTTTTCTTACTTTACTTTCTTATTTTTTCATACTAGTTTGCATTGGTGTCCATTTATTTTTCCTATAGAGATTAATAAAACATTATTATTTTATAACTTAATTATTGAATATTTAGCCATTTAGGTTCAGACTCTCTTTTACGTTTCCCCATCTCTGTACAACTTTTAATCTGCTTGCTCATTAGATTTTATGAATATGATAAAGTTTCCAAAAATTTTTGATAGTTTAATTTTTCCATGACAGAAAGTCTGTAAACAGTGGCTAGCTTGAAGTTTTGTGTATATCCATATACAAGTATACATTTACACAATATCTGTGAATATTTGGATACACATTCTTACCCTATTTTTCTTTGTCCATTAAGATAGATATGTTTTGCTTCTCTTACCTTTTTATACAATTAGGGTATTATTCCTGATTTTTTTGACATATCACTTTTTTTGAACTCTTTAGTGACTTCCATTTCTGCTGATAAAATGTAAACTCCTGACATAGTTTAAAAAGCATTTCTGGAAGTTGCCCATAACAATTTTTGCAGTCTCACCTGAGACCATCTAACAAGAGCTTCACTAAGTCTCACTATTCAAAATGACTTGCCTTCTTCTCATTGTGACAGAAATCCTAGGATCTGATGTCCTACCCAGCTACAAATTCTCTTTATCCCTTTTACACTGATTCACCTCTTCCTACACTCTTCCCCTTGGCCATTTTTTTCTCCTTTTTAAACTATAGATATAAGAATAAATAGGGCTCTTTAAAATGTTTGTCTCATTTTCAACTTCCATATCAACATTAACAAGCATACTTAAGAAGTTATTTTTTTTACATATGACATATACATTTACTTGACAACCTATGGAAAAATGCGCCAAAGTACATTTCAAAAGTAGATTTGTGATACTACAAATGTAGCTGGCTCAGTGGTATTAAAGATCACCTACCATGCCCGCAGATTTAAAAAAAATCCTCAATAAA
Organism: Pachyuromys duprasi; assembly: GCA_028658305.1. NCBI lineage: Eukaryota > Metazoa > Chordata > Mammalia > Rodentia > Muridae > Pachyuromys > Pachyuromys duprasi. The sequence continues at coordinate 76,351,730 of CM053742.1, forward strand.
ATACTTGCAAATCAAATTTAAGTGTATATACACACACACCTCCCCCTGATCAAATTGGCTTCATTTCAAGCATATGGGATGATTCAATCAGTATCATCCATCACAGCAATAATCTTAGGAACTGAAATCAAATAATCACATCAATAGATACAGAAAAGGTCTTTAACAGAATTCATTATCTTTTCATGATAAATGTCCTGTAGAAACTAGAAATCAAAGGAAAAATATCTTAACTTAATGAGGGCTATGTGTGACAAACCTATAAGCAACATCATACTGAATGGAGAAAAACACAAAGAGTTCCCATCCACTAAGATCAGGAGCAGTACAAGAATGTCCACTCTCGCCATTCCTATAAAATATAGAGCTTAAAGTCTTAGTTACAGCAATAAGACAAGAAAAGGAAATAAAATTGGTACAGATTGGAAAGGAAGAGGTCAAAAAATTCCTATTTGCAGATGACATGATTTATTCATAAGAGACCCTAAAGACTACCAGGAAACTCCTAGAGCTGATAAGCACTTTCAGCCAAGTTGCAGGTTACAATATCAACATACAAAAATCAGTACACTTATATATGCAATTACAAAATTCTATAAACTAATATAAACATACTGAAAAATAAATCTGGAGACAGTGTCATAATAGTGAAAAAAAAAGAAAGAAAGAAGGAACCTTGAAATAAATCTAACTAAGGGAGTAAAAGAACTCTACAATGAAAAGGTTAAAACATCATAAAAAGAAATTGAAGAAAACATAGGAAGATGAAAATGCCTCTCATGCTCATGGATTCATAAGGTTAATATTGTGATAATGGGAGTTCTAAAATTGTGTGACCAGTGTATAATGGATCTAAGAGGCAGAAGATCTGTGAAACCGGTGAGTAGACATGTAGCTGGATCCAAAACATTGTCTTTGGTGCTTCCTGGACTGGAGAGGACATCCAGGGAGTTGGAGATTATCAGATCCAGCCCCTGCCCTGACCCCCCACGGCCATCTCCCAAGACCAGGAGTCAGGAACTGTGAGTCCTCTGCTCTTACCCATACTCAAGAGAATGCAGGCCCCAGGTCCATTGACTCTCCACTCCAGCAGCCAGATATTGGATCACTTCCACTTGCGCAAGGGCAGCATCTGGATTTCTGGGTCAGCATCCCAACCTCCAAACCATGGTTCTACTGGTCCCCCTGTGGAAACCAGGTTAACAATAAAATCATTCAGAAACTGGCTGGATTCAAGATAGAAGAGCTCAGATGAGTCTGAGTCCCAAGAGCACAGTGTCTGATAGGCCTGTATGATGCAGCTCAGCTGCCTTCTGAGGCACCAGTTTGCCAATGATTGCCACCAGAGGTGGAAACATCGCCCCCTGCAGGTTCCATGTAGGGCACCTGTGCTTCCACAGCTATGGTTTGAGATACCCATGCCTGGCCCTTCAAGGCACTTGCAACATCCCCTGCCCTTTAAGGCCCCAAGCCCCATACCAATCCCCTGCCCTCCAAAGCTCTGTGCCCACGCTCTGCCTTTTGAAACATCCACCCAGGTGTGGCTTCATCAGAAACACCAGCAACCTATTCGTCTTTTCTGGGACCTCTCTAGTCATCCTGAAGACTACTCCAGACACCGAAGATGAGCAGATACAGTCTTAGGTACAGGTTCAAAGAACAAACAGCCAAAGCAAAAGACAACCAAACGGCTAAAGGTTAGTGTAAGAACACAATCAATAAAAACCAGGACATCATGGATCCACCAGAAACCCAAAAAACAATGTGTATTCTAATGCAGCTGAAACACAGGAAAATGACCTTAAATCTATGATTATGCAGTTATTAGAGGCATATAAAGAAGAAATAAACAAATCTCTCATATACAGGAAAATACAACTAAACAAACGGAAGTCAGAAAAGTCAGGAAATCACAATCAGACAGGTGAAAGAAATTAATAAAACAGTTCAAGAACTGAAAATGGAATTAGAATCAATAAAGAAAACAGAAACAGAAAAAATCCTGGAGTTGGAGAACTTAGAGAAGAGATCAGGAACCACAAAGGTAAGCATCACCAACAGAATACAAGAGATGAAAGAAAGAATCTCAAGCAATGAAGATACAATTGCAGAAATTGATGCATCTCCTAAAGAAAAAAATAAAATCAGAAAAGTTCCAAACACAAAACGTCCAAGAAATAAGGATGCCATGAAAAGATGAAACCTAAGAATAATAGGAATTGACAAAAAAGAAGATTTCAGGCTCCAAGGTACAGAAAATATTTTCAAGAAAATCAAAGAAGAAAATTTCCCCAACCTAAAGAAATAGATGCCCTTAACCATACAAGAGACTTACAGAAAACCAAACAGACTAAACCAGAAGAGAAATTCCTTCTGCCACATAATAGTCAAAACACTAAATCTACAAAACAAAGAAAAATATTAAAATTGGCAAGGAAAAAAGGCCAAGTAACATATAAAAGGGTGGACTTATCAGAGTCATGCCTGGCTTCTCAACAGAGACTATGAAAGCCAGAAGGGTCTGGGAGGCTGTCATTCAGACACTAAGAGACCACAGATGCCAACCTAGACTACTATACTTAGCAAAACTTTCAATCACCATAGATGGAGAAAACAAGATATTTCATGACATAACTAAATTTAAACAATATCTATAAACCAACTCAGCCTTACAGAAGATACTAGAAGGAAAACTCCAACCCAATGAGGTCAATTACACCCAAGAACACAGGATACAGATAACCTCACAGCAACCAAACCAAAAGAACACGAACACTATCACCACCAACTTCACAATAAAAGAAATAACAATCATTGGTTACTAATATCTATCAACATCAATAGTCTGAACTCCCCAATAGAAAGACACAGGCTAACAGAATGGTTGCATTAACAGGACCAACATTCTACTGGATTCAAGAAATACACCTCAAAAATAAAAAATAGACACTATCTCAGAGTAAAGGGCTGGAAAAAGGTTTCTCAAGCAAACTATCCCCAGAAGCAAGCCATCCTAATATCTAATAAAACAGACTTTCAACCAAAATTAAGCAAAAGAGATGGGAAGAGATACTTCATTCTCATCAAAGGAAGAGAAAATCACAATCCTGAACATCTATTCCCCCAAAACAAGGGCATCTGCATTCATAAAATCACACATTGATCCCAACACATTTATAGTGGGAGATTTCAACACCTTACTCTCACCAATTGACAGACTGACAAGACAGAAAATAGAGAAATAATGAAGCTAACACAAGTCATGAATCAAATGGACCTACTAGATGTGTACAGAATTTTTCACCTAAACACAAAAGAATATACTTTTTTCTCAACACCACACAGAACCTTTTCCAAAATTGACCATATAGTCAGTCACAAGCAAACCTCAAGTAATACATGAAAATTGTATTAGCCCATTGTTTTTTTTATCAGATCACCATGGATTAAAGCTAGATCACAGTAACTACAGAAAGAACAAAAGGCTACACACTCAATGAAACTGAACAACTCCCTGCTCAGTGATAACTGGGAGGGAAGAAATAAAGAAAATAATTAAAGGCTTCCTAGAATTCAATGGAAATGAAGGTACAACTTGCCCAAATTTATGGGACACAATGAAAGCAGTGCTAAGAGGAAATTTCATACCACTAAGCCTTCATAAAGAAATTAGAGAGATCCCATATTATCAAATTAATGGATCAACTGAAAGCTTTAGGAAAACAAAAGAAGCAAACACACCCAAGAGGAGTAGATGGCACAAAATAATCAAACTCAGCACTGAAATCAATAAATTAGAAACAAAGAAAGCAATACCAAAAAAAAAAAAAAATCCCAAGAGTTGGTTCTTTGAAAAAAATTAATAAGATAGACAAATCCCTAGCCAAACTAACTAAAAGACAGAGAGACAGTACCCAAATTACCAAAATCAGAAATGAAAAGGAAGACATAACAACAGACACAGAGGAAATCCAAGGAATCATTAGCTATTAATTTAAAAACTTGTATTCCATCTTTGACCCTCCCCCATACATGCCAGGGTGTGACAGACTGGTTAGATCCCAGTGGAGGACATTGCAGCCAGCCCTGAGGAGACAGGATGAGCTGGTGTTGGATGGAAGGGGAGGAGGTCCTCCCCTGTTGGTGGACTTGGAGGGGGCGGGGAGGAGATGAGGGAGGGTTGGGGAGGGTGGGAGGGAATGAGGGAGGGGGCTACACTTGGGATGCAAAGTACCTAACCTGTGATTGATAACAACAACAACAAAAAAAACTTGTATTCCACAAAATTTGAAAATCTCAAGGCAATGGATGATTTTCTTGATAGATTTTTACCTACAAAAATCAACAGCAGGCAAGCAGTTGGTAAAACCCAATAACCCCTAAGGAAATAGAAGCAGCCATCAAAATACTCCCCCACACACACAAAAAAAGAAAAAAAAAACCCAGGGCCAGATGGTTTTGGTGTGCTGTTCTACCAGACTTTCAAAGAAGAGCTAACACCAACACTCCTCAAACCATTTCAGAAAATAGAAACAGAAGGAAAATAACCAAACTCATTCTATGAAGCCACAGTCTCTCTGATACCTAAATAACACAAATACTCCACAAAGAAAATTTCAAACCAATCTCCCTTATGATCATTGATGCAAAAATACTCAATAAGATACTTGCAAACCGAATTTGAGAACACATCAAACACATTATCCACCAAGGATGCAGGGATGGTTCAACATTCAAAAATCCATCAATGTAATCCACCATATAAACAAACTGAAAAAAAAAAACAGGATCATCTGATTAGATGCAGAAAAAGCCATTGACAAAATCCAACACCACGTCATGATAAAACTTTTGGAGAGATCAGGGATACAAGGCCCATATCTAAACAAAATAAAAGCAATATAGAGCAAATCAGAGGCCAACATCAAACTAAATGGAGAGAAAATCAAAGCAATTGTACCAAAATCAGGGGCAAGACAAGGCTGCAAACCGTCTACATATCTCTTCAATATAGTACTAGAATTTCTAGCTAGAGAAATAACACAACTAAAGGAGATCAAAGGGATACCAATCAGAAAGGAATATGTTAAGTATCACTATTTGCAGATGATATGATACAATGCCTAAGCAACATCAAAAATTCCACCAGAGAACTAACTCTTGAAGCTGATAAATTCTTTTAGGAAAGTGGCTGGATACAAGATTAATTAAAAAAAATTAATATCCCTTCTGTATACAAATAACAAATAGGCTGAGAAAGAAATTAGGGAAACCACACCCTTCACAATAACCACAAATAATATAAACTATCTTAGAGTTAACTCCAACCAAGGAAGTCAAAGACCAGTACAACAAGAACTTCAAGTCTCTGAAGAAAGAAATTGAAGAAGATACCAAAAGACGGAAAGATGTCCCATGCTCATGGATTGGCAGGATTAATGTATTAAAATGACAATCTTACCAAAGGAAATCTACATAGTCAATGAAATCCCCACCAAAATACCAACACAATTTTTCACAGACCTTGAAAGAACAATTCTAAACTTATATGGAAAAAAAAAACAGAAGGATCGCAAAAAAGAATCCTACACAATAATAGAACTTCTGTAGGTATCTCCTTACCTGACCTCAAGCTATATTACAGAGCAATAGTAATAAAAACTGCATGGTACTATCATATAAATAAGCTGATTGGTCAATGTAATCAAATCGAAAACCCAGAAATAAACCCACATACCTATGCATTCCTGATTTTTGACAAAGGAGCCAAAACCATACAATGGAAAAAAGACAGCATCTTCAACAAATGGTACTGTTCTAACTAGATGTCTCCATGTAGAAAAATGCAAATAGATCCATATTTATCATCTTGAAAAGAACTCAAGTCTAAGTGGATCAAAGACCTCAACATAAAACCAGATACACTAAATCTGCAAAAGGAAAAAGTTGGTAAGAGCTTTCAACTCATTGGCACAGGAGATAACTTCCTGAACAGAACACCAACAACTTAGGCTCTAAGATCTACAATTAATAAATGGGACCTCTTGGAACTGAAAAGCTTCTGCAAAGCAAAGGATACTACCAATAGAATAAAATGGTAATATACGGATTGGGAATAGATCTTCAACAACCCTACATCTGACAAAGAACTAATATCCAGAATACATAAAGAACTCAATAAATTAAACACCAACAAACCAAATAGTCCAATTAAAAATGGGGTACAGAGCTAAACCAAAAATTCTCACTAGAGGAATCTCAAATGGTGGAGAAGCACTTAAAGAAATGCTCAATGTCCTAGGTCATTAGGGAAGTGTAAATCAAAATAACTAGGAGATTCCATCTTATACTTGTCAGAATGGCCAAGATCAAAAATTCAAGTGACAATACATGCTTGTGAGAATATGGAGAAAGGGAAACCCTCCTCCATTGGTGGTGGGAGTGCAAACGGTACAACCACTCTGGAAATCAATCTGGCACTTCCTGAGAAAACTGGGAATAGTGCTACCTCAAGACCCAGCTATACCACTCCTGGATGCATACACAAAAGATGCTCCACGATACAAAAAAGACATTTGCTCAACTATGTTCATAGCTGCTTTATTTGTAATAGTCAGAATCTGAAATCAACCTAGATGTCCCTCAACTGAAGAATGGATAAAGAAACCATGGAACATTTACACAGCCATTTAAAAGCAAGGAAGTCATGAAATTTGCAGGCAAATAGATGGAACTAGAAAAGATCATCCTGAGTAAGGTATCCCAGAAGCAAAAGACACACATGGTATATACTCACTTATAAATGGATTTTAGTAATATAGTACAGGATAGACATACTACAATGCACAGACCCCCAAATAAGTCTGATGGACATCTTAGGATTCATGTCAGCCCACTAATTAGAGGAGTGGGAGATATCTCTGACACAGACTATGTTACCCGCTTTTTGATCATTTCTCCCCAATAGGACTTCCCTACAAGGCCATGGGGGAGGAAAACAAATTCAGTCCTCATGTGAGTAGAGGAGCTGGGTTTCTGGGTAGGGGTGCTCCCCTATTCTCAGGAATAGGGGAGAGGGATGTGGCAGGGAAGGTAGGACTGGGAGGAAAGGAGAGCAGCACCTATAACTGAAATGGAAATTGAATTAATTAATATAAAAATATTGTGAAAACAGTTATCCGAACAAAATCAATCACAAATTCAATACAATATCAGTAAATGTTATAGCTTAATTATTCATAGAAATAGAAAAAGGAATCTTAAAATTCATATGGAAGCACAAAAGAACTTAAAAAGCAATCCTTAATAATAAGAATACTACTGAAGGTGTCACCATTTCTGATTACAAGTTGTACTACAGCTCCATAATAGTAAAAAGAACATGAAAGTAGCACTAAATAGATAAATATACTAATGTAATAGAATAGAGGAAATGGATACAAAACCATACAACTACAGCCATATAATTTTTTATAAGGAAGTAAAGAACGAAACACCAAAACACACCACCACCAAACCAACAGAACAAAAAACACAACCAACAACAACCACCACCAGCTGCCATCACCTGCTACCAACCACAATCACCACCACTCACTACCAACCACTACCACCACCCCCCACACATGTTTATAGCCCCTTTCCTCAAATGGTGCTGGGGAAACTAGATATTTACATGTAAAATAATGAAATTTGATTCCTACCTCTTCCCTAAACAAAACAATCATTATCAAAATTAATCATAGATCTCAAATGTTAGACCAGAAACTATGAAACTACTAGAGGATAAAGTAAGGTACATGTTTAAAGATACAGGCTCAGGTAAAGACTTTTTAAATGACATTAGTCATTCGGTAATAAAGTTCGGCTATTTACAAACAGGATCTTCAGGAATGAAAAAGTTTCTCTTCTGCAAAGGAAATCTGGGTAGTCCATAGAATGGGAAGAAATCTTTGCCCACTGTATCTCTGACAGAAGATCAGTGTCTAGAATATATAAAGCACTTAAACCAAATATAAATAAAGCAACAATTTTTTAAATGCCCAAGTAATGCTTTACTTTTGACATCAACTCAAGCTGCAGGGAAAACTTTACCTGCTATGGGTAGATATTCCCTTTGTAAACATTGTATGCTTTATATACTTTGTAAACGCTCAAAGCATGCAAATGACAAGCTCCATACCTGAGGAACTTCCTGCCCCTGAAATTTTCTAATGGTCCTAACAGCTGTTCCCAACTTCAAGGAGGATTAGTGGCATGGTCCTGCCCAACAGGAAAGAATCCTACCAATCTCTTAGCTTGGCCCAAAATCAAGCCCCATAATACCTCCAATCCTAGGCCACCAAGGAAAGCTCTGCCCCTCCCCCGGAAATCCTATATAAACCCTGTGTATTACCTAGTTCTCTGAAGCTTATCACCTGAGCAGAACTGGCCATCCTCTTGGGTCTTTCTGTCCCAACAAATCTCTTGTGTGCAGTTTGTTGTGTGGTATGACTTTGTGGTATTTTTGGTTCTCAACTGCCAAGATACCTTTATATCTGAACTATAACAACATAATAATTATATAGAATTTTCAAAGGAGAGTAAAAATGACTAATAAATATTTCTAAAATATTCAACATCCTTAGCCAGCTGGGAATTCAAATTAAAACTACTTAAGATTTCATCTAATTCCAGTCAGAACGGATATTACAAAGAAAACAAAATGAGTGCTTGTGTGTATATGTAGGCAGAGAAAGCAACCATTATGCACTGCTAAGCTGGATCATTACCTATGGAAAACTGTGTGGAGGTTTCTCACAAAGTTAGAGATAAAACTGCCCTATTAACCAGCTGTATCACTCCTGGAAATATACCCACAGGACTCTGTACTCTACAACAAAAATATCTGCACATCATGTTCACTGTTCCTCTATTCACCATGGTGAGGAAGTAGAGCCAGCCTACTTGTCCATCAGCTGATGAATGGATAGTAGAAATATGATACATAGATAGGAGAAGACATCAGTCATGAAAATGGAGGAGGGGAATACTGGGGGTTGAAATGTCTAAACAGGAAAAGCAGTAGGAAGATAGGGAAGAGGACCAGAAAGGAGGAAAACAATCAAAACTAAGAATATTTGAACAAACCATATGGAAACCTAGGTTATTAAAACACAATCTAATAAAAAGAGAATGTGAACAGAGATGCCTATTAAGAATGGATTAGTCTCTTCCCATAACTATGGGTTATTAAACAAAAAATCTAGTGCCAGGTGTGTAACACCTCCCTATGAGTTTGGTCCAAGAAGTCCCCACTCCGGCATAATAAACCTAATATTGGATATTGTCATTGCTCACCAGAGCTTGATGGTAAGGCCCTGCTGTTGAAGACACTGCAGACTTTGGTAAGAGTTCCTAGAGGAATCAAGCTGGAGATGAACTGGAAGCTTCCTCCTTACCATCTAAACTTCACAGTCACAGAAGCTGCATTATGCAGGTTGTTGGGAGGAAAAAGACCATCTTAGTCATCTTCTCTACAGTAATGACCTACTGAATGTAATATGCCTTTTAGTATAATAGTGATGTAATAACGACTATTTATGAGACTAATGTAACCACTTTCTGATCTAATTTGAAACCCACATAAAAGGAAGGAACTCTTGTCTTGTTTTGTAAACCTAGAGATCAAGGTTAAGAGCCCCTAGCTGGAGAGGTACTTGGTCCCAGTAAGGAAACTTACTATTGTTCTGCTAAACAGCCATGAGATTAATGCATCCTAAACATACATATTTATATGATGAAGGAAAATCTTCACAGTTCGTAGAATTTTGTGAAATATGCATGTTCATACAGTTTACTTGGAAAGATGTCCATATCATAATTATATATTGATTCATTGCCTATAGCCAATGGTTTGTATAGATGAACAAGGACTCAGAATAAGCATGATTTGAAAATTAGTGAGAATTAGTGAGTGTAGCTAGATCTCTCCAGATGAGAAAAGGTTATGAGCATACTTGTGTCCTTCACAAATACCCACCCAAAGCAAACCTCAGCAAAGGAAGAGTTCAGTAATCAAATAGATATGATACCCCTTCTGTGGACTTCTACTCACCAAGGCTGACCTGGTATGGTAGTTTGAATGAGAAACATTACCGTAGGATGAAGTATTTGAATTATTGGCCCCAATTGGTGACACTATTGGGAGAAGTTTAGGAGGTACATGTATGCCACTGGGGGTGAGCTTTGAGAATTTATAGCCTTGCCCTACTTCAATTTTGCTGTCTCTGATTCATGTTTGTTATAGATAATGTGATCTCTCAGCTTCCTCCTCCTGCTGTGTACTGCCATGCTTCCCCTGCCATGACAGACTCTCATCTCTCTGAAACCCTAAAACAAAATAAACTCATATAAATTGCTTTTGGTCATGCATTTTATCAGAGCAACAGAAAAATAACTAATACACCTGACAACTGCTGCTGCTGAGTACCAAAGCTGTCTATTTCAATAAACAACACTGAGCCCTCAATATGCTATGATTCTCTCGGTGCCACTTTGTGGCAGCCTGGCAACATTGGGCCACTTCCATTATGCTCTATCCCTTATGGGAATAGATATTTACTATGGATATGAATTTGCCTGTCCTGCATGCAATTCTTCTTTCGAAACTACCATCTATGGACCTACAAAATATCTTACTGATAATCATAGTGTTCCACAGAGCAATGTTTCTGACCATAAACATAATTCACAGTAAATGAAGTACAGCAGTGGAACTCATGTTCATAGTCTAACCATGTACTCCACCATCCTGAAGCAGCTATCTTTATAGAGTGCCAGAACTGTTTTTATTAAAAATTAAAACATAATCATATCATTTGCCTACTTCCCTTTGTACCTGAAACCTCTCCCAGAAACCCCCGTTCCTTCTCAAATTCATAGCCACTTTATTACTGTTATATATATATATAGTACCTAAATATATAAATACAACCCACTGAAGTACATTCATTACTGTTTGTATGTATATGTTTCTAGGGCTGACTGTCAGTATTGGATAATCTATTAGGTGGCTCTTTTTAGGGGAAAACTGATTCTTTCTTTCTCATTCATCAGTCCTTAATTGTCCATACTTCTTCACCTAGGTTTAGGTGCCCAATGACATTTTTTTTTCTTCTACCTAAGTATATCCACTTCTGTTGACATTGTTCAGATTTGTTTGGACAGCCATATTGTTAACGTTTCATGGATGTGTCTTCCCTGTTTGTTCATTCTTTCTTTCTCTCTTTCTTTTCTTTCTTTCTTCCCCTCTCTCTTTTCTTTCTTTCTTCTTTCTTTCTTTCTTTCTTAATTTTTATTGTTTCCTTGTGAATTTTACATCATGAACCCCAATCTCATTCATCTCCCCCTCCTCTCATACCTTCTCTCCACTCATAACCTCTCCCTCGACAGATTAAAAAAAAAACTGTGTGGACAGTGTAGTGTGCCACAATGTGTTCCACGGTATATCCTTTTGTCCACACTTCCTTGCTTGCAAATGTACATTGCAATGGCTCATTGGTCTAGTAGGAGGCCTCTAGCTTCTGTTACCCTATTGATACTGGAATCTCATTAGGACTCCTCTTAGATATCCTGTTGCTAGTCTGTGTCATGGAGTTCCTGTGGATTTGGATCTGTATGGACTGGCCTCTTCATGCACTCAAACAGTTCATTAATGAGATAAATGTTGGGCAGGCCAAATCAAAGCCCTAGATCTGGGCCTGAGAGGCATCTGAGCTGGGCTGTCTCTCTAGAAACCCCTGATGCCAGGGCCAGCTCTACTCTGCTGCCCAGGAAAGGTGCAGGGCCTGCTCTCCCAATTGTCACAGTCAGTGAGAAATATGGCCAGTTCTCCCAATCTCATGAACCTGGGAATATCTCTCCTGCCTGCCATAGATGGTGAAGGACAAGGGAGTAGAGGGCATCTCTTCCTCATTAACATTACCACCCAGCAGAAAAGAGGCAGGGCCACCTCTCCCACACTCACACCCCAGGAGGCTGGATCATCTGCAACCCCCACATTCAGGGTGAGCTCTACTGTGCTGCCCAGACAAAGTGCAAGGCCTGCTCTCCTGAGTGCTGCAGCAGGTGAGGGTCAGGGCCAGCTTTCCTGTTACGATGACCTCCTTCCTGCCATGAGAGGCTGTCATCTCTCCCTCACCCACGTCACTTTATGGCAGACAAGTGGCAGGGGCAGCTCTCCCGTAATCATGCCCTCAGGCCAGCTCACCTGCAATGTGCCCCATTCCCCCTGCCACCAGGGTCAGCTCTACTGTACTGCCCAGGTGAGGTGCAGGGCCCACTCTCCTGAGTGCTGCAGCTGATGAGGGTCAGGGACAGCTCTCCTGCTCTCATGACGGCAGGACCAGGCAGCCAACCTGCTGCAGGTAGTGAGTGGGGAGAGGAGGAGAAGGGTATTTCTCCGTCATCCACACTACCACTGGGAAGATGAATGATTAGTCCGGGTCTCCCCTGCTCATAACCTCAGGAGTCAGCTCACCTGCAGCTCCTGCAATGTGTAGGACCTACTCTTCAGAGGACTGGCTAGGGTCAGGGTCAGCTCTCCTCTCATGTCTTGAGGCCAACTCTTCCACAATGCCCAGGTGAGGGGTAGGGTTAGTTCTGTACAATCCTCAGATATTAATATGTCCCTGGGGGGAGCCCAGATAAGGGACATCTGCCTGGCCTTTGGTAGTAAGAGACCCTTGATGCTTCAGGGCCCAGATGTGGCTCCTTGGGACAGCACAGGCCAGGACCCTACCATGGTTCCAGGTAGCATCACCAGTTACTCACATCAGGGTGTTCCTCCCTACCCTTGATTCTCCCGTTCTGCCTCTCTTCATTTTGCCCGCATCCTTCTCTTTTTCTTTCATTTCTCCACTAGTTACTTGCTCCTCTGAGTCATGCTCAGCGTCCTTAAGTATTGTGTGGGGTTGTCTCAGGACTGGTCTCAGGAGTGCTATGCCCCACTTGTGCATTATGGCACCACGCAAGGATAATCTCAGGTATGGTCTGCTTGCCTCCATCCCAGGCCTGCATGCCACCTGGTGGTTGTCTCAGACTAGCTCTCTATCCAGGCCCCATGGTACCAATATCATGGTCATCTCAGGATCACTCCTATCCTGGCCTGCTGGAGTGGCCCCATGCGATGATTGTCAATCTTGGGCTCACTCTTGCCTGGGGCCCTCAGTGTCAGGTGGGGTTCTTCTAATCTTCGGCTTGCAGCTTGTTCCCAGTCCTGGGAGCCATCAGGACCTGTGTTATGCGGGATTGTTAGCTGACTCAGGCTCATTTTTTTTTCTGGGAATGTTCAGCTAATCATTCCGATGTTCATAGAGCAGACCACGAAGTGTAGACATAGCTTTCCTCTCTGCTATCTACTGACATCTGACATGCATGTGACACAGCAACAACACCTGCAAAGCTTCTAAGGAGAAGACTCGTGTAATTTCTGAGACACAATGTCTGAGCTGATTTTATCATCCTCTGGCTCGTAAAGTCCTCTCCCAACTCTCAGTCCACGTTCCTGGAGTCTTATGTGTGGAGGTTGTAATGTAGATGTATAATTTCAGGCTGAGCACCCCCATGATCAGTTGTTCTCTGCATTTTGGTCTTTTGCAGATTTCTGTAATGGTCTCTGTCTGCTGAAAAGAGAAGTATTTTTGATGAGAGGTCAGAGCTACAGTTATCTGTAGGTATAAGGATAAATGTTTAGAATGCAGTTAGAAATTATGCTATTTGGTGAAGTATTGATAGTCTTTTTGTTTAAATAATACATGTATATACACAAACACTTATATGTATTATATGTAATTTTAAATAATAAAAATTGAACTGTGATTCTTTATGGATTTTTCAAATATCTTCAGTGTTACTTTTCTTCCTTCCTTCCTCTCATTATGTATTTCTCTCCTTTGCCTCTTCACAATTAAAGTTTCCCCCAGCATTTTTCCATTTCCCACTTGATATCACTCATATCCTATTATTCCCCCTCTAGTACTCTTGCAGAATGACCTTTTTAAAAACACAGCTATAGCACAAACTGGGTGACAATAGCCTGAATGATAGGGCCAGATCAGCATCCAATATATTTTACTAGTTCTCTCACAGCTAGGATTCAGAGAATACCAATAGAATGGCTCTACTTACCAATACCCCTGTTAACCCACTAGCAAAATATTTACATTCTGTTCCCATGATGTTATGCTCTGCTGGCCTATAAGTATTGGTTCCAGGAAGGAAAGTACTACTTCCAGAAACCCCAAGAATCTCCCTTTAAACAGCAAGCTAAAATTTCTCCGTGACCACATTAGACTACTGGAACATATAAGCCAACAGGCCAAGAAAAGAATCATAATGTTAGAAGAAGTAATTGATTCAGACTGCCAAGAATATATCAGACCACTTCTCCAGAATGGAGATAAGGATGATTATGTCTATAGTGTAGAAGATCCTTTAGGGCATCTCTTGATATTACAATGCCCTGTGATTAAGGTCAGTGGGAAACTACAATAATTCAGACAAAATGATAAATGATCCAGACACTTCAGGAATGAAAGTGTGGGTAACCCTTCTAGGTTAAGAACCAAGATGTGCTGAGTTACCTTCTAAGTGTATATCACTTCTTGGTCTTCTGGTTATTGAACAAATGAAGAATATGTTTATGCATGTTTACACTTCACATGCATGAATATAGTAGATATTTGTGGTCCTTCTCTTATTTTCATTTATCATTTAACACATCAATTGAGGCAGGTCAGTAGTTAGGTGTTAGTAAAGATATAGTAGTTTAAAGTTATGAACTATTAAAAAGCCTAAGCATTTCTTAAAGAACTTTATCACCTGCTCTGGGGAAAGAATAGTATATCCTCATTTGCATATAAGAAATTTAAGTAACATTAGACAGAGTTATGATCTTGCTATTGTCTTCATTTGAAAGTTAAGGATGGGGGATCCAAGATGGCTGTGGCTAGTGTGCACCTTATCTGAGGGGCAAAGGACCTAAAACGCTGAAATTGGTGAGTGAAGAGGCTACCAAACCCAGAACAGAGTTATTTAGGCTTCCAGGAAGAAACAGACTAACTGTGAACTGAGTCCATCTAGAATAAGGTCACCAGCACACTCCTCCGGGAGGAGACAGTCAGTGAGGTGATCCTAGGCACTTCCCCATATCCAACTCCCTATTCCCTCTTTGGAGGAGGCAGAAGGTGGCCAGCAGAATCTGCCACGGACCTCACTGCCTGAGCCCCAGCCTCAGCGACAGCAGCGACTTCTACCAAAGAAACCCCAGCTCGGGATCTTGGCTTGAGACTCCTAACCCTGCCAGGCACTCCCCTGAGACCGCCTACATAAGCCTGCCCTGGTGGAACAGAAGGAAGAGAGGCACAATATGGCTTCAGCCTCAGCTTACAGAGCCTGGGCCCCAGCACTGCTGGTGCTTCTAGCAAACAAAACCCTGCTTGGGATCTGGGTCTGAGAATACCCAACCCTCTAGGGCACTCTCCTGAGAATGCTGACATAATCCTGTCCGGGCAGAGCAGAAGGATAAAAAGGCACACTGCTGGTTCTGCCACAGCTCACAGCACCAGAGCTCCAGCACTGACTGCTGCTTCTAGCAAACAAGCCCCGGCTCAGAATCTGAGACTGGGGTCATTCCACACTTCCAGACACTCTCCCAGGTCTAGCTGCAATAAGGTCTAGCACCAAGCTCTAGCACCAGAGGCCCCTGGCAGAGAAACCCTGGCCCAGGGTTGGGGACTGAGAATACTCAAACCTTCCTGGCACTCAGTTGAAACCACCACCATAAGCTTGCCCTGGCAGAGGGGAAGGACAGAGAGGCAGCCTGTGGTTTCTGCCACAGGCCACAGTGCCTGGGTTCGGGAGCAACCGGTGGCCCCTGGCAGAGAAACCCCAGTTCTGAATCTGAGACTGAAGACACTCAACCCTAACTGGTACTCCCTTGGAACTGGCCAACATATGCTCTAGCACAGGGCAGCTTCTGGCTGAGATATCTGGGACTAAGAACACTTAACTCAAATCTTTCCAGTACTCCCCAAGGACCAGCCAACATAAGCCTTCCCTGGTAGAGGGGAAGGCCAGAGAGGTGGCCTGCAGATGCCACCATAGTCTACAACACTGGGGCCCCTCGCTTCAGGATCTGGGACAGAGGAGATTCAGTCCCCAATCCCCTCACCCACCCCCACACCAGCACTTCCATGGGTCAAACCACCAAAATCATTCCCTGGTGGAAGTGAAGAATACAGAAAGGGCCTGCAGAGTCCTCCATAGACCACATTATATGGGCCCCAGCATGGACTGCACCAAGCCCAGTACACAGTGCAGTGGACAACAAGACCTGCTGCTACAACGCCACTGAGATGACTGTTAACCTATACCTGCATTTGCCCCAGCAGGATCAAATTGGAGAGTAGAGAGCAAGGGGAACCCCTGTGCATTCCAACTGGTCCTGCAAGGGAATGAGTGTGCCTTCAAGGGAGTGTTTGCCCCAGATCCAGAGCACCTCTAAGCAAGCCACCAGACAACAGATCCATACCGCCCATACCCCTAGTGTGGGCATCATAGGGATTCTTGGGATAGTGATCCCAACACTGAAGCCTCTGCTCTGAAGGACTAACAGTGAATTCCAAACAAGCAATTCCTGGATCCTAGACAGAGCTGCATACCAGTGGCCTGTGATAGTCAGGGAACCTGCACATGCACACTGCACCCACTATGTGAATAGGGCTAGCATCACATTCCTCACTCAGGTAAAGCTGAAAGCAAAACGCACACTCCCAAACCAATGAACCTCTCTCATTTTCCTAAAAAACAGTCCAGAAAACAGAAAGAGATGATCCTAGCCTGAACTACAGACACCAGGAACTAACAGTGAGGGGTACAAATAAGCAGATGGCCAGAGGCCAACATAAGAACACACCCAACAACACTCAGGACATCATGGCTTCACCAGCAACCACCGCCCAAAGCAATGGACACTTCAATTCACTAGATACACAAGAAAACAACTTTAAAACTATGTTTTCCAGCTATTAGAGGCTCATAAAGAGGAAATGAACAAATCTTTCAGAGAAATGGCCACACAAATTGAGAAAAACAAAGAAGAAATGAACAAAGCTGTCAAAGAAATAACCACACAAATGGAGGCAAATAAAGAAGAAATGAGAGAGATCCAATATGGCTGTCACGAGAGAACACTGTGTCTGAGGAGTAGGAGAGCAGAAACAACACAGCGACCAGGAGACTGAACTCTGGGACCTAAAACGCCAGCATTGTGAGTGCCAGGTGAGCGGAACTCCTACAGTGAGAAAATCAAGTGGGAAAACCCAAGGGACACCCAGTTATTACCTGGAAAAATTTCCTGGTGACCAGCAGCACACAGCTCTGATCTGAATGAGCAGCCGCGCTGGGTGCCCCCACCCGCCATAATAGACTGAATCACACAGTCTTGCGGGCAGTCTCAGGAGGAACCAGGTGCCGTTTTCACTGAACTGCACACTGCGAGCTCACACTGCACCCGGGTTCTGCTTCAACCCGCGGGTGTGCTACAGGCTCACACAGATCACCGGAACCACCC
>CM053742.1:76369843-76388058 GCA_028658305.1 Pachyuromys duprasi
GAATTAGGTATCCCACGTGTGTGGACTTATGTCTGTGTATTCAATTCAATTCATCAACATGTCTATTTTAATGCCAATACCATGTGATTTTTATTACTATATTTCTGTAGTACAACTTGAAATCAGGAATGATGAGAACTCCAGCAGTTTTTTATTATTCAGTAGTGTTCTAGCTATCCTGCAATTTCTGGTTTTTTTTTTTTTTTTTTTTTTTTTTTTTCCACACACACTTCAGTGTGGAATTTTTTACTTACTATGCGATTTATATTCTAGATATTTTAATAATATTATTTAAAAAAAACAATAAAAAAACACAACACCACCTCTAAGCTCAAACCTATAATCTCAGCATTCAAGCAGTAAAGAAGGGTCATGGGTTCAAGGACAGCCTCCTCCGGTACATAGCAAGTTTGAGCCCAAACTAGGCTATAAGAGATCCTGACTCAAAACATTAAAAACAAGCAAATGAACACCTGCCCAAGCCCTCCAACCCCAGTACTGAAGAGACACATACAACCTTCACAGTGCGATGGACACGGAGCCGAGGTTCAGAAGGTGTATGTCCTGGCCAGGACATTTCCTCAGGAGCTCTGTGAACTTAAGCATTTTTCAGATACTTATTTCCATTATTTGTCAAAACACAATTGATTATTTTGGCTTGAAGAGTCTGTGTAGTACGATGCTCTAGTTCAGAAACTTCCTATTATGAGTCAAGTGCTGTAATACTTTAGAGCATAGATTTTGGTGTCATAATGCCTTGGTTCGAATCCAAGATCTACTACTTTCTTGATCCTAAGATGTTAAAACTCACTAAACTTCTGTTTATTATATTAGGTTGGTTTGAATTTTTAAAAAAAATCCCCATAGTCCTATGCCTTTAAACAGTTGATCCAAGTTGATGACACTGTCGTTGGAATTGGGCTTTGAGAGTTTAGGCTCATGCCATTTCCAGTTCTCTCTAATTCTTTTTCTGTCTTTGTGGCTCTGTGTGTCTTTGTCTCTGTCTCTCTCTCTATCTCCTCTGCTTTGTGCTCCTGGTTCTACAAATGAACTCCCAGCTTTCAGTTCCTGTCACCATGCTTGCTTGTTGTTATGCCTCTGCCTCACCATCAAAGACTCTTACTCATCTGGAGCAGTAATTCCAAAATAAACTCTTCTTTTTATAAATTCTCTTGGTCAGTGTGTCCTATTACAGCAACAGAAAAGTAACTAATGCACATATATAAAACATCGGCAATAGTAATAGTAACTATACACTTACAAAACAATTAGAAATACGTACAGTCTATGGAAAACTCTCAATAAACTAACTAATATTACAACTGTTCTTCTTATTCCTTTCCCAAATTGTTACCTTCATGCTATAATATGGCAGTAGATATGACAGTGCTCAAGAGAATCAATAAGCAAAACTACTTTTCCTACCATCTCAAATTATTCTAATGAAGAATTACTAGTTGAGCACAGTAAGGATACCTGTAGCTCTGGCTTTTATGGAGACTGATACAAGAACCTTATCTGAGACCAGGATTTTCAGACCACACCCAGCAATACATATATATATCAGAAAAAATATTGTAAGTTTTTATATTCTCTGCTAAAAATAAAACTAGATATCCATCAACAGATGAATGGATAATGAAAATTCGGTATATATGAAAACTATCCAGCTCAAAGGAAAATGTAATCACAAAATATGCAGGAAAAATAGATGGATTTAGCATGTGTAAGATTAAGTAAGGTCACACATTCTAAGAAAGAAAAAAGTTTATCTCTTACATGTGCAAACTAATGTGCCTACAGTATACCATATAGAAAAGAGAACAAGAGAGGCTAAATATTAGAGGGTAACACTGAATGCAGGCATCTTAGTTTGCTTTGTATTGATATGATAATACACGATGACCAAAAGCCACTTGGGGAAGAAAAGGTTTAGTCTAGCTTATAGTTTACAGTTCACCATGAGGGGAAGTCAGGACATGTACTCAGGTGAGGAGCCTGGGCACATGAACTGAAATAGAGGCCATGGAGGAAGGTGCTTACTGGTGTGCTCCTCATAGTTTCTTTTCCCAGCATGCTTTTAAAACTATAAACACACACGCACACACAAATGTGGGCACTGGGAGAGGGACTGAGATATTGCTTCCCCCTCCCTTTCCTTCCTCCAAACCATGCCATGCATCCCATTGCTCCCTTTCATTTCTCACACAGCCCAGGACCACCTGCCTATTAGTGTCACTGCCCAGAGTGGGCCAGATCTTCTATATTAATCATTAATCAGGGCAATATGCCCACAGGCTTGGCTACAGGTCAACCTTATGGAGATATTTTCTCAAGATTCCTTCTGCCTAGATATGTCAAAACTGTATCAAGTTAACCAAAACCAACCAGCACAGCAGGTGATAGACGAGTTATGAAAGAGGACATAAAGCTAATTGTTTTTCAAGTCTTGGATCTGTCATGGATTTCAGGGGGGATAAGTAAATAAAAACATATTTGACAGCAAAAGTGTAAAATCTGATGTGAAGTTCCACAGTTTCAGAATGGTTCTTCTCACATTTTAGAAGTTTGTTGAGATGCATAGCCTTCGTTTCTGGTTAATTTAGTGTGTTTTTGCATGTTTGTGTGCATGTATCTGTGCGTCTTTGTGTCTGTGTGTGTCTCTGCATGTTTTATTTCCAAGATTTTTTAATACTAAAGTTTAAAAAAGCTAGTATTCCTAACCTCAGTACTTTTTTCTAATGGCTCCATGTTTTCTACAAAATATTTTCAACACTTATAGTGGTAAACAAAATGCCCCAGGATATAGCTTCTCCCAATACCCTTTTTGAGACAGTGTCCCAGGCTGGCTTGAAATTCATAATCATTCTTTCTTAATTTCCCAATTGCTGACACAGTAGGTATATGCCACCAGGCCTGATTTATGGCATAATATAGCCTCTTTGTACCTCTTTTGATTCACCTTTCAAGACTGAAGATTTAGGCCCTCATATACATAGTCTGTTTTCTTGCCTCCATGTCATTATTTCAGCTGTTTCTTCTACGTAAGATGGACTTTTCTGGGATTTCCAATTTTCAAAATATGCCCAGGGGAATCTTTTAAAGCACAGTTGAATTTTATGTCTTCCACAAAGTTTTCCCTATTCCTTAAGTCTGGACTGTTTTCTCTTCTATCAGATTCTCAAATATTTTTATCTGTATGCTTTAGTACCAATTAATGAATTGTGATGAAATACAGGCTCATTAACCTATTTTTCGCTTATTGTACTGTCCAAAATGTTTAGATCAAACACAAAGTCCAGAATAACTATCTTGGAGGTAGACTAGACTATTTACCTTGTCTAGTTTAACAAATCTAGACTGGAGTGCAGGACAGCAATCAATGGATAGCCACCTAGAAGAGAAAAAATTCTAATCCCATGGTTGAAAGAATTGGAAAACTCAGAGTTCTGGAAGTAATAAGCTTACGTAATGAGAAATTGGTGAATGTTTTGTGACACCGATGGGGGGGGGGGGAATGGAGTTGAGTAGGATCATTGATTTGAATTGACTTTGCAGGTACAGTAAGTTTGTACTGAGAGCAAAGAATGTGAAGACAATCCTACTGTTGCAAATAGAAGCAAAGTGTTTTATTTTTTTTTTTACTTAATTTAATTTTATAACCTTGGGAAGATTAGGATTTAGTAACAGAAGGATTCATAGGCACACAAAATTTGGAAGGCATTAGCTACTGAATTAAAGTTGATTTCATGTGTGTACATATTTTTTAAATTTTGAGTCTGTCCTACTAAAAGTTTGATTGCTTATTCACAAATGAGAAATTTCCAATACTCAAATGGGTTATGCTAGTAAAAAAGGAGACACCTGGCATGAGATAATAAGTTAGTGGCAAATTAAAAAAAAAGCAATGGTAGGTATGAAGTAGAAGTAGGTACATATTAATTCTATATATGCTAACCAATTATAGTCTCTGTATTAATTGCCATCTACTGCAAGAAAAATCATTGCTGATAGGGTCTGAGAGACACTCTAATCTATGGATATACTAATAAGTCAATTAGGAATAGTTTGTTTTTGAGACAGGGTTTCTCTGTATAGACCTGGCTATCCTGGAACTCTCTCTGTAGACCAGATAGCCTTGAACTAACAGAGATCTGCCTGCTTCTGCCTCTTGAGTGCTGGGATTAAAGTCATGTCCCACCACCATCTGGCTAAGGAGTAGTTATAATACTATGTGCAATTAGTAGAATAATAGTATTGTATTCTCCCATAGGGTCTATGACTTGTTTAGCCACAGGTTCTGGGTCCTTTCAATAGTGCTGTGTATGTGTTCTATCTCATGGAGTTGTGCCTTTGAGCTACTCAGAAAGTAGTTGGTTACTCCAATAGCATTCATGCAACTCTTGTGCCAGTGAATCTATCTTGTTAAGCCAGTAATTGTTGTAGTTTGCAGTTGAGTACCAGCTTGAAGTTTTTATGTTCTGTCGTTCAAGTATGTGTTATCTTCAGCAACACTGTCTTAGCAGCAAGTTCTAGTAGGTACTGAGGAATATTGACAACGCCCTGTAATATTTGGGAGTCTACAATGACCTCATTGGCCAAAAACTAAAAAAGAGTTAATGCATTCCTGGTGCTGAGGTTTATATTTGCTAACATGAGGTGTCTAATTGAGGTTATTTCCTGTCATAGTTACTCCTTTAAACCACTTTTTCATATGTCTATATTTTATGGAGTTTTACAATGGTTGGTTTCTGTATGGCTTTTTCAAGAGGTCTTTAGTATTAGTTATCCCTACCCTTACCCTCTTCTTTCCCTTAACATTTACCACACAAATTGAACCATTCTTGTTCCATTATTCTCCTTTAACCCTTTATATTACTGTGTTCTATGCCTCTTCCTGTAAAGGTTCCTTCTCCACTATGGTCCCTTACTAAATTCCTATGGGTATTACAAATGGAACACATATATTCAAAGTTAATATCCTAAAAAGAGAGTAAACCTGAGATGTTTACCTTTCTGTGTCTGGGTTATGTCACTCAGGATGATTGTTTACAGCTCCATACATTTACCTGTGAGTTTCATAATTTTGTTTTTCTTAAATGTTGAATTATAATCCATTGAGTAACTGTACCACATTTAGACAGAACTTGGGCATAAAATTTTACCCTAGTTGAACAGTGTTGGCATGTTAGCGTGCTGATAGAAGGAGAGATAGTTTTCTCTAGGAGTGTAGCTACTGGTAAGGCAGATATCCCCATTTCAGTGGAATATCATGCCTTCAAGAATATTTGGGCAGCAGAAATTGACCTTAATGGCTGTTTAAAGGAGAACACAAAATTGTGTGGGTAGGTAAGGATATGAAATCTGGGAAGAGTTGGGAGAAGGATGGGGTTTACGATCAAAACACATTGTACAAAACTCTCATTAAACTAATAAAAATTTTTGAAAAGCAAAAGCAAAGCTCTAACAAAAAAAACCTAAAAATAAAGTCAGATATTTGATATTCAGATGATAACATTGCCGGCTGCAGACAGGCTAAGAATATGAGGAACTTGATGTGAACAGAGGAGAGAGATAAAGAAATGTGGAAGGTATTCTTGGACAATATAAGATGTGATATTGAATATTAATTGTTACTTCAAGCTCAGAAAATAAGCAAAAATTAGTCATTCACCAAAGAATTAAGCTTATGTGTGGTCTGTCATCTAAAAATGTTATATCCATTAGAAATGAAATTAGTCATTCACCAAAGAATTAAGCTTATGTGTGGTCTGTCATCTAAAAATGTTATATCCATTAGAAATTAATTTATCAGACCAAACTTGTTGAATACATATATGCAATTGAGAAAAAATTCCAGGTGATTTTATTTATTTATTTAAAACAATTTTTTGAGACATGGTCCAGCTATGTATCCCTAGCTCACCTGGAACTCTCTATATAGACCAGGCTGGACTTGAACTCATAGGGATCCACTTCTCTCTGCATTCCAACTACTAAGCTAGAAGGTAAACAGTGTATGACACTCTACCTTCAGCTATCCAGATTGATTTTTATGCAATTAAAATTTGAGAATCACTGAAAACCTTATAAAATATAAAGAGGTCTTAAATTAGGGAAAAATTCAATGAACAGTAAAATACGATACAAGATAATGAATGATGTGAACAGAGACAGACTCTGGTCAAGCAAAATAGTGACCCCACCCCAAAGCAGTAATTCCAAGAATATCTTTTCTGGAGGCTGGAAGAGAATTGTGATAACTGTTTCTTTTGTTTGTTTGTTTTGTTTTCTCATTATTTATTCACTTTACATCAAAATCACATGCCCCTCCCTCATCTTAGTCTGACACACCCACTAACTTCCTCATTTCTCCCCTCATTATCTTCTCAGGAAATGGGAAGCACAACCCCCAACCCACCATAGCACATCAAATTGCATCAGGACTAAGCACATACTCTTCCACTGAGGCCAGGCAAGGCAGCCCAACTAGGGAAAAGTGATCCCAAAGCAGGCAACTGTGTCAATGTAAGAGACAGCCCCTGTTCCAATTGTAGGGTACTGTCAAAAAAAAAAACAAGTTATCCATCAGCTAGGCCTAGGTCCAGTCCATGTTAATTATTTGGTTGGTGGTTCAGTCTCTGTGAGACACATGAGGATGTGTCTAGGTTAGTTGGCAATATTGGTCTTCTTTTTTATTGATTATTATTATTCATTATAATTTATTCACTTTTTATCCTGGCTGTGGCCCCCTTTCTCATCTCCTCCTAATCCTACCCTCCCTCCCTCTATGACCCTCCACTAGTCCACTGATAGGGGAGGAGCTCCTCCCCTTCAATCTGACACTAGCTTATCAGGTCTCATAAGGACTCGCTGCATTGTTTTCCTCTGTGGCCTGGTAAAGCTGCTTCCTCCTCAAGGAGGGGTGATTAAAGAGCCATCCACTAAGTTCCTGTCAGAGACAGCCCAGTCCCTATTCCCCTTACTAGGGAACCCACTTGGACACTGAGCTGCCAGGGGCTACATCTATGGAGGGATTCTAGGTTATCTCCATGCATGGTCCTTGGTTGCAGTATCAGTCTCAGAAAAGTTCCCCTGTGGTCAGCTTTTATTGTTGTTGTTTCTGTTGTTCTTCTTGTGAAACTCCTGTCCGCTTCATGTCTTTATATCTCCCCCTTCATTCATAAGAGTCTCTTTCCTCTGCCCAAAGTTTGGCTATGAGTCTCAGCATTTGCTTTCATACCTTGCTGGAAATTAGGGAAGCTACAACCTTCATAATAGGCACTAATGACATCAAGTACCTTGGTGCGACTCTAACAAAGCAAGTGAAAGATCTGTTTGAAATTAACTTCATGTCTCTGAAGAGAGAAATTGAAGAAGATTTCAGAAGATGGAAATATCTCCCATACTCATGGATTGGTAAGATTAACAGTGAAAATGGCAATACTGCCAAAAGCAATCTACAGATTCAATGCAATTCTCATCCAAATACCAACACAATTCTTTACAGAACTAGCAATAACAATTCTCAATTTCATATGGAAAGCCAACAAAACAAAACAAAACAGAATTGTTAAAATAGTCCTGTACAACAACAGATTGTCTGAAGGTATCTCCATCCTTGATTTCAAGCTGTACTAAAGAGCAATGGTAATAAAAACTGCATGGTACTAGCAGAGAAACAGGCTGGAGGATCAATGGAATAGAATAGAAGACCCTGAAATAAATTCACACACCTTTGGATACTTGACTTTTGACAAAGAAACCAAAACCATACAATGGAAGATAGATAGCATCTTCAACAAATGATGCTCATCTAACTGCATGTCAACATGTAGACATATTCATATTCATCACCCTGCACTAAAGAAAAGTCAAAGTGAATCAAAGATGTCAACATAAAAGCAGTCACACTAAATTTGTTAGAAGAAAATGTGGGGAAGATACTCATTGGCACAGGAGACAACTTCCTGAACAGAACACCAACAGCACAGGCTCTAAGATCAACCATCAATAAATGGGACCTCATGAAACTGAAAAGTTTCTATAAAGCAAAGGACACTGTCATCAGAACAAAACAACTGCCGACAGATTGGGAAAGGATCTTCACCAACCCTGTATCTGACAGAGGGCTAATATCTAGAACATATAAAGAACTCAAGAATGTAAGTGGGTTCCATAGTAATGGGAACAGAGGCTGTCTCTGACATGAACTGATTGGCCTGCTGTTTGATCACTTCCCCCTGAGGGGGGAGCAACCTTACTAGGCCACAGAGGAAGACAATACAGCCAATCCTGATGAGACCTAATAGACTCGGATCAGAAGGAAGGAGAGAAAGACCTCCCTTATCAATGGACTTGGGGAAGGGGCATGCATGGAGAAGAGGGAGGGAGGAAGGGATTGGGCGGGGAAGAGAGAGGGAGCTACAGGGGGGAAACAAAGTGAATAAAGTGTAATTAATAAAAATTTAAAAAAATAAACAGCAACAAATCAAGTAATCCAATTTAAAAATGGGGTACGGTGCTAAACAGAGAATTCTCAATAGAGGACTATCAACTGGCAGAGAAAACTTAAAGAAATGCTCAACATCCTTAGTCATCAGGGAAATGCAAATCAAAATGACCCTGAGATTTCACCTTATACCCATCAGAATGGCTAAGATCAGAAACTCAAGTGACAACACGTACCGGAGAGGATGTGAAGAATTACTCATGGGAATGTAAACTTGTATAACCATTTTGGAAACCAATCTGGCACTTTCTCAATTAGGAATAGTGCTACCTCAAGATCCAGCCATACCACTCCTAGGCATATATCCAAAATATGCTCAAGTATGAAAGAACATTTACTCAACCATGTTAATAACAGCTGTATTCATAATAGCCAAAATCTGGAAACAACCCAGATGTCCCTTAACTGAGGAATGGATACAAAAATTGTGGTACATTTACACAATGGAATATTACTCAGCAATTAAAAACAATTAAATTTGCAGGCAAATGGTGGGAACTAGAAAAGATCATCCCAATGAGGTATCCCAGAAGCAGAAAGACACACAAGATATATACTCACTTATAAGTGGATATTAGACATATAGTATAAACATACTAAAACCTGTACATCTAAAGAAGCTAAGCAAGAAGGAGGACCCTGAGTAAGATGCACAATCCTCATTCAAAAAGGCAAACTAGATAGACATCACAAGAGAGATAAAACAGTGCACAGGACAAGAGCCATCACAAAGGGCCTCTGAAATACTCTACCTGCTTTTTTCTGGAGTCTGTTTGCTTAGAAACCCATTTTCCATCCCTTTACTCTGAGATAAATTTTATCTTCATTGCTTAAGTGTGTTTCTTGTACGCAGCAGATGCTCAATCCTGTTTTGACATCCATTCTTATAGCCTGTGTCTTTTTATTGGGGAATTGAGTCTCTTAATGTTGAGAGATATTAATGAGCAAGAAATGTTTATCTTGTAATTTTGATGCCGGTGGTGGTTGTGTGTGTGTGTTTCCCTTCTTTTAGATTTGCTTGTATGAAATTATTTATTTCCTGTGTTTTCTTGGGTTTAGTCATCCTCCTTGTTTTGGAGTTTTCCTTCTAGTAGCCTCTGTAGGGCAGGGCTAGTGGAAAGATATCGTTTAAATTTTTTTTGTCATGGATTGTCTTGTTTTCTCTATCTATGGTTATTAAAAGTTTTGCTGGATATAGTAGTCTAGGTTGGTATCTGTGGTCTCTTCTGGTCTGCAAGATATCTGCCGAGGCCCTTCTGGCTTTTAAAGCCCCTGTTGAGACATCGGGTATAATACTGATAGGTTTGCCTTTTTATGTTACTTGGCCCTTATCCCTTGCAGCTTTTAATATTATTTCTTTGTCCTGTAAAATTAGTGTTTTGATTATTATTTGGTGGGAGGATTTTCTTTTTTGGTCTAAATTATTTGGTGTTTTGTAAGCTTCTTGAATGCTTATAGGCATCTCTTTCTTCAGGTTAGGGACATTTTCTTTTTATTATTTTATTTTTATTTTTATTTTTTGAAATTTATTCACTTTGCTGCCTAGTTGTAGCTCCCTCCCTCATCTCCTCCCAGTCCCACTCTCCCTCCTTCTTCCCCATCTATCCTTTTCTGCTAATCCACTGATAGGGGAAGTCATCCACCCTATAGTCTGACCCTAGCCTATCAGGTCCAATCAGAATTACCTGGATCCTCTTCCTCTATGGGTTGGCTAGGTCACCCCACAACGGAGAAGTGATCAAGGAGCAGACAACCGAGTTCATTTCAGAGACTGTCTCTTCTCTCCTTACTAGGGAACCCATATGGAGACTGAGCTGTCTATGGGCTATATCTTAGCTGGAGTTCTAGGTCCATTCTATGCATGGTCTTTGGTTGATGCATCAGTCTCTGCAATATCCCCTTGGCCCAGATTTTCTTTTATGGCTTTGTCGGTGGTCTCCTTGTGGTGCTCCTGTCCCCTCCAGGTCCTTCTGTATCTCCCTTCTTATGCTCTGTCCAAAGTTTGAATGTAAGTCTCTACATCTGCTTTGATCCCCTGCTGGGTGGAGTCTTTTAGAGGGCATCTGTGGTAGGCTTCATCCTGTTTGCTCTGTTCTACCTCTTCTGGTATCTATCCTGTTTTCCCTTTGGAATGAGAACTAAGCATCTTCTGTAGGGTCCTCCTTATTGTTGAGCTTCTTTAGAGCTATAGATTTTAGTATGTTTATCCTATATTATATGGCGAATATCCACTTATAAATGAGTATATATCATTTGTTTCTTTCTGCTTCTGGGTTACCTCACTCAGGATGATCTTTTCTAGTTCCTACCATTTCCCTGCAAATATCATGATTTCTTCGTTTTTAATAGCTGAGTAGTATTCCATTGTGTAAAGGTACCACAATTTTGTATCCATTCTTCAGTTGAGGGACATCTAGGTTCTGTCAAGATTCTGGCTATTACAGATAAAGCTGCTATGGATATAGTTAAGCAAATATCCTTGTTGCATGGTTGAGCATCTTTTGGATATATACCCAGGAATGGTATAGTTGGGTCTTGAGGTTTTGCAATTCTCAGATTCTGAGAAAGTGCCAGATTGGTTTCCAAAGTGGTTGTACAAGTTTATATTCCAACCATCAATGGAGGAGGGTTCCTCTTTTCCACATCCTCTCCAGCATGTGTTGTCACTTGAGTTTTTTATCTTAGCTATTCTAATGGGTGTGAGATGCACAAAAGTAAAGTCCAAGTGGATCAAAGACCTCAACATAAAACCAGACACAGTAAATCTGTTAGAAGAAAAAGTGGTTAAGAGCCTTGAATGCACTGGAACAGAATACAGCCTTCTGAACAGAACACCAACAGTTCAGGCTCTAAGATCAATGACCGAAAAACGGGACCTCATGAAAATGAAAGGCTTCCATAAAGCAAAGGATACTGTCAACAGAACAAAATGAAAGTGTACAGAGTGAGGAAAGACCATCACCAACCCTCCATCTGACAGAGAGCTAATATCCAGAATATATAAAGAACTCAAGAAATTAAACACCAAAAACCAAATAATCCAATTAAAAATGGGGTACAGAGCTCAACAGAATTCTCAACAGAAGAATATCTAATGGCAAAGAAAAACTTAAAGAAATGGTTAATGCCTTTATTTATCAGGAAATTTTCTTCTATGATTTTGTTGAAGATTTTTTAAGGCCTTTGAGCTGGCAATCTTATCTTTCTATTCTTATTATTATTAAGGTTGGTATTTTCTTTTTTAACATTTTTATTTTATATTAATCACAGGTTATGTACTTTGTATCCCACCCATAGCCCCCTTCCACATTCCCTCCCTATCTGCCCCATCCCTCCCTCATCTCCTCCCTGCCCTTTTCCAAGTCCACTGATAGGGGAGGACCTCCTCCCCTTCCATCTAACTCTAGCTTATCAGGTCTCTTCAGAACTGGCTGCAATGCCATCTTCTGTGGCCTAGCAAGGCTGCTCCTCCCTCGGGGGGCAGGGGGGTCGAAGAGCCAGCCATTGAGTTCATGTCCAAAATAGTCCCTGTTCCCCTTACTAGTGTACCCACTTAGATATTGAGCTACAATTTGATACATTCAAGCAGGGGTTCTAGGTTATATCCATACATGGTCCTTGGTTGGAGAAACAGTCTCGTAAAAGACCCCTGTGCCCTGATATATTTGGTACTTGCAGATCTCCTGTCCGCTCCAGGTCCTACTAACTCCCCCTTCTTTCGTATGATTCCCTGCAGTCTGCCAAAGAGTTGGTTATGTGTCTTAATATTTGCTTTGATACACTGCTAGGTAGAGTCTTTCTGAGGCCCTCTGTGGTAGGCTCTTGTCCTGCTACTTGTTTTCTCCCACATCCAATGTCCATCCCATTTGTCTTTCTAAGTGAGGATTAATCTTCTTACCCTAGGTCCTCTTTATTGTTAATCTTCATTAGGTGTATAGATTCCAGTATGTTTATCCTATCTTATAGGTCTATATAAGTGAGTATATACCATCTGTGTCTTTATGTATTTGGGATTCCTCACTCAGGATGATCATTTCCAGGTCCCACCATTTGCCTTCAAATTTCATGATTTCCTCCTTTTTAATTGCTGAGTAGTATTCCATTTTGTAAAAGTACCACAATTTCTGTATCTATTCCTCAACTGAGGGATATCTGAGTTGTTTCCAGGTTCTGGCTATTACAAATAAAGCAGCTACAAACATAGTTGAGCAAATGTCCTTGTTGTGTACTTGAGCATCTTTTGGATATATGCATAGGAGTGGTATAGCTGGATCCTGAGGAATCACTTTTCCTAATTGTCTAAGAAAGTGACAAATTGATTTCCAGAGAGGCTGTACAAGTTTACATTCCCACCAGCAATGGAGGAGGGTTCCTCTTTATCCACATCCTCTCCAGCACGTGTTGTCACTTGAGTTTTTGATCTTAGCCATTCTGGGGGTGTAAGGTGAAATCTCAGGGTCGTTTTGATTTGAATCTCCCTGATGGCTAAGGACATTGAGCATTTCTTTAAGTGTTTTTTCTGCCATTCTACAGTCCTCTACAGAGAGTTCTCTGTTTAGCTCTATACCCCATTTTTAATTGGATTACTTGATTTGTTGCTTTTTAACTTCTTGACTTCTTTATATATACTGGATATTAGCCCTCTGTCAGATATAGGGTTGGTGAAGATCTTTTCCCAGTCTGTAGGCTGTTGTTTTGTTTTGATAACAGTGTCTTTTGCTTTACAGAAGCTTTTCAGTTTCATGAGGTCCCATTTATTGATTGCTGCTCTTAAAGCCTGTGCTGTTGGTGTTCTGTTCAGGAAGTAGTCTCCTGTGCTGATGAGATCTAGAGTCTTTCCCACTTTTTCTTCTAACCGATTTAATGTGTCTGGTGTTATGTTGAGGTCTTTGATCCACTTGGACTATAATTTTGTGCAGGGTGATAGATATGGATCTATTTTCATTTTTCTGCATATAGATATCCAGTTGGTCCAGCACTATTTGTTGAAGATGCTGTCTTTTTTCCATTGGATGGATTTGGCTTCTTTATCAAAAATCAAGTTTCCATAGGTGTGTGGGTTTATTTCTGGGTCTTCTATTCAGTTCCATTTATCCACTATTCTGTTTCTATGCCAATACCATGAAAATCAGAGAACTCCTTCAGCTGATAAACACTTTCAGCAAAGTGGCTGGATACAAAATCAACTCAAAAAAAATCAGAAGCCCTCCTGTACACTAAAGATGAAAGGGCCAACAAAGAAATTAGGAAAACAACACCCTTCACAATAGCCACTAATAACATAAAGTACCTTGGGGTGACTCTAATCAATCAAGTGAAAGGTCTGTTTGAGCAAAACTTCAAGTCTCTGAAAAAAGAAATTGAAGAAGATATCAGAAGATGGAAAGATCTCCTGTGCTCATGGATTGGTAGGATTTACATAGTGAAAATGGCTATTCTGCCCAAAGCAATCTACAGATTCAATGCAATGCCCATCAAAATACCAACACAATTCTTTACAGACCTTGAAAGAAAAATTCTCAACTTCATATGGAGAAACAAAAAACCCAGAATTTCCAAAACAATCCTGTACAACAACAGATCATCTGGCGGTATCTCCATCCCTGATCTCAAGTTTGGTATTTTCATAGAGTTCCAAATTTTCTGAATGCTTTGTGTTAGAAAGTTTTTAGATTTCACATTTTCTTTGACCAATGTATCAATTTCTTCTATCTTTTCTTCTATGCCTCAGATTCTTTCTTCCACCTCTTCTATTCTGTTGGTGATGCTTGTATCTGTAGTTCTGTTCTCTTTCCTTGGTTTTTCATTCCCAGGATTGCCTCAGCTTGTCTTTTCCTTATTGCTTCAATTTCCATTTTCAGGTCTTCAACAGTTTTATTCATTTCATTCATCTGTTTGCTTGTATTTCCCTATTTTTAAAATCTTTACTATTATTTATTAGAATATGTTCACTTTGTATCCTGGTTCTAGTCCTCTCTCTCATCTCCTCCCAGTCCTACTCTCTCCCCTCTATGTCCCTCCCCCAGGCTACTGATAGGGGATGTCCTCCTCTCCTACTCTCTTATCCTAGCCTACCAGGTATCATCAGGACTACTTGAATCTTCTTCCTCTGTGGGCTTCTTGGTAAGGCCACCCTGCCAGGGTAGGGGGTGATCAAAGAACAAGCAACTGAGTTCATATCAGAGACTGCCCCTGCTCCCCTTACTAGGGAACCCATTTGGAGACTGAACTGCCTATGGGCTACATCTGAACAGGAGCACAGGGAGCTTTATGGAAGAAGGGAGGGATGGAAAGACCTGAAGGGGACAGAAACTCCACAAGGATACCAACAAAATAAAAAAAAAATTCTGGACCCAGTCAGGGGTGGGAGGCTGCAGAGATTTATGCATCAACCTGTTTGTATTTTCCTGATATGTTTGAGATATTTATTCATTTCCTCTTTAAAGGCCTTTATCATCTACATAAGATTAGATTTAAGGTCATTTTCTTGCTCTTTGGGTGTGTTTATGATAATCAAGACTTGCTGTAGTAGGATAGCTGGATTTTGGTAGTGACTTATTTTCCTTGGTTTTATTGAATATGTTCTTACTCTGATATTTAGCCATCTGGTTGTTCCTGGCATTGGAACTCCTGGTGGTCCCTGATTGGAGTTGGCATCTGGAATTATAGGTGTACGCTGATGGCTACAGGCCTCTGTTAGTTCCTGCTGGCTGGCTGCCTGCCTCTGGGATTGCAGGTAGGGCAAGTGCCTGTGAACTGGCCCACAGAGGGCATGGTGCAGACCACATTGTTGCTTGATTTGCCTGGAGGGACCCGGCGGGTAGTCTATGATGGCTGATGGCTTCTGGGCTTGCAGGTAGAGATGAAGTCTAGGAACTGGTGCATTGAAAACACAGGGCAGATCTTACTGCTGCTGTGTTTGCCCAGAGGAACCCGGCAGGCAAGGTATTGGAGGAAGGGTCTCACCTGGTAGTCTCTTATGGCCTCTGCCTCTGGGACTGTGATGCCTGTTTCTTTATTTACTATGCCAGCACCTTTTCCTAAAAGCTGTATGTGTTAACATGACTGAAACTGAGGGAAGGCACCTTGATGCCAGTCGGATCAATTGGATTGATCCACTAATATATACACTAATATATAATCCACTAATATATCAATTGGATTGATCTAATGTATCCCTATATCTCACAGCTGCTGCTATCAACCCTGACTGTATGGTTTTGTGCCTTTGAAACTATTTTGTAGCAGGAACATTAAGGAGTACTTAGAGCTAGAAAAGTATTAGCATGCTGGAACCAGAGATTAATGGGCTATTGTTGTGAAAATGTGGGAGACAAGAATGCTAGAAAAACGCAGACAGTAGAACTCTGGCTCATGACATCTTTGGAACTTGGGTCAAGAGCTTCACCAGCTACTTCAAACTCCTGATAATTCCAAGAACCATCTGTGTGATATTTTGACCAAGAATGTATTTTCAGTCTAAACGTGTTCTGAGAACCTGTGTGATGCTGCATTCAATGAAAACAGACTAATTTATTTGGCAGAAGTTTCAAGACAGGAACACATTCAGTCTAGTTCTAAGAAAAGAACTGTGATTGTTAGAGATCAACACCACTGAAAAGAAAAGAAATCTGTGATACATTGGGATGGTAGGAAAGAAGTTCCAAGGTTTTATCTCATGAGCACCCAAATTCATTTAGATGAAGAAAGCCTGGCCTAAGGGGTTTCATTAAAAAACTCCTTGAAAGAGTGGCAGGAATCTTTTGAATTATAAGGGGGAGATAGTAAGACCTGGAGAGGATAGGAGCTCCTCAAGGAAAACAACAGAACCAAAATATCTGGGTACAGGGGTCTTTTCTGAAACTGATACTCCAACCAAGGACAATTCATGGAGATAACCTAGAACCCCTGCATAGATGTAGCCCATGGCAGTTCAGGATCCAAGTGGGTTTCATAGTAATGGAAACAGGGACTGCCTCTGACATGAACTGATTGGCCTGCTCTTTGATCACCTCCCCCTAAGTGGGGAGAAGCCTTACCAGGCCACAGAGGAAGACAATGCAGCCACTCCTGATGAGACCTGATAGACTAGGATCAGAAGGAAGGAGAGTAGGACCTCTCCTATCAGTGGACTTGGGGAGGGATATGGGTAGAGATGGGGAGGGAAGGTGGGATAGGGAAGGGAGTAGGGAGGGAGCTACAGGAAGGATACAAAGTGAATAAACTAATTAATAAAAGTAAAAATGTTTAAAAATTAAAAAATATACTCCTTGAAAGTAACACCCTAATAAAGTGTTCCTCTCCAGAATCATCACACAGAAGGTGATATGTCTGGGTCATAGGAGAGCGATTTTATCGCAAGATAGCAACAGAGAATGGCAGCATTATTCATACAGTAATAGATTTGAAGAAAAGAATACCACATGATTTAGGGGGTGGGGGGCAATGAGAGGCAACTGAGACCAGGCAGCATGTGATAAGGTCAAAGTTCCTGCAAATAGGTCCCGAGAGGCCATTGTATGCAGTTGTGAAGGTGAACCCAAGTTTCAGTAGAGACCCCAGAATATTAAAGATGCCAAAACTATGGTGGAGCCTACTAAGAAAGGTAGCAAGTACAGAGCTGAAGGGTTGAGGCTAAGAAGCCCTTTGGGGCCCAGATGATTTACCTTACAAGTTCCTGATGTCAGACATAGTGTTCCAATTTAATATTTGCCCTACTGGATTAGGATTTTGACTTGGTATGTTAATACCAAGCAAATAAAGGGAATACAAATAGTCAAAGAAGTCAATGACCTTATTTACAACTGATAGGGTTCTGTATATACAAGAACATAAATCCTCGACCAGAAAATGGTGTTGACAAAATGGCAGGATACAAAACACACAGATATCATAAGCATTCCTAAATACAAATATACTAACAACAAAATCAATGAGGGCTAAGGAAGGAAGGATAGGAATGTGGCTTAATTGGTAAACTGTTTACCTAGTATGAAAGGAGTCCTGTGTTTAGTCCTCTATGCCACATAAAACTGGGCATGGCGGTACTCTGTTTTTAATCCCATCCCTCAACAGTAATTACAGGATGATCAGAAGTTCAAAATCATCTTCAGATACACGACAAGTTTGAGGCCAGCCTAGTCTATATGAGACTCTACCCACCTCTCATGCCACAAAAATCAATGAAGGAAACATTTCTGTTTACAATGACTTAAAAAATAAAATTAACACATTGAAATAACCCCAACCAAAGAAATTAAAGACCTCTAAAAATTAAATGTTTAAAACACTGTAGAGAGAAATTGAAGAAAACGCCATAAACACAGATCAGAAAAATCAATATAGGGAAATAGACGTCCTATCAAATACTATCTATAGATTCAATGCAATACCAATCAAACGTCTAATGAAAT
Organism: Pachyuromys duprasi; assembly: GCA_028658305.1. NCBI lineage: Eukaryota > Metazoa > Chordata > Mammalia > Rodentia > Muridae > Pachyuromys > Pachyuromys duprasi. The sequence goes on from CM053742.1 coordinate 76,387,769, forward strand.
TCTTCACAGAAATACAAAAGGCAATATTTTTAAAATAAATTTATTTATTTTTATATCAAACACAGGTTAGGTTTTTTGCATCCCATGTGTAGTCCCTTCCCTCACTCCCTCCCACCCTCCCCAACCCTCCCTCATCTCCTTCCCGCCCCCTCCAAGTCTACCAACAGGAGAGGATCTCCTCCCCTTCTATCTGACCCCAGATCATCTTGTCTCCTCAGGGCTGGCTGCAATGTCCTCCCTCGGGAAGTAGCCAGGCTGTTACTCCCTTGCATGTATGGAGGAGGGTCGAA
>CM053742.1:76388558-76399312 GCA_028658305.1 Pachyuromys duprasi
GGGATGGAGATACCTCCAGATGATCTGTTGTTGTAGAGGATTGTTTTGGAGATTCTAGGTTTTTTGTTTCTCCATATGAAGTTGAGTATTTTTCTTTCAAGGTCTATAAAGAATTGTGAAGATATTTTGATGTGGATTGCATTGAATCTGTAGGTTGCTTAACAAATATTTTCTGTGCAGTTAAGAGAACAATTAACCGAAGATGAACCAACAGAACAAGAAAATCTTTGCTAACTATGCGTTTAACAAAGGATTATTATCCAATACATACAAAAACAAAAAACAAAAAAAGAAACACTTAAAAATGGGCTCAGGGTCTAAGATATTAAAATGGCTAAGAAATACCTCAAAAAAGAGTTTATCATCCTTAGTAATCAGGGAAATACAAATTAAAATGACTTTGAAATTTCATCTCACCTCAGTCAAAAATGCCAAAGATTAACAAAACAACAGACAATGAATGCTGGTGAGAATATGAAGAAAGAGAAACACTTATTTGCTATTGGGAATGCAAAGTGATACAGTAGCTTACTATGAAGAATCCTCAAAGCCTACAAATAAATTCACCATATATCTCAGTTAAAGCACTCCTGAGTATATGCCCAAGGGACTTAGCATTGTATGCCACAGATACTTGATCAGCAATGTTTACAAATGACTTCTTAACAATATTTAGGAAATGAACACAATCTAAATTTCCTTGAGCAAATGAATGAATAATGAATATGTGGTATATATATGCAATGAAATGTTACTCAGCTGTAAAGAAAAATGAAATCATTAAACTGCATGTAAATGAAGGCATCTAGAACATTGTGTGAGGTAAGGCAGACATAGAAAGGTAAACACTGCTTGTTCTCTCTCATTTGCAGTTCTGTGCCTCAATACTCAGATATGATTATACAATACAGAATAGCCACAGAAACCAGGAAAGTATAAAGGGACCATAAGTGTGAATTGCATGAGAGTGGAATAGCAGGATGTAGATGATATGAAGTGGGAAATAAAATAATGGAAAGGGGAATCCAACTGGGGAGAAGAGAAGGAAGTCAATCCAAAGGATAAGGAGGGACAAGTAACAGCAAGATTGTTTGATAAAGCCTTAAGGATTCATATTATTTTATATTTATCCAAAATCATATACATGTAAACATACAACATGTTTATATATATTTTATAGAATTATATGTAATATGTATAAATATATGTAACATGTTTATATATACCTATATGTGTGAGTATATGTATATATAGATAGACACACACACATGAGGAAGTTAGGTTACTTGGGCTATCAAAATTCTTCTCAAGAACCATAAACCAACAAAACCCTCAGTACTGCACATGAGAAAACTTCTTTTCAAAGGTTGGCTGTGGTAGTCCTAGTCACTGGTAAAACAATAGTGTCTATTAATGTTTCTTTTGCTGCCTATCAAAAGTTGAAGATAGGCCACTATTGCTGAAAACACCTCATATTTTGGACGCATGACTTGGATGACATGATATAAGACCTGAAAGCTCTTTCCTGCTGTCTAGCTTCCATGATTCCAGAAAATACTAAGCAACCGGCCACGGGGAGGAAGCAATTAAACAGTCCTCCCTAGCTACAACACCTATGAAACACAAAAACTACCACCATGGAAAAATATGCATAAATCTGCAGCAAGTAGTACTCACATGTCAGTAGCAACCAATAGCTGTCTAATTAGACTCTAGGCCCACTCAACAGGAAGGAAATCATGCTTGGGACTAGAAACCTAGCCAGCTTCCCAGGGCTAGTAAGGTCATAAATCTAAAAAGAAAATCTACCTGTGCCACTTTTTTAGGCCAGCATAATAACTTGCTGTATTTTAAATCTTATTCTTCTAGATACAGATAAGTGTAGCTAACACCTCTCATCAAAGAGGCATCTCCTTTTAGCAAATCAAGACCATCAAAAACCATAACTGGACACAATGCAGAAATCAACAGTGATGGAGAGAATCAACTAAATACTGCAAAGATCACAGTGTTAATGGATGCATCAACATCACAGCTCTTGCATCTATGACTCCGACATCTCATATGAAGGGGTGGAAAGTTTGTAAGAGCCGGATAACCACAAAGTATGCTACTAAATGGTCTCTCCTAGAAATGGCTACATAAAAGACTGGAACAAAGGGCTGAAGAGATGGTTCAGAGGTTAAGAGCACTGGTTGCTCTTCTAGAGGTCCTGAGTTCAATTTCTAGCAACTATGTGGTGGTTCAGAACCATCTACAATTGATCTGGTGCCATTCTGGTATGCAGGCACACATTCAGGCAGAGCACTGTATGTACATGATAAATAAATAAATCTTTTTAAAAGAGAGAGACTGGAACAATAACAGTATCAATGTACATGTCAATGTGGAAAGGGGAAAGTTTTCAGGGACAATGAATTATAGGTGACTACTTATTGCCAGAAGAAGAATTAACTTCTCCCAGGGTTATTGGTTATTCAATGCAGAATGGTCAGGCTTGAAACCACATAAACAACAAAAACAGGCTTAATATATTTTCTATGTTTTATATTTATATAAATATTTTATATAAATATTTATATATAATATAGTATACATATAAATTTATTTCAATTAAAAGCACTAAAAAGAATAATTATGAAGGAATTACCACACATGTTTTCAAGTAATACTAAAGAGCTATAGTAAAAAAGTACTCCAATCAAATGGGACTAGGAAGCAAGTAGGTATTACTATCATAATATCTGACACAGTAGACTTCAAAGTAAAACTAATGAGAGAGAAAAATATATTTCATTCTAATCAAGGGAACAATTAATTAAGAAGGTATTATTATCCTAAACACATATACAGAATTAAATAATATACATAAAATTGATTTAAATATTCTACCCAAAATATTTCTACAAAATATTCCCCCCAAACACTGAACACAGAGCAAATCTTAACAAATTCAGAAAGATTGAAATACCTATATGAGTACTGTCTGATCATAACACAATAAAAGATAAAGCCAACAGCAAACAAATCTCTATTAAGGACACACAGCTCATGGAGATTAAACAACTCATTACTGAATGATGAATGGGTCAAAAAAGAAATCAAGACAGAAAATCATGGAACTAAATGAAAATGAAAACATAACACAACAGAACTCCAGGAATTTATTAAAAACAGCCCTACACGAGAAGTTTCGATCTCTAAATGCTTACCATAAAAAAAATCAGAAGGAGCACAAATAAATGACTTAATGATGTAATGTACAAATTTAGAAAAACAAGAATAAGCCAAGCCCAAACCCACTAAAATGGCAAAAACTAATAAAAGGGCCAAGATTAATGAAACAGAAACAAAGCAAATAACTGAAAGAACTAATGAATCTAAGAACTGGTTCTTTGAGAAGATAAACAAAATTGACCAATCCTTGGCTCAACTACCTGAAAGAAGGCAAGAGAAGATCCAAACAAAGGAATCAGAAATGAACAGAGAACCATTACAACAGACACCAAAGAAATTCTTTTAAAACGTGTACTCTATTAGGTTGGAAAACTAAAGAAAATGAATAAATTTCTGGAATCGGATAAACCACCAAGATTAAACCAAGAAGACATCAACAACCTAAACAGACCCATAACAAAGCAATAAAAAGCCTTCTATCTAAAAAACAAAACAAAACAACAACGACAACAAAACAGGCTCAGATGTTTTCCCAGCACAATTCTACTAGAAATTCATAGAAGATCTACAGACTAATCTTAAAATACTCAAAAAAGAGAAACAGGAGAATTTCCAAACTCCTTCTATGAAGCCAGTATTATGCTAATATCAAAACCAAGTAAAAGACACTACCACAAAAAGCTGTAACAAAGTGAATATAGATTTACAGCAAAAAGATTATCTACCATGACCAAGTTGGCTATATCCCAGAGATGCAGGGATGGTTTAACAGATGCAAATAAATTTAACCGACTTTTACAAAATAAACTTAAAGATAATATATACAGCTATTATGAAGGGTGTTTTTCCCTAGTTTCTTTCTCAGCATATTTGTCATTTGTGTACAGGAGGGCCACTGATTTTGATTTCGTTTTGTATCCAGAAACAAAGCAAAAAACAGAAAGAACTAATGAAACAAATTTATCAACTAATGTGTCTAATGAATCAACGCGTATCCAGACATGTTGCTAAAGGTGTTAATCAGCTGTAAGGATTCCTTGGTAGAATTTTTGGGGTCACTTATACATGCTATTATATCATCTGCAAATAGTGATAGTTTGACTTCTGCCTTTCTAATTTGTATCCCCTTGATTTCATTTGGTTGTGGTACTGATCTAGCTAGAACTCTAACAATATTCTTCACAATAGACACACACACACAAAACATAAATTATCTTGGTGTAACTCTAATCAAGAAATGAAATGTGTATATGAAAAAACAATGTCTCTGAAAAAAGATATTGAAGAATATATGGGAAGATGAAAAGATCCCCCAGGCTCATATATCAGAAGGATTAACATAATAAAAATAATAATGGCTCTCCTACCAAAAGCAATCTGCAGATTCAATACAATTACCATCAAAATGCCAACATAGTTCTTTACTGACCTTTCTTTTTTTTTAAATTTATTTATTTTTATCTCAATCACAGGTTAGGTACTTTGAATCCCAGGCGTAGCCCCCTCCCCCATTCCCTCCTGCCCTCCCACTCCCTCCCTCATCTCCTTCTTCTCCGCCCCCTCCAAGTCCACCAACAGGGGAGGACCTCCTTCAGGGCTGGCTGAAAAGTCCTCCCCTGGGATCTAGCCAGTCTGTCACTCCCCGGCTTATATGGGGGAGGGTCAAAGAGTCAGCCATCAAGATCATGACTGAAACAGTCCCTGTTTCCCTGAATAGGGTCTTCAGCCTGACCTTTAAAGAACAATTCTCAAGTTCATATGAAAAATGAATAGCTGAAACAATACTGTACAATAAAAAACCCTCTGGAGGTGTTTCTGTCCCTGATCTCAAGCTGTACTATAGAGCAACAATAATTAAAAGAAAAACAAAAAGCTACAAAGTATTGGCATAGGAACAGATTTGAATGCAAGAAGAAGAAATAAACTCATACACCTATGGACACTTGACTTTTGACAAAGTAGCCAAAACCATACAATGGAAAAAAAGACAGCATCTTCAACAAATGGCGCTGGTCTAACTGGATGCCTACATGTAGAAAAATGCAAAGAGACACTAAAGTAAAGTCCAAGTGGATCAAAAACCTCAACATAAAACCAGATACACTAAATCAGTTAGAAGAAAAAGTGGGGAGGAGCCAGGAACTCATTGGCACAGGAGGCAACTTCCTGAACAGAACACCAACAGCACAGGCTCTAAAATCAACAATCAATAAATGGGACCTCATGAAACTGAAAAGCTTCTGTAAAGCAAAGGGCACTGTTAACAGAACAAAATGACAGCCTATAGATTGGGAAAAGATCTTTACCAACCCTATATCTGACAGAGAGCTAATATTCAGAATACATAAAGAACTCAAAAAGTTAAACACCAACAAACTAAGTTGCCCAATTACAAATGAGGCATAGAGCTAAACAAAGCATTCTCAATAGAGGAATAATGAATGGTAGAGAAACACTTAAATAAATATTCAACCTCCTTAGTCATCAGGGAGATGCAAATCAAAATGACCCTGGGATTTCGCCTTACACCTATCAGAGTGGCTAAGATCAAAAAGTCACTGGGAGGAGACAAGGGAGGGAGTTACAATTGGTATAGAATCGGTATAGAAAGTTAATAAATTATTAAAAATTTAAAATAAATTACAAAAAGAAAAAATATAATCATCTCAATAAATAAAGAAAAATCCTTTGGTAAAATTCAACATGCCTTCATGATAAATGTACTGGAGAGTAGGACTAGAGGCAATATACCTGAACCTATTAATATCTCCATATGAGAAAAACTACAGCCAACATTATTCTAAATTGAGAAAAACATGAAGCAATATTATAAATAATAAATCCCAAAAAGTCTACCAAATAACTTCTAGAGATGATCAGCAATTTCACCAATATGTCAGGATACAGAACCAACTTGCAAAAATTATTTTTTTTCTTTTCACAGACAGCAAATAAAAAGATATAGTGGACATGCCCTCAATCACAATAGCCTCAGAGAAAATAAAATATCTAGAAATTACTTGTTTTCTCCTACATCCCATTTGTCTTTCTAAGTGAGGATTGATCATCTTATGCCTGGTCCTCTTTTTTATTTATCTTCTTTAAATGTATAGATTTCAATATGTTTATCATATCTTATAGTGAGTATATACCGTATGTGTCTTTCGCCTTCTGGGATACCTCACTCAGAATGATATTTTCTAGATCCCACCATTTGCCTGCAAATTTCATGATTTCCTCATTTTTAATTGCTGAGTAGTATTCCATTGTGGAAAAATACCACAATTTCTGTGTACATTCCTCTGTTGATGGACATCTGGGTTGTTTCCAGGTTCTAGCTATTACAAATAAAGCTTCTACAAACATGGTTGAACAAATGTCCGTGTGTACTTGAGCATATTTTGGATATATGCCTAGGTGTGGTATAGCACAAGTAACAGGACAGGGTCTTACCACAAAGGGCCTCTGAAAGACTCTACCTAGCAGTGTATCAAATCAGATACTGAGACTCATAACCAAACCTTCGGCAGAGTACAAGGAATCATATGAAAGAAAAGGGAGTTAATATGATCTGGAGAGGATAGGAGGTCCACAAGGACCAAATATATCTGGGCACAGGGGTCCTATATGAGACTGTTTCTCCAACCAAGGACCATGGGTGGATAGAATCTAGAACCTCTGCTCGCCTGTAGCCCATGGTAGCTCAGCATCCAAGTGGGTACCCTAGTAAGGGAAATAGGGACTATTTCTGACATGAACTCAATGGCGGGCTCTTTGACCCCCCCCCCACCCAGCAAGGGAGGAGTAACCCTCCTAGACCACAGAGGAGTACTTTCTAGCCAGTCCTGAAGATATCTGATAAAACAGGGTCAGATGAAAGGGGAAGAGGTCCTCCCTAATCAGTAGACTTGGAAAGGGGCAGGGAGTAGGCAAGGAAGGGAAGGTGGGATTGGGAGGGAATGAGGGAGCGGGATTCACCTGGGATACGGAGTTAATCAAATGTAACTAATAAAAAAAATATCTAGAAATAAGCTGAACCAAAGAGGTGAAAGACGTTCTCAATGACAAATTTAAATCTCTGAAGAAAGAGATTAGAAAGATCCTAGGAAACAGAAAGACATCCCATCCTCCCAGATTGGTTGAATGTGAAAATGACCATGCTACCAAAAGCCATTATGAATTTTATGCAATTCCAATCCAAATTCCCATCTCATTCTTCAAAGAAATAGAATAAAGGTCCCTAAAATTCACATAGAACCAGGAAATGTCCTGGATATCCAAAGTAACACTGAAAAAAAGAGAACAGTGCTGGAGGGGTATACTACAGAGCCATAGTAATAAAAAGTATATGGCAGTGGCAGAAAAGCAGACATATAGATCAATGAAACAAAACTGAAGCCACAAACATGAGTATGTGTAACTATGGCTATCTAATATTCAATCAAAATGCCAAAAAATATACACTGGAGGAAAAACAGAATCTCCAACAAATGGTACTAGGAAAACTGGATGCCTACATTTAGAGGAATGCAATCAGGTCCAGTATTTATCATCTTGCACAAAAAAACTAACTCCAAATGGACCCAAACCATAAATATGAAACCTGAAATAATGAAACTGCTAGAAGTAAACATAGTTGATACCCTACACAATGTGTGTGTAGGAAAGAACTTTCTGATTCGAATCTCATTTGTCCAGGAAATGAAGCCAGCAATTGACGTGTGGGTCTCATAAAACTAAAAAAGCATCTGCACAGCTGAGGAAACAATTAAACAAAGAGGAAGCCCACATAATGGGAGAGAATCTTTTCTAACTATATATCTGGCAGAGGATTACTATCTACAACATACAAGGAACTCAAAAAACAAACTGAAAAAATGACTAATTCATAAATGGGCTAGGGATCTGAACAGAGAGTTCTCATAAAAAGAAAGAAAAATGGAAAGAAATATCTCAAAAATGTTCATTTTTCCAATCAATTAGGGAAATGCAAAATTAAAAACTTTGAGATTTCATCTTACCATAGTCAGAATGCCAAAGATCAACAAATAACCAACCAACAAGAAATACTGGAGAGGATGCGAAGAAAAGAGAAAATTCTTTTACTATTGTGGAGATGTAAACTGGTCTAGTCAGTATGGAAGTCAGTGTGGCAAACCTGCACAAAGCTAAAAAATTAAATCTTTCATCTGACCAGCTATACTACTTCTTTTAGTTATGCCCAAAGAACTCCACATCCTACTCCACAGATACTCATTAAGTCATGTTTGCTGCTGCTCTCTTCACAATATCTAGGAAATGGAAACAACCCAAATGACCTTCAGGCAGTTAATGGATAATAAAATACAGTACACGTACACTATGGATTACTATTCAGCTGTAATGAAAATTAAAATCATGAAATTTGTAGGTAAATATGTGGAACTAGAAATGATGATATTGTGTGAGTTGAGCCAGACACAAAAAGACAAACTTTGTATGTTTTCTCTTATCTATCATTCCTAAGTCATCAGATATGAGAATGTAACCTGGAATAAGTGCAGAAATTAGGAAAGTAAAAGGGGACCATAGGTTGGAACAAGAGACTTGAAGGTGAAATGCAGAAAAACAGAGAGAGTCTTTAATTAGAGAAAGGGAGGAAAATAAAATTAGAAAAAAGGATGGAAATGAATCATGTAACACTAAGCGTATCTTAAAGAGTTACAAAGGATCATATTACTATCTAAAATGATTTATAATACATATAAGTCTATGCTTAAATTACAACTTCCCATCTGGGCTAACAATGCTCCTCTCAAGAGCCATAGACTATCTAACAAAAATCTCAACACCAGGCATGAGAATCTTGCTTTTGAGTTGTTAGTCAGAGTTGTGTGAGAGACTCCTAAAACATTCTTGGCTGTTGATGCTGTCCTTTATTCCATCCCCAAAGTTGAAGTTAAGTCCCTATAGCTGAAGAAATTATGTAATTCAAACACATGATCCAGAGGACCTAAACTGGATCTGGTCTGAAAGCCTTCTTTCTGAGGATAAGCTTTCATGGTACCAAAAGGCACCATGCCAGTTTCCAAGAGGGCAGCAGCCAATGGCTCTACTGATTTGATGAACTACAGCAATGACCAGAATAGCATGAAACCCTAAGGGTGCAAGAGTGGCATGCATACCCTTGGCATTAACCAACAGTTCTCCAATTGCTCTTAAGGCTCTTTCAACAAGGGAGAAATCATGCCTGGTATTGGAAATTTAGACAACTACCCAGGGATAATGAAGTCATGAATCTTCAAAGAGAACCTATAAACACCACTTTACTAAAGTGGAATAATACATAACTTCATTCTAAATATTTAACCTTCCACCTACAGATGAGGGTAGTTCTCACCCTTCATCTTTGCACAGATGGGTACCATTACTGGAAACCACAACTGATAAAAGTACAGAGAACAAGACAGCATGTGGTTTCCAGTCCCAACTGATATGGCACAGTTGTTACATTTCTAAGACTCAGGGATCTCAGAGGAAGAGGAATAAGAAAGATTGTACAAGCAGAGGAACAGGTAGACTGGTGTGAGATTTTTGTCTTCTAGAAATGCCAGAGAGGCTATATCTATAAAGTGTCATTAGCCTGGCTGCCTAAACAGGACCTAAACAATGACAACACCAATGGACATGCTCATATGGAAGGAGGAAAACTCTTGGGCCTCAGTCCTATACAAACAACTACTAGCAAATGGGGAATGGTACAGCCAGGAGAAATTGTTTTCCAATACCAAGTAGCCAGGCCTAAGATCATATACAATGCAGGTAACATTATGCAAAGAAAAATATGAGGGAGGGTTTAGAAGGAGGAAAGGGATTGGGGAGATGATGTAACAATTTTAATTTCAAAAAATTATTAAAACAAAATTAACGTTATCATTAATCAATTTAAGTGTATCATCTAGTAACACTAATTGTGTGTACACTGTACCTCTTTAAAACTGAACCTCTGTTCTATGGAACATTTCTTGGGCTGGGAACATAGCTCAATGAGAAATGCTTGCTCACTATGTTTAAGGTCCTATGTTCAATGTACAGTAGTACAAAACCAAAAATAGGCTATTGTTGAACAATTCCACATTGCCCCTTGCTCCATTCTTTAATGACTACAATTCTATTTCTTATTTATGAGTTTCACTTCTTAAAACCTCATACAGATGGACCATTATAGTATTGTCTCCTTTTCTGCCTTAACTATGGTTTCACAGTGCATCCATGTTGCATAACAACTACTGTCAAATGATAAGCCACTTCTACCTCTTATCTCATTTCAAATCTTCCAGTTGCCCTATGAAATGTTTTTTGTTATTATTTTATGGTTTAAGTAAATAAGGCTCAAATCTGTTTAGTTTTCCAAAGGCCACACAGCCAAATATAGCCTACAACATAAAAAGACGTTTTCCCCAAATCCCTTGTTGTTTCCATTAGAAAACTGTTACAGCTGTGTTGATTTGACCAATATCCATGGGGAAGACAATCAAAACTACATGCATTGGCTTGCTTCCTTAATGCCTGATTACTTGTTTTGTTTTAGTTTGGAG
>CM053742.1:76399412-76416304 GCA_028658305.1 Pachyuromys duprasi
AAAAAAAAAAAGAAAATGCCTTACAGGCCTCCTTAAAGTCTGAAATTATGGAGGCATTTTCTCAGTTGAGGCTACCTGTTCTCAGATGACTCAAGTTTGTGTCAAGTATATAGAATGATAGCCAGAACAACTGACCCCTTATCTACATGACACAAAAAGACATAAGATTTCACTTAGAACCTTCTCATTACATTCCCCTAAATGTTATGTTAATATTAATATCACAATATAAAACAAATAATTTTAAAACTTCCACAGCCTTTACAATTGAAACACTTTGAAAATTCATTCCTCTACAAATTTAACTCAAAATAATCAGTAGCCCTCCTGTATACAGAAGACAAATGGGCTGAGAAAGAAATTAAGGAAACAACACCCTTCACAATAGCCACAAAGGACATAACATCCCTTGGTGTAACTCTAACTAAGCAAGTCAAAGACTTGTATGAAAAAAACTTCCAGTCTCTGAAGAAAGAAATTGAAGAAGATATCCAAAGATGGAAAGATCTCCCATGTTCATGGATCAGTAGGATTAACATAGTGAAAATCGCCATCCTGCCAAAAGCAATCTACAGATTCACTGAAATTCACATCAAAATTCCAACACAACTCTTTACAGACCTGAAGGAAAAATTCTCAATTTCATATGAAATAAAAAGAAATCCAGAATTTCTAAAACAATCCTCTACAATAAAAGAGCTTTCTGGTGTTATTGCCATCCCTGATCTCAAGCTGTACTATAGAGCAACAGTAATAAAAACTGCGTGGTAATGGCATAGAAACAGAATGGTGGATCAATGGAATCAAATAGATGACCCTGAAATAAACCCACATGCTTATGGACACCTGATTTTTTACAAAGTTGCCAAAAGCATACAGTGGAAAAAAATAGCATCTTCAACAAATGGTGCTGGTCTAACTGGATGTCTACATGTAAAAAAAAACAGGAATAGATCCATACTTACCACCTGCACAAAGCTAAAGTTCAAGTAGATCAAAGACCTCAACATAAAACCAGACACATTTAATCGGTTAGAAGAAAAAGTGGGGAAGAGTCTTGAACTCATTGATACAGGAGACAACTTCCTGAACAGAACACCAACAGCACAGGCTCTAAGAGCAACAATCAATAAATGGGACCTCATGAAACTGAAACACTTCTATAAAGCAAAGGACACTGTTAACAGAACAAAATGAGTCCAGAGTCCGTAGTTCAAACATCTGAGTCCCCGGTGTGCAAGTGGCTATAAGGAATCCAGAGGATCTCCCAGACAATGACTATAAGGGCTGTCCAACCTCTTAGTGGCGGTCAGCTGGAGGTGCAGCCACCAAAGTCCAACAGACCCATCAAACAATTCAGGTTCACCAGAACTGCCAGATCACCTAGGTCAGTGGACCTCTGTTGTGGCTCTCTAGGATTTCCTAGCAGGCACCTGTGCCAGCCTCCCACTTCCGCTGCTGCTACAGGACTCCCAAGTTCAGGTGTGGTTGCAGCACCACTGAGCTGACAGAGCTCCTACATTTGCATTTGACCCAGCAGGGCCCAAACTGAGAGCAGAACCCCTGTGCCTTCAGATTTGATCTGCTAGAGAGTGAATGTGCCTTCAAGTGCCTGCAGAGCCCCACACAGGGTCCATCTAAGCTAGCAGCCAGACATCAGATCCCTCCCACCCATGCACCCACTGTGGCAAACAGAAGGACAGTGTTCTCAACATTGAAAACCCTGTTCTGTGGGTATACCAGTGGAGCAAAGGCAAATAACTCGTGGAGCTCAGACAGAGCTGAATAAGAGTGGCCTGTAGACCACTGAGGTATTCAGGGAATCTGCACAAGAAAATTGAGCCTGCGAAGACTTCAAGAGCCTGCAATTCCTTTGGTGCCTGCACAGGGTCCCTGCACTACACTTCAGACATCTACATTCTCTAACAACCTCTTCTTCAAGGCACACTACCACGCACACTCATATGCTCGACCACATTGTTCATTCTGCGCCTGTGTATCTTCTTCCCTTAGGTATAGCTGAATTACCAACACAGACTCTCAAACTACTGGACATCTCTCATCTTCATGAAGAATTCTCCAGACACCAGAGAAAGATGGTACCAGTCTGAACTGCAGAATCCATGAACAAACAGTGAAGGTTACAGATAAGAAAATGGACAGAGGTCAGTGAAGAACACATCCAACAAAAATCAGGACATCATGGTGTCACCAGCAACCCCCCAAATCAATGGATACTCCATTAGAAACAAAGGAAAATGATTTTAAAGCTATGATTATCCAGTTATTAGAGGCACATAAAGAGGAAATAAACGATACTCTCAAAGAAAAAGCCAGAAATGGAAGCAAATAAAGAGAAAAGGAACAAAGCTCTCAAAGAAACATAGGCAATATAACTAAACAAATAGAGGCACAAGTAGAGGCACAATTAGTGGCATATACAGAAGAAACCAACAAAAAATAGAGACCATCATAGAGAGACAGGAATCCACATTCAAACAGATGAAGGAAATGGTACAAGGCATGAAAACAGAATTAGAATAAATAAAGAAAATACAAACAGAGAAAAACCTGGAGCTGTAGAACTTAGAGAAAAGATCAGGAAACACAAAGGTAAGTTTCACCAATAGAATACAAGAGATGGAAGAGAGAATCTCAGGTGCTGAAGATACACTTGCTGAAATTCATTCCTCACTCAAAGAAAAAGTAGAATCAGGAAAGACCCAAACACAAAAGATCCAAGAAATCAAGGACACCATCAAAAGACAAAATCTAAGAATAATAGGAATTGATAAAAGAACATTCCAAGCTCCAAGGTTCAGAAAATATCTTCAAGAAAATCATAGAAGCAAAATTCCCCAACTTAAAGAAAGGAATGTCCATAAACTTACAAAAGGCCTACAGAACACCAAACTGACTAGACCAGAAAAGAAACTCCTCATGTCACATCATAGTCAAAACACTAAATCTACAGAACAAAGCAAAGATACTAAAAGCAGCAAGGGAAAAAGGCAAAGTAACATATGAAGGTAGACCTATCAGAATCACACCAGACTTCTCATCACAAACTTTGAAAGCCAGAAGGGCCTGGGCAGATGTCATGCAGACGTTAATGGACCACAGATGCCAACCCAGACTACTATACCCTGCAAAATTTTAATCAACATAGATGGACAAAACAAAATATTCCATGACAAAACTAAATTTAATCAATATCTATACAGCAAACCAGCCCTACAGAAGTTACTAGAAGGAAAACTGCAATCCAACAAAAGCAACTACACCCAAGAAAACAAAGGATACAGATAATCTCTCAACAAAAATTAAAAGAAAAGAACAAATGAACCACAGTAACACCATCAACTCCACTATAAAAAGAAGTAACAGTCATTGGTCACTATTATCTATCAACATCAATGGACTCAAATCTCCAATAAAAAAGACACAGACCTACAGAATGGTTGGAAAAAGAGGATCCAACATTCTGCTGCATCCAAGAAACACACCTATGCAACAAAGATAAACACTGCCTCAGAATAAATGGCTGGAAAACTGTCTTTCAAGCAAATGTACCCAGAAAACATGCCAGGATAGCTTCCTAATATTTAATAAAATAGACTTTCAACCAAAATTATTCAAAAAAGATGAGGAGGGGCACTTCAGTCTCATCAAAGGAAAAATCCACCAGGAGGTAGTCACAATTCTGAACATCTATGACCAAAATACGAGAGCACCTACATTTGTAAATGAAACATTATTAAAGCTGAAATCACACATCGATCCCAACACCTTAATAGTGTGTGACTTCAACTCTCCATTCACATCAAGGGACAGATCTTCCAGGCAGAAGCTAAACAGGGAAATAAGAATACTTACAGAAGCCCTAAATCAAATGGACCTAAATAGATGTCTACAGAACATTTTACCCAAATTCAAAAGAGAATACCTTCTTTTCAGCACCTCATGGAACCTTCTCCAAAATAGACCATATAGTTGGTCACAAGGCAAGCCTCAGCAGATACAAGAAGATTGAAATAATCTCTTGTATCCTATCTGACCACCATGGACTAAAGCTGGACCTCAACAACAACAGAAATAGCAAAAAGCCTAAACATATATGAAAACTCAACAACTCGCCAGTTATTGACAGCTGGGTTAGGGAAGAAATAAATAAAAAATTAAAGACTCCCTAGAATTCAATGAAAATGAAGACACAACACACCAAAACTTACGGGATACAATGAAAGCAGTGCTAAGGGGAAAGTTCACAGCAATAAGCGCCTTTAAGAAGAAATATGAAAGATTGCATAAAAGCAACTTAATAACTTACCTAAAAGCCCTAGAAAAAAAAGAAGCAGATACACCCAAGAGGTATAGACAGCAGGAAATACTCAAGCTCAGGGCAAAAAGTAATCAATAAATTAGAAACAAAGAACAATTCAAAGATTCAATGAAACCAAGAGCTGATTCTTTGAGAAAATCAACAAGATAGACAAATACTTAGCCAAAATAACTGAAAGGCAGAGAGAAACTGCTCAAATCAGCAAAATCAACAACAAAAAGGGGGACATAACAACAGACATGGAGGAAATCCAAACAATCATTAGGTCTTACTTCAAAAGGATATAGGCCACAAAATTTGAAAATCTAAATGAAATGTACAATTTTCTTGATAGATACAATTTACCAAAATTAAATCAAGAACAGGTAGAAAGGTTGAATAGTCCTATATCCTCCAAGGAAGTAGAAGCAGTCATCAAAATTCTCCCTTCCACAAATAGCCTAGTGCCAGATGGTTTCAGCGCAGAATTCTACCAGACCTTCAGAGAAGAGCTAACTCTAATTCTCTTCAAACTATTCCACGAAATAGAAACAGAAGGAACATTACCAAACTCATTCTATGAAGCCACAGTCACCTTGACACCTAAACCACACAAAGACCCAACCAAAAAAGAGAACTTCAGACCTATCTCTCTTATGAACATTGATGGAAGAATACTCAATAAAATACTTGCAAACCAAATTCAAGAACACATAAGATATCATAGACCTTGAGCATGTAGGCTTCATTCCAGGCATGCAAGGGTGGTTCAATATATGGAAATCCATCAATGTAATCTACCATATCAACACACTGAAGGAGAAAAACCACATGATCATCTCCCTAGATGCTGAAAAATAATTGCCAAAATCCAACACCCATTCATGTTTAAAATCTTAGATCACAGATACAAGGCACATACCTAAACATAGTAAAGACAATCTACAGCAAGTCTATAGCCAACATCAAACTCAATGGAGAGAAACATAAACCAATCCCACTGAAATCAGGGAAAAGACAAGGCTGCCCATTCTCTCCATATCTCTTCAACATAGTACTTGAAGTCATAGCTAGAGCAATAAGACAATTAAAGTAGATCAAGGGGATACAAATCAGAAAGGAAGAAGTCAAAGTATCACTATTTGCTGACGGTATGATAGTGTACCTGAGTGAAACCCAAAATTCAACAAGAGAACTCATTCAGACTGATACTCCAACCAAGGTACATTCATGGACATAACCTAGAACCCCTGATCAGATGTAGCTCATGGCGGCTCAGTATCCAAGTAGGTTCCCTAGTTAGGGGAAGAGGGACTGTCTATCACATGAACTCAGTGGCTGGGTCTTTGATTCCCCCCCCCCGTTAGAGAGGAAAAGCCTTTCCAGGACAAGAGTAGAACATTGTAGCCAGTCCTCATGAGACCTGATAAGCTAGGGTCAGTTGGAAGGGGAGCTGGAGCTCCCCTATCAGGGGACTTGGAGAGGGGCATGGGAGGAGATGAGAGAGAGAGGGTGGGATTGGGAGAGAATGAGGGAGGGGGCTACAGCTGGGATGTAAAGCAAATAAAATGTAATTGATGTAAAAAATAAAAAATTAATTAAAAAGGAAATGTTTAACCTCACTAGTCATCAGAGAAATGCAAATCAAAACGACCCTGAGATTTCACCTTACAGCCATCAGAATGGCTAAGATCAAATACTCAAGTGACAACGCATGCTGGAGAGGTTGTGGAGAAAGGGGAACCCTTCTCCATTGCTGGTGGGAATGTAAACTTGTACAACAACTCTGGAAATCAATATGGCACTTTCTCAAACAATTAGGAATAGTGCTACCTCAAGATCCAGTTATACCACTCCTAGGCATATATCCAAAAGATGCTCAAGTATACAACAAGGACATTTGCTCAACCATGTTCATAGTAGCTTTATTTTTAATAGCCAGAAGCTAGAAACAATCTAGATGCCCCTCAGTTGAGGAATGGATACTGAAATTGTAATTCATATACACAAATGGAATATTACTCAGCATTTAAAAACAAGAAAATTATAAAATTTGCAGGCAAATGGTGGATAATATAAAATATCATCCTGAGTGAGATATCCCAGAAGCAGAAAGACACACATGGTATATATTCACTACTAAGTGAATATTAGACATAATGTAGGAAAATCATACAAAAAGCTGAACACCTAAAGAAGCTAAACAAGAAGGAGGACCCTGGGTATGATTTTCCATCCTCATTCAGAAAGGCAAATGGGATAGGCCTCTGAACAGGTTGAAAACAAGGAACAAGACTAGAACCTACCCTCAGAGGGCCTCTGAAAGCCTCTGCCCTACAGGATATTAAAGCAGATATTGAGACTCAGTTAAACTTTGGGCAGAGTGCAGGGACTCTTATGAAAGAAGGGGGAGATAGAAAGATGTGGAAGGGACTTGAGCTGTACAAAGAAAAGAGCAGAAACAAAAATTCTGCACACAGGCATCTTTTCTGAGACTGAAACTCCAACAAAGGACCATACATGGTGATCACCTAAAACCCCTGCACAGATGTATCCCATGGCAGCTCAGTCTCCAAGTGGGTTCCCTAGTAATGGGAATAGGGGCCGTCTCTGACATGAACTCTGTGGCTGGCTCTTTGGTCACTTCTGCCTGAGCTGGGAACAGCCTTACAAGGCCACAGAGGAAGACAATGCAGTCAGTGCTAATGAGACCTGATAGACTAGGTTCAGCTGGAAGGGGAGGAGGACATCCCCTATCCGTGGACTGGAAAGGGGCATGGGAGGAGGAGAGGGAGGGAGAGAAGGATTGGGAAAGGATGAGGGAGGTGGCTACAGCTGGGATACAAAGAGAATAAACTGTAATAAACAAAAAATTAAAAAATTATCCATTGCATTCTTTCAGAACAATATGGCTTAAAATTAGACGTCAACAACAACAGAAATAACAAAAGCCTATACAAACATTGAAACTAAACAACTATCTAGTAGGTGACAGCTAGGTCAGGGAAGAAAAAAAATTAGAGAGTTCCTAAAATTCAATGAAAAGGAAGGTACACCTTACCCAAACTTATGGAACACAGTGAAAGCAATGCTAAGTAGAAAGTTCATAGCACTAAGTGCCTTCAGAAAGAAGTTTGAGACATCTCATTCAAGCAACTTAACTACACACCTAAAAGCCCTACAAAAAAGAGAAGCAGACATACCCAAGAGGAATAGATGTCTGGAAATAATAAAACTTAGAGCTGAACTCAATAAATTAGAAACAAAGAAAACAATTCAAAGAATCAGTGAAACCAAGTGCTCGTTCTTTGAGAAAATCAACTAGACAAACCCTTAGTCAAAATAACTTAAAGGCCAAGAGAAAGTATCCAAATCAGCAAAATCAGAAACGAAAAGGGAGACATAACAACAGACACTGAGGAATCCAATAAATCATTAGGTCTTAGTACAAAAACCTATAAGCACAAAATTTGAAAATCTAAATGAAATGGACAGAATTCTTGATAGATCCAATTACCAAAATTAAATCAAGATCACGTAAATAGATTAATTAGCCCTATATTTCAAAAGGAAAGAGAAGCATTCATCAAAAGTCTCCCTTCAAAAAAAGAAAAAAAAACAGCCCTAGGCCACTTGATTTCAGAATTCTACCAGACCTTCAATATTGTTCATACTATTCCACAAAATAGAAACAGAAGGAACATTACCAAAACCATTCTATGAGGCCACAGTCACCTTGATACTTCAACCACACAAAGACCCAACAATGAAAAGAGAACTTCAGATCTATGACTCTCATGAATATTGATGCAAAAATACTCCATAAAATATTCAAACAAAATCCAAGAAAACATAAAAGATATCATCTACCATGACAATGTAGGCTTCATCACAGGATGCAGGGGTGGTTTAATATCAGAAATCCATCAATGTAATCCACCATAAACAAACTGAAGAAGAAAAACCACATGACCATCTCCTTAGATGCCAAAAAAGCACATGAAAAAAATCCAACACCTATTCATGTTTAATTCTTGGAGAGCTCAGGGATACAAGACACATACCAAAACATAGTAAAGACAATATACAGCAAGCCTGTAGCCAACATAAAACTAATCATTCCCACTGAAATCAGGGACATGCCACACTGCCCACTCTCTCCATATCTCGTCAACATAGTACTTGAAGTCCTTGCTAGAGCAATAAGACAATTAAAAGACATCAAGAAGATACAAATCAGAAAGGAAGAAATCAAAGTATCACTGTTCACAGATGATATGATAGTATACATGAGTGACCCTAAAAATTCTATCAAAGAACTCCTTCAGCAGATTAACACCTTCAGCAAAGTATATGGATTCAAAATTAACTTTAAAAAAATCAGTAGCCCTCCTCTATATAGAATACAAAATGTCTGAGAAAGAAATCAGGGAAAAAAACAGCCTTCACAATAGCCACTAATAACAAAAAGTACCTTGGTATGACCCTAACCAAGCAAGTGAAAGATCTGTTTGAAAAAAATTTCAAGTCTCTGGAGAAAGAAATTGAAGAAGATATCAGAAGACGAAAAGATCTCCTATGTTCATGGATTGGTAGAATTAACATAGTGAAAATGGGCATCTTGCCAAAAGCAATCTACAGATTCAATGCAATTCCCATCAAAATTCCAACACAATTCTTTACAGAACTTGGAAGAACAATTCTCAATTTCATGTGGATGAACAAAACAAAAGAAAAACAACAGAATTGTTAAACTATCCTGTACTATAAAAGATCATCTGGAGGTATCTCCATCTCTGATCTCAAGCTGTGCTAAAGAGCAATAGAAATAAAAACTGCATGGTATTGGCAGAGAAACACACTGGTGGATCAATGGAATCTAATAGATCACACAGAAACAAGCCCACACATCTACGGATACTTGATTTTTGACAAAGAAGCTAAAACATACACTGAAAAATGATAGCATCTTCAACAAATGGTGCTGGTCTAACTGGATGTCTACTTGTAGAAAAATGCAAATAGACCCATATTTATCACCTTGCACTAAAGTAAAGGCCAAGTGGATCACAGACCACAATAAAACCACACACACTAAATCTGTTTTAAGAATATGTGGGGAAGAGCCTGAACCTCATTGGCACAGGAGACAACTTCCTGATCAGAATACCAACAACACAGGCTCTAAAATCAACAATCAATAAATGGGACCTCATGAAACTGAAAAGCTTCTGTAAAGCAAAGGACACTATCAACAGAACAAAACAACAGCCTACAGACTGGGAAAAGATCTTCACCAACCCTGTATCTGATAGAGAGCTACTATCCAGAATATGTAAAGAACTCAAAAAGTTAAACACTAACAAATCAAGTAATCAAATTTTAAAAAAGGAGTACAGAGCTAAACAGAGAATTCTCAATAGAGGAATATCGAATGGAAGAGAAACACTTAAATGCTCAACATTCTTAGTCATCAGGGAAATGCAAATCAAAACGACCCTGAGATTCCACCTTACACCCATCAGAATGTCTAAGATCAAAAACTCTAGTGACAACGCATGCTGGAGAGGTTGTTGAGAAAGGGGAACCCTCCTCCATTGCTGGTGGGAATGCAAACTTGTACAACCACTCTGGAAATCAATCTGGTGCCTTCTCAGAAAATTAGGAATGGTGTTTAAGATCCAGATATAAAGACTGGTGCAACAAAGGAGGACAATGCATGGAGAAGACCTAGACCCTTTGCTCAGATGTGGCCAATTTACAGCTCAGTCTCCATGTGGACTTCTGAATGAAGAGAGCAGGGGCTGTCTCTAGTATGAACTCAGTGGACTGCTCTTTTATCACTATTCCCTGATGATGCAGCCCTGTCAGGCAAAGGAGGAAGAGGATCCAGGCAGTCCTGATGAGACTTAACAAGCTATGGGCAGATGGCAGTAGTGGAGAACTCACCCTTTTAGTGGACTAGGGGAAGGGAATTGGGGGAAGAGGAAGGGAGGGTGCGATTGGGTAGAGTTGAGGATGGGGACTTCATTCAGGATATAAAATGAGTAAACTGTGAAAAAAATAAAAATTATAAAAAATTTAAAAAATCAAGCTGTACCACTCCTAGGCATATATCCAAAAGATGCTCCAGTATACAAAAAAAACGTATGCTCAACAGTGTTTGTAACAGCTTTACTCATAATAGTCAGAATCTGGAAACAACTCAGATGTCCTTCAACTGAGAAATGGATACAGAAATTGTGGTACATTTACACAACGGAATACTAATCAGCAATTAAAAACAAAGAAATGATAAAATTTTCTAGAAAAGGTCATCCTGAGGTAACTCAGAAACAGAAAGACATATGGTATATCTTCACTTATAAGTGGATATTAGACTTATAAGATAAATATACTAAAATCTGTACACCTAAAGAAGCTCAGCAAGAAAGAGGACTCTAGGGAAGCTGTTTAATCCTTATTCAGAAAGGCAAATGGGACTGGAAGCGGGAGAAAACAAGAACAGGACAGGAGCATCTGAAAGACTCTACCCAGCAGGGTATCTAAGCAGAGGCTGAGACACATAGCCAAACTTTGGGCAGAGCGCAGGGAATCTATGAAAGAAGGGTTAGATGGACAGACCTGGAGGGTGGGGACAGGAGCTCCACAAGGATACCAACAGAACCAAAAAATCTGGGTGCATGGTGCTTTGCAGAGACTGATACTCCAACCAAGGACCATGCATGGAAATAACCTAGACCCCATGTTCAGATGTAGCCCGTGTCAGCTCAGTCTCCAAGTGGGTTTCCTAGTTTGGGGGGCAGGAGTGTCTCTGACATGAACTCAGTGGCTGGATCTTTGATCACTTCTCCCTGGGGGGCGGGGGCAGCCTTACCAGGCCACAGGAGAGGACAATGCAGCCAGTCCTGGTGAGACATGATAGACTAGGTCAGATGGAAGGGGAGGAGGACCTCTCCTATCAGTGGAATAGGGAGCGTCATAGGGGAAGAAGAGGGAGGGTCTGACTGGGAGGAGACTGGGGAGGGGGCTACAGCTGGGATAATAAGTGAATAAATTTTAATAAATAAATAAATATTTTTAAAAAGAAAAAAAAAAGAAATGTCCTACAGTCCTGCTTGCTGTCTTATATCTTACAGAGGTGTTTTCTCAATTGAGATTTTCTCCTCTCACAGAATTCTAGTTTGTGTACAGTTGAAATGAAACTAGCCAGCACTCCTGACCAGAGAGGATCAGTAGAAGACAATTTTCCAAAGTAAAATATTTCTAAGACAAAATTATGCCAGGTGTTGTGTGTCAAAGAACTAACTCATTCTTAACAGTAATAAATGTTAGCCAAACTAAACTTAGTCCGCCAATATATGTGTTATAAGCATTGTGGGTATGAGGAATAAAATGTCCATTCCTTCTAAGTTATTATGTCCTAAAGTTTTCCAGCCAAAATTTTTGGCTTATAATAATTTGCAAAATTATCTTTTCTCTGGATTTTTCTCATTTTTCACAGGCAGTGCACTTCTATATGTTTAATGATATTGACTATTAATATAAACCTGAGAGAAAGCTTAGTTTTGTGTCATTTTTTCCATTTTCATTGGCCAAATAATATATCACTGAAAATGAAATGTAGAATAGTATCTACCAGTGAAAGTAGAGACAGTTTAATCCTTTCGGGTCCAGTAGCAGCTTTTGATGAGTTTGCCAAGCAAATAACCCCTCTAATTATTTAAACAAAATTTCCAGAGTTGGAGTACAGATTAATTCTGAGAAAATGTCTCTAAATGGCAGGATATAGCTTGTAATAATTTCTCTTCTGTATGGTTTTTTTTTTTTTTTTGAATTCACATCAAAGAAAAGTGCTATTCCATTCCATTCAGGCCAATCTTGGACACAGAAATAATCATTTTTCTTGTTAGCTTTAACAACTGTGAAACACTATAATTGTGGGAAAAAAAGCCTAAAAAAAAGTAAAAGTGGCAGGCATCAAATGAGGGGATTTTTTAGTGTTAGACAATAATCATGTTTATAAAAGGCTGACATCTCAGTCTGTTATAGCTTCTTTGATTCACACTCTAATTGAGAAATAATGGACTACCTCCTTGAAAATTCTTAGACTTAATGTTCTGCTATCGATTTTATTTTATAAGGCTTTCCTGAACTTCAAAAAGAGTCATGCTAGGGAGGTACTTTTGAAGGAAACAATAAGTTAAAAAAATAGATGATCTGACTTTCTATGAGTGAGGAGATAAGTATCACATTTCTCTAGAAAAATTAAAGTAGAAGGGGCCAATGACACCTATTTCTTAAGCACTTGGAAGGACAAAGTATTCTTTTTACGGAACCAGAAAGGCATTGCAACATTTTTTTATGTGATGGTCAAGAGATTCAATGGAAACAAAAGAAGTATAATCCTGCGGTCCTCAGAGTGACTACTATGTAGTCATTTTGCAGTTGGTCTATTCTTTGTTTATCCATACAACACGAAAGCTTGCTGCCACATGTTTGCTCCGGCTTTATGATAAGATTTTGATGTATTGAGCATATCATGATAAGTAAACCAAAATGATCATACCAGGAGGATGTTAGTAACTCAGAGGAAGTCACTCATTATTTTATTATGAAGCGACTTTCAAAAGAGTTGATATGGAACATATTACACTGTTAGATAAAATGCATATAGCTAATAAATACACCATGTGAAGCTACATTATTGTCATTAATATAATGGCCACCATTTTCAACTGTTTATCCTCCTGTAAGATTTAATGAGATTTAAAGTTTAACTATAGCTCATGGAAGTTACTCCAAACATGGTCTATAATTCATCAATATGCTACTAAGATGTCAGATCACAATGGAAAAATGATACCATCTTCAACAAATGATGCTGGTCTAACTGGATGTCTACATGTGGAAACATGCAAATAGACCCATATTTATTACCCTGCACTAAAGTCTAAGTGGATCAAAGATCTCAACATAAAACCTGACACACTAAATCAGTTAGAAGAAAAAGTTGGGAAGAGCCTTGACCTCAATGACACAGGAGACAACTTCCTAAACAGAAGAACACCAACAGCACAGGCTCTAAGATCAACAATCAATAAATGAGACCTCATGAAACTGAAAAGCTTCTGTAAATCAAAGGACACTGTCAACAGAACAAAACGACAACCTACAGACTGAAAAAACATCTTCACCAACCCTATATCTGACAGAGAGCTAATATCCAGAATATATAGAGAACTCAAGAAGTTAAACATCAACAAACCAAATAATCCAATTTAAAAATGGGAGTACAGAGCTAAACAGAGAATTCTCATCAGAGGAATATCAAATGGTAGAGAAACACTTAAAGAAATGTTCAACATCTGTCCTTAGTCATCTAGGAAATGCAAATCAAAACAACCCTGAGAGTCCAACTCACACCCGTCAGAATGGCTAAGATCAAAAAACTCAAGTGACAGCACATGCTGAAGAGGTTGTGGGGAAAGGGGAATCCTCCTCCATTGCTGGTGGGAATGTAAACTTGGACAACAACTTTGGAAATCAATCTGGTGCTTTCTTAGAAAATTAGGACTAGTGCTACCTCATGATCCAGGTATATTATTCCTGAGCATATATCCAAACGATGCTCAACCATACAAGGACATTTGCTCAACTATGTTTATAGCAGCTTTATTCATAAGAGCCAGAATCTGAAAACAATCTCAACTGAAGAATGGATTCAGAAATTGTGGAACATTTACAAAATAGAATACTACTCATCTACTAAAAACAAGGAAATCATGAAATTTGTAGGCAAATAAATAGAACTAGAAAAGATCATCCTGAGTGAGGTAATCCAGAAGCATAAAGACTCATATGGTATATACTCACTTATAAGTTCATATTAGATATTTAATATAGGATAACCATACTAAAATCTGTAGCCCTAAAGAAGCTAACAACAAGAAAGACCCTAGGGAAGAGATTGAACCCTCCTTTAGAAGGGCAAGTAGGATAAACTTTAGAAGTAGGAGAAGACAAGGAACAGGACAGGAGTCTTCCACAGAGAGCCTCTGAAAGTCTCTACCCATCAGGTTGTGGAAGGAGATGCTGAGACTCATAGCCAAACTTTGGGCTCAGTGCAGGGGACCTTATGGAACAAGGAAGAGATAGAAAGACCTGGAGGAGACAGGAGCCCCACAAGAATAACAGAGCCAAAAATCCTGGGCCCAAGGGGGTCTGTTGAGACCAATAGTCCAACCAAGGACCATGCATGGAGAGGACCTAGACCCCCTGCTCAGGTGAAGCCCATAGGCTTCTCAGTTTTGATGTGGGTTCACTAGTAAAAGGGATCAGGGGCTGTTTTTGACATGAACTCAGTGGCTAGCTCTTTGGTCACCTCTCATTGGGGGGGTGCAGCCTTGCTAGGCCACAAAGAAAGATGATACAGCCAGCCTTGATGAGACCTGATAGGCTAGTGTCAGATAGAAGGCAAGGATGTCCTCCCCTATCAGTAGACTAGAGGAGAGGCATAGGGGGAGAAGAGGGAGGGAGGAAGAGTGGGACTGGCAAGAGAAGAGGGGGGCTATAGCTGGGATACAAAGTGAATAAATTTTAATAAATGATAGGTAATTAATTGAAAATGAAACAAAACAAAAAAGTATTTCTCATCACTATTTTACTGGGCTTAAAAATTTCCCAAATAGAGAAGAATTCAGTCTTCTGGCACATAGGACCTTCTTATGTTACAAGTCCTAAGGAAATAAAGGTAAAATATGGAAACCTTAGGTATAATTCAAGACAGAACAAGCGGTATGTGACTTTCCTTGTTCCTTCCACTCATTATTTTTTTAGTATCCTGGGCTCCTGAACAGCTTAATGTTTGAACTAAACTGAACACACCCTCGGTACTCAGAACTACTGAGTATATCTGATTATAACCAAAATTTGAACTTAAGAATAAGCTGTAGTGTATCATAGCAACAAAAGTTTTGGGGACCCTGACCAGTGAATATTGCAATTTACTTCACTAAAAACTATGTTACAGCTCTAAGAGTCAAAAGAGTATCCATTGTTTGTGGAAAAATTGACATAGAGGTGAAGACTGAAAATGATGCTAAAATCAGGTCAAAGTATTAGAGCTGATATACTGATGAAAAGGGATAAAAATAATGTAATATACCCAAAGGAGTTCATGTGGAAACCCATACAAATCTTTCAGTATTTTGGAGCAAAATTTTCTAAAATAAAAAGCCTCTAGTGAGTGACCTATAGACTAATGCTTAATACAGGCTAATCCTATAGTGACAAGAAAGGGAATTGCCATTCTCCAAGATATTCTGCTGCTGATTTGCTTTATCATTTAAATATATTTTTGAAGTAGGGGAACTCTGATATGTAAAACAGGTAAAAAGCAGACCTGGTCTCCTTTGAAAACAAGTTGGAAGAGTGAAAGCATTAGTAATTGCTTTCTCATTTCCTGATTTCTCCTTAATTTGCTCTGTCCCCTTCCCAGATATCTCTGTGAAACAGCAGGGCTTAGCAAAACACACCATATAGGTCTCTGTACCAATCTAACTTACTCATTGTATACTAAGAGAAAGGAAAAACCTAAAAGAAATGTGAGCAAGGTTACATAGGACATTTGTCAAAGAATAACATCAAATCTGAGACTATAAACTCTAGTGTCAGACTACTTTAGACATGGACCTTATTCTGTAACTTAGTATTGAGTGACTGTGAGTATTATAATATTAGTACCATTTGCTTCTGTGTCTTAATTTGTGAGCTGCAGGTAACAAAGTGAATTATTATACATAAAATTCCCAGACCAGTTTCGGGAGTATAAATATACCCCAAGGATTCTTCTAACAGACTATACTGCCTCTTATGTACTCCAAAATTCACTTGCTCATGGGAGTTTTGAACTAGATTTAGGACTGATCAAGTAACTGGAAAAATAGTCTTGTAAAGTTCACCATATGCTATGCTGAAACCCATTTTGATGTTGTGGAAAGACCAGGGCTTTTGGCATAAAGTTAATTTAGTTTGGCATCTCAGAATCACTACTTTCTTACTTTGTGATCCTGCAAGTTGTTATATCCCTTTAGGACTAGGATTTTTCATTTTATTGCTTGTTTTCTTTTAATTTTTGTTGTGTAGCTATCTATATCCTATGCTTTCTTGGGTGTAGTTGCTTTCGTCGGATTGGAGTTTTCCCTCTAGCATCTTCTGTAGGGTTAGGTTGTTGTGTAGATATTGTTTAAGTTTAGTTTTGTCATGGAATATTTTGTTTTCTCCATCTATGTTGATTGAAAGCTTTGCTGTGTATAGTAGTCTGGATTGGCATCTGTGGTCCCTTAAAGTCTGCATGACATCTGCCCAGGCCCTTCTGGCTTTCATAGTTTCTGTTGAGAAGTCCGGTATGATTCTGATAGGTCTACCTTTATATGTTACTGGCCTTTTCTCCTTGCTGCTTTTAATATTTTTTCTTTGTTCTGTAGGTTTAGTGTTTTGACTATGATGTGACATGAGGAGTTTCTTTTCGGGTCTAGTCTATTAGGTGTTCTGCATATTAATGGACATC
>CM053742.1:76426457-76440703 GCA_028658305.1 Pachyuromys duprasi
TGGATATTAGCCCTCTGATAGGGTTGGTGAAGATCCTTTCCCAGTCTGTAGGCCGTCATTATAAGATAGGATAAACATACTGAAGTCTATACACCTAAAGAAGATAAACAAGAAAGAGGACCTGGGGTAAGAGGATTAATCCTCACTTAGAAAGACAAATAGGATGGACATTGGATGTAAAAGAAAACAAGTAGCAGGACAAGAGCCTACCACAGAGGGCCTCAGAAAGACTCTACCTAGCAGTGTATCAAAGCAAATATTAAGACACATAACCAACCCTTTGGCAGACTGAAAGGAATCATATGAAAGAAGGGGGAGTTAGTATGACATGGAGATGACAGGAGCTCCACAAAAACCAAATATATCAGGGCACAGGGGTCATTTATGAGACTGTTTCCCCAACCAAGGACCATGTATGGATATAACCTAGAACCCCTGCTTGAATGTAGCAAATGGTAGCTCAATAACCAAGTGGGTATCCTATTAAGGGGAACAGGGACTATTTCAGACATGAACACAATGGCTGGCTCTTCGACCCCCTTGCCCACGAGGGAGGAACAGCCTTGCTAGGCCACAAAAGAGCACATTGCTGCCAGTCCTGAAGAGGCCTGATAAGCTAGAGGTAGAAGGTAGGGGAGGAGGACCTCTCCTATCAGTGGACTTGGAAAGGGGCAGGGAAGAGATGAGGGAGGGATGGGACAGATAGGGAGGGAATGCGGGAGGGGGTTATGGCTGAGATACAAAGTACATAACCTGTGGTTAATATAAAATAAAAAAATAAAAAGTAAATTAAAAAGAAAAAGGCAGATGAGAAAAAGGCCTGCAGATAAGAAGCCTTGTTTAGAAAAAAAAATAATAGAAGGTTCTTTAGCATTATAGATTTTAGTACGTTTATCCTACATTATATGGCTAATATCTGCTTGTAAGTGTGTATATACCATGTGTATCTTTCTGACTCTGGGTTACCTTGCTCAAGATGATCTTTGCTAGTTCTTACCATTTGCCTGCAAATTTCATGATTTCCTTGTTTTTAAAAGCTGAGTAGTAGTCCACTGTGTAAATGTACCACAATTTCTGTATCCATTCATCTATTGAGGGGCATCTAGGTTGTTTCCAGAGTCTGGCTGTGATGAATAGAGCTGCTATGAACATGGTTGAGCAAATGTCCTTGTGTATAGTGTAGCATATTTTGGATATATGCCTAGGGGTGCTATCGCTGGATCTTGAGGTAGCACACTATTCTTAATTTGCTGAGAAAGTGCCAGATTGATTTCCAAAGTGGTTGTACAAGTTTACACTCCCACCAGCAATGGAGGAGGGTTGCCCTTTTTCCACATCCTCTTTAGCATGTGTTGTCACTTGAGGTTTTGGTCTTAGCCATTCTGATAGATATAAGGTGAAATCTCAGGGTGGTTTTGATTTGCATCTCCCTGGTGACTAAGGACATTGAACATTTCTTTAAGTGTTTCTCTGCTATTCGATATTCCTCTACAAGGAAGAACCTACCTCTTTCAGAAGGACAAACACGAATGACATCAGAAGCAGGAGAAGACCGGGAACAAGACAGGAGCCTACCACAGATGGCCTCTGAAAGACTCTACTGATCGATGTGTTGAAGCAAGGGCTGAGACTCATAACCAAACTTTGGGCAGAGTGCAGGGAATCTTATGAAAGAAGCGGGAGAGAGAAAGACCTGGAAGGGACAGGAGCTCCAAAAGGAGACTGACAGAGCCATAAATACTGAGCCCTGGGGGCCCTGAAGAAAATAATACCCCAACCAAGGACAAAACATGGTGAGGACCTAAAACCCTGGCTCAGATGTAGTGGATAGTCTCAGACTCCAAGTGGGGTCCCTAGTAAGGTTAGAAGGGGCTATCTCTGGCATGAACTCAGTGGCAACCTCTCTGATCACCTCCAATCTGGGGGGTGCAATCTTGCCAGTCTACAGAGGAAGACAATGCAACCAGTCCTGATGAGACCTAATAGGATAGTGTCAAATAGAAGGGAAGGGGGTCCTCCCCTATCAGTAGACTAGGGGAGGGGCATAGGGGGAGAAGAAGGAGGGAGGGTAGGATTGGGAGGAGATGAGGGAGGGAGCCATAGCTGGGATACTAATTGAATTAATTGTAATAAATGATGGTGATGATGATAATAATAATAAAAGAACAGGAGGTTCGTTGGCTCTGTGGATCCTCTTCCAGAAAACTGGGGTCTAATTCACAGAACCTACAATGATAACTCACTATGGTTTGTAACTCTGGCTTTAGGAGATCTGATGCCCATTTGTGCCCTGCACAGGCACTGCATACATGTGTTACAAAGATTTACATGACGTATACAGATATAAAATAAAAATTACAAAGTGAATAAACTGTAATCAATAAAAATAAAATAAATATTTAAAAAATTAATTTATTTTACAAAATGGAATAGAAAGTTCTGACACTCACATCATAGTGCTACACTAGCTACTAGGTGATTGACCACCAGAATTCAAAGAGCAGGGCAATAAGTCTATAATACAAATGTTTACAGCTTTCATTTTCCTTGGGATAACTTTGGGTTTAGAGAAATGTGGTAATTTGAATAAAAATCATCCCATAAGTTGATATTTTTTTGAATGCTTGATCCTCAGTTGGTAGAACTGTTCGGGAAGGATTAGGAGGAGCTGTCACTGGGAGTGGGCTTTGAGATTTCTAAACACTTTTGCAATATTCTGTCTCTGTCTCTGTCTCTGTCTCTGTCTCTGTCTCTGTCTCTCTCTCTCTCTCTCTCTCTGTCTGTCTGTCTCCACCTTGCAGGTCAAGATGGGATCTCTCAGTAATTCCTTCCACCATGTCTATGCTCCATTTCCATGTACTCTCACCTTCTGAAAATGTAAGCCCCAACTGAAACACGTTCTTTTACAAGTTGTCTTGTTCACAGTGTTTTATTACAGCAGAGAAAAAATAACTAAGACAGAAATTGATATCAGGAAGTAGACTATTGCTGTGACAGGCCTGATCATGCTGGGGTTTCCTATCTTTTTCTTTTCTTCTCTTTTTTCTTTTTCTTTTTTTTAAATGTGAAAGACTTTGGAACTTTGTACTAGGAAAATGGTTGAGCACTGTAGGCAAGGCTTGATTGTTACCCCCCTAGAAGGATCTTGAAAGAGAGTAGTATTGAGAGCAATGTGGACAACTGAGCTAGAGACCACTCTCTTGATATTTTGTCAAAGAATGTGACTGCTTTTTGCTCTTGTCCTAAGAATCTGCCTGAGGCTATCCTGAAATGTTTTATACTGGTTTTTATGGTAGAGGAGATTTTTGTTACATGGTTATTAGTCATCACTCTTATGCAGGCCTATAATGAGTAAAAAACAAACAAAAAAGAAATACAAATTTTGAAGCAAAAATAATTACCAGGAAAGATAATATTGGAGACAAGGCTTCTGCTGAACAAATAAGGAGAAGCCTGGTTTAAAAAGAAAAAACAGAAGTGCCCTTAGGGCAGGACACTGCCCAATAATGCTGAAAGTTGCAAAAACAAAAGTTTTTTGAGAAAGTTTCTGTTTCTAAAAAACAACAAAATAAAAAAGTTTATATATATATATATATATATATATATATATATATATATATGTGTGTGTGTGTGTGTGTGTGTGTGTGTGTGTGTGTGTGTGTGTGTGTGTGTGTGTATGTCAAGGGGAGACAGGCTTCACCTCAAGCAGGCAGTCAACCCTGGCTATGTTATCCAAATCGTTCTTGTTTTAGAGTCATGAAGCATACTGGAGTAAAGATTGTGGAATCTATGCCAAGCCCATGCAGTTTTTACTACCAATACTCTATAGTACAGTTTGAAATCAGGGATAGAAATACCTCCAGAAGTTCTTTTATTGTACAGTATTGTTTTAGCTATTCTGTCTTATTTTTTTTCCATATGAAGTTGAAGATTGTTCTTTCAAGGTCTGTAAAGAATTGTGTTGGAATTTTGATAGGAATTGTATTGAATCTGTAGATCACTTTTAGCAGGATAGCCATTTTTACTATGTTACTCCTACTGATCCATGAGCATGGGAGACCTTTCCATCTTCTGATATATTCTTGATCAATGGGGTTGAATTGAAGACCCATAAAGAAACCCACACTCTGACTGACACTTGATTTTTGACAAAGAAGCCCAAACCATACAATGGAAAAAGGATAGCATCTTCAACAAATGGTGCTGGTCTAACTGGATGTCTACATGTAGAAAAATGCCAATAGATCCATATTTATCACCCTGCATAAAACTAAAGTCCAAGTGGATCAAAGACCTCAACATAAAACCAGACACATTAAACCTGTTAGAATAAAAAGTGGGGATCAGCCTTGAACTCATTGGCATAAGACACAACGTCCTGAACAAACACCAACAGCTTAGGCTCTAAGATAAACAATTGATAAATGGGACCTCATAAAACTGAAAAGCTTATGTAAGGCAAAGGACACATTCAATAGAACAAAATGGCAGCCTACAAATGAGGAAAAGATCTTCACCAACCCTACATTCAACAGAGGGCTAATATACAAAATATATAAAGACCTCAAAAAAAATTAAATACCGGCAAACCAAGTAATCCAATTTTAAAAATGGGGTACAGAGCTAAACAGAGAATTTTCAACAGAGGAATGTCGAATGGTGGAGAAACAAATAAATGCTTAACGTCCGTAGTGATCAGGGAAATGAAAATCAAAATGACTCTGAGATTCCATCTTACACCCTTCAGAATGGCTATGGCCAAAACCTCAAGTGACTGCACATGCTGGCAAGGATGTAAAAAAAAAAAGGGAGCACTCCTCCATTGCTGGTGGGAGCACAAAAATGTACAATCACTTTGGAAATCAGTCTTCCTTAGAAAATTGTGAACAGCACTACCAGCTATACAACTCCTGGGGATATACGGAAAAGATGATCTGCCATACAACAAGGACATTTGCTCAGCTATGTTCATAGCAGCTTTATTCATAATAACCGGAATCTGGAAACAACCTAGATGTCCCTCAACTGAAAAAATTGATTCAGAAATTGTGGTATATTTACACAACAGAATACTACTCAGCTATTAAAAACAAGGAAATCATGAAATTTGCAGGCAAATGAATGGAACTAGAAAAGATCATCCTGAATGAGGTAACTCAGATCCAGAAAGATGCACATGGGATGTACTCACTTACAAGTAGATTTGAGCCAGCACAGTACAGGATAACCATACTACAATTCACAGACCCATAAAAGATAAGTAACAAGGAGGGCCCAAGGAAGGGCGTTTGAATCTTACTCAGAAGCAGAAATAGAATAGACAGCAGAAGTTGTTGAAGAGAGAGAACAGGGTAAGAGAGGGAGAGCAAGGAAAGAAATCAGCATTGATATCATACCTGGGCTGACCTGAAGCAGGAAGAGAGAAAACTTACAAAGAGAAGAGAAACTGTGGTTGGGGGCATCTCTATGACAAGCTGGAAATCTATGACAAGGTAGGCTCATGGGAAGATATGCAGGTGACTCCAGCTGAGGGTCCTAGTACCAGAGGACATGGAGACGGAAGAGGCCACTCTCTAACTAGACAGGACTCCTAGTCAAATGAGGGGAACACCAACCCACCCACAAAAACTTGGACCCAAACTTTACTCTGCCTACAGGATGTGCAACAACAACAACAACAAAAAAAAATAAAGCAGAGATTGAGGGAATGTCCAACCGATAACTGACCCAGCCTGAGACTCACCCCATGGGAGACAGCCAACCCCTGACATGATTAACAATACTCTGCTATGCTTGGAGCAGGAGCCAAACATAGCTGCCTCTGAGATCCACCCAGCACCTGATGGAAACAGATGCAGAGATCCAAAACCAAACATTGTGTGAAGTGCAGGAAGTCTTGTGGAAGGTGGGGGCAGAGGGGAGGAGATAGAAGAACCCGAAAGAGACAGGAGCTCTACAAGAAGACCAACAAAGCCAAATAACCAGGGCCCAGGGGTCCTGTGGAGACTGAAGTATCAACTAAGTATGCATGGACTGGATCTAGGCTCCCTATGTAGATGTAGCTGTTAGGCACCCCAGTCCTCATATAGGTTCCCTAATAAGGGGAATGGGGCTGACTCTGACCTGATTTAGGTCACTTTCTCCTGGCAGGGCTACTTTGATAGGCCACAGGGGAAGAGGATGCATTCAGTCCTGATTGGCCTTGATATGCTGGGATGGGTGGGTTAGGAGGGATTCCTGTCTCTGACAAGTACGGGAGGGGGGATAGGGGAAACAGGGAGGGATGGTAGAACTGGGAGGAGAAGAGGGAGGGAGCCACAAACACTGCGATGTAAAGTGAATAAATAAAAATTAAAATTAAAAAGAAGATAAATGTTCAATGTCCTTAGTAATCAGGGAAATGCAAATCAAAACAACTCTCAGATTCCATCTTATACCCTTCAAAATGGCTAAGATCAAAAACTCAAGAGACAGCACATACTGGCAAGGATGTGGAGAAAGGGTAGCACTCCTCCATACTGGTGGGAGTGTAAACTTATATGACCACTCTGGATATCAATCTGGCACTTTCTCAGAAAATTGGGAATAGATCTACCTCAAGACCAAGCTATACCTGGGCATACACCCAAAAGATGCTCCAGCTTACCACAAGGACTCTTGTTCAGCTGTGTTCATTTCAGCCTTATTCTTAATAACCAGAAACTGGAAACTATTTAGATGCCCCTCAACTGAAGAATGAATAAAGAAAACATAGTGCATTTACACAACGGATTACTACTCAGCTATAAAAAAAAAAAAAAACAACAACAAGGAAATCATGAAATCTGTAGGCAAAAGGTAGGAACTAGAAAAGATCATCTTGAGTGAGGTAACCCAGAACCAAAAAGACACAGACTGTATCCACTCACTTAAAAGTAGATATAAGCCTCACAGCACAGGAAACCATGATACAAAGAAGCCAAGGAGGGGATACTTGAATCTCACTCAGAAGGGGAAATATAACAGACATCTGAAGTAGATAAAGGGAGGGAACTGTATTGGAGAGGGGGTGGAGAGGATTGTGGAGATGAGGATCATGTGGGTAGAGAGAGGGAGGTGAAGGGAAGAACTAAGAGAGAAAACAGAAATTGGTTTGGGGTCATCTCTGGGACAGGGGAGGTCCCTGGGAGTCTATGGGGGTGACCCTAGTTGAGACTCCAAACAATGAGTGTTAAGGAGCATGAAGTCTGTACCTGCTGTAGCCAGGCAGGACTCTCAGTGAAAGGAAGGGGACAACGAACCCATCCATAAAGCTTTTGACCTAAAATGTGTCTTGTCTACAAGAAGTATAAGGCTAAAGATGGAGCAGAGATTGAGGGAATGTCAAACCAGTGACTGGCCTACCTAAAGACCCACCCTACAGGAGAGGGCTAACCTCTGTCACTATTTATGATACTCTGTAGGCTTGCATACAGGAGTCTAGCATAACCATCTTCTGAGAGGCTTCATCTGGCAGCTGATGGAGACAGATGGAGACACCCACTGCCAAGCAATGGGCCTAGTTTGGGCTGTGTACTGGAAGAGTGAGAGGAAGGACACAGAGAGCCAGAGGGGTCAAGGACACCACAAGAAGACCTACAGAGTCAACTAACCTGGGCCTATGGGTGCTCTCAGAGACTGAACCTAGACCCCCTGCACATATGTAGCAGATATGCAGTTAAGTCATTATGTGGGTTTCCTAACAATAAAAGTAGGGGCTGCTTCTTACTCTGTTGCCTATAGCTGGGTCACCTTCTCCTAGCTGGGCTGCCTTGTTGCTCCACAGTGGGAGAGGATGTGCTTAGTTCTGCTATAACTTGAGGTGGCAGGGTGGATTGGTACTCCTTGGGGGCCTCCTCTTCTCTGGGAAGATGGAAAAGGAAAAATGGGAGGAGAAGGGTGTGTGGGTGGGACTGGCAGGAGAAGAGGGAGGGGCTGGGATTAGACTATAAACAAACAAACATAAGGGCATGAGAAAAAAAAAGATTGTGGAATCTTTCTCCATGATTAAGGAGAGTTGCTAAGGCTAGGGTATACGTGACAGAGCAAGCCCTACATTTAGGTCCTGAGAGAACAAGAATCCCTGAGAAGCCACTGAGCAAAGTTATACAGTATTGTGTTGGAGACTCCCAAGATGTTATAAATACCAGTCATGAGACATCTGCTAAGAAAAGTTGTATTCAGGTAGTATAACCAGCCCAAGAGCAAGAAGCATGTTGAAGGCATCAAGGCTGGAAGAGAAAAACCTTCTAGCCCTCTAACATCTGATAGAAAGCTAAAGAACTTGGAATTTGCCTTGCTTGGTTTCAAATGTGCTTTGGTACAGTATTTATTCACCTTGTGCCCCCTCTCTCTTTTGAAATGGTAATGTATATTATGTGCCATCAAATATTAGAAGTATGTAATTTGCTTTTTGATTTTACAAGGGGTTACAATGAGGAGATTGTCCTGAGTCTCAGCAGAGATTTCAGAATTTTAAACTATATGGAGCCTGTGAAAGACTATGGGGACTTTTGAAGTTGGACTAAATGCATTTTATATTATGCTATGGTCATGAGCATATGGGAGGGAGGGAGTGGAATGGGATAGTTTGAATGAAAATGACCCCATAGGCTTTGACTGCTTTGGCCCCAATTTCTAGAATTTTCTGGGAAGGATTAGGAGATGTGGGCTTTCTGGAGGAGGTATGTCACTGGGGGTGGGCTTTGAGGTTTCAAAGACTCACATTATTCCTTCTCTCTCTCTCTGTCTCCCTCTCTCTTTCTCATTCCTGTCTTAGGTTTTCATTGCTGTGAAAAGACACCATGACCAAGGCAACTCTTTTTTATCATTTGTTTACTTTACATTCCAATTGAAGCTTCCTCTCCCTCCTCTCTTCCTAGTCCTTTCCTACCCCCTTTCCTCTCCCCTTCCACCCTTCTCCTTTGCTCCTCGAAAAGAGGAGGCCTCTGATGGATATCAACCAGCCTGATCAAGACAACTTGTTTTTTCAATTTTTATTTTTTATATTAATCACAGGTTATTTACTTTGTATCCCAGCTGTAGCCTCCTCCCTCATTCCTTCCCAATCCCATCTTCCCTCACTCATCTCCTCCCTGCCTCTTTTCAAGTCCACTGATAGGGGAGGTCCTCCTCCCCTTCCATCTGACCTAGCCTATCAGGTGTCTTCAGGACTGGCTGCAATGTCCTCCTCTGTGGCCTACCAAAGCTGCTCCTCCCTCAGGGGACAGGGGGGAGGTCAAAAAGCCAGTCAAGGCAACTTTTAAAAAAGAAACCTTTAATTGAGGCTGGCTTACAGATTCAAAGGCTTAGTCCATTACTGTCATGGTGAGGAGAGCATAGGCAGACATGGTGCTGGAGAAGGAGTCGAAATTTCTATATCTGCATCAGCAGGCATCAGGAAGAGAGAGACATGCACTGGGTCTGACTTGAGTATCTGAAACCTCAAAGCCCACCTCCAGTGACACTTCCTCTTATATGGCCACAGTACTCAAACAAAGCCATACCTTTCAATAATGCCACTCCCTATGAACCTATGGGGGCATTTTCATTCAAACTACCAAATACATACCCTCTCCACCTCTAGCATGGAGATCAAAACATAACTCTCAGCTGTTCCTGCTACCATGTCTTTATTCAGCCATAGGCTCCAAATTAAATGCTTTCTTTCATAAGTTGATTTATTATGGTGTTATATCACAGCAATAGAAGAATAGCTAAGACAGACAATATGCCTTCAGTTCTCAGAGTCCATAGTAATAAGCCTATGACTTTGACATCAAGACCTTACCCTGAACTGAGCACACAGAGATATAAATCTATTGATTTTAAAAATTGGGGTTACAACTCTTTAATTCTCAGGACCTATAAGAAACTGAGTTCTACAATGAGGGAAGAATGGTAGCAATCAGGGTGGTGGTGTTTATAATAAGATGCAAAAGCAAGTAAGCAGAATGTAAAAAGCTTTTCTCCTCAGAGCACAAAGGAGGTATAGGTACCTTGGACATTGCCAGAATGTACTACCCACATATGTAGAGTGGGTTCTCCCGTGTCAGTTAAGTTAATAAAGAAAATCCTCTCATAGTCATTCATCGAGGTTAGCCCAATCACTGGTTTGACAACACTTGACTCATGGGTGACAGCAGGTTCTGTCAAGTTGACAATATCAACCATCACAGTTTTTAGTTTTCTTCTTCTTTTGGGAGTTGTAAGTTCTTTGGGGATAGGAATAGTTTATGCTGGCATGGAACATGTAAATGTGGACAGTAGATGAGACAAAAATTTGTGAGTAAACATGGTAGAATGACTATAATCACCTAATTTAATTATCTCTTCAAACTTTGCTTTAAAAGCAACGTACAACTGTCTTTTTTTTTTTTTTAGATGTCTCTCTCCCCACTCTGAGTATCTGTGCGTAAAGCAATGTTATTTTTTAAAAATAAACTCCAGCATAGATTTTAAAAGTAAAAGTAAAACAAAGTGGCATTTTTCCAGATACAGGTCTATAAGAATGATAGAAGATTTTGATAGAAACCTACAAGAATGGCAGAAGCAATTTAGTTTTAAGAGCCAAGTGAAGATGGCTTAACAACCAATTTGGCATGCTTGAGAAAATTTAATACAAGGCTGTTGGACTATTTTGGACAAGTAAATTCATGCTGAGTTACATACCCAAAGTCCAGGACTAATGGCAATGGTAAATAAAATGTAAGAAGACAGGCTAGAGAGATGGCTTAGAAATTAAAGGCACATACTGTTATTTCAAAGGACCTGGGGTTTGGTTCCCAGTACCACATAATGGCTCACGTCTCTCTGTACTTCAAGTTCCAGGGAATCTAGCACCCTCTTCTAGCCTCAACAGTTATTTGGCATGTATATTATTACACATACATAAACAAGCAAAACATTTATATGCATAAAATTAAAGACAAAGAAAGTGTAAAGGGGATTCTTTTGTAATAGATCAGGTTATGTAATAGGTTTAAAACATAATATATTTTTTGTTATTTGTGGTGGACATCTAATGTAATCACATAGGTGCTCAGACTTATGAGGGCTCCATTTTGAAACATTTCTATGATGGCTCTTTAGGGAAGAAAGTAACATAACATATTATGTACCCTTAAACCATCTGTTCCCCAAATGGCATATTACATGCTCACACTTCATAGCCTAAACAGACCATATGATAATGGTATCTTCCAAATAGGATGGGAAACTGAAATGCTAAATTTTCTTTCCAGCTCACTCACCTTTCATCTCCATGACAGTGGACAACTCCATTCCACTCTGGCAGAAATCTGGGCATTTCTAAAGATGGCAAAATAAAATGTACCTTTACTGAAGAATAGTTGTTACATTTGAGAATGGAACTAGTATGTCATCTGAAATTCTCCAAAGCTTTCCTCCACCTGACTCCTAGAAATCTAGTAGAAAGGTCTCTCATTTTTGAAGCAGTGGGAAAAT
Source organism: Pachyuromys duprasi (assembly GCA_028658305.1). NCBI lineage: Eukaryota > Metazoa > Chordata > Mammalia > Rodentia > Muridae > Pachyuromys > Pachyuromys duprasi. Next base: position 76,437,942 of record CM053742.1, read on the forward strand.
GGGAATATCTTTTGGGAATAGTATTATCATTTAAAAAAGAATGATACAATCATGCTAACAGTTTTATATGTTTAAGATGGAATCCAGAGTCTACAAACCTTGATGTAAACAGAGACTCCAAAAATCTTAAATGGAAGAGTAGTCAAGAATTATGAGACAGCTGGGGAGATTGACAAAAAAAAAAAAAAAAAAGAAAGGTAATGTAAAGCAAAAACCAGACTGTGAAGTGAGAGGTCAAAAAAAAAAAATAAATAAGAACAAGATTTTATACAGATGCAACAGCTATAAGACAACAAAAGCTTTTGGGATTTAAAGCAAGTCTTTAAAAGTAAGATTTTTTAATAAATGATGGGTGATGAATAAGGACAGATCATAGACAGAAGGGAGTGTGAGTCATGAAGGAGGATAGGAAGTTTTTCCCCTTACTCTCTACTCTCTCATATAGTTTTATTTCCCCCTATAATGGATATGTGAATTTAACTTGCTGTGTATTGAAGTAGAAAGAACAACTTTTTCATTCCAGAAGAATCCAACATGTGTTATTCCTTTGAGACAATGATTATGAAAGTTGGGCTATTTCATTCCTGTGACCATTAATTGGTAGAATAGGTATTATACAAGACTATTCATTGAATGAATTAATTGTATTGACCCACATTTAAAAAAGTAAATTTTTGTTTGTTTCAGGGAAGGAGTTCCACAACCTGATTTCCCCTCTTTCTTCTGTTTAAATCTGTATCAAATTGGTAATGTCGGGGGATCAAAGATGGCTGCCACGAGAGGACACTGTGTCTGAGGAGTAGGACAGCAGAAACAACACAGCAACCAGGAGACTGAACTCTGGGACCTAAAACACCAGCATTTGTGATTGCAAGGTGAGCAGAACTCCTACAGTGAGGAAATCAAGTGGGAAAATCCTAGGGACACCCAGTTATTCCCCGGAAAAAACTCTGGGTGAACGATCTGATCTGATCTGAACGAGAAGCCACGCTGGACGCCAGAAGCCGCCATACCAGACTGGGTCACACAGTCTCGAGGCCAGACTGAGGAGGACCTGGGTACCCTTTTGACTGACCTGCAACACTGTGGGTGCACACTGCTCGGGTCCGCTAGCAACCACCTCAGTCCGTGTGTGAGTCCACGGGGGAGAAAGACCCGGGTTCTGTTTCAACCAGCAGGCATACGGCAGGTGCACACCAATAGCCCCCACCGGAAACCACCACAGAGGGTCTAGGGGAACTTTTTGACTGGCCTGCACACTGCGGGCGCACACTGCTCGGGTCCACCAGCAACCACCTCAGCCCGTGTGTGTGTGTTTGTGTGTGTGTGTGTGTGTGTGTGTGTGTGTGTTCACGGGCCAGTCTGAGAAGGACCCGGGTTCAGCTTCAATCGGCAGGCATACGGCAGGCGCACACTGATCACCTCCGCAGGCAGGGGCACACTGATCACCTCCGCAGGAACCACCACAGACTGAGAGAGCCCAGGGCACCGTTTTGACTGGCCTGCACACTGTGGGCCCAAACTGCTCGGGTCTACCAGCAACCACATCAGTCCGTGTGTGTGTGTCCACGGGCAAGACAGAGAAGGCCTCAGGCACCAGTTCAGACAGGCCTGCATACAGCAGGTGCACACTGCTCAGCAACACCTGCAACCAATATAGACCCACTGTGTGTGCCCCAAATAACATCTCAGACCGTGGTGCACAGCCCCTGGCCCAGAAGGGGGCACCAAGCCTCCAGTCCAGGGTAGAGCCCTTAGCAGTAAGCCCAGGGTGGAGCGCAGAACCCCCAGCTGACATCTCAAACCAACCGGGACACTCAGCCTCTAGCACAGAGTGAGGAGCCAAGGCTCCAGACCAGAGGGGTGACAAGCCTGAGGTGCTCACAGCTTCTAGCACAGAGCACAAATCCGGGCACACAGAGCCCACAACAGAGTTCACCTGAGACAACAACACACACTAACAAATCACTGGAACTCCCTAATCTTCCTGAAGAAAACTCCTGACACAAGAGATTGACAGTTTCAGACTGAAGTTCAGCCTTAAAGCACAAACAGCTCCCTGATTATATATAAACAAATGCCCAGGAATCGGAGAAAGAACTCACCCAACAAAAAACAGGACACCATGGCCCCACCAGAAACACCCAAAAGCAGTGGAGATTTTAATTCAGTGGAGACACAGGAAGATTATGTTAAAGCTATGATTATGCAGATATTGGAGGAACAAAAAGTGAGACAAAAAGAGGAAATGAACAAGGCCCTCAAAGAAATGGAGAAGAATTTAACTGCCCACATAGAGGAACAATTGAAGATAAAAAGAGAGGAAACAACCAAATTAGGAGACACAGTCAATCAGTTGAAGGAAACGATACAAAGCATGAAAACAGACTTAGAATCTATAAAGAAGACACAAAGGGAGAAGAACCTGGAACTGGAGAACTTAGAGAAAAGGTCAGGAACCACAAAGGTAACCATCACTAATAGAGTACAAGAGAAGGAAGAGAGAATCTCGGGAGCAGAGGATACGCTGGCTGAAATGGATTCCTAACTCAAGGAAAAAATAAAATCGGAAAAGTCCCAAGCACAAAACATCCAAGAAATTAAGGATGCCATCAAAAGACGAAACCTAAAAATACTTGGAATAGATGAAAAAGAAGACTCCAGGCTCCAAGGACCAGAAAATATTTTTAAGAAAATCATAGAAGAAAATTTTCCCAACTTAAAAAAAAAAAAAGAAATGTCCATGAACATAAAAGAAGCTT
>CM053742.1:76441203-76466534 GCA_028658305.1 Pachyuromys duprasi
GAGTAATGGATACAGAAATTGTGGTACTTTTACACAATGGAATACTACTCAGCAATTAAAAAGAGGAAATCATGAAATTTGCAGGCAAATGGTGGGACCTGGAAATGATCATCCTAACAGAAGTATCCCAAAAGCAAAAAGAAACATATGGTATATACTCACTTATATAGACCTATAGGATAGGAAGGTCATTCTGAAATTTACACACCTAGGGAAGATATACAAGAAGGAGGACCCAGGTTGGTATGATCAATGCTCATCTAGATGAACTAATAGGATGTACATTGAATGGAGGAGAAAACAAGCAACAGGACAGGAGCATACCAAAGAGGACCTTTGAAAGAATCAATATAGCAATGTATCAAAGCAGATATTAAGACTCACAATCAAGCCTTTGTCACAGGGCAGGAAGTAATAATAAAAATAGACGAAGTTAGTAAGACTTGGGTAGAACAAGAACTCCACAAAGACCAAACTGAGCAGGGCTCAGGTGTCTTATATGAGACAGTTTCTCCAACCAAGGACCATATATGGATATGGCCTAGAACCCCCACTCAGATGTGGCCCATAATAGCTCAGTGTCGAACTGAAGACCCTAGTAAGGGAAACAGGGACTGTTTCAGTCGTGAACTTGATGGCTGACTCTTTGACCCTCCCCCATACATGCCAGGGAGTAGCAGCCTGGCTAGATCCCAGGGGAGGACATTGCAGCCAGCCCTGAGGAGACAAGATGAGCTGGGGTTGGATGGAAGGGGAGGAGTTCCACCCCTTTTGGTCGACTTGGAGAGGGTGGGGAGGAGATGAGGGACGGATGGGAAGGGTGGGAGGGAATGAGGGAGGGGGCTACGCCTGGCATGCAAAGTACCTGACATGTGATTGATATAAAAATAAATAAATAAATAGATAAATAAATAAATAAATAAGAAAAGAAAAAAATCTGTATCAAATCATTTTATAATTTCAAAGACTCGTTCATAAGCTCTAACATGTATATAATTGTCATTACAGAAAGAGAAAACAGTAAAAATTGTAGCAGAGAAATTACCACATCACCTAAAATTTTAAGAAAGGTGCAATAGTGGTATTCATACCTAGGCAACAGCTCTCTAATTTCCTCATTTCATAAGAGGAAAGCAAAGCCTGGTACGGGAAACCTTACTAAATACCTGTGGTTAATGAAGACCTGGATCTTGGAGGAGAACCTACAACCACTAATTTATTAAATCAGCGTAATCCCTAACTACATTCTAAATACTTGTCTTTATACCCACATATAAGCTGAATTCTCACCCCTTTTCAAGAGATACCTCTTTGCAAAAAACAAGGACCATTACAGAAAATCACAACTAATAAAAATTTACTGTTATAGAACCCAATCCCAACAGATATGTCTATAAAACAACCCCAACACCTAAAGCTCATGGAACACTGAGGAAGAGCGGCTAGAGAGATTGTAAGATCCAGAGGAGCAGAGAGTTTGTTGTGAGACTGTGTCTACTAGGAATGTCAGAAGCTACACCTAACATGACTGCCTGAAAATTAGCTAAGCAAGAATGATACCTTTACACATACTAATATGGATGTAGGACAGCCCATGAAACCTCAGACCTACACAAAGAACTACAGACAACTAAGAATTTTTAGAGACGGAGAAATAACCTTCTCCAATGAAGAACATGCCTATTGGTTATCCAATACCAAATGGTCAGACCTGATGTCACATATACATACAAGTAATACATGGGCTGAGTAAATTGTACTTATATATTTAGGAATATAAATGTGTGTGTTTATGTGTATGTGTGTGTGTAACAATAACTAATAAAAAAGAGGCCATGGATTTGAAAGAAAACCTTAAAAGTACTATATATGCACAATTTGTGTGTATATATACATATATATTCGATGGAGTGATGTTTTCAACATTCTACAGGAAAGCTATTTGTCTTTGACTTTAATAGCCAATTCTCTTGGTAATTGTTCTATTGCTGTGAAAAGACACCATGACTAAGCCAATTCTTATAAAAGAAAGCATTTAACTGGGTTTACTTACAGTTTCAGAGGTTTAGTACATTGTCATCATGATGGCGAGCATGGCTATGAACAGTCAGATATGGTGCTGAGAGTTCCAGATTCATGGACAGCAGGAAGAGAGAAAGACTCTGTGGTTGGAATAGGCTTTTTTGAAATTGAAAAGTCCACCTGCAGTGACACACTTCCCCAAACAAGGCCACACCTCCTAATCCTTTCAAATAGTGCCACTCCTTGGTGACCAAGTATTTAAATCTGTGTGCTCATGAAGCCATTCTCATTCAAACCACCACACCAATCAAAATTTAGTTATGAGTGAAACAACTTTAATACATACGAAATATTAAATTATGCCCTCTCAAATTTGAATGTTAAAGTTATAAATCCCAATCTACCAAAACTTGACTTTTTTTGAAATAACATTGTTGTATATATTATTACTTAAGATGACAGTAGGTAGAGGCAGGTTGAGCCCTTAATTCAACATAGTTTATATTTTATATTAAAAAAAACATTTGAACATAGACACCTGTACACAGTGACAATGATGTTTGGGCAAGACAGCACAGACAAGACTGATACATCTATAAGGCAGAGAATATTAACAATTATGAGCAAACCACAAGAGTCTAGTAAAGAGCTATGAAATGTGTTCTTCCTTGTACCGTCAGAAATTGCAAAGGCTGTTTTACATCTGGTATTTGTAGTCTCAAGAACTATGAGACAATCCATTTCTGTTGTGTACTTCATTCATAATGGGCATATTTTACTCTGGCAGTGTTACCTCTAGCAAACGAATACATATCTCAGAAATATTTATCTACTATTCACCATCTTTATGTAACAATTTGTGGAACTCACTAACATGAGGTAATAAATTATTAAAGAATAAGACAGAATACAAAAAGGGAAATGTATGCAAAGGTCAAGGGAATCTGCAGATATATTTGCTAATTTTCTTATAGTGTTTGCCTGAAATAAATCAAATTACTAAGAAAAAAATTTATTTGAGATTTCAATTTAGGATGTCTCAGTGCATGGTTGGTTGGTCCTGCTACTTTTGAGCCTGTAGAGAGGTGGTACAAGAAGCAGGAGTATATGGGAAAAGAAATACCTTACTTCATGACAGCTAAGAAGCAGAGGAGGAACTGCATTCCCACGATTCTATTTAAAGGCATGCCACAAATAACCTCTGATCTCCTATAAAGCCATATATTTTAAGTTTCCACTACCTTTTACTAGTACCAAGTTGAGAATCAAACTTTAAAAATGGGCCTTTGAGGGATACACCAGACCCAGCTGTATGGCACAAGAATAATAATGAAAGATTTCATATGTTCAGCAAGCACCAGAGCCAAGTAATCTAGACTAATACTATGCCATTCAGAAGAAACATCAAAAAATGTTATTGCTGGTCTCATGTCATGTTGGCATTTAGAAAAGTCCCTCAAGAATTTTTGTATTTCTCTAAGAATATCAATGTTTTGTGAATGCCTTTATTTGCTACTTTTTCTCTCCTTCACCCATTTCTAAAATAGTCAATAGACTTAAAACACAAATAATCAGTGGGCTTCTTTGTTGAGTAGTAAGTGAGACAGATAGGTAGTGATGCCTTATTTTAAAGTGAGGTATGGTACGAAGATGATACTTTTCTTAAAGTATGCTTAGTAATGATATCTTTGGATATATATAGGCAATGAGTAGTAGGTTCTTCACACCATGAGAATACCAAAAATGTTGAGCTAGGGATAGCTAAGCTGAGAAGTAAACCAGAGATTGAACAGATATGGTACTTATTTGTATACTAGAGTGTTCTGATTCATTCTGGGTCACTAGTTAAGTGATTATTGTGGGGCATCTGGGAACCAGCCTGTGTAATAACCTTCCCACTGTACCATGTCATCCCAGCTAGAGAAGGAAGAAGTGCAAATATTAGAGGAAGTTCAAGTTTCCACTAGTTCACACCAATTGCTGTGCACACTACAATGGTTTTTACTTTTTAAAGTGTATTTTGCATATTCAATGAAGGAATCACATAGTGTACTTAGCTATTAATTAAAATGGTATCTATAAGCAACATAAGTGTCTCATTTCAAAGAAAATATAATTAGCACATACTACACATATATAACATTATTCTACAAGTATTAAATGGCTATGTAAGAAATTGTTTAAATAATAAATTAGTTTTTAAAGTTTAAAAAAGATAAGCACACTTATGCTCTATAAGTAACACAAATAAGAATACTAAATGTTACATGTAGCATATGATTGAAATTATATCAAAATGTAGACAAAGAAACCACATAGGAGAGAACTGTTTCAGTTGTTAACAGTAGCACTTCAATGATGTTTATGAGATTATAAATAAACATGTTTATTTTCTTATTTAGCCTATTCTACATGCTTGCAGATTATCTATAATGAGCAGGTGTATATTTTATAGCCAAGGAAAAATTGTTGAAAAAAAAGAAAAGAATAAAATAGAGGTCATGGGAGCTTCCTGACCTCCCTTTCCTATATGATCAAGAAAGCCTGGACAAAGAATTATTAGGATTAGATTCCAGGAAATCTCCCTTAGATGCAAATCCCAGACCCAGATGCAAGTTTTTTTTTTCTCCAAGAGAAATACATTTGTTCAAAGAGTAGGTGTTTTGTAAGAGCCAAGGGCGGGAGGAAAGAATTGTTTTTCTTTAGTAGAGCAATACTGCCACCAAAAGAAAAATTACTGGAGAAACAGCCATGACCACAGAAGTAAAAGAAAAGAAGTTAGACAAACAGGGAGAAGAGTAGAAAGGAGAGCAAGATAAAGGAAAATAGAAGAAAGAAAGATCATTTTGTAGGCTCATTGATTTTGTGCCTTTGCCAAAGCCACTCATCAACGGTCATCAGGAATCATCATTATTTACCTGAGTAGTCTCTTAGAAGAATGGTTATAGATGGCCTGACACTGAGCTGTTTGGTGACATGAAGTGAGTACAGTTCCAAGGCTGTAAAAGTTTTCACTGGAAGAAACAAGAGACTGTATAGCAAGCACACAGGTTGAAAGGTTATGCTAGGCAAGCAGGCTAGGAGCTTCTTGGGTGTTCATTGGTGAACAGTAAGTAGTTTTGAAATTCTTTGAAGAAATAATTGCTAAGATTCAATAGCAACAGTTCAGGAAATTTCATTTCAACCAGAAATTTGTGTGTGTGTGTGTGTGTGTGAGTGTGTGTGTGTGTGTGAGTGTGTGCGTGCGTGCGTGCGTGCATATATATATATATATATGGTGTTAGTATTGTTTTATTTTTAAAACAAAGTTTAAAATCTTTGGTTTAGTAGAACAAGTCAATAGCACTTACAGACAAAAAATTAATTTAATTTAATTTTGTTGTTGTTATTCTTTGTTTGTGAGACAAGATTTTTCTTTTTAGCCATGGCTTTCTTGGAACTCACTATGTAGACCAGGCTGGCCACAGACTAACAAAGATTTGCCTACTTCTGCCTCCTGACTTCTATGATTAAAGGCATGTACCTCCACTGCCTGACATAAATTTTAAATGTTATAAATGTACAGAATAGTGATACTTATTACAAATAAATTCTAATTATATCTTATGTATATAGTAACGAAGTACTTATTCGGCCAGAGTAAATAGATATATATCCATGTTTTTTATTAAAACTTTATTTTTATATTAATTACAGTTTATTTACTTTGTATCTCAGCTGTAGTGCCCGCTGTCATACCCTCCTAATCCTACACTCTCTCTCTCATCTTCTCCCAAGCCCCTCTCCAAGTCCACTGATAGGGGAGATCCTCCTCCCCTTCCATCTGATCCTAGCTTATCAGGTCTCATGAGGACTGGCTGCATTATCCTCCTCTGTGGCCTGGCAAGGCTGCTACCCCCTCAGGGAGAGGTAATCACAGAGCCAGCTACAGAGTTCATGTCAGAGACAGTCCCAGTTTCCTAGGGAACCCACTTGGATATTGAGCTACCAAGGGCTACATATGAGCAGGGGTTCTAGGTTATATCCATGAATGGTCCTTGGTTGGAATATCAGTCTCAGAAAAGACCTCTGTACCCAGATATTTTGGTATGCTCTTTTTGTATATTTTGGATACACAAAACTTTTGTGTGTTTTTGGATATACAAATTTTTTTGATATTTTGGAGTTCTTTTTTGGAGCTCCTGTCCTCTCCAGGTCTTACTATATCCCCCTTCCGTCATAAGATTCCCTGCACTCTGCCCAAAGTTTGATTATGAGTCTCAGCATCTGTGCTGATACCCTGCTGGGTAGAGTCTTTCAGAAGCCCTCTGTGGTAAGCTCTTGTCCTGTTTCCTGTTTTCTCCTTCTTCCAATGTCCGTCTCATTTGTCTTTCTGACTGAGGATAGATCATCTTACACAGGGTTCTCCTTCTTGCTTAGCTTCTTTAGGTGTACAGATTTTAGTATGTTTATCCTCTATTATATGTCTAGTATCCACTTATAAGTGAGTATATACCATGTGTCTTTCTGCTTCTGGGATACCTCACTCAGGGTGATCCTTTCCAGGTCCCACCATTTACCTGCAAATTTCATGATTTCCTTGTTTTTAATTGCTGAGTAGTATTCCGTTGTGTAAATGAACCACAATTTCTGTATCCATTACTCCCTTGAGGGACATCTGGGTTGTTTCCAGGTTCTCACTAGTATGAATAATTCTGCTTCAAACACGGTTGAACATGAATGTCCTTGTTGTGTATTTGAGCATATTTTGGATATATTCCTAGGAGACATATAGCTGGATCTTGAGGAAGCGCTATTCCTAATTCATTGAGAAAGTGCCAGACTGATTTCCAAAATGGTTGTACAAGTTTAAATTTCCACCAACAATGGAGGAGGGCTCCCCTTTCTCCACAACTTCTCCAGCATGTGTTGTTACTTGAGTTATTCATCTTAGCCATTCTGATGGGTGTAAGGTGAAATCTCAGGGTCGTTTTGATTTGCATCTCCCTGGTGACTAAGGACGTTGAGCATTTCTTTTAAGTATTTCTCTGCCATTCTATATTCCTCTACAGAGAATTCTCTGTTTAGCCCTGTACCCCATTTTTAAATATGATTACATGATTCCTTGCTTTTTAACTTCTTTAGTTTTTTTATATATCCACGTTTTAAATAGAAAAAATAATGTTGGAATAAAAGAAATTAGAATGTCAGGCATGGGAGTGCATGCTTTTAATCCCAGTACTTAGGAGACAGAAGCAGGAGAATCTCTGTGAGTTTGAGGCCAGTCTGGTATATTGAGAGCATTCCAGGACAGCCAGGGCTACAGAGAGTGTCCCTATCTCAAAAACAAAACAACAACAAAATAGATGGACTTTTAAGTTTGTAAGACACAGGTGCCAATTGGTTCCAGGGGTAAAAAATTAGGTGGCCTAAGAAAAGCATCAGCGAAGTCCAAAACAGAATGAAAAATTTCCATTCTTCATACCAGTTTTTTGTTTGTTTGTCTGTTTGTTTTTTAAGAAGGGAAGTTAGGTGCAGCTGTGTGCAAAGGAAGATTTTTCCTTATTTAGGAGGCACAGGGGGCATCATTGAGAGGGAAATCTTGACTGCTTTTGAGAAGTGGTGTGACATGATATGGATTCTATCTTTATATAATTTTGTCTAAATCTCAACTGCAATAATAAACATTTAAAATTAATGATTTGCTTCTGAAACATAAACGGGAATGAAGAGTGACAAACCTACTAAATATGAAAGTGTTAATGCACAAATGAAATGTTTGATATAAACACAGAGCTGGTCTGACAGAATATGGAAACAAAGATATAAAATATGTTTAAGTTTATATAATTTATTTTACATAATTTAAGTAAATATTTCAAATTATTTAAGAAGCTTTGGACTAACTGATCATTGCATACTTTGAAATAAATTGATTTACCTTATTTATTATGCACGAATAAATCCACATTTATTTTAAACAGGTGTTAAAAAGTAAATATAGTCCACAAGAGCTGTTTTTGTTTTTTTTGTTTTTTTGTTTTTTGTTTTTTTTCATGATGATCCAATATGGTATGCCAGAGTCCCTAGAGAATAATCCTGGGGAACCCTGCAGAAAAACTATCAGAAGAGCAATGGACTCTGAACAACTGGAAAGTGGCCAAGTATAATTCAGCAACAGAATCAGCAGGCAGGAATATTGAGAAAAACCCTTTCCCTGGGTACTGGGTGCTCAGCACTAGGCAACTAACAGCAAAAAATATGATACCATTTCATAAAGACTTCTGAGGAGTCAGATCCTTTACAACTCAAGGCCTTCTAGGAAACAAACTCTCAGAGAAACTCAGACCAGTGTTGCCAGATCATATGCTGAAACCTGACCAGCAAAACACTGCATAACTGTAGAAAAGGCCCTTTGAGTCAGGTGCACACAGCATTCAGCAAGCTGAAAACCTACTGGGAACCAAAGTCTATATGAGAATTTTCATTCTCCAAGCAGCAATGTTGAACATTGAGAATAGCTGCATGGCCCCAAAACTAGCATTCACAGCCAGAAACCAAAGGGAACTCAGAGAGGTATCATCAGCACCTGAGATTCTTCCCAGGAAGCAGTACCCACAGACTGGGATGACATTGTTTATTTGATCATTCAAAAGGGAGAAGAGGAGAGCTACCATGGAGGAACTCTCCGTGGAAAGAAAGGCTTCTAGGTGATGGGCAGAGAAGGATGCTGAAACTCTGCATAGAATGTAACCATCAGGTATAAGTCAATTTTCATATCCTGTATCTACACACAGCTCTATCTCTCTCCCCTACATCCATTTCTTCTTTATTTAACAATGAATGTCAATTTAGCAGGCCAAGGGCTAGAGAGAGATTTCTTCTATGACGAGTACTTGCTGTACTTCCAGAGGACAAAAGTTTAGTTCCCAGCATACATTCCACATATGTCAAAATGGACAGTATCACCACTAACAGGAGATCTGTTGTCCCCTGATCTCTGTAGACTCTGGCATGGACATGGACATTCACATACACAGACACATAAAATAAAATTAGCAATTTTTAACATTTTTAGTTCTCTCAGTGTTGGGAGCTGCTGTTTTAGCAGCTGCTTTAATATTTAAATCTCAGCGGAAAGACTGGTTTTACCAGGCCTTCTCTGGAGTCAAGGAAGAATTTCCAAGTCCATCTCCTTTTGTTTGTGACAGCAGGTGGGATAGCTTGTCAAAACCACACCTCTTGTTTCACGTCCTTGTGAATTTAACTCATTGTGCTGAGCTATTTTTACTTTGGCTTAAATGGAGTCAGAAATAAAGCCAGGTGTCTAGTTTCCACTAGAGCCTCTCAGAAAGGTCCCATGTGTTGTGTGTTAGTTTATTAATTTTAATCCTCACTCCCGACTCAAGAACCATTCGACTCTGCTGGCAGGCTCTGGCATCTCAGTTCTACTCTGTTCTTTCTCATTACTGCATTTTGTACCAATATTCTTTTTCTTTTTCTTCTCCTATAGGACACAGGTTTGGAAGGCCTCTGTGGCTCAGCCTCCTAAAAGATTAGACTGTTCTATGCTACATAACATATAGCATATCTTTGACCCTCTCTTTTCAATCTACTTTAGCCTAAACATCCTGGTTCCCCCTTGTTTTTGACCCTACAGTACCCTCTTCTGTTTAAATTCTCCTACTCTACCTTTTAGGTATAATAAATAAAATGTTAATAAATGGTTTTCTTTTTATTTTTCTTTCCATGTGCACACACAGTAAACTGTTAGGCCCAATTAAGGGGGACCCTAACTTCCTTAGGGGGCAAAGAGAACTCAGGAGACCAAGCTTCGATGCAATAGCAAGAGGTCATTTTATTTGATCCATCGAGATGGGACTGCCCCCCACAAAAGCGGCGAGGGACAGCCAGGAGAGACAGAAGGCTGGAGTTTTTAAAGGGAGAAGGGCGGGAATCTCAGGGGTTGCAGGCTTGGCAACACTGGATTGGGTAGTTGACTTTTAAAATGATTGGTTCATGTTAGACGCCAAATCCATCTGATCCTGTTCCAATGTGGGTGGGGGAGCTGTGACCTCTGGACTGGTTGCTAGGCAACGTTTTCTCTACTGCGGATCTGGACACTCCTCCAAGGTGGGGAGGAGACCTTTCGCATTCCTTTGCAAGGGGGTAGGGTCTTGTTTTCTCCTCTTTCTGCTTTCTGCAAAAGTGCCAGGAAAATTTACGTTAACATGGGGTACAGAATTTATAAAGCAACCTGTAAAGCTAGCCTGATCCTTTCAAAACAATTTGTGACTATAGAAATATCAGTGTTTCTACATGCCCTAAAATGATTAGTGTTTAACAAGTGATTATTTGCTACTTAAGCATCACCCTGTTTCCATTGTGGGGCTTACCCATGCATAGTGATTGCTATTGTAGGCCACATTGTACATTCACAGAAGGATTGGGGATGGAGCTTGATGGTGAACACCTATCTAACAGAGGAAAACTCTATCTCAATCCTACTACACATAAGTACCTTCTAAAGTTTGTAAACAAATCTACTAAAAGAATAAATTTGGCTTAAATAAAACGAAAGTCCACTAGTGCTCTAACTTCAGATGACACATCTCAGTGAAAGAAAAAAACAAAACAAAACAAAAATACATTGAAAAAAATAAAACCAAAACAAAATATATCTCCCCGCAAAACCTGTCATGTAGAGGAATTTTACCTCGGCAACATGTCTGCTCTAGCAAGGGATCACATCTAAGGACCTTCTAGGTCTATGTGATCCAGCTAGAATGCAGGCAAACCCTGGATTATAGTATGATCTGGGAAGACTACAGACACACCCTTAGTACACACCTTTAATTTCAAACAATGCTATCTAATTGAGGGGCAGAAAATGTGACAAATCAGAGAAAGATTTGACAGAATGAGTCAGAGATAGGATACGCCCAACTCTCACAAAAAAAGAGGCTACTTAGAAGCAGGCAGCATATGCTTCCATCCCCTGGTGGATAGAGTTTTTCAGAAGATATCTATGGTAGGCTTCCATCCTGTTCCCTCTCTTCAACTGCTTCTGGTGTCTATTCTATTTGTCCTTCTGAATGAGAATTAATCATCCTCCCTCGTGTCCTCCTTGTTATTTAGCTTATTTAGGTCTGTGGATTTTTAGTATGGTTATCATGTGTTACATGGCTAATATCAGCTTATAAGTGAGTATATACCATTAGTGTCTTTCTGCTTCTGAGTTACCTCACTAAGGATGATATTTTCTAGTTGGGCAGAGTGCAGAGATTATTATGGAAAAGTAGGGTGATAGAAGGACCAGGAGGGGACAGGAGTCCCACTAGGAGACCAACAAAGCCAACGAATCTGGGCACAGGGGGCCCTGCAGAGACTGATGTACCAACCTGAGGACCATACATGGAGAGGACTTAGATCCACCACTCAGATGTAGCCCAGAGGCATCTCAGTCTCCATGTGGATTCCCTAGTTATCTCTGACATGGACTAGGTTGCCCACTCTTTGATCACTTTGATCACTTCACCCTGATGGGTCAGCCTTACCAGGCTACAAAGGAAGAAGATCCAGGCAGTCCTGATGAAACTTGATAGGCTAAGACCAAAGGTAGAGAAGGAGGGTTCACCCTTTCCGTGGTCCTGTTATGCCTGACTCGAGGGACCCCAAAAGACCACCAGGAGTCGAGTCCGTTGCAAATCACATGAGGATCTTTATTCAAGCTTAAGCTCGAGCCACCAATCTCCCCTGACGCAGCAGGTTAGAAAGTGAGGCCCCAAGTCTCAGGGGGGGGGGCAGCATTTTTAAAAGGGAAAGAAGCCAAGCGAGGAATTCTGAACCTTGCAGTTACAGGGAAGGGAAAGTTTGGGGTGGAGATCGAGATGTCCTTTGGGCAAATTGTTTCAAGTCACCTGGCCAAACTGACAGATACTTAAGATATCTGTACCATAACCTGCTGGGTGGAGTAGAGGACCCTCTAACACATTTTGTGGTATTTACAACAACCTGCAGGGTGGAGAGCTATGTGGCTGTTTTTAGAGCCCAAAGGTGGGGGCCAGGTTACTCCAAGGTCGGTCAACTTAAGATAGAGTCCGAGAAACAAAATGGAGCCACCCCTGCCATCCTCAGTTTCTTCAGTCCCGGGGAGGGAAATAGGGGGCAAGAGGGAGAAAGGATGGGACTGGGAGGAGACTACAATTGAGATATAAAGTAAATAAGTTATTTAAGAAAAGAAAAAAAAGCACACAGAGTCTGAAAGATAGTACAGTACAGAGGAAGAAGAATACAGTACAGGAATACAGTAGAATTCATGGAGACAGTATAGTAGAGTTCAGGAGTATAGGACAGTTCGCTTTAGTTCAGTTGAATTAAGTTGAGTTCATGCAGTTTCATTCAGTTCATGTAGTCAGCTGCAGTTCAGTTTGTGCAGTTCAGAGGCAGTTTTTTCCAAGCAGTGCAATTCATTCAGAAGCTGAGAAAAGCCAATTAGAATCAGTCTTCTCGGAGAGGAGTTTGAGCCAGAATAGCTGAGTTGAGCCAGCCAGCCAGAATTCAGATATAACTAGAAAGGGTGAGTTTATTCAGCAGTAAGTCTTGAAGGTAATAAAAAAAAAAATTCTAGGCCAAGTTAACAGACAGAGGCTAGAGGCTGAAGCTTTTCAGGTTCAGGTTTAAAGAACAATAAATTGTACACAGGTTAGAGGCTTCCAGGCCTAGGCCTAGGGATGGCTAGAACAGAGAAAGAAATATTTGGGCTCAGCCCAAGCCGTGCATTCATACAGCTTGTGTACAGCTCTCATCTCATCCCTTACTCTGAAGAAATAAAAACATTTACAGTGGCATTCCAAAAAATGGCACAAATGCCAGTGAATTAAATGAAATTACAAAGAATCCAAAAGAATGATAATAGATATGTTTAAAAATAAGAATACATAGTTTCTAGATGAATTTCCAAAGAACACAAACATCTGAATGAAATAAAAAATACAATATATGAAAATAGAATTCAATAAAGAAACAAAAACCTCAGAATGAATTATGCGGGAGACAGAACACAATGGCTTGAAGAAAAGGTAAGTGAATTGTAACATTCAGTCAAGAACAAAGATAAATAAATAAAAACATTAATGACACCAGGAAAAGACACAATCTATAAATTGTGAGCATAAAAGAAGTCCATGACAACAGCACAGGAATTTTTTTTAATTGGTATGAATTTTTTTATTAATTTATTTATTTTTATATCAATCACAGGTTAGGTACTTTGTATCCCAGGCGTAGCCCCCTCCCACAATCCCTCCCACCCTCAAATTCCCTCCCTCATCTCCCTCCTCCCCGCCCCCTCCAAGTCCACCAACAGGGGAGGACCTCCTCCCCTTCCATTGAACCCCAGCTCATCCTGTCATCTCAGGGCTGGCTGCAATGTCCTCCCCTGGGATCTAGCCAGTCTGTCACTCCCAGGCTTGTATGGGGGAGGGTCAAAGAGTCAGCCATCAAGTTCATGACTGAAACAGTCCCTGTTTCCCTCACTAGGGTCTTCAGTCCTACACCGAGCTATCATGGGCCCCATCTGAACGGGGGTTCCAGGCCACATCCACACATGGTCCTTGATTGTAGAAACTGTCTCATACAAGACCCCTGTGCCCTGCTCAGCTTGGTCTTTGTGGAGCTCTTGTTTTCCCCAAATCTCACCAACCTCCCCCAGATCTATCATTACTTGTTGCCGTCTGCCAAAGGCTTGATCGCGAGTCTTAATATCTGCCCTGATGCATCGCTACATTGACCCCCCCCCCCAGAGGTCCTCCTTGGCATGCTCCTGTCCTGTTGCTTGTTTTCTCCTCCACTCAGTGACCATCCCATTTGTTCATCCAAACAAGCATTGATCATACCAACCTGGGTCCTCCTTCCTGTATATCCTCTCTAGGTGTGCAGATTTCAGCTTGACCTTCCTATCCTATAGGTCTATATAAGTGAGTATATACCATATGTTTCTTTCTACTTTTGGGATACTTTTAGCCATATTTTAATGGAAAATTTTGCAAATCTATGAAAAGAAGTACCCATCTAAGTACAAGGGGCATATAAACACAAAATGACAAGACATAAAGAAGAAACTCTCCATATCTACTGCACTTAATCACTAAATCATTAAATATACAAAACAAGGAGAAGATATTTGAAGTTTCAGGAAAGAAGTACTGCATCATATAAAAAGAAGGCCCACCACTTGCCTGCGAATTTCATGATTCCCTTGTTTTTAATTGCTGAGTAGTATTCCGTTGTGTAAATGTACCACAATTTCTGTATCCATTCCTCAACTGAGGGATATCTGGGTTGTTTCCAGGTTCTGGCTATTACGAATAAAGCTGCTACGAACATGGAGGGTTCCCCTTTCTCTACAACCTCTCCAGAATGTTTTGTCACTTGAGTTTTTTTTTTATCTTATCCATTCTGATGGGTGTAAGGTGAAATCTCAGAGTCATTTTGGTTTGCATCTCCCTGCTTACTAAGGGCACTGAGCATTTCTTTAAGTGTTTTTCTGCCATTCTATATTCCTCTATTGAGAATTCTCTGTTTAGATCTGTGCCCTAATTTTTAATTGGATTGCTTGTTTGTTGCTTTTTAACTTTTTGAGTTCTTTATATATTCTGGATATTAGCCTTCTATCAGATATACGGTTGGTGAAGATCCTTTCCCAGTCTGTGAGCTGTCGTTTTGTTTTGATGACAGGGTCTTTTGCTTTATAGAAGCTTTTCAGTTTCATGAGGCCCCATTTATTGATTGTTGCTCTTAGAGCCTGTGCTGTTAGTGTTCTGTTCAGGAAGTTGTCTCCTGTACCAATGAGTTCTAGGCTCTTCCCCACTTTTTCTTCTAACCGATTTAGTGTGTCTGGTTTTATGTTGAGGTCTTTGATCCTGGGATCTAGAAAAGATCAACCTGAGTGAGGCATCCCAGAAGCAGAAAGACACACACAATATATACTCACTTATAAGCGGATACTAGACCTATAAGAGGATAAACATACTAAAATCTGTACACTAAAGAAGCTAAACAAGAAGGAGGACCCGGGGTAAGATGATCAATCATCACTTAGAAAGACAAATGGGATGGACATTGGAAGTAAGATAAAACAAGAAACAGGACAGAAGCCTCTGAAAGACTCTACCTAGCATTATATCAAAGCAGATACTGAGACTCATAACAAAACCTTCGTTCGATTGCAGGGAATCATATGAAAGAAGGGGAGTTAGTATGACCTGGAGAGGACAGGAGCTCCACAAGGACCAAATATATCAGGGCACAGCTGTCTTTTATGAGACTGTTTCTCCCACCAAGGACCATGTATGGATATAACCTAGAACCCCTGCTTGAATGTAGCAAGTGGTAGTTCAATACCCAAGTGGGTACCCTAGTAAGGGGAACAGGGACTGTTTCTAACATGAACTCAATGGCTGACTCTTCAACCTCCCCCCCCTTCCAAGGGAGGAACAGCCTTTCTAGGCCAGAGAGGAGGACATTGCAGCCAGTCCTGAAGAAACCTGATAAGCTACGTTCCGATAGAAGGGGAGGAGGACCTCCCCAATCAGTGGACTTAGAGAGGGGCAGGGAGGAGATGAAGGAGGGAGGGTGGGATTGGGAGGGATGAGGGAAAGGGCTACAGCTGGGATACAAAGTTAATAACCTGTGATTAATATAAAAATTTAATTAAAAAAAGAAGGCCCATCACAGAAAAAGTTGATTTCTCAACAAAATTTTAAATGCCAGAAGGACTTGGAATTATATATTTCAATTTCTAAAATACCACAGCTGCCAACCAAAGCTACTATACCACAGCAAAACTTTTTCATGGTTAAAGGAAAAAATCCATAACAAAAGTAAGCTAAAACAATTTATTACTATAAAGGTAGCTCTAGAGATGGTACTAGAAAAAATTCTTTGGTGTGCAGAGAATAATAAATAATAAATACAACCAACAGGCTATATGGGGAAATGATGCTGGAACAATAATTAAGAAAATCAGGAATAATGAAACACCAAACGCTATAAAACCAACAAAATGGCAAGGAGCAACACACAACTTTCAATAAGAACTCTAAACAGTCATGGTCTTGATTACCAAATCAAAAGACAGACTAGTGTTTTGGATTAATACGTGTGTGTGTGTTTATGTATGTATATCCTCTGTTTGCCACCTCAGAGAAGCACATTTCACTTTGAAGTGAAAGGATGGGAAAATGAATTCTAAGCAAATGGAACTCACAAACAGCAGGTACTGATAATCTAATGTCTGAAAAAGCAGATTTTAAAACAAAAGTAGTAAAAAGAGATAAAATGTCACTTAATACTGATTAAAGGAAAAATCCATCAAGAGGACATTGCAATTTTTTTGTTGTTGTTTTGTTTTTTGAGACAGGGCTTTTCTGTGTAGCCTTGGTTGTCTTGAACTTGCTTTGTAGACCAGGCTGGCCTTGAACTCACAACGATATACCTGCCTCTGATTCCCCGAGTGCTAGGATTACAAATGTGTGCCACCATGCCCGGCTGACATTGCAATTCTAAACATACATGCACTAAATATGGGTACACCAAATTTTATAAATCAAAATTATATTAGAGTTAAAGTCACAAACTGATCCCAACACAGTAATACCGAGTGATGTCAATATTCTACTCTCATCAATAGATAGGTCATCCTGACAAAAATTAAACAGAAACATTATAGTTAAATAATATAATGGATCAGATGAATTTGAGAGACATGTACTCATCATTCCATCTAGACCCCATCAGAATATACATTCTTCTCAGTATCCCATGGAACTTTCAAGTAGATCACACATATAAAGATATAATGCACATTTTAGCAAATATAGGAAAATTAAAATAACTTCTTGCATTTTATTTGAACTTAATTGAATGAAGTCAGAAATCAATAGAAAGAAAAAATACACAAACTCATGGAGTTTAAACAACACCTTATTGAATGATGAATGGATCATTGAAAAAAATCAAGAAATTAAAAAAATCCCTGGAATATAAAGAAAATTATTTTAAAATGTATCAAATAATATGTGATAGAATGAAAACTATTGTAAGAGGAGAGTTAATATTTATATGAGACTATATTTCTTAAAAATGGTATGCCTTCAGGCTCTATGAAGAAAAATTAATGAATGGGACCTCATGAAACTGAAAAGCTTCTGTAAACCAAAAGACACTGTCATCAGAACAAAATGACAGACTTCAGACTGGGAAAAGATCTTCACTAGCCTTACTTCTGACAGAGTGCTAATATCCAGAATATGTGAAGAACTTAAGAAGTGAAACACCAACAAACCAAGTAATCCAATAAAAAATGGGCTATAGAGTTAAACAGAAATTTCTCAATAGAGGAGTATCAAATGGCAGAGATACACTTAAAGAAATGCTCAACATCCTTAGTCATCAGGCAGATGCAAATGAAAACTACCCTGAGATTTCACCTCACACCCATCAGAATGTCTAATATACAAAGTGATGGAGAGGTTGTGGAGAAAAGGGAAACCTCCTCTATTGCTGGTGGCAATGTAACCTTATACAACCACTTTGGAAATCCATATGGAAATTTATATGGCACTTTCTCAGAAAATTAGGAATTCTGCTACCTCAAGATCCAGCTATACCATTCATAGGCATATACATAAAAGATGAGCAACCATTCAGTAAGAACATTTGCTCAATTATGTTCATAGTAGCTTTATTTATGATAGCCAGAATCTGGAAACAACCTAGATGTCCCTCAACGGAGGAATTGATACAGAAAGTGTGGTACATTTATACAATGGAATACTACTCAGCAAATAAAAAAAAAAGGAAATCATGAAATTTGCAGGCAGATGGCGGGAACTAGAAAAGGTTATTCTGAGTGAGGTAACCCAGAAGCAGAAAGACATATGGTATAAACTCACTTAAAAGTGGATATTAGAAATATATGGTAAACATACTAAAATCTATAGTCCTAAAGAAGCTAAACAACAAGGAGGACCCTAGAGAAGAGGCTGAAACCTCACTCAGAAGGGCAAACAGGATAGACATAGGAATTAGGAGAGAGGACCTCTGAAAGACTCTATCCACCTGGGTATCGAAGGAGATACTGATACTTATAGCCAAACTTGGGCAGAGTGCAAGAAACCTTATGGTAGAAGACAGAGAGAGAAAGACCTGGAGGGTACAGGAACTCCACAAGGAGTCCAACAGAGTCAAAAAAAACCTGAGCCAAGGGGTCCTGCAGAGACTGATACTCCAACTAAGGAACTTGCATGGAGAAGACCTAGACCCCCTGTTTAGAGGCTTCTCAGTTTCCAAGTGGGTTCCCTAATAAGGGGATCAGGGCTCTCTCTGACATGAACTCAGTGGTCAGCTCTTTGATCACCCCGCCCCTGGGAGGGTGCAGCCTTGCCAGCTACAGAGAAAGACTATGCAACCAGTCCTGATGAGATCTGATAAGCTAGGGCTAGACCTAAGGGGAGGAGGCCCTCCCCTATCAGGGGATTAGGGAAAGAGCATAGGGGGAAAAGAGGAAAGGTGGTTGGGACTGGGAAGAGACAAGCGAGGGGGCTGCATCAGGCATACAAAGTGAATAAATTGTAATCAATCAATCAATAAGTAAGTAAGTAAATAAATAAAAAGTTAAAAATCCCATAAATATGCAAAACAAAGTAAAGACCCAAAAGTTGTAAAAAACTATGTGTCAAAAAATGTCCTACTACATTTCGTATAGTTTATTGTATAAAATCTACCAAAATGGGATTTTGGAGAAAACTATAGAAATCCTAAAAACAAAACAAAACAGAAAACAAACAAACAAAAAATGGTGTGCCTTTGGGCAATGGGAGATAAGAAGGAGCCAAGGTCAAATGCAATAGATAAAAAAATAATTAATAGGGGAGGATGGGAGGGAATGAGGGAGGGGGCTATGCATGGGATGCAATGTACCTAACCTGTGACTGATAACAAAAAAAATGTATAAGAAAAATAAAAAATAATTAATAGCAATGTAAAAATTATTGAAATAGAGGTGAAAAAACACAAAAAAGTCAAAGAAAAAATAGTTTGTTTTTTGAGAAGATAAACACGATCAGCAAAACTTTAGCCAAACTAATCAAAAGAAAGTGAAAAGATCCAAATCAATAAAACCAGGAATAAGAAAGGATATATTACAACAGATACAAACAAAATTCAGAAGATCATAAGGATATACCATAAAAACTTATAATCCACTAAACTGAAAAATCTAAAAGAAATACATTTCCAGTTGCACATAATCTAATATTGGTAGGTCAAAAAAAGAAAATTATGAGCCAGTTTCTCTGATGGAGATGCAAACATTTTCCAATTCAAAAATACATCAAGAAGATCATTCATCATGACCATGTTGACTCCATTCCAAGGTTACAGGGATGTTTCAACATATTCAAATCAGTAAATATAATCCTATAAGCAAGGCTTTTAATATCAAAGCCCATATATAATATATTATGTAAGTGGACTCAAGGAAAAAAAATCACAAAATTATCTAACTACATATAGAAAAGGCCTTCAAAAAATTTAAAAAATTATGATAAAAGCTGGGCATGGTGGCTCACACCTTTTATCCCAGCATTTCGAAGGCACAGGCAGGTTCCAGGCCGGCCTGGTCTACAGAGTGAGTTCCAGGATAACCAGACCTACATAGTCAGACCCTGTTTCATAAAAAGATTGATGATAAAATACCTGAGTACATTAAAATGCAATAGGGCATATCTCAACATAATAAGGGTTATATATGAAAGCCTGTAGGCAACATCATGGTAAATTAAGAAAAACTCAAAACATTTACACTAATATTAGGAACAAGTCAAGAGTGCTCACTCTCTCCACTTTTATTCAGTATAGTGCTTGAAGTCTTAGAACACTAAAATTTAGACATAGAATGAAAATAAATAGGAAAGGAAGAAGTAAATATGAGTTTATTTTCAAGTGATATGATTCTATACATTACAGACCCTAAAGATCCCTCCCCCCCCCCCGCTCACTCACACACACACACACACACACACCTTGGTGTTAATAAACACTCAGTAAAGTGGCAGAATTCAAAAGTAGTATATGCCAATGACAAACATACAAATAAAAAAATCATGTAAACAATCCTTTTTATGAAGCTAAGCAAGAAGGCAGACTCAGAAAGGCAAACAGGACGGACATTGGAAGAAAAAGAAAGCAGGGAACAGGACAAGAGCTTACTACAGAGGGCTTCTGAAAGACTCTACCCAGCAGGGTATCAAAGCAGATGCTGAGACTCATAGCCAAAATTTGGGCAGAGTGCAAGGAATCTTATGAAAGAAGGGGAGATAGAAAGACCTGGAGGGGACAGGAGTTCCACAAGGAGAAAAACAAATCTAAAATATCAGGGCCCAAGGGTCTTTTCTGAGACTGATACTCCAACCAAGGACCATGCATGAATATAACCTAGAACCCTTGCACATCTGTAGCCCATGGCAGCTCAGTATCCAAGTGGATTCTCTAGTAATGGGAACAGGGCTGTCTCTGACATAAACTCAGTGGCTGGCTCTTTGATCACCTTCCCCCGAGGGGAGCAGTCTTACCAAGCCACAGAGGAAAAAATGCAGCCAGTCCTGATGAGACCTGATAGACTAGGGTCAGAGAGAAGGAGAGGAGGACCTCCCTTATCAGTGGACATGGAGAGGGCCATGGGAGGAAATGAGGGAGGGAGGATGGGATTGGGAGGAAATAAAGGAGGGGGCTAAAGCTGGGATACAAAGTGAATAAACTGTAATTAATAAAAAGGAAAAAACTATTCTATTTATAATAGCCTAAAAATATTTTGGAATAAATCTAACCAAGGAATTGAAATACCTCTAGAGTGAAAACATTAAAACACTAAAAAACATAATTAAGGAAGGCAGTAGAGAATAGAAGAACTCTCATGTCCATGGGTTAGAAAAATAATATTGTAAAATTGGTTATCCTTCACAAAGCAATATACAATTCAATGCAATTCCCATCAAAATTGGCAACATGGTACTGAAACAGAAACTGATGTGCAAATTAGTGAAGCAGACTAGAGGACCCGGAGTGGTAAAGGTTAAGGCAGTAAAGGCCCTCGTTCCACAAGCTTGGTTATATGAGTTTAGACCCCAGAAACCATAGCAGAAGAGGGGAGATGACTCCTCCAAGTTGGCTATCAAAATGAAATGGTAAGACCCTGTAGTTTTTTGAATGAGAATGCTCTTCCCTGTAGACTCATCTACTTGAACATGTATTTGTCATTTGGTAGCACTGTTTGGGAAGGTTTAGATAGTACAACGTTGCTGGTGAAAGTACATAAATGGTGGTGGGCTTCTGTATTCAAAGTCTTATGCCACTTCTAGTTTACTTTATCTATCTTTGCTTGCCATAAAAGGATATGGGCTCTCAGTATTCTGTTCCTGCCACCATGCCTGCAGTTTGTTGCCATACCTTCCTACAATGGTTGGCCCTTATCCTTCTGAAACTGTAAGCCTAAATAACTCTTCCATAAGTTGTTTGTGGTCATGGAGCTTTATGATGACAACAGAAAAGTAACTAATACAGACCTTATTGCTGAACTCTGAACACTGAAGGAGCTTTGTATTTCTGAAAAGCAATTACCCACAAAGTGTTTCCCAGTGTAAACACACAGAAGCTGATGTGACTGTGATACAATGAGAAGTAGATCCACATTCAGGTGGCAGTAGAATTTGGTAGTGTTGTCGATGTACTGGCTTTGAGGCCATGAAAAACGCAAGACAGAGGGATTCCTGAGTCTTGTACCATGGTTCCAGAGAGTCACTGAAGGCCAAGCATTCTGTGGTTGAATAAGAGTACCTATCTGTTAGGAGGCCCTGATAAGAAACTGGATGAAGCTGTGAAGGTGAGGCTGAAATTGTATTAAGGATAGTTGAGGAGCCAGAATCATATGAGTTCCACTGAATAAAGCAGTATGGGTTGTGCCTAAGAGGTTATGTGTGCCATAGGTAGCAGAGATTGAGGACAGAGATACCTAAGACCTTTGGAGCTAGGATGATTCTGTTCAGTTTCAGATGCTGGACATGTAGTTGCAGAATTTGGTGTTTTCCCTTCTAGGTTTTGATTTTGCTTTTGTTAGATCTTTCTTTGCAATTCCTCCACATTCCTCCTGTTGTGAAAAGGAATGTTTACTCTGTGTCATTATATACTAAAAGCGTGTAGTAACTTTCCACAGGGTTACAGTTAGGAGATTGTCTTGATTCTCAGAAGGGACTTTGGACTTTGAAACTATTAAAGACTGTAGGGACTTTTGAAGTTGGACTGAATGCGTTTTGAATCAAGAAAGGGCCATGAACCCCTAGAAGCAGGAACTAAAAGTTGTGGCAAATGTGAAAAGTCTTTCACAGTCTCACATTTGAATACTTGGTGCCCAGATCAGAACACTGGGAAAGTTGTAGAACCTTTATGAGGTGGAGACTCACTAGAGAGAGTGAATGCATACTTTGAAATTTTACAGCCCATCCCCATTTCTTGTTCATTTTCTGCTTCATGAGTGTGACTGCAATATGACCAAACCACTTCCTACTTCCTGCTATGTCTTTCCTGCCTGATGTCATGAATTCACCATTATGATGAACTATAAACTAAAAAAAAAAAAAAAACCGTCTATTCCTTGAGTTGTTTTTGTTAGGTCATACTATGAAAACAAGAAAATAACTAAGACAGTAAAAAACCACTTTCTAAATCAATTTGAGGCCCATTCCACAGTAGGAAACTCACATTGGTATGTCAAAAGTCCCTCCTTGACATGTCATAGCTCCTGCTGTTGGACATAACGTTCCTTGTCAACTTGCTTTCTAAATGATTATATTATGCCTACATATTAGTGTAGCTGTCTACTTTGGTTAGAGAAACTTCTTTTTATTGCAGCCAGACACAGCAACTGCATGTAACTCATCAAAATGATGAGAATGAATAACTGTTGATGAGAATGCACAGCCAAAAATGGGACATCTCTGTCACCCCTCCAAGGTTCAGGAACATCACAGAAGAGAAGATGGTAGAAATGTAAGAGCTGGAGGAATGAGTAAAGTGTTATGAAACACTGTCTTCTGGCTGGGCACAGCCATTGCACTCTTGAATTCACAGCACTCTTGAATTCACAGCAGCTGTGATTAGCTGGCTAGAACTTGCACCTGATTAATCTGGTCCATCAATATTTCACCATGAATAGGGGAGATGATGTCCCATCCCTCACAAAGGCAGTTAATGGTTGGCACCTATTTACCTGTAAGCAAGCCTAATGAAACCAATGGGATTATACAAAACAAGTTAAGAGGGAACTAGTTGGAAAGGAGAAGATCGTGTAAATGAGAAAGGGATAGAGAGTGTAATTAGGGTGGTAAACATAGTAAGATACACTTATATATGTATAAAAATATACTAGAACCCATCACTATGTATAACTAATATAATAGATAACTAAACAAATATGGATATTTTATAGTTAAAGTCTGTGAAAAGGTTTATTCTTTTAAATGACATGAAGTCACAAAATGTAATAGCAATGACTAATATATGACTACATAAAATCATAAAACAGCATAAAATATAATGATAATATAAGATAAAATAAACAAGATTAACACATAATGCTAGAGACTATAACTTTCACAACAAAGTGAAAGATTACTCTTGCTAATTCATTAAATATTAGTAAAATCTCCTTTATTAGTCAGGTTACATGAAGCTCTACAGATATAAAGTTTTTTTTATAGTTACCTCTAACATTTATTTCTTGTTCAAATCACACATTCTTGTCAGATCAGCTCTGGTTGTGTTGTCATCTTCACTCCAAAATCCAAGCTGCAAAAACATCTAATAGCTAAGATATTACTGATCTTGTATCAGAGGAAAGCTGAATTACACAAACATTAACATTGTTCTTAAGAAGAGTAAGTCACTTCCACTTGCTTTCTATTGGCCATTATAATTACAAGCCAATCCTGAAGTCTATGGAAGAGAAGTACAAACCTATTCTAGTTAGGGGGTCCCATGGGGTAAAACAGTAAGCATTTTGTGTACTAATCTATATATGGTGGACAAAGGGCTGTATTCCCTAGCAGTCTTACACCTTGAGGAGCATAGAATAGAATGAGACTCTATTTATTGGAGCAGAACTCCTTAGTAAGCACAGAGCTTTGTTTTGGCACCCACCCTACTGAAAGCTAGTATTGGTAAGACCCATGGCCCCCACCATCAGGCTGGATGAACCCTGGTATCAGGTAAGACAAATAATACCAGTGAGTTGAGTGAGCTTTTATTCCAGATCATCTGACCTGTGACAGGTTGCAGCAGTCTTAGATCACGAGTCTACTAGAGCAGGAGACAGTGCAAATCAACATGGGTATTGATGGGCTCAGCAAGGCTATAGCTCAGGGGGAGATTTCAGGGTGTATGATCACAGGTCTGACATAGCAGACTGGAGCTGGTTCCTCCATGATCTTGTCAAAACTTAGTATAATCACAGTGCTTGAGATGCTCTGTGATGGTAAATGACACATTTCAACCTACCCAGATAGCAGGAAATTGGTTATTAGGATGAATTGCCTCTAAAGTGCTCCTGGAATTCATGGCTATCAATGGTAGATTTAGGAGAAAGCTGAGCTTGGGTTACCCTCTAGTGCCAAAACAGTACGAACCTACCACAACAGACAGACAGGAATGTAGTCGCCCGCGACTACCAATAGTAACCGCCTGCACAAGGGGCTGGGAATTAAAAGAGACAGAGAACACGAAGAAGTGACGCCAAGACAGTATTCTGATCAAGGCGCCATTTTTATTACAGAGTAATCCACTTATGTAGGTTTCCAAGTAAACATATTCAAGCAAAACAGGAAAATTAACCAAGCAAAACAAGAGGTTTAACGGAGCAAAACAGGAGGTTTAACTGAGCAAAACAGGAGGTGTAACTGAGCAAAACAGGAGGTGTCTGCTGAAAACAACAAGAATAGAGAGCCAGCATGACTTGACACACGTGACCATCTCAGGTCCAATGGAATGGCTACCTCAGTTCCCTCTTTTTCGTTTATGACCAAAGACTCACAAAGCTTTTCTTTTAATACAATAATAATTATGAAATTATGAAAACTGTTAGGTAAAATCTACATATGCAATGTCCAGTCTATGTGTATTTAGCAACTTAGGAGAAAGTATCTGATTATTCTATCTATCTTGACAAGTTTAGAGTTCTATACTTAAATTAACTTTTATCCTTATTGGTTTTGCCTATA
>CM053742.1:76467034-76488774 GCA_028658305.1 Pachyuromys duprasi
GTCTTGTATGAGACGGTTTCTACAATCAAGTACCATGTTTGGATGTGGCCTGGAACCCCCGCTCAGATGGGGCCCATGATAGCTCAGTGTCGGACTGAAGACCCTAGCAAGGGAAACAGGGACTGTTTCAGTCATGAACTTGATGGCTGACTCTTTGACTCTCCCCCATACAAGCCGGGGAGTGACAGACTGGCTAGATCCCATGGGAGGACATTGCAGCCAGCCCTGAGATGACAGGATGAGCTGGGGTTGGATGGAAGGGGAGGAGGTCCTCCCCTGTTGGTGGACTTGGAGGGGGTGTGGAGGAGGGAGAAGAGGGAGGGCGTGGGAGGGTGGAAGGGAATGAGGGAGGGGGCTACACCTGGGATGCAAAGTACCTGACATGTGATTGATATAAAAATAAATAAATTTTTAAAAAAGTGGCCATCTTACAAATAGCAATCTACAGATTCAATGTACTTCCCATCAAATACCAATACAATTCTTTAGAAACCTTGAGAGAAAAATTCTCAACTTTATAAGGAATAACAAGAAACCCAGAATCACTAAAAAACAATCCTCTATTATAAAAGGTCTTCTGGAGGTATCTCCATCCCTGATCTCATGCTTTACCATAGAGCAACAGCAGCAAAAACTGCATGGTACTGGCATAGAAATCAGTTGTGGATCAATGGAATCAAATAGAAGACCCAGAAATAAACCCACACACTTATGGACACCTGATTTTTGACAGAGATGCCAAAACCATACAATGGAAAAGAGATAGAATCTTCAACAAATGGTGCTGGTCTAACTGTATATCTACATGCAGTATATCTAACTGATATCTACATGTAGAAAAATGCAAATATATCCATACTTATCACCGTGCACAAAACTAAAGTCCAACTGGATCAAAGACCTCAATATAGATCCAGACACACTAAACCTGTTAGAAGAAAACATGAGGAAGGTTCTTGAACTCATTGGTACAGGAGACAACTTCCTGAACCGAACACCAAAAGCACAGGCTCTAAGGTCAACAATAAATAAATGGGACCTCATGAAACTGAAAATCTTCTGTAAAACAAAGGACACTGTTGTCAGAACAAATGACAGCCTATAGATTGGGAAAGGATCTTCACTAACCCTGTATCTGACAGAGGGCTAATACCCAGAATATATAAAGAACTCAAGAAGTTAAAGAGCCACAAATCAAGTAATCAAA
The DNA here is from genome assembly GCA_028658305.1 of Pachyuromys duprasi. NCBI lineage: Eukaryota > Metazoa > Chordata > Mammalia > Rodentia > Muridae > Pachyuromys > Pachyuromys duprasi. The sequence goes on from CM053742.1 coordinate 76,468,242, forward strand.
TTAAAATATGGGGTACAGAATTAAACAGAGAATTCTCAATAGAGGAATAGCAAATGGCAAAGAAACACTTAAAGAAATGCTCCACATTCTAAGTCATGAGGGAAATGTAAATCAAAGTGATCCTGAGATTTCACCTTACACCCATTAGAATGGCTTAGATAAAAACTCAATGACAACACATGCTGGAGAGGATGTGGAGAAAGGGGAACCCTCCTCCATTGCTGGTAGGAATGAAAACTTGTACAACCACTTTGGAAATCAATCTGGCACTTTCTCAGAAACCTTAGTAATAGCGCTACTTCAAGATCCAGCTATACCACTCCTGAGCATATATGCAGAAGATGCTCAAGTATAAAACATGGACCTTTGCTCAACCATGTTTGTAGCAGCTTTATTTGTAATAGCCAGAACCTGGAAACATCCCTGATGTTCCTCAGTTGAAGAATGGATACAGAAATTGTACATTTACACAATGGAATACTATTCAGAAATTAAAAACAAGGAAATTTGCAGGCAAATCATGGGAATCAGGAAATGTCATCCTGAGTGAGGTATCCCAGAAGCAGAAAGACACACATGGTATATACTCACTTATAAGTGGATATTAGACATATAATATAGGATAATCATACTAAAATCTGTATACCTAAAGAAGCTAAGCAAAAAGGAGGCCCTGGGAAAGATGATCAATTATCATTCGGAAAGGCAAACAGGATGGACATTGGAAGAGGGAGAAAACAGGGACAGGACAGGAGCCTACCACAGAAGGCTTCTGAAAGACTCTACTCTTCAGGGTATCAAAGCAGATGCTGAGATTCAAAGCCAAAATTTGGGTAGAGTGCATGGAATGTTATGAAAGAAAGGGGAGGTAGAAAGACCTGGAGGGGTAGGAGCTCCACAGAGAGAGAGAAAAAATATCTGGGCACAAAGATCTTTTCTGAGATTGATACTCTAACCATGGTCCATTCATAGAGATAATCTAGAAGCCCTGCATAGATGTAGCCCATGGCAGCTCAGTCTCCTAGTGGATTCCCTAATAATGGGAACAAGGACTGTCTCTGACATGACCTCAGTGGCCTGCCCTTTGATCACCTCCCCCTGAAGGGGCTGTAGCCTTACCAGGCCACAGAGGAAAACAATGCAGCCATTTCTGATGAGACCGGATAGACTAGGATCAGATAAAAAAGGAGGAGGACCTCCCCTATCAGTGGACTCTGTGAGAGGCATGGGTGGAAAAGAGGGAGGGAGGTTGGTATTGGGAGGGGATGAGAAGGGGGCTACAGTTGGGATACAAAGTAAATAAACTGTTAGTAAAAAATTAATAAAATTTAAAGAAGGAGATAGAGACAAATGTCTTGGAAACAAAAGTTACTTTCAGTTCCCAAGTGAAAATGATATAGTATGCCTCAAATGGCATGCCAATGTTGATCTAGTAATAGAAAAGAAATGTGGTATAAGTCTTTATTTTGTTTTCCGTGAGAAAAGGTAAGCAGGGCAGAGTAAGTGACCTAGAACTGACTATTATGTATAATGTCACCAGACTCAGATTTTTAGGACTTGTTCACAGCTGTCTAGTATCTGCTCTTGGAATGCCATTAGGAAAGAATAACGGTAGTAAAACATAAAGGAGTTAGTTGACCAACATGAGGTCTGGATTGATTGGACCGTTCACAACAGGTGTACTTATAAGGGACTTGATTACTATCTCAAGGATTTAGCTAAGGATGGAAAGGGAAGTCTCTTGGAAAGAAGAATTAAGCCTCAAGAGGTCAAAGTATCATTAAATACAAATAAAATATTATTAATGCACCTATTCAGTACAGTCACAGGGAATGAAATGAGGTACAGTTAGGCTCAAAACAAATCAGGAAGGATGTTGCACAGAGGAAAGTATCTGGCCTCAGAATAACTCCTACATCAATCAAGGGCCAATCTGAGTAGCAGAGAGATCACAGATAGATACTCAATACAATAATTTGATTTACACAGTGTTAGACACTATTTAAATGGTGCCCACAATGCTGCTTCAGTGATTGGTACAATTGCTTGAATTTTGCGGGGTGGGAGTCGGGAAAAGAAGATGAAAAAATGATTAGACTCTCAAGCAAAAAATGCTGGACGTCCAGAGGCTAAATTGGAGTTCAAGTTGTTGGCTGCTCATTGAAGCAGGTATTTTGAGGCAAAGCTGAGCATGGCACAGCATACTCTTGACTGCCATTTTGGAAGCTTTCAAATGTTCACTAAGCACACCCAGATATGTGCCTGACTTCTTTCATTTTTGAACTATGACCTTAACTTGAACATGTTCAGGAATGCAGAAAGTATGTCCCTGTATGATTGTGTAAGCTCCCTAAATAAAATGACATCTCATTGTTCAAGAATGTCATTACTTATGTGTTATCCTTACATGTGCAAAGTAATAGATATTTTTTCCTCCATTGTTATTTTTTTGGCATTGTATTCATCAAGATGTGAACCTACAGCATTGGTTTACAATATATGTTATAAATGACTCAGACTAGTGATGACTGTATTCTGAATCTAGGCCTCTGTCCTAGAGCTATATATGCTCAAGTTTCTTGGCTTTGTTTCATCATGAACTGAGATAGCAGTTAACCAATGATTTTAGGTTATAGAATGAATGCTACCTTTTAAAATCTAAGATGAATTCCCCCATGTGATACCCTAAGAGAAAACAGGAAAAATGTAATTCTGGGTATGCATATAAACAACATTAAATGAACTAGGTAGTGTGTGTGTAGTGTGTGTAAGAATAATTATGAAAGAGTAGAAAGCCATAAGAGGAGTCAGAGGTAGCAAGGGAGAAGTGGAAATGATCTAAATACAGTAGTCATGTGTGCAATTCTCAAGAACAATAAGACAACTAAAGGAGATCAAGGGGATACAAACTGGAAAGGAAGAAGTCAAAGTATTGCTATTCGCAATATGATAATAAACACAAGTGACCCAAAAAACTCTACCATGGAATTCCTACAGCTGATGAACACCTTCAGCAAAGTGGTTGGATACAAGATTAACGCAAAAAAAAAATCAGTAGCCCTCTTTTATACAAACAACAAATAGGCTGAGAAAGAAATCTTGCCAAGACTGAAAAGCTGAGTTCAACCTCTGAGACCCACATGGTGGATGGAGATTATTAGTTCCTGAAGGTTGTCCTCTGACCTCTATATACCTGCTGTGACATGAACACACACATATAAACAAAGAAAGAAAGGTGATTTTAAAAACTATTTTAAAAAGAGTATTGAAATAGGAACCCAGGACCTTGTATTTGCTAGACAAGTGATCTACTGCCGAGCTAGATCAAATCAAAAATCCCCCAAAGTGACATTTTTAAATGCAAAAATACAATGGTGGTGGCACACACCTGTAATTTCAACACAAGAGTCCACAATTTAGAGGTTAGCCTATTATATTTAGTGAGTTCTGGAACATCCAAGACTACAAAGTAAGACCTTATCTCAAAAACCTTAAAATAATGAGCACGTGTCATGTAAAAGCAAAAGGGATGGCAGTTGCCAAGAGGAAAGGGAACTGGCTAGAGTAGGAGGCAGAGGGCACAGGAAGGGCAGTAGTGGAGCAAACAATGTATAACTAAGTATAAGGACACATGTATGAAAATGTTATAATGAAACAAGTTATTTTTTATGCTAATTTTTGATTATTTTTTACGTGCATGAGTGTTTTGCCTGCATGCATATATGCACACCTCATGGATATCTAGTGCCCACAGAGATCAGAAAAGTCAATTGGATCTTCTGGAGCTATAGGTACAGATTGTTGTCAACTGGCATGAGGGTACTGAGAACCAAACCTGAGTCTTCTGAAAGAGCAACAAATGCTTTTAATGACTGAGCCATTTCTCTAGCCCTGCTAACATGAAGTTTTCAACTTGAAAAACAACAAGACCAGCATGACAGGTCCTTTCTTTTACTGGATGAAGAAAGGGAATTGGATACCTGAGTTCCATCTGTGGGATCCATATGTTGGAAGGTGAGAAATGATCTAGAAAATTTTCTCTGAAGTCCACATGAGCACCATGAGCTCCCACACTCATGTCGATACAAATACACATACATAAAAATAAATGAAAATGTAATAAAATGTAAACATCAACAGAAATAATAAATACATACATAAATTAACATGGTAACAGTTATGGCATGTGTCCTGTGTACTTTATTGGCTGTCATCTATAAAATTCATGCTTGGAAACTATGCAATCATATTATAAAAGTCACAAAAATTTTATGATGTTGAAAATTTTTCATTTGGACACATTCAAATAGCTATCCTGGGCCACATGTGGCTTATGGTCTGTACTAAATACCTTAGAAGGCATATACAATAATTTTTTTTTATTATATAAGTCTTGTCCTATGTAGAGAAATGAATATGATTGAAAATAATGGTGGTTTGTTTTGTTTTGTTTTTTTATCACAGGTTTTGTCAGTGAGTTGCTGATCCACTCCTTTCACTAGTCCTGACTGGCTAGGAGATTGTCAGTTCAGTCTTCATATCCCCCCATGTTAAGAGTCTCAGCTAGAATCACACCCATATCCACCCAGGAGCCTATGCTGTAGAAGGCCTCCAGCTTGACCAAGAGATGTCCCTCCACAATTTCCCTTCTTGTTCCCAACCCTTTCTCTTCCCAGCCCCATTCTCCCCACGTTTGATTTTGTTTCTCTCCATTCCATCTCCTGCCCAGTTCCCTACGATGCCTCTCTAAGAAGTGTAGAGATAATGAGGGAACAGAGATAGAGGGAAAGTCCAAACAATAATTGGCCCAACCTGAGACTCACTCCACAGCAGAGATCCAGTCCCTGACACTAATAATGGTACTCTGCTATGCTTTCAGACAGTAGCCTAACTTGAGTGGGAGGCTCCAGCCAACAGCAGATTGAGACAGATGCTAAGACCTGCCTCCCAGAATAGGGTGGATCTCTGGGGGTCATGTAGAAGTGTGGGGAAAAGATGAAAGGACATGGAGGGATCAGTAACCCTCACAAGAAGACTAACAAAGAAAACTAACCCAGTCACATGGAGGCTTTCAGAGACTGAAACATCAACTAAGGAGCATGCATGATCTGAACCTAGGCCCCCAGCACACATGCAGCCTAGGGGAGGCTTGGTCTTCATATGGGGCACCTGGCTAGTGGAGGGGTGGGGGATGTTTCTAACATAGACTCTATTAGCCTCACTTCAGTCTAGCAGGGCTGCCTTGCCTGGCGTCAGGGGATGAAAATATGCTTAGTCCCAATGTGACTTGATGTGCTGGGGGAAAGTTGATATGTGGAAAGGCTGTTCCCCTTTTCTGTGGGGAAAGGGGAAGGAGGAAGAAGGAGATTTGGGAGGGGTACTGGGATGAGGGAAGGGGAAGGGACCCTTGGGATGTAAAGTAAGAAACTAATATAAGTTAAAAAGGAAAATAATTGCGTTAAGTAATTAAGGCAGTATCAGAAAGATGAATATTGTATATTTTTCTCATTGTTGCTCCTCGATTTTATATAGATATATAAAATCATGACATGAAAGTAAAATGAAACTGCCTAAGGGACAAAAAGATTAACAGGAGGGAGGGGATGAGAAGGGGAGAGTGGGAGAGTGTGGGAGCAATATATTTAATATACAAACTACACTTGTATGAAACTGATATATAAATAAATCCAGAAGAAAATGAGATGAGGTAAATATGGCAATATTTTCCTTATGGATATGCAAATGAAAAAGTGCCAGCTGTTAACAAGATATATATTGTCTTCATTACTCTATCTATGTTGCTGAAAGACCAATTGGTTGTATACATGTGGATGTACTTCTGAGTTCCATTCTGTTTGGCTGGTCACTTGCTTTACATTTGTACATATAAATTTGCCATGTTTATTATGGTTCATAATACGGTTTTGATATTGATCAGTATAAATGATACGGTTTCAATCATTTAAATTCAGTGCACCTATTTATTCTCAGCTCTTTTAATTTCCATAAGAACGTTTCAAAATAATTTGAAATTTCCACAAAATCTCCTTATGAAAGACTAATTTTTAATAACCTAAAGCTGAATTCTGAATTTTTTATATGATGTATCACAGGTTGCTTTTAATTTCTCCAGGGCAAGCTCCATTCTAGAGAGTACACAAATTCAACTCCATGCTTATTACAAAAGGTGGATGGAGAAAAGGGTGGTTGTATTTGTGGGCTCTGTTTTACCTTAAAGAGGTGAAATGAATGTGGCTTAATAATTGTGTGTGAGAGAATGGGGATAGGTCTGGGAGGATTGGAGGATGAGGGAAATAATGACATTCTCAAAGAATAAATAGAAGCACTAAAAAGTTACAGTTTGAAGGGCTAGATAAAGATTCATCAGTTAAGAACTATTGCTGTTCTTGCAAAGAACCCAAGTTTGGTCCCCAGCATCCCTATTGTGATTCACAACTCCCTACAACTCCAGCTCCAGGGGATCTGACACCTTCTTCAGCAGCTGAAGATACCCACATGCACATGCATATACACACCCATACACCTACTCACCCCACCCTATGCCCATACACAAACACACAAGATTTTTTTAAAAAACTCAAAAAAATCTATATTTTTCAGAAATGTTCTTACATATGTATATATTAAAAATACATACATATAAGCATGTTTTATATCATATATTGTATTTATATATTGTATATTCCTCATAATGCATACTTATAATTGTTAAATATTTATTGTTGTATCTTCTTAATTGATTTCCTGATGAATGGGTATTCTTTGTTGCCTTGACATTTCTGGTTTCAGATCTATTTCATTTTGATATGTCATTACACTGTCTTTTGGTCTAAAAGATTTTTTTCTGAGAAATCTACTTGTATTTTCATGGAAGGAATCTCTTTCATGTGACAAATGCCTTTATTTTTATTTTGTTTTAAAATTCTCTGAGTTTGACTTTTGATAATTTAATTATATATTTTTAAACAGTGGCTTTTGTTTTGTTTTCTTTATTAATTACACTTTATTCACCTTATATACCCCTGTAGTTCCCTCCCTCCTCCCGTCTCAATACCTCCCTTCCTCCCCCCTCTGCAACCGAGTCCCTCCCCAAGACCACGGATAGGGGAGGTCCTCCTTTCCTTCCCTCTGATCCCAGTCCATCAGGTCTCATAAGGAGTGGCTGCATTGTCTTCCTCTGTGACCTGGTAAGGCTTCTTCCCCCTTAGGGGAAGGTGAACAAAAAGCAGGCCAATCAGTTCATGTTAGAGACAGTCCCTGTTCCCATTACTATGGAACCCACTGCCATGGGGCACACCTGTGCAGGGGTCCTAGGCTACCTCCATGCATGGTACCTGGTTGGAGTATCAGTCTCAGGAAAGACCCCTGTGCTCAGACCACTTGGTTCTCTTGCTCTCCTTGTGGAGCTCCTGTCCTCTCCAGATCTTACTATTTACCACTTCTTTCATAAGATTCCCTGCACTCTGCACAAGTGCTGGCCTTAAGTCTCAGCATCTGCTTCAATAGTCTGCAGGGCAGAGCCCTTCCGAGGCTCTCCCTGGCAGGCTCCTGACCGGTTCCCTACCCTCTCTTTCTTCCGATGTCCACCCCCTTTGCCTTTCTGGATAGAGATTGGGCATTTTAGCAAGAGTCCTCCCTCTTGATTAGTTTCTTTAGATGTACAAATTTTAGAAGGTTTATCCTATACTATCTGTCTAAATGAGTAAGTATATACCGTGTGCATCTTTCTGCTTCTGGGATAGCTCACTCAGGATGATCCTTTACAGTTCCCACCATTTACTTGAAAATTTCATGATATCCTTGTTTTTTATTGCTGAGTAATATTCCATTTTGTAGATGTACCACAATTTCTGTATCCATTCCTCAGTTGAGGGGCATCTGGATTGTTTCCAGCTTCTGGCTATGACAAATAAAGCTGCTACAAACACGGTTGAGCAAAGGTCCTTATTGTGTACTTGAGTCTCTTTTGGATATATGCCTAGGAGTGGTATGGCTGGATCTTGAGGAATCACTATTCCTAATTCTCTAAGAAAGCGCCAAATTGATTTCCAGAGTGGTTGTACAAGTTTACATTCCCACCAGCAACTGAGGAGGGTTCCCCTTTCTCCACATCCTCTCCAGCATGTATTGTCACTTGAGTCTTTGAACTTGGCCATTCTGATGGGTGTAAGGTGAAATCTCAGGGTTGTTTTCATTTGCATTTCCCTGATGAGAAAGGATGTTGAGCATTTCTTTAAGTGTTTCTCTACCATTCGATATTTCTCTATTGAGAATTCTCTGTTTAGCTCTGTACCCCACTTTTTAATTGGATTATTAGATTTGTTGCTTTTTAACTAGTTTAGTTCTTTATATATACTGGATATCCCCCCTCTGTCAGATATAGGGTTGGTGAAGATCCTTTCCCAATCTGTAGGCAGTCGTTTTGTTCTGACGACAGTGTCCTTCCCTTTACAGAAGCTTTTCAGTTTCATGAGGCCCCATCTATTGATTGTTGCTCTTAGAGCCGGTGCTGTTGGTGTTCTGTTCAGGAAGTTGTCTCCTGTGGGAATTAGTTCAAGGCTTTTCCCCACTTTTTCTTCTAAGCAGTTTAGTGTGTCTGGTTTTATATTGAGGTCTTTGATCCACTTGGATTTTAGTTTTGTGCAGGGTGATAAGTATGGATCTAGTTGCATTTTTCTACATGTAGGCATCCAGTTAGACCAGCGCCATTTGTTGAAGATGCTGTCTTTTTTCCATTGAATGCTTTTGGCATCTTTGTAAAAAATCAGGTGTCCATAAGTGTGTGGGTTTATTTCAGGTTCTTCTATTTGATTCCATTGATCCACCAGTCTGTTTCTATGACAGTACCATGCAGTTTTTAGTATTGTTGCTCTATAGTACAGCTTGAGATCAGGGATGGAGATACCTCCAGAAGATCTTTTACTGTAGAGGATTGTTTTATCAATTCTGGGTTTCTTGTTTTTCCATATGAAGTTGACAATTTTTCTTTCAAGGTCTGTAAAGAATTGTGTCGGTAATTTGATGGGAATTGCGTTGAATCTGTAGATTGCTTTTGGTAAGATGGCCATTTTTACTATATTAATCCTGCCAAGCCATAAGCATGGGAGATCTTTCCATCTTCTGATATCTTCTTCTAATTCTTTCTTTAGAGACTGGAAATTTTTTTCATACAAGTCTTTGACTTGCTTGGTTAGGTTCACGCCAAGGTGCTTTATGACCCTTGTGGCTATTGTGAAGTGTCTTGTCTCCCCAATTTCTCTCTCAGTCCTTTTGTCTTTTGTATACAGGAAGGCTACAGATTTTTTGAGTTAATTTTGTATCCAACCACTTTGTTGAAGGTCTTAACTAGCTGTAGGAGTTCCCTGGCAGAATTTTTGGGGTCACTCAGGTATACTATCATAGCATCTGCAAATAGTGATACTTTGACTTCTTCCTTTCCAATTTGTATCGCCTTGATTTCTTTTAATTGTCTTATTGCTCTAGCAAGGACTTCAAGAACTATGTTGAAGAGATATGGAGAGAGTGGGCAGCCTTGTCTTGTCCCTGATTTCAAAGGGATTGATTTAAGTTTCTCTCCATTTAATTTGATGTTGGCTATAGGCTTGCTGTATATTGCCTTTACTATGTTCAGGTATGTGCCTTGTATCCCTAGTCTCTCCAAGACTTTAAACATGAATGGGTGTTGTATTTTGTCAAATGCTTTTTCAGCATCTAAGGAGATGATCATGTGGTTTTTCTCCTTCAGTTTGTTTATGTGGTCGGTTACATTGATGGATTTTCGTATATTGAACCACCCCTTGCATGCCTGGGATGAAGCCTACTTGGATGTAGTGGATGATAACTTTGATGTGTTGTTGTATTCGATTTGCAAGTATTTTATTGAGTATTTTTGCATCGATGATCATAAGGGAGATTGGCCTGAAATTCTTTCTTTGTTGGGTCTTTGTGAGGTTTAGTTACGAAGGTGACTGTGGCTTCATAGAATGAGTTCGGTAATGTTCCTACTGTTCCTATTTTGTGGAATAGTTTGAAGAGTATTGGTGTTAGCTCTTCTTTGAAAGTCTGGTAGAATTCTGTGCTGAAACCATCTGGCCCTGGGCTCTTTTTGCATGGGAGACTTTTGATGACGCCTTCTATTTCCTGAGGGGATATAGGACTATTTAATTGATTTACCTGGTCTTGATTCAGCTTTGGCAAGTGGAATCAATCAAGAAAATTGTCCATTTCATTTAGATTTTTCAATTTTGTAGCATACAGGCTTTTGAAGTAAGACTTAATGATTTGATTTTGAAGTAAGACTTAATCATTGGATATATTCAGTGTCTGTTGTTATGTCCCCCTTTTCATTTCTGATTTTGTTGATTTGAATAGTGTCTCTCTGCCTTTTAGTTAGTTTGGCTAAAGGTTTGTCTATCTTGTCGATTTTCTCAAAGAACCAGCTCTTGGTTTCATTGATTCTTTGAATTGTTTTGTTTCTAATTAATTGATTTCAGCCCTGAGTTTAATTATTTCCAGTTGTCTACTCCTCTTTGTTGTGTCTGCTTTTTTTCCCTAGGGCTTTTAGGTAAGCCATTAAGTTGCTTGAATGAGATGGTCTGAATTTCTTCTTGAAGGCACTTAGAGCTATGAACTTTCCTCTTAACACCTCTTTCATTGTGTCCCATAAGTTTGTGTATATTGTGCTTTCATTTTAATTGAATTCTAGGAAGACTTTTATTTCTTTCTTTATTTCTTCCCTGATGCAGCTGTCATCTAGTAACAAGTTGTTCAGTTTCCATGTGTGTGTAGGCTCTTTGCTATTTCTGTTGTTGAGCTCCAATTTTAGTCCATGGTGATCAGATAGGCTACAAGGAATTATTTCAATCTTCTTGTATCTGTTAAGGCTTGCTTTGTGACCAATTATATGGTCTATTTTGGAAAAGGTTCCATGAAGTGCTGAGAAGAAGGTAAATTCTTTTGTGTATGGTTGAAAGGTTCTGTAGATGTTTGTTTGGTCCATTTCATTCTTGACCTCTGTTAGAGTTATTGTATCTTTGTTTAATTTTTGTTTTGCTGATCTGTCCTTTGTTGAAAATGGTGTGTTGAAGTCTCCCACTATTAATGTGTGGGGATCTATGTGTGGTTTAAGTTTTATTAATGTTTCTTTTACAAATGTGGGTGCCCTTGTATTGGGGGCATAGATATTCAGGATTGTGATATCTTCCTGGTGGAATTTTTGCTTGATGAGTATGAAGTGTCCTTCTCCATCCCTTTTGATTAATTTTGGTTGAAAGTGTATTTCATTAGATATTAGCATGGCTACTCCTGCTTTCTTCTTTGGTCCATTTGCTTGGAGAACTGTCTTCCAGCCCTTTACTCTCAGGCAATGTCTGTCTTTGTGACTTAGGTTGTGTTTCTTGTATGGAACAGATTTCTGGGTCTTGGTTACACATCCATTCTGTTAGTCTGTGTCTTTTTATTGGAGAATTGAGTCAATTAATGTTGAGAGAGATTAATGACCAGTTGCTGTTAGATTCTTTGATTTTGATGTTGGCTATGATAGTGTGTTTGTGTGCTTGACTACTTTTTGTTTTGCTGTAGTGAGGTTATTTATTTCCTGTGTTTTCTTGAAAGTAGTTAGTTTTCTTGGGTTGTATTTTTCCTTCTAGTATCTTCTGTAACACTGGATTTGTGTGTAGGTATTGTTAAAATTTGTTTTTGTAGTTGAATATCTTGTTTTCTCCGTCTATGAGGACTGAGAGTTTTGCTGGGTATAATAGTCTATAGTGGTTTCTTTTAAAAAAAAAAACGACTTTATTTATTTTATGCCTGAGTGCTCTATCTGCATGTACATATGCATGCTAGAATAGGGCATCAGATTCCAGTATAGATGGTTGTGGGCTGCCATGTGATTGCTGGGAATCTAACTCAGGACCTCTGTTAGAGTAGACAGTGCTCTTTATCAGTTGAGCCATCTCTTCAGTCCCTGATAATTCAATTATAATACAGTTCAATAATCTTTCTGCATTTTAGGTATGTGAGAACCTTTAGTCTTCATGGTGAGTGTCAATTTCTAGTCCCAAATTTGGGCATATTTTAACCATTGTTTCTTTTAATATTCTTTGTACTAGTCAAATTTTTGTTGATATAAAAATTGCCTGAGGGTGGGTATTATATAAATAGAGTAGATTTATTTATCTTATAATTTATGGAAGATGAATTTCCAAGATGATTTATTCTCACTGTTCAGCTTCTGCCAAGGGCCTGCTTTGATGTCTCATAAAGCAATGGACAACATGAAGGCAGAACCATGTGTGAGGGGGTACAAAAAGACAGAAAAACAGAAAGATTCAGAAGTTCGGTTCAGTATTACAGAGGAACTCACTCTTGAGGAAACTAACTCATGTTGTGAGACTAGCACTAATGCTCTGCAAAAGCAGTATTCTTAGCAACTTAATCACATTTCACTAGGTATAGGGTTCAAAAAGAATATTTATAATTATCTGGAAAATATATTAACATACTCCTACCTTTCTTTCAGGTACCTTTGTGCAGGAGGTCAGATTTTCCATTGCAACTTCAACCTAAGGAATTCATCACAACAGAATGAATACAAAATCAAATATGAGGATCACCAAATAAATAGAATTATATAAAAGCAAGTGCAATTCATCTCACTAGTTTCTGTTCTGAAAGTGACATTTATTTTAGTTATTTGCATATAATATGTTTTTAACCTGTAATGAGTTAGTAAAGATGAATGTGTGTGTGTGTGTGTGTGTATGTGTATGGTCTTTTGAGACTATATGCCACATGTATATGGGTGCCCACAGAGAATAAAGGAGAGTGTTCATCTTCCAGAGCTAGAGTTACTGGCAGTTTTGTCTTCTAGGAACTGAACTTAGGTTCTCTGGAAGAGCAGCAAGTGCTCATAACCACTGAATCATTTCTCTAGTCATAAGTAATTATTTTTAAATAAGCAGTAAGTACCACTTTAAAACAAAACAGAGAAATAAAGAAATACAAAGGGGCAACTAGCTCCAAAGCAAACTAAAATCCAGCAAGAAAGACTATAGATTTTTAAGTTCTAGGTCCAGCCATTCTATATACAGTATAGTAGGAGTTAGGCATCCAAAGCCTCGAGAAGCCACACTCCTATGGATTTTGTAGTTGGACTGCACATGGCTGCACTATCAATCTTTTTATCTTCTCAAAGAGTATGCTCTATGTCGGAGATATAGCTCAATGCATAAAAAGCCAACCTTTCATGCTCAAGGTACTGTGTTAAATCTTTAGCACCATGTAAAATGAAGTGGTAGAGGCACATAGGGTTGCAATCCTAGCTATTCCAGAAGTAGAAGCTGGAGAGTTGGGATTTAAACCTTGGTCTCTGCCTCAGCTAGATCCAGGGTTACCTAAGCTATATTAGATCCCATTTGAAAACAGCAAAAAGAGGAGGATCCAACATGGTGTCACTGAGAGCACACTGTGTCTGATCAGCAAAGCAGCAGTGACTACAGAGCTACCAACACACCCATCTGTGGGCCCCAAAACACTTGCAATTGTTTTCCCAGGTAAGGGGAAATCCCACAGTGTGGGAAGCAATTCCATCCCACATCTGGAAAAAAAAGACAGAAAAGGACGATAATTTCTATTTCAGGGAAGACTCAATCCATTCTTGGAATTCCTCATCTCTCCTCCACCATAAACTGAACCCACAAAATGAACTGTCCAACATCTCTGGGATGTGTTTCTTTTTTAACTTATTGGTCTTTTGCTTATATATTTCAGTCTCTGATTTAGTTTTTTTTTTTTTTTTTTTTTTTTTTTTTTTTTTTTTTTTTTGTGGTGTGTGTGTGTCCAGTAGGTTTTTTGTTTGTTTCCTTGCCTGGTTATTTTTGCTGTTTTTTTTTCCTTTTTCTATTTTAATTAGTTAATATTTTATTCATTGCAATTTATTCATTAATATCCTAGGTGTAGTCCCCTCCCTTGTCCCCACACAATCCCACCCTTTCTCTCTTCTTTCATCCCATGCCCCTCCCACAGTTCACTGATAGGGGAGGTTCTCCTCCCCTCCCATCTGACCTTAGCCTATCATGTCTCATCAGGACTGCCTGCATTGTCTTCCTCTGTGGCCTGGTAAGGCTCCTCCCCCCTGAGAAGGAGGTGATCAAAGAGCCAGCCACTGAGTTCATGTCAGAGACAGTCCCTGTTCCCCACTTGGATACTGAGCTGCCATGGGCTACGTCTCTGCAGGGGTTCTACATTATCTCTATGAATGATCCTTGGTTGGAGTACCAGTCTTAGAAAAGACCCCATGTACCCAGATTTTTTTGGTTCTGTTGCTCTCCTTGTGGATCTCTTGTCCTCTCCATGTCTTTCATCTCTGCCTTCTTTCATAAGATTCCCTGCACTCTGCCTAAAGTTTGGCTATGAGTCTCAGCATCTGCTTTGACAAGCTGCAGGGTAGAGTCTTTCAGAGACCCTCTGTCGTAGGCTCCTGTCCTGTCCCCCATTTTCTCGTTTTCTCCCTCTTTCAATGTCCATCGAGTTTGTCTTTCTGAATAAGGGTTGATCATGTTACCCAGGGACCTTCTTCTTACTTAGCTTATTTAGGTATACAGATTTTAGTATGTTTATCCTATATTACATTTCTAATATCCACTTATAAGTGAGTATACACCATCTGTGTCTTTCTGCTTCCAGGTTACCTCAATCAAGATGATCTTTTCTAGTTCCCGCCATTTGTCTCTAAATTTCATGATTTCCTTGTTTTAATTGCTGAGTAGCATTCCATTGTGTAAATATTCCACAAATTCTGCACCCATTCCTCCATTGAGGGCCATCTGGTTGGTTTCCAGATTCTCACTATTATGAATAAAGCTGCTACAAATATGGTTGAGCAAATGTCCTTGATGTATATTTGAGCATATTTTGGATATATGCCTAAGAGTGGTATAGCTGGATCTTGAGGTAGCACTCACTATTCCTAATTTTCTGAGAAAGCACCAGATTGATTTCCAAAGTGGTTGTACACGTTTATATTATCACCAGTAATGGAAGAGGAATCCCCTTTCTCCACAACCTCTCCAGCATGTGTTGTCACTTGAGTTTTTGATCTTAGCCACTTTGATGGGTGTAAAGTGAATCTCAGGGTTGTTTTGATTTGCATTTCCCTGATGACTAAGGATGTTGAACATTTCTTTAAGTGTTTCTCTGTCATTTCATATTCCTCTAAGGAGAATTCTGTTTAGCTCTGTACCCCATTTTTCAACTGGATTACTTGATTTGTTGCTTTTTTAACTTCTTGAATTCTGGATATTAGCCCTCTGTCTGATATAGGGTTGGGGAAGATCCTTTTCCTGGATGTAGCTTGTCATTTTGTTCTGATGACAGTGTCCTTTGCTTTATAGAAGCATTTCAGTTTCATGAGGTCCCATTTATTAATTGTTGATCTTAGAGCCTGTGCTGTTGTTGTTCTGTTCAGGAAGTTGTCTCCTGTGCCAATGAGTTCTAGGCTCTTCCCCACTTTTTCTTCTAACAGGTTTAATGTGTCTGGTTATATGTTGAGGTCTTTAATACACTTGGACTTTAGTTTTGTGCACAGTGGTGAATGTGGATCTATTTGTATTTATCTGCATATGCACATCCAGTTATAGCAGCACCATTTATTGAAGCTGGTGTCTTTTTTTTTTTTGCCTCATTGCATGGTTTTGATTTCTTTGTCAAAAAACAAGTATCAGTAGGTGTGTAGGTTTATTTTTGGGTCTTCTATACAATTCCATTGCTGCATCATTCTGTTTCTATGCTAGTACAATGCATTCTTTATTACTATTGCTCTGTAGTACAGCTTGGTGTCAGGTATCTTCATACCTCCAGTTGATATGTTGTTGTTTGTACAGGATATTTTTAGCAGTTCTGATTTTTTTTGTTTTTCCATATGAAACTTAGAATTGATCTTTTAAGTTCTATAAAGAATTGTGTGTGTATTTTGATGGGAATTGCACTGAATCTGTAGAGTGCTTTTGGTCGGATGGCCATTTTCACTATGTTAATCCCACCGATCCATGAGCATGGGAGAGCTTTCCATCTTCAGATATCTTTTATTTCTTTCTTCAGAGGCTTGAAGTTTTTTTCCAACCAAGTCTTTCACTTGCTTGGTTAGGGTCACACTGAGGTACTTTATGTTATTAGTTGCTATTGTGAAGTGTGTAGTTTCCTAATTTCTTTCTCAACCCTTTTGTCTTTCGTATACAGAAGGGCTACTGAATTTTTTGAGTTATGTTTGTATCCAGCCACATTGCTGAAGGAATTTATCACCTGAAGGAGTTCTCTGGTAGAATTTTTGTGGTCACTCATATATACTACACTGTCTGTGTATAGTGATAATATGACTTCTTCCTTTCCAATTTGTATCCCCTTGATCTCCTTTAGTTGTCTTAATTGCTCTAGCTAGGACTACAAGTACTATGTTGAAGAGATAGGGAGAGAGTAGGCAGCCTTGCCTTGTCCCTGATTTCAGTAGGATTGATTTAAGTTTCTCTCCGTTTAGTTTGATGTTGACTATAGGCTGGCTGTAGATTGTCTTTACTACGTTTATGCATGTGCCTTGTATCCCTGATTTCTTTAAGCCTTTAAACATGAATCTGTGTTGGATTTTGTCAAATGCTTTTTGGGCATCTAAGGAGATGATCGTGCGGTTGTTTGTGTTTCAGATGCACCTAAGGGAGGAACGACGCAGGCACATGTGTACAAGTGCAGTAGTGTGCATGGCAGTGTGCTTGCCTGGAAGGGTGGAGTGTAAGGTAGGAACTTAAGAGCAGGCTGTGGTGCAGGCACAGGAAAGCACAGTTTGCATATGCAGGTGCCCTGAATGGCTCAGTGAACCATTAGCCTGTTTAGGTATTGTGTTCCAAGCTCTCATATCTGTCTGGGATGCAACATCTTTGCTTCAGAATTTATTTGCCTGGAGTCCACTAGGAGACCCACAGAACAGTGGCTTCAGTGTTAAGAAGGCTGCCTCAGGGATCCCTATGTTGACAACAGCTGGGATGTGGGTGAGAGGGATCCTGTGTCTGGTGGCTAGAGTAGAGGGACACTGGATCTGGGGCTCTGTATGCACTCTCTTGCAGAGAGGCACTCACTTGGAGACATTTGTGGAAAGCACAGAAGGCCTGAGAACTCACTTGCAGGTGTGTGTGCAAATCGCAGAGGGCCTTCTTGCACTTACTAACAGGCATATGTGGTAAGCTCAGAAGGCCCACAGTTTTATACTCTCAGATTTGGGTCCCCTCTTTGGCCATTAGAGTAAGGAGGAGCCCAGTACCTGGGGTTATGCACTCCCAGCAGCTGTGGCAGCCACCAAAGCCAGCCAAGAGTGCCTGGGGTCAATAGCTCAGCACTCTCAGACCCACAGAGACTTTCATGAGAGGGCCTGGGTCCAATCTACCCCGGATCACAGGTTGTTCTTTCTAGCCCAGGGAGCCCCAAAGTCGATGCTCTGGCTTCAGCTGCCCATCCAATCACCAGTTTTGGAGTTTCAGATCCTCTGCCCTTCAGAAACAGTGCACACTGGTCGTTGCCATCTTGGAATCCTATTTTCTTATTTTCAAGATGAGGTCTTGCCGTATTGCACAGGCTGGCCTCAAATACAGGCATGCACCACCATGCCTACCTAGTTATACTCATTTCTATTTTTGTGTTGACTAATATAACATTTCTATTATGTGAATAGAACCTTAGCCAAATTAATCAGAAATTAGATATGGTAAGCAATTCCTAAATCTTATGTAGGTGATATCATCCAGATGGCAGAATAGAAGACATTAATCTTCATATCACCACAAAAAGTATAACAGCTATTAACAAACTAGATAAGACCAGGGAGGGGTTAAGGAGACATTAAAGTATTTGGGGCAAGACAGTTCATCAAATCATCATAAGTACTCATATATAAAAAGATTACTGGTGATGTTAGCATACTTGAGGTATCAGAAACTGACTAACAACAAACATAAAACATGAGCACTGCCTTAGTTAGGGTACTATTGCTCTTATGAAACACTGGCCAAAGCAACTGGGAGAAGAAAGGGTTTACTAGGCTTACAACTTTTATATTTCTGTTCATTGAAGGAGGTCAGGACAGGAACTCAGAGAGGGCAGGAACTTGGAGGTAGGAGCTGATGAAGAGGCCATGGATGGATGCTGCTTACTGGTTTGCTCAGCCTGCTTTCATATAGAACCCAAGACCACTAGCCCAGGGATGGCACCACCCACAATGGGCTGCACAACCCCATCTTTAGTCACTAACTGGAAATACCTTACAGCTGGATCTTATGTAGGCATTTTCTCAATTGAGGTTTCCTCCTTGCAAATGACTCTAGCTTGTGTGAAACTGGCATAAAACTAACCAGCACATGCACTACCAGTGTCAACTGTGTCATAGGAACCACCATAATCTGCTGTGCATACAATATGCATATCTCGTGTCACTAACATAACCAATGTCCTAGTCAAGATTATATTGATACAAAAGCAACTTGAGGAGGGAAGTGTTTATTATGATTTGTCCTAATCATACTCCATCATTGTGGGGCAGGAACTGAAGAAGAGACTATGGAGGAAAGCTGCTTTACTGAATTGTTCTCCATGACTTGCTCAGCCTGCTTTCATATGCCACCCAGGACCAGGGGGTGGCACCTCCCCCAGTGGGCTGGGCCTTCCCTCATGAATAATCATTCAAGAAAATATTCTACAGTCATGCCCACAGACAATCTGATGGAGGCACTTCTCAACTGTGGTTCCTCTTTTCCCTACTTTGTGTCAAGTTGACAAAAAACCAAACAAAACAAAACCTTAACCAGAACAACCAATATCTGTTTCTGGTGAGGAATCACAGAAAGGGAGCTATAGACACAGATCTCATCAAGAAAAAGCTGTTGCTGTTGTGCCATTTCAGGAAAATCTCTAAACTCCATCACCATCTCTAAATCCCATGTATACTCCAAGCCCAGAGCTCCTCCACAAGGGTCCTATTGACTCGACTGAAACCAGGGCTCTGTTCCTGATTGACCTGCTCTTATCTCAAACATTGGTGCTACCACCATAGCAAGCTCTGTTCCAAGTACAGGATCTGGAGATAAACTTCTACTGAGCATGCTCATAATACACACACCACCACAGAAAGCTGGGACCTGCCATGACTGCAAAGCCACTCAACTCTTCAAATGCTTGTATTATCAATTTTCATTATGCCTGGCTACTTCATAAGCATTCATGCCTTACATACCTTCTGAAATAATGCAGAGTTTCTGCACCCCAGACACAAGTATAATTAATTTTCTGGATTCTAGAGAAGTGCTATCTCCAAATATGCCTGTACGTGAGGCCTCAGCTCAGTGGCTACACCATCTGTACCACAATTCATATACTATCATAATATCACAATCACTTCTGGAAAGTGATATCACAAGACAGACCAAGAACCAAGAGGGATCCTTTTGGTCAAAACATTCCTGGGAGGAGAAAAGAGATCAGGAGTACTTTAGCAGTTATCATCCAGATGCCCAACAACTCTAACTATCAAAGCTCAGCTACTGAGGATCCTGGGAAACTTTATCAACAGCAACCTCAGCTGACATAGCACATAGGCTACCTAAGTGTATTTATCATTGGCATGTAAATCACTTATACCACCCAGCATGTACCTTGCACCAACCTGTAAAAGAAAAAAAGGAATTTCCAGAAGTAAACTTAGGCTAAAAACCTGCATCGTGAAGCAACTCCATTAAAATTGAGAAATCAAGTCAAGGTAACTCAAACCAAGGAGACATGACCCCACCAAACTAACAATCTCAGTAGTTGATACGACAGAAATGAAGATTTCAACCAACTAACAAAGACTGAAAAGTATTAGTTAAGGAAAGATCAGTGGGCTAGAGAGATAGCTCAGTGATTAAGAGCCCTGGCTGTTCTTCTAGAGGTTCTGAGTTCAATTCCCAGTAAGTACATGGTGGCTCACAACCATCTGTAATGGGATATGATTACCCTTATGATGTACATGAAGATAGAACACTCCTATATGTAAAGTACATGAATACATAAATTTTTAAAAAGTAAAATATCAGCAAACAGAAAAAGAACAAACAAATAAATTGCTCAAAAAATCAAGGAAAAATGTCCAACATAAAATTTAGCAGAGACCTAACCACCAGAACTATTACAGATGAATCTGTGGAGTTAAAGTTAGGTTTTCTGAAAATACAGTCAGAATAGAAAGAAGAAAAGAGAAGGACAAGGAATAAAAAGTACATATGAGATATATGAAGTAGCATCAACACACAGGAACATTTGAGTTGTAAAAGTTTGAGAAGAAATAAGGATTAGAAGGATACAGAAATTGTGGTACTTTTACACAATGGAATACTACTCAGCAATTAAAAAGGAGGAAATCATGAAATTCGCAGGCAAATGGTGGGACCTGGAAACGATCATCCTAAGTGAGGTTTCTCAAAAGCAGAAAGAAACATATGGT
>CM053742.1:76489274-76506457 GCA_028658305.1 Pachyuromys duprasi
TGGACTTGGAGGGGGCGGAGAGGAGATGAGGGAGGGTTGGGGAGGGTGGGAGGGAGTGAGGGGGGGGCTGCGCATGGGATGCAAAGTACCTAACCTGTGATTGATAACAAAAAAAAATGAAAAAAAAGAACTTTTCCTTAAAGACATAAGAGCAGACACTTTTCCAGTTCTGCAAAAAGCTATGAACATTAAGGTACAGGAAGCTCAGAATTCTTCAGATTTAATCAAGGAAACATGATCCCAAGATACATTATCATCAAATTGCCAAAAATACCCCAAACCAAATATGAAGAACAGACCATAAAATCAGCAAGATAAAAAAAAAAGGCACATATGAGGAGATTTCAGTAAGGGTCAAGGAGGATTTTCAATAGAAAATTTATAGTCTAGAAAAGGATGGGATAATACATTCAGAAAACTGGAAGAGGGCAAGTACTGATCAAGTATACTTTGCCTGAAAAGTCTGAATTTCAGAAATGAAGGAATAACTGTTTTCAGATAAAGAATAATTTACAAGGATATATCACCACCAGACCCATGCTATATAAAATTCTAAAGAGAATTTTATTGAGCTAAATAATATTAACAACATGAAAATATGTCAAACTGTAAAGCACAAATAAAATAAGCCCACATTTAAATTTTTCATATTGTAGTTGCGATACATAAAACAGTTGTGTTCTCAGTACTGAGGTCAAAAGACAAAACTATTAAAAACAATGATGACTAGTGTGCTGGCCACTTTTATGTCAACTTGACATAACCTAGTCATTTGGGAAGAGGGATTCTCAAGTGAGAAAATGCTTCCATAAAATTTGCTGTAGATGAGCCTATAAGTGCATTTTCTTGCTTGATGATGAATGTGGGAAGACCAGCTCACTATAGGTAATACCACCCCTAGGTAAGTGGTCTCAGTTGCTATAAGAAAGCAAGAAACATTCTTCCATGGCCTCTGCCCGGAACTTAAAGGCTTGGTAGATGAATTCTACCAAATGTTTAAGGAAAAGTCATAGCCGTCCTCTCCAAACCTGTTCAAAATTTAAGAGATGGGAACATTAAACTGTTGTTAACTTGTACTGAAGCCAAACAATGACTCAGGAAGAAAAAAATCATAACCAGCATTCCTGATGAGTATAAATACAAAGATTTTCGACAAAGTATTATTCTATTAACATTGCCAATTACCAAAATGAAGTAGGATGTATTTCTGGAGTACAGGAATGGCTCAAAATACACAAGTAAATAATTGCTGTATAGTACATAAATAGAATGAAGGAAAAAAAACTGGTGGTTATCTTAAGAGATTAGGCATTTGACAGCATATAACAACCTTTCAGAATAAATACTTGATAAAATCAGTATGGAAAAATGTTCCTCAAAACAAAATGGCTTTAAAATATTACAAAACCACAGATAGTATAGATTCAGTGCTAGAAAGAAGCTTTTCTCCTAAGTCCAATAACAACACAGGTATGCCTTCACCCATCACATCTGTCCGATATAGTACTGGCAGTCCTATCCATAGCAACAGACCAGTGGAACAAATACAGCAGTCCAAAAAGGCAAGGAAAAAGTCCTTCTGGCAGATGATGTGATCTTATATTTAGAAATTTGTAAAGAATACACCAAACCAAGGGGGCTCACAGAGACTGAACCACCAACCAAAAAGCATGCATAGGCTGGACCTAGGCCCCCCTACATATATGTAGCTGATGTGCAGCTTGGTCTTCATGTGGTCCTCCAGTAACTGGAGTGGGAGCCCTCTGTGACTCTGGTGCCTGCCTTTAGATTCCACCCTCCTAACTGGGCTGCTTTGTCTGGCCTCAGTGGAAGAGGATGTGCTTAGTCCTACAGCAACTTCATGTGCCAGGGTGGGTTAGTACTCATGGGTGAGATGTATATAAGTAATGGGCTGGGAGGATAGAAGGAGACTGCAATCAGGACGTTACGTGAATAAATAAACACATTTTAAAAAATTCAGAAGAGTTGTTGGTTACAAAATCAACATACAAAGTCAATTATACTTCTAATATTAATGGCAAATTATTCAAAAACATAATTTAAAAAACTAATTTATTTATAATACACACAAAATATACATACTTATGAATAAGTTTAGCAAACAAGGTGGAAACTATACTGAAATCTATAAAACACTGTCATTAAAGAAGGCACAAACAAATGGTTCTGTACCTCCTACTTATGGATTGGAAGAACTAATATTCTGGGGCTGGAGAAATGACTCAGAGGTTGAGAGCACTGGTTGCACTTCCAAAGGTCTTGAATTCAATTCCTAGCAACCACATGGTGGCTCATAACCATCTATACCCTCTACTGGCCTCTTCTGGCCTGCAGGTGTTTATGCTGACAAAACAGTATATATGTAATAAAAAAATATTTAAAAAAGAATTAATATTCTGCAAATTCCATATGAACCAACAGGATATATACAGTGTAAAAAAAGTCTCTCAAAATTTCTGGGCAATTTTCCATACAAAAAGAAAAAAGAATCCTGAAATTTGCATGAAACTGCAGAAACTCCAATCAGCCACAGTAACTTCTGCTAAGAGAGCAAAGCTAGAAGTCTCATGATCCCACTGTGAAATACACCATAAAGAAATTATAATTCAAATGGAATTGTAGAGTGCAAGCCACATTGTCCTTTATAGACAGATTCAAACTAAACAGGAGCCCATAGGAGCATCTGCCAGACTGTCAATGAAATGAGTTACACCAATATTTGAACTGGAACCAAGAAAAACATCTAAGAAAGAGTTTGGAAAAGGGAAAGAGGAAAATGATGAAGCTAGAAAGGAAGGTAATGCACCATTTGAGCATTCAGGAACCTAAGTGGAAGAGGCACATAAACTGAATTCATAGAAAATCAGGATTAATGAATTGCAATTTAAAAAAATTGAAGTGTTTTATTCCTCCATAGTCATGCCTTTATTTTTTTTTAAGTTTTCATTTTCCTCAAGTGAAATAAATGTCAGTTTAATGCAGGAAGCTGTATGTAAATTAATTCAGCATGCTGTACACTTATTTTAAATGTTTTGTCCTAGGCATATGGTAACGTTTTTGTATATATTATTAAAAAATTCAAATAAGCCGGGCACACTGGCACACAACTGTAATCCCAGCACTCAGGGAGGCAGAAGCAGGTGGATCTCTGTGAGTTTGAGGACAGCCTGATCTTCAAAGTGAGTTCAGGACAGCCAAGACTATACAGAGAAACCCTGTCTCAAAAAACCAAAAAAAATATTTCCAAATAGTTTTATAAAGCAAAATTAGTTTAATCATTGTACCTAGGTTTTAGATGATTTTAATAGAACATGGATACTTATGGCTACATGCTATTTGTTGTTTAAAATTAAAGATTACCTCTTATGGAAAAAAAGAGGATGCTACCAAAATAAAGAGACTAATTAGTGTTAGGACTAGGGTTAGGGTTAAGGTTATTTATGGTCATTGATATGGGGTAGAAAGGTCCTAAACAAAGTCACATACTTAAAAGTACAGAGAGACATAAAGAGAAACAATGGCACCTTCAAAGGAGCTAGAGAGATGGCTCAACAGTTAAGAGAACTTACTGTTCTTGCAGAGGATCCAGGTTCAGCTCCAAGCAAACATATGACATCTTACAACCATCTTGAACTTGAGATTTGGGACATCCAATCTCTTCTTCTGAGTTCTGCTACACACCTGTGGTGAGGTAGAATATCATGGTAGCAAAAATTTGCTTGCCTCATGGTGGCAAAGAGAGAGACAAAGACCATAATGGCTTCATTTTATTCTAATTACCTCCAAAAATCCTTCTATGCAAATACCATTAACATATGTATTTACTGATAACATTTCCCATGAATCAACTTTCCCCCCCCCCGTATGAATCAACTTTTAAGGGATGCATTAAATCCATAGCATTCCACCTTTCATATCCAAAATTAATATTTTTCTCATGTGGAAATACGTTCACTCTGTCCCAGGATCCCAAGTTCCCAACTTTTTCCAGGTCCAAAGTCTAAAGTCTATGTAAATGAGACAGGAGTGAGACTAAAGCCATGATTCATCCCAAGGTTAATGAGAGCCTATGAAATGAAACAAGTTACCTTTATCCAAACAACAACGTGGAAACAGACATTAAGACACATGTTTCTATTCCAAAAGGAACAAGTGGGCAAGAAAAAACAGGAATCCTAAGTAAGTACAAAATCCAATTGGGAAAACAATAATGTTTTGTTGTTGTTGTTTAATGCAGGGTTTCACACAGCCCAGGGTTGCCATGAACTTACTGTGTAGTGAAAACCAAATACTGATTCTTTTTTTTTAATATTTATTTATTATGTATACACAATATCTCATTTTGCACCAGATCTCCTTATAGGTGGCTGTGAGCTACCATGTGGTTGCTGGGAATCGAACTCAGGACCTTTGGAAGAACAGCCAGTGCTCTTAACCTCTGAGCCATCTCTCCAGCCCCCAAATACTGATTCTTTAAGATAGATTATTGATAATTTATACTGGGTAGAATAAACAAAACAAAGAAAGAAGTTATAGTTTCAAATAGACTATTTTTTCCTAAAAACTGTATTTTTGGTAAAGTTATAAAAGAAATCTATAAGCCATTTACATATTCAAGCTACTCTAGGTAATGAGAAAAATTAGAAAAGCCCACAGTGTATAGCCTGTCTGATTTTTCCAAGAAACAGAGAAAATAGAAGTGTGAGGGGGAAAAAAGTATAGCAAGCAATGAAGTCAGAAAAGAATTGTGGGCCACACCATATGACTGAAGTACGTATTCTGAGAAAAATAACACACTGAAAGGAGATGCAATCCATTTATAGAAATTGAATATATTCTTCCAGAATCCTTCTGACTATTGTGTTGAGAATAAATTGCCTAGAGCAATGTCAGAATTAGGGAGAGAAATTCTAAGTCGACACTAATAATCCAGGTGGCTAGAACACAGTAACAATGCTGGAGCTGATTTTCAGATTCTAGGTTTATTTTCATAGTAGAACTACTGGAATTCTTGCAAACTGGACTTCCTAGTATACTTGAAATAGAAGGCAGTCTGGTATGATCCTAAGCTTTTACACTAATTAACTGTAAAAATCAACCTACCATCTTTTATTTTTCAACCAATCTTCTTTAAGAGGATAAAATCTACAGAAAGAATGGATTTAAAAGTGAATTCTAAGAGTTCAAATTTGGGTATTTTAGAATGTAATATATATTATGCATACAACTGAAAACTGTGATAAATTACTTAGGTATGAAAGGACTTCCTGGTGGGAACCCAAGCTCTGAGATTTGGAATAAAATTCGGGCTCTCCAGCATCACACATAACTTGTATATCTAGGAAATAATAGATGAGTGAGATAGCTAGGGAGAGATGAAGGCATAGGCATAGAAAACGAAAAGAAAACAGGCTCTAATCCTGGTGTATTCCTAGATTTCTAAGAGAGGAAAACTCTTGTTAGTGGAACAGGAAGAAACTGGGAGACTATGATTTCAATGAGTGCAATATATTTAGAGAAGTAAAAAAAAAACTATGTCAAAAGTCACTAAAAAGATCATTGTCTGATAAGTGATCAATGGATTTATTAATTTAGGTGTTATTACATATCTTGTGAAGAACAACTGAATTTGAGTGTTAGAAGAAAACCTTGATTGTACTGAGTTTAGAAATAAATTGTAAGTGATTAAAATGAAATAACAATTACATATACTGTAAGTACCTTGGTTTTTGCTGGGAATGGTATGCTGGCTCTGCCTGGAAAAGGAATTATTTAATCTGAGCTCATTAAGAGGTATTTTCAGTTAAACACTTAATGTCAATAATACTTCTTTCAAGAAAGGAAGTAGTAAAACCACTATTGGATCCTCAATTTAAACAACTGCCATAAAACATACTTACTATTTCCCCATTTTCTTATTACCTATTCTTATTTAGTGAATTTTGTCTTAGATTTACCTTTTAGTTTTTGCATCTGTCTTAGTTTGTGATTATCTGAGACCTAGGTATTTCATTACATCACATAGTTTCTTTTTCTTAAAAAAAGATTTATTTTATGTATATGAGTGTTCTATTTGCATGGCAGAAGAGAGCATCATATCACATTATAGATGGCTGTAAGCCACCATGTGGTTGCTGGGAATTGAACTCAGGACCTCTGGAAGAGCATCAGTGGTCCTAACCGATGAGCCATCTCTCCAGCATCTACGTCACATATTTTCATCCAAATACACTTACTTACCAAATTTCTGTCACTGTTTATTGAAATATTCCAATCTAGAAAGAGATAGAACAAAGTTATTTCACTCAGCATAAAATCATATTCATCTTAAATATGACCACTCTGGTACTATCTGGTATTATATTTTCTCTTCCATATATCAGCTTTAAATAAAGACTTATTTTATTTGTGTGTGTATGTGTGTACATACACATGTGGAGCTGGAAGATGCCAGATGAAAACATTAAATAGCCTGGAGTTATAGACAGACAAATACATACAAAAAATTAACCAACATTCTTAACTATCAATGAAATGCGCACAAAAGTACATTCTGATCTATCTGACCTTGGTCAGACTGGCTATAATCAAAATAAATGACAAATTCTGGTGAGGATACAGGGGAAAAGTACCCCCTATAGACAATTTATTGAAATGTAAATCGGGGTAGTCGCACAAGGAAATCAGTATGGATATCCCCCAAGATGATAAAATTAAAATTATCTTATTATCCAGTTATATCATTCCTACGTATTTCTTGTCAGGATTCCAAGTTAGCATGGCTTTGAGATGCCTGTTCATACATGTTTATTGTGGCACTAGTCACATTCACCAAGCTGTGATCACAGTCAGTATAGGTGTCCATCAATAGATGGCTAGATAAAGAAATAGGCATATACAATGTAACCATAAAAGAACACATCCTAAGGAGATGAGGGAGGGAGTGGGAGGGTAGGAGGGAATGGGGGAGGGGGCTACGCCTGGGATTCAAAGTACCTAACCTGTGATTGAGATAAAAATAAATAAATTAAAAAAAAAAAGAACACATCCTATTGGAGGAAAATGGGTGGAGTTGAAGATCATCATGTTAAGCAAAATAACCCAAGCCCAGAAAACCAAGTATCTCATGTTTTCTCCCATATATCTAATCTATGCATAAATAAAATAAAGTAAGTTTTGAAAGCAAGAGATTTATTTAGGAAGAGGAACAGTACCAGTAGGACGTGGGAGAAAGGACAAGGAAGTGTGATGAGGTAACAAAGATCAAAGTACCTGATATATATGCATGAGAATGTCATAATGATACCCAATATTTTATACATAGAATATATAAAAAATCACACTCCTAGTTAGAAACATGGAAAACTGATACAGAACTTAACTAGTAAAAGATAGAATATCAGTCTTTCTTTCAAGAATGTCATGTCAGAAGTAAAATGGTTCATTGATGTGGTTGAACAACACCTGTGAAGAACAATGAAAAGTTATTTGATCCATTTTCATGACCACAGTAGTGAAAATAACAGTAAAAGAAAGAAAAACTACAGGGGGTGGGGCTAAAGTGAATGAAGCAACAACTTTAGTGACTATTATTATGTACCAATCCAACTGCCCCAACTCTATAGAATTGAAATGCTTGTTCCTCCAGCACTGGAGGGTGTTCGTAGTCATTGGGTTTATACTTACATAGACCTCTCTTGATTGGGAAGAACTGACTTCTCCTAGAACAAGACACTTTACCAAGAGTCCGGCAAATACATCCAATGACAAAGCACAATGGAAATATAAAAACTCAGTCCCCCTTTCCTAATTTGGGACAAATCTCTGACAAGTCACCCTGACTTGAAACTTGTTGGTGAAATCAACTAATGTATTTACTGCAACCGTCATGCCACTTCTGTAAATTTCTATTTCCCTTGTTCTCTTCTTATAGGTTCTGAACCCCAACACACTCCCCAATAAAACTGTTACGGAAATTTTAATTCTTCAGCTCTATTCCTGGAAAAAATCAACCTGCAGCTTCATCCATATGTTGCTAACTCTATCTGGTCTTGTTGTATTTTACGTGTTATATTTACTTATTACAAAATCATGGGCCAGGTAAAATCATTAAGCCCATTTTATAAACGGGTTTACTGAAGTGCAAAGATGTTAAGCAATGTATTCAGTGTCCCACATCTGATAATCAGGTAAACCACAATTTTGTGCCCGGCGCTATAGTTCTAGACCACCTAATCTTAATCGTTATGCATTAATTCCTTTAATATCTTCATATAATAAAGATTGTTTTCTAAGGTATTTTATGAAAAATAACACGGTGCCTGACTATTTTAGTTCAATTTTCTTGGAAAATTATATCTTTTAATTAAAAAAATTAGGAAAGAAATGCTAGCTTAAAATTAGAAGCTGTGTTTTCTTTGCCGCTTTGTTTTTCAATCCAAAAATCTAACATAACTGTGTCAAAAACAACTCTAATCCTTCCATTCCTCAGATCAAAATCTTTCAATAGCTTTCTACTGCACAACAAATATTAAATTGTTATATGGTCAACAAAGTTTTTTAATTAAAATTGTGTGAGCACAGGGGTCTTTCCTGAGACTGATACTCCAACCAAGTACTATGCATGCATGGAGATAACCTAAAACTCCTGCACAGATGTAGCCCATGGCAGTTCAGTGTCCAAGTGGGTTAGATAGTAATGGGAAGAGGGACTGTCTCTGACATGAACTGATTGGCCTGCTCTTTGATCACCTCCCCCTGAGGGGAGAGCAGCTTTACCAGGCCACAGAGGAAGACCACTCCTGATGAGACCTAAAAGACTAGGATCAGAAGGAAGGAAAAGAAGACCTCCCCTATCAGTGGACTTTGGGAGGGGCATGCACGGAGAAAGGGAAAGAAGGGAGGGTCTGGGAGGGGAGGAGGGAGGGCACTACAGGGTGGATACAAAGTGAATAAAGTGTAATTAATAAAAAATTAAAAATTAAAAGAATTGTGTAGCTTCTCAATTAGGTCATATCCTTCCTTGGAAGAAGTATATTTTCCTTCCATTGATAGCAAGCTTGACTATTTGACTTGAATTTTGCCACTGGACTGTAATACATTTGAGCAGAAAAATTTAAAAGCACCATATTATTCTAAAAAAGATATTTTATCTTTGCTAGAAACACATATTTTCTGTATGTGGGCAACTCATTTAGCTTGTTTACCTGATTTTTTTCTTTGCTTGTTTTTTTGAGACATGTTTTCTCGACATAGCTCCGGCTTTCCTGGAACTCACTTTGTAGACCAGGCTGGCCTCAAACTCAGAGATCTGCGTGTGTCTGCCTCCCAAGTGCCAGGATTACAGCTGTGCACTACCACGCCCCTGCTAGCTTGTTTACCTGAATGAAGACAATATAAACAGAATGACAGGGAACCTATGGAAATCATGTAAAATGGACTCAAGAAGTGGGTTCGTGTACACCACTGAGAGTTGGGGATTTGTTTGATTTATAAATGTGATTATTTACATGTTTGTTTTAGTATTTACCTTTAATTATGTGTAAGTGCATGTTCATGTATTCACATGTGTTTGTGTGCACGTACCTGTGGAATCCAGAAGAAAGTGCATGATCCCTGAAGCTGGAGTTCCAGGTGGCTGTGAGTTGCTTAGGATGGGTGCTGGAAAACTGGACTGGAGTCCTCTAGACGAGTAGCAAGTGCTCTTAACTTCTGAGCCATTTCTACACCTATTTTTTAAATATTATTTTTTTCTTTATCCTTGAGAACATCATACATATATACAAATGCACTATGATCAACCCCACCTCACATTTTCCCTTCCAACTTCTTTCAAGTCCTCCCTAACAAAATCTCCTCCCAATTTTGTGTCCTCTCTTTTTTTTTTTCTCTAATAGCCTATGTCCAATTTGTCCTGCCCCTGTATGCGTGGGTGTGGTGCCATCTACTGGAGCATGGAAAATCTGCCAGTGGTCACACATTTTAAAAGTCTCATTCTTCCTCCCACAGTAGTTACCAACAGCTAGCTCCTCGGTAAAGGCAGAGCTTGGAGAATGTTTCCCCAATCTATGTGAGAATTTTAGCTAGAATGACCTCGTGCAGGTCTTGGGAGGGTAACTATAGCTATCCTAAGTTCATGAGTGCAATAGCCATGTAGAACTTTGCATTCCACAGCACTCTACCTTACCATCCAGCTCTTAAATGCTTTCCATGCTCTCTTCCTCCTTTGATGTTCCCTGAACCTTGGTGGTGGTAGGAGTAAGAAAGACATACCATTTGGAGTTAAACACTCAGTTTGGGAATACATATTAAAACTGCAATATAACTCAGTGGAAGCTGGTACAAACATCTTAAAGTATTTAAGCTAAGGCTCATATATCCGAGGTTGCCTTGAGCTCTGTGTGTAGCTCTTAATAACCCTGAACATCTGTACCCCCTGCCTCTACTTCCTGAGTGTCAGGACTACAGATGTGAGCCACCAGATCTGGTTTATGTGGTACTTGGGATAGAACCCAGGGTCTTGTGTAAACACTAAACTATATCCTGAGCCTTCCAACTCACATATCTTTGTTAATGTTTTAATTCATGTGCAAGTATTTATCTTTGTGTGAGTGCCTTCTGGGGTCAGAAGACATTGGATCCCATGGAGCTTCAGTTACAGGCAACTGTGACGTGCCTAGCATGGGTGCTGGGAACCAAACTGTCTCCTCTGGGAAAGCAGTGAGTACTATTAAACACTGAACTATCACTCCAGCCTCATGACCCTACTATCTTAATGAGACATCTTATGACATGTGAAACCTCTTACCTTCTAATCACTGACTTCAGTCCATAACAGTACTCATTGAAGACTCATATCCAGAATTGAGTCCACTTACCTTATGTTGTATCAAGAACCCACTCTTGTCCTCCTACTCCCATCATGGTCATCATGGATTATTTAGATTCAGGAATGAGATTGGTGTAACTTCTCTTAACTCCCATAGAACTCTCTACTTAGTGTACTATATAGTACTTAGTATACAATAATAAAACTGCTGATCCTTGACTTCTAGAGAAAGTTCTATAGCTTTTATGTATAGTATACATACTATATCCAGGATATGCTACTGTACCCATTATATGAGAGGAATTTGACAAATATTTATTGAATAAATTAGTGCATTAGCATTTTTATTTATTACACTTTTATTTCTCAATACTTTTAATACAGCAAAGCAAATACAAGTAAACATTAGTATTCTTTACACAATAGCAGACATAAAGGAAAGCCAGCCACAACTTAGTGCTTTGTCAGTTGCTGTATATTTGTTTGTTTAACATCTGAAGCTATATCACTTTACTGATGATTTTTTTCAAGCTTTCAAGGAAAAGCCTATATCTGTAGCTATATGCTATATATTCACTTTCAGACAATGCAACAAGATGGAAAGAGTCCCAAAACACTTTATAACACTATCAAAACTCTTACAGCAAAGTACAACACAGACAGCAAGTGGACAATCACATTTACATTACTGGACACTATTATTAAAACAATGAAAACTTTTCAAGATACCAAACAAGAACTAAATATGAAAATACATAAATGGAACTGGAACACAAATACCAAATACAATATGTATCCCCCCAAACCCCAACACATGAGAATCAGGGCTCTAGGCCCGGCCATACAAGGCCTCACTGACTGCCGCACAATAATCTATCGCAGGTTTCGAACAACCAATGGCCGGTGCCCAGCTTCGGCTCTATTGGCCTCGTCTTCCAATGCCTCCCTATACTGCTCTGGCCAGTCCTGTGGCTCCTTTCTGTGGATTCTGGCCACATATCGCAGGGCTTTCATCTTGGAGGTTTCCAAGCGGGCTCTAGGCCCCCACACAAAATCATACTGCACTGGATCACTGTCAGGAACCCGCAAACTGTCTATGTAGCGCTGACTCAAATACCTACAGGTAATCACATGCTTTCTCCCATTTTGAACCCCCAAGCCCCTCAGAAATGCCCAGACTGCAGACTCCCTAGCATGGTTACCCATGATAAAGATGAAGCTTAGAACCTGCATTAGGAAATTGTTGCCGGGCCTGTTTGGACTGTCCACAATCTCTTCAGTATCTTCCATTTCTCTTCGGTTGTACAGGGTGTAGGAGTGGTTCCTTGGATCGAGGACCACTAGCTCAGTCCCATACACATGGTTTAGGGTGCGAGCAGCACGATTCAGAAGGTCAGGGAACACTTTGCTACACTCTCGACCAATGTAATACAGAATTCCTTTCTTTGGTATAGGCAGCTTAGTTGAATCCATCAGCAGAAATAATTGGACCAATTTCCTTGACTTACTCTCTAATCTTGACTCAGGCCATGAATGGGGAGAGTATTTTGAGGGATAGCCAGGAGCGTCTGAATCAGGAGCCAGGAGATCTGGAGAAACTTCCTCAAAAAAGGGCCTCCTAAAGTGAGGAACAGCTCGCCAATGGTTACCAACATCTCTGGTAGCATCTTCTTCCAGTGCTTCATTGTACTGTGCTGGCCAGTCCATAGGATCTTTGTTATAGATCTTAGCCATGAATTTCAGAATTTTCATCTTGGTGGTTTCTAGGTGGGATCGTGGACCCCAGTAAAACTCATACTCGATTGGTACACAGTCAGTTATCGGCCTGTAGTCCAAGTAACGCTGCCACACAAACTCTACAGACAGAAGTCTCTTCGGGTTCCCAAAAACGGACAGCCTTCTCTCACGCTGCACTCCGAATCTCCAGAGCATCTCCCAGATATCGGCTTCCCTGGCTTGGTTGCCATTTAGGAATATCTGTCCCAGGATCATCATCAAGAGGCCCATCTTTGGCCCATTTGGGATGTCTTCTAACCCATCAAAGGGCACAGGTCCCAGTTTGTTGAGCAGGATGTAGGTGTGTTCCTCAGGATCTAGCTCCTTCAGTTCGAACCTAAAAATGCACTCCAGGTGGGCTGCTGCTCTTCTGAGGATCTCTGGGAACTGGTTGCGGTATTCTTTGACAATGAATTGCCTCATTTCAGATTCCTTGATAGGATACTTGCTCTGATCCTTCACGAGTAAAAACTGCAACAGTTCTGCTACGTTTTGCTCCATAGGATCCTGAGGCTTCAGCGTCAGGGCAACGTGGGCGGTGCCAAGGCCCATAATGGTAATTGAGTTGGAATTCTCACTGTCTCTCAGGACCTGGAAATCCAGGGAGCCCTCTGAACGCTTTGGGCGTACAGAGGGAGCAGTGGCCTTTTGCAGAGTGAGGGAGGTGCACTTGCATAAGTTCATGCCCATAGAAGCACCGCAGCTCAACGCTGCTGAAGGGTTTTCAGCTGCAGCAGGCATACCGGAAGTGCTAGGGCCCTCAGCAGCTAGCGGCATCTGCGAGGTGCTCGGCCCCTCACCCACAGTGTGCAGCCCAGAGGTGCTTGGGCCCTCAGCGCAGGGAAGCAGCCCGCAGGTGGCAGATCCCTCCGCAGCACAGGGCGCCATAGAGATGATGAAGCCTTCAGCAGAAATGGATCGCAGGGACGCGCCCCGGCCCTTGGCTTTGGTGCTCGGGTTCTCACAAACAGCGGGCTGCACCGAGGTGGGCGGCACACTGAGGATAGATTCTTCCAAGATGGTGGGCGGCACCCAGGTGCTCTGGACCTCACCGAAGGGGGGCGGCATGGAGGCGCTCAGTCCCTCAGCGGAGCAGGGAGACACGCAGATATCGGGTTCCTCCGAAACCAAGAGCAGCACTGAGGTGCTCTGGCTCTCACCCGGGGTGGGCGGCAGGTTGATGCCCAGTCCATCAGAGACAGTGGGCGGCACCGAAGTGCTGGGGGCCTCACTAGCGGTGGGGGGCACATTGATGCCCGGTCCCTCCGACATGGTGGGCAACACGGGGGTGCTCAGGGCCTCACCAGAGAGAAGTGGCACGGAAATGCCCGATTCCCCCTCGCAGAAGGTGGGCGGCACCGAGGTTCCCGGACCCTCACTCAGGGTGGGCTGCACATCAGGGACCTCATCGGAGTGGGGCTGTTCGGAGATGCTCAGCCCTTCAGAGATAGTGAGATGCTCAAAAGCCTTTGAGCTCTTAGGAGCAGTGGGTGGCACAGAGATGCTCGGGCCCTCTGGGGCGGTGATTGACACAGCGCTGTTCAGCCCGGGGGAGATGGCAGGAGGCTGGGAGGTGCCTGGACCCTCTACGGAGGTGGGCAGCTCAGAGATGTTCGGCCCCTCAGAGATGATGACCTGCCCGGAGGCCCTTGAGCCCTCTGAGATAGTGGGCGGCACAGAGGCGGTTGGGCCCTCCCGGGGGGTGTGCTGCATGGAGGTGCCAGGGCCCTCAGAGGCGCAGAGGCCCTGGACGCTCTGGGGGTCGCTCGGGTCCCGAGGGACGTCTGGGCATGGCACAGCAGCAGGGAGCCCCTTGCTGCTGCTGTTGCGAGCACTGCCCCTTCCACCGCGGCGGCGGCGCGAATTCTGGCTTACCAGCGACATGGTCCTGTCGACCAGCGTGGGGAAGCTGACACCGACAGGCCCGCGATCTCACAGAAGAGGACGCAAGGTGTGTAGGCGCCTCTGCACAGGACTGCTGCTAGCAGGAATGCTGCTGCCGCCGCCAGAACCCCAGTTCCAAGCAAGTCGCAGGAGCCCAAATTAGAGGTGGTGGGAAAGAAGGAAGGTTCTAGCCAACAGTGAACACTAGGCGCAGAACACTCGCCTCTCACACCCCGCCTTCTGCCGCAGTCCGCGCAGGCGCAGCTGGGCTCTGCGACAAGGAGACCCCGCCCGCCCAGCCCCTCCCGTGGGTCTGCGAAAGTGGACCTGGTGATTCTGCATCAAAACTGCGCAATGTTTAGCTTCCTTAGATTTCCTTTAGCTTCCATAGATTTTAGTATGTTTATCTTATATTATATGGATAATATGCATTTATCAGTGAGTATATACCATGTGTGTCTTTCTGCTTCTGAAATATTTCATTCAGGATGATCTTTTCTAGATTCCACCATTTGCCTGCAAATTTCATGATTTCCTTGTTTTTAATTGCTGAGTAGTATTCCATTGTGTAAATGTACCACAATTTCTGCATCCATTCTTCAGTTGAGGGACATCTAGGCTGTTTTCAGATTCTGGCTATTATGAATAATGCTGCTATGAACATGGTTGAGCAAATGTCCTTGTTATATGGTTTAGCATTTGGATATATGCCCAGGAGTGGCATAGCTGGATCTTGAGGAAGCACTATTCCTAATTTTCTGAGACAGTGTCAGATTGATTTACAAAGTGGTTGTATAAGCTCTCACTCCCACCAGCAATGAAGGAGGGTCCTCCTTTCTTCACATCCTCTCCAGCATGTATTGTCACTTGAGGTTTTGATCTTAGCCATTCTGATGGGTGCAAGGTGGATTCTCAGGGTCGTTTTGATTTGCAATTCCCAAATAACTAAGGACGTTGAGCATTTCTGTAAGTGTTTCTCTGTCATTTGAAATTCCTCTGTTGAGAACTCTGTTTAGCTGTAAGGAAGAGGCTGAAACCTCACTCAGAAGTGCAAACAGGATAGACATCTAAGTAGGAAAAGACAAGAAACAGGACAGAAGCCTTCCCCAGGGGACCTCTGAAAGACTCTACCCATCAGGGTATGGAAGGAGATGCCAAACTTTGGGCAGAATGCAGGAAACCTTATGGAAGAAGAGGGAGATACAAAGACCTGGAGGGACAGGAGCTGCACAGGAGACCAACAGAGCCCAAACACCTGGGCCCAGGGGTATTCATGGAGAGGACCTAGATCCACTGCTCTGTTTCCAAATGGGTTCCCTAGTAAGGGGGGAAGGAGCTGTCTCTGACATGAACTCAGTGGTCAGCTCTTTGATCACCTCCCCCTGTTGGGTGCATCCTTGCCAGGCCACAGAGGAAGATGATGCAGCCAGCCCTGATGAGACTTGATAGGTTAGGGTCAGATAGAAGGAGAGGAGATCCTCCCCTATCAGTGGACTAGGGAAGGGGCATAGGAGGAGAAGAAGGAGGGTGGGATTTGGAGGAGATGGAGGAAGCTACATACAGCCAGGATAGAAAGTGAAAATATTGTAATAAATAAATAAACACAATAGACTATAAAAATTGCAATGGCAGGAGAGAACCTTTGGTAGGGTGAGTAAGGAGCGTGGAGCAGATGGGCAAATGGAGATAAAACTAGCTATATCTCAGTCAGGGTCTCCACTCATGTGTCAGGTACTTCATAGATTTTCAAAATTGGGAGTTAGCATCCTTAGGATTAGAGTCTTCCTCAAAACTGTTTATGGTGAAAATTGCGTGGTGCATGGAAGAGTGCAGCTCTCATCACTTCCCTTGTCTCCTCTCTTATTTCTTCTGTTGAAGCCTCTACTGACTCCTATTACTGCCAACTATAAGAGTGTGTCCTTTCTCCAAAGGAACAAACGGCTGAGATTTAGTTCTAATTAGAAAACCTGTAGCTAACTAGAAAATTGCACTGTACACAGTCCTAACTGTTACCAAAATTAGTGATCCTAGGCAGTTAGCACCACAGAGGCTATTAGGAAAACTCATTGTCAAAATTAGAAAACTGCAAAATGTTTATGGAAGCGAATCTTTGGAAAGGTTTCTAGTAGTTACTAAGGAGCTACTGGAATTCTGAGTCACAGCTAAGTGCGGGAAAAATTGACCAGAATTGGATAATGTTTTCCTTTATCCATTATCCTTCCATAGCTAGGAGATCGGGCTCATTTTCATCAGTGAGGCTTGTAGGGGAGCTTTAAAGAAAAGACAGATTCTGCTAAAATCTATTAAAATCAGACTGGCCAGAAATAAGCCCAGAATGCAGTTAAATATGCCATTTTATGGCCTGCTGAAACTGAAGAAACATGTAGATTTCAGAAATGTTAGTGTACATTAGAGCTCATGTTTTCTGATGATTGTCAAGCACACACACACAAAATGGCACTTCCATGGGCCTGCACTAGAATTCCCAGGGATTCTTGGTAATTTAAGAAGAGCTGTTAATTTGATAGCCACACACAAAATTATACTCTTTACTATGGAACAGTCACATAGGGGATCCTCAGAGGTGGCCATGTTATTCCATTATTTCAAAAATAAATATTAACTGTTATCATACATTTGGTCCATTTGTGTCCCTTCTTCTTTTTTTTTTTTT
>CM053742.1:76506957-76531041 GCA_028658305.1 Pachyuromys duprasi
ATAAGTGAGTATACACCATATGTTCCTTTCTGCTTTTGGGATACCTCACTCAGGATGATAGTTTCCAGGTCCCACCATTTGCCTGCGAATTTCATGATTTCCTCCTTTTTAATTGCTGAGTAGTATTCCATTGTGTAAAAGTTTCTGTCCCTTCTTATCATGATGAGGTTATATTTCAGTGAAGGACCACCTGATCTATCAAAACCACTCACAAGGAAACTTTTCTACAGAGTTCACTTGTATAGTTTTAAGGATTACTCCCTGGGTAGCAACAACACCAACAAATTTCTTCCCAAGTCACCTTGAACACTATTGCTCTCATTGTTCTATTGTAGGTGAGATGTGTACTGAAAGACAGAAACCACAGTTTGGAAAGGGTTGGACCATTTATAAAAGCAGAATTATAATCCACAACTTTTAGAAACCTCAGAAAATTGAGTCTTTTATCTACAATAAACAGTCCTGAAAATTCATCTGCTGCAAATCAGACCTTGTACGATGTCATTTTGCTAACACTAGTAATAGTCTAGGAAGCTAAAGAATAAGTTTTGTAACAATCAGCTCCAAATTGCTAGGATTTGACTAATAATTAACAAGTTCCATATTTTTGTCTATGCTTCCAACTTAGGTCCAACAAGAGACTCCAAGTTACAACTCTGACAAATCACACAGGGTGCCCCATTTCTAGTTAGCTGGTCTGCAGTTTCCCTAAGTGAATGAGTGACTGCCTATCTGTATACCCAGAAGCTGGCCATTTCCCACTATAAAAATTTCTCACTCCTCTACCTGCCATTGAGTCTCTACTAAAACAAAAGGGACAGTGGCTGTCTCCTTGCTATCATAATACCTGAGTAAAGACTCTTTGCACATCATGTGATCTTTACTATCTCCAATATATCTTCTTTCAGGATCCCTCAAAAAACATTTATATTAGAACTGGGATGTGGCTCAGTGGTAGAACACTTGCCTAGTGTGAATGAAGCAATGAGTTTGACCCACAGCACCACAAAAAGTAACATTGATCAGAAGTGCCCTGCAAGTATCTGCCAAAGTTTTATTGCTATTAGGTTTAATGACAACAAACCTATTATAGCTATTAAGTAGCTATAAGGAATTAAATGACCCTTTGGATAGAAAATCCTAACAACAGAGAGCTGTTGAGTTCTCCATAGAATATAATATGTTTTTAGTAAGAGCCATCTTTGTAATAACAATTAAGAGCTTTGCTTATTTAATACAACAGCCAGCATTTCAATTGTTGTAACTCAGTTTCCACTGAATATTATAAAAACAAACAAACAAAACAAAACCAATGGTTAGTATTGTGAGGTTAGGATTTAGAAGAGTGTTCGAGCTGGGTATAGAATGCATTGTTTTACTTATTCATATTGTCAGTTGTGGTGGAAATCCATGATAAAATGCCTCTAACCACTTAATAGTTCTTGGTGTCTATAAATGAGACATAGCGGAGGAGGTAGAACAAGAGAAACATAACAAAAAATAAAGACAATAGTTGTAAGGACATACATTGTTTACAATTATAATCATCTCATAAGTGTTACATTTTTATTTTGATAGTCCTTCAGATTTTGGCAGTATTAGTTTTGGATTATAGCTTTTTTAAGACAGTGTTTTGCTATAATAGTCCAAACTGAACTGAAACTTGTGATCCTTCTGCCTCTGCCTACAGAGTGCTAAGTTTACATGCATGGTTTGGATTACAACATTTTTTACATCCTTGCAACAATCAAGAGTATCTGGATTATAACAATGATTACATAGTCCACATGTACATTTCTTAAGTAGTATTTAAAACATACTGGGGCTTTATTTATTTGAGACAGTAGTTAATAGTAGGAGCTTAATCTAGTTTGAAATAAAAGTTAGATTACAGAACTTAGAAAGTAGCTGTGAATCAAAAATGGCACTTTAGAATCCAGCTTAGCCTGAATGCTAGGAATAGAAAAAAAAGGAACTCTAGCCTTAGTAATGGTGTTTGTGATTATACTAATAGTATTGTCCAACCCATAGGCCCAAAAGTATGATCCCCTTTCTCCTTACACTGACCTACCATTGTATGTCTCCCTGCGGTGACTCTTGTCAATAGTAAATTGCCAAAGCAATCTTCCAATGGATGTGTAGGCCATGTTGACCACGGTGCAATCTTCTGAAACAAGGAATGGGTAAAACAGAATAGGAGTTCAAGTCAGAAGTTACGTAGAGCCAGTACTGGCAGATCTGGTTATTCCCTGGATGCTATCTTGTTCAAAGAGCTTGCCAGAAAGGGAAACATGAAGATAGGTCCCACAAATCCATTCAAAACAACTTTTTAAAAAGCATGTGGAAAATTTTGGTTTTATATAGTGAAATTGCTTATATATGAAGTATTAAGTAATAAGACAACTTATTCTCAAAGAAGAAGCCAACTGCTTAATAAGACAAAAATAAATACAAAAATTTAAAAATTTTAAACTGTAAATTGATAATGTGTGGTGTGTAATGGAATCAAGGAAAGTAAAATCAATCCTCATGAATAGGTCAGAGATCACTGACCAGAACATGTCTGAATCAAATAACTTTGAAGGTTATAAACAGCACACAGCAGCTACAAAAGATTTCACACTGAGAACAACACAGAAATCTAAAAAAATAAGAAATCATAAGCAGAACCATGCATATTTGGAGAAGCATATAAGATAGCAGAGGTATATTACAAAGCCAGAAAATCGGACTGTAGCTCAATAGTAAAGAGGCTTTTATGCTAGGAGAACCTGAATTTTATTCTGAAGTACTCACTTACTTTGTGACATGCCAGAAAATGTCATTTTTTTTCAAATATGAACACATACACACACACACACAAACATGTATATGTTGGCCAACCCTAGCTCTCAAAGAACAAAATCATATTCAGACTGATGATTACTAGATTCACTTGCAGAACCCAAGATATTGCATGTATTTCAGGGAGAGAACACCAGTTCATTAAATTCTACCTTAAAGTTTTCTGAAACTGTCTAAAGATGTCAGAGCAACACAACATGCTGAGACAAATGACAAATTCAGTTCGTAGTCTAAAAATATCAAAATAGTCCTAACATCAATGAGCAGAGCTCAGCTGTGTATGCAAAATTATACAAAGAACAATGAAAAATTTAAATAATAATTATATGTGAAGATGCTAGTTTTTAATTCTTCTAACCTTTTCACTATATGCAGTTACATCTTGAGATGCAAATACAATTCTAATAACCTTTAGAAGCAGTATATAAAATAGGTGGAAGTACTTTGTGCTAATTTTAAATTATGTTTTTTCTTTTTTATTGTTAAAAACAATGTTCTTATTTAGCAGAATATAGTGCAAAAACTACTTAACACATAATATTTTTGCATTATTTATTGTAAAATGTCACATGTAGTGTTATAAAAATGAATATTTCCCCACAAAATAGATTCTGTCAATCACTTACACTTTATGAAAGAAAAATCAGTAAGATGAGATTTGGTGATTTGAACAGGAAAATTAGAATCTCAGTAGAAAAGTGCTATTCCTAGGGCATAAGGAAAAGTGATAACGAAAAATTATGTTCACAGTCAATTCAGGATTACATCATTTAGAGTATCAAAAAGTCAAGATACACAGCATGCTGATTCTTCATGAGGAACATTTCTTTTTGCTCCCTCCCTTCTTCCTTCCTTCCTTCCTTCCTTCCTTCCTTCTTCCCATTCTTCCCTTCCTCCTTCCCTTCTCCCCTCTCTCCCTCCCTTCCACTCTCTCCCCCTTTTGTTTTCTGGGGAAAACAACAACAAAAAAAGGATTTCTTCAATGTGTCCATATTTGGAAGAGTGAACTTTGCCAATCTGATTTCCAGGTCCTGAAGTGAGATTAAAGTTTAAATTGAGAGCCAAGGACATGTTACATCTAGGCAATCCAAGGTAAGGTATGGTCCTATCCACCAAGAATCTATCACTTTCTCATCTATGAAAGGGATCCCACAGTTACTATGAAACCTCTTTCCAGGACAGATGTTTCCCCCTCTGGCTAAGAACTTTTTTTTTTTCTCCCAGCATGAGATTCCTAGGAAAATTCCTATCTCTTCTGTGGTCCATTGTTTGAATAATCTGATAGTCACAATGAGAAACACAAGTGTCTCCTTAGAACGTCTTCATCTCTGCCAGACCCATTACTATTCACTTTTTGTTTTAACACTTCAGTCTTGAGATAGGATACTTATATGTGTGAAACAAATGTAACAGCAAAACAGTAAATAGACATCAAGTTTACAACACATTTAGTCAGCGCCAGGTCGTCATGCATGAAATCTTATCTTTCTTAACTTCCTAGCTTTTAGTTAACTTAGGAAGGGTTGGCACACAGTTCCTTATTCTCAGTATTTCAACTTTATACAATCTACATTACTAAGATAATTGGTAAACTCTAATTTTAGAATGACTGAAAGAAATTTTTGTTTTTGCTTTATTTTGTTTGGAGACAGGGTTTCTCTGTGTAGGTCTCACTGTCTTGGAACTTGTTCTATAGACCAGGGTAGCCTCAAACTCAGAAACCCACCTGCTTCTACTTCCAGAGTGTTGGGATTAATGGTGTGCACCACCACCATCCAGCTAAGAAATTTCTATTGGACAAAAGTTTAATTACTTTTAATTGATGGTACCTTCATAAGCTTGAAATATACGCACACAAGGTGTGTGTGTTTATCTTGCCAGCATCTTCTAAATTTTTCTGTTATTGAAAAAACAGATTCTTTTTTCACATAATATATCCTGATTGCAGTTTCCCCTCTTCCCAGTTCCTCCTCACCTCCCTTCCCATCCAGATCCACTCCTTTTCACTGTCTCTCATTAGAAAAGAACAGGTTTCTAAGAGGTAATAATAAATATAACAAAATAAAATGCAATTAGATGAAACAAAATCTATCACATTGACATTGGACAAAACTAAGAAACAGAAGAAAAAAGCCCAAAACAAAGAACAAAATTCAGAAACCCACTAATTTGCACTCTCAGTAATCTAACAGATGAATTAAATCCTTACCTACTAATAATTAGCTTAAATGTAATTTAATTAAATTCTCAAAGCAAAAGACATAGAGTGGCTAAATGGGAAAAAGCATAAGATCCAATTATATGTTGCCTACAAATAATTCACTTTACTAGTAAAGACACATATAAACTGAAAGTGAAAACATTGAGAGGTTATTCTATGGAAATAGAAAGAAAAGCAGAATAGAGGTTGCTAATATAGCAAACAAAATAGACTTTAAGAAAATAAAATCATTCAAAGAGACATGATAATGATATTGTGGCCAGAAATGTAACTGTAAATATATGTACACTCAATTTTTAAGCAACCATTACAGAGAGCAATTACTAAATGTTCTGATGGAGGAGATAAAAGGGACCATAATAACAGTAGAAACCATAGATACATTTTCAGCACTGCACAGATAATCCAGGCAGAAAATGAAAAAAGTAAAGAGGGCACTTGAATTATACTTTAGATACATGAACCTATAATGCATATACAGAATGTTCCAACCAGCAGACACAAATGCATTCTTCTCAAGCACTCAGAGAACATTCTCCAGGATATAGTATAATGTTGTATGACACTATTCTTTGGGAAATGCGAAGAAAAGCCTACTCGGCTGTGATGGGGAAATAACAATGGGAAAAGTATGCATATCCCCCACATCCAACTTAGTGAGCCAATGAATTTTATTGGGGTTATTTATAGAAATAGGGGCTAGGTGTTACAGGAGCGGAGATGACTCAAAAACAGCTCCACCATCAAAGCCTACCCCAGCATGGGTGACAGCTCACAAAAGCTGGGAACCTGGAGCTCACCACACAATCTGCAGGCAGCTCAACAGTGCATTTTCATGATAAAAACTTCCAGTGCTGCCAACAGTATCATCGCCTAAAAAAAACCTACATAATGATGGCACCAGTCAACATGTGCAAATGAGTGGGAAATTTTCACAAGGCCCTATACCTAGATGAAGAGCCTCCCACAGGATTGAAGAATTCAGGAATGAGGACCCTAGAAAAATGTACACAAACACACATATTCTCTCTCTCTCTCTCTCTCTCTCTCTCTCTCTCTCTCTCTCTCTCTCTCTCACACACACACACACACACACACACACACACACCAATAACAAAGAAGGAGTCAAGAATTTGAGAAGGAATCAGGGATAGAGGGAAGGGTGTTGTTGTGATGGTTTGAATGAAAATGGCCCCCATAGGCTCCTAGAGAGTGGCATTATTAGAAAGTGTGGCCTTGTTGGAGTAGGCGTGGTCTTTTTGGAAGAAGTGTGTCCCTGGGGGTGGGCTTAGAGGATTCAAATACTCAAGACAGGCCCAGTGGCTCTCACTGCCTGATGATTCAGTCATAGATCTCTTAGCTACTTCTTTAGTACCATGTTTGCCTACAAATTGCCATGCTTCTTGCCATGATGACAACAGAATAAATCTCTGAAACTGTAAGCCAGTCCAAATTAATTGCTTAAAGTTATAAAAGCTGCCATGGTTAGGGTGTCTCTTTACATCAATAGAAACACTAAAACAAGTGGAAATTATGTCAATACAGTACTCGTATATAAAATTTTCAAAAAAATTAAAATAAAAAGACTCTTGGCAGGTTATGTGTTCATGCCTACAATCTTAACACTAAGGAGGCGAAGGCATGTGAATTGCATTAATTTGAGA
The DNA here is from genome assembly GCA_028658305.1 of Pachyuromys duprasi. Taxonomy (NCBI): domain Eukaryota; kingdom Metazoa; phylum Chordata; class Mammalia; order Rodentia; family Muridae; genus Pachyuromys; species Pachyuromys duprasi. The sequence continues at coordinate 76,513,687 of CM053742.1, forward strand.
ACAACCTGGGCTATATAATGAGTTCTGGGCCATCCTAGATTACAGAATGTAATCCTGCCTCAAAAATGCAAAACATTAAAAAAAATTGGGTATATCACAATGTACCTCAACACAGTAAAGGCTGTGTATGATAAGATCACAAATTATCATCCAATTCAACAGTAAAAAGTTGAAAAGCAGGATCGTTTTGGAAATTCTGGTATTTTTGCTTCTCCGTATGAAGTTGAGAATTTTTCTTTCAAGGTCTGTAAAGAATTGTGTTGGTATTTTGATGGGCATTGGCATTGAATCTGTAGATTGCTTTTGGCAGAATAGCCATTTTCACTATGTTAATCCTACCAATCCAAGAACACGGGAGATCTTTCCATCTTCTGATATCTTCTTCAATTTCTTTTTTCAGAGACTTGAAGTTTTTCTCAAACAGATCTTTGACTTGCTTGGTTACAGTCACCCCAAGGTACTTTATGTTATTAGTGGCTATTGTGAAGGGTGTTGTTTCCCTAATTTCTTTCTCATCCCTTTCATCTTTAGTGTATAGGAGGGCTTCCAATTTTTTTGAGTTGATTTTGTATTCAGCCACTTTGCTGAAGGTGTTTATCAGTTGAAGGAGTTCTCTGGTTGAATTTTTGGGATCATTCATGTATATTAACATATCATGTGCAAATAGGGATACTTTGACTTCTTCCTTTCCAATTTATATCCCCTTGATCTCCTTTAGTTGTCTTATTGCTCTAGCTAGGACTTCAAGTACTATGTTGAAGAGATGTGGAGACAGTGGGCAGCCTTGCCTTGTCCCTGATTTCAGTGGGATTGATTTAAGTTTCTCTCCATTGAGTTTGATGTTGGCTATAGGCTTGCTGTATATTGCCTTTACTATGTTTAGGTATGTGTCTTGTATCCCTGATATCTCCAGGACTTTAAACATGAATGGATGTTGAACTTTGTCGAAAGCTTTTTCAGCATCTAAGGAGATGATCATGAGGTTTTTCTCTTTCAGTTTGTTTATATGGTGGATCACTCTTAGTGTATCAAAGCAAATATTAAGAAACATAACCAATCCTTTGGCAGAGTGCAGGGAATCGTATGAAAGAAGGGGGACCTGAGGAGGTCAGGAGCTCTGCAAGAACCAAATATATCAGAGCACAGGGGTCTTTTATGAGACTGTCTCTCCAACCAAGGACCATGTATGGTTATAACCAAGAACCCCTGCTTGTATGTAGCAAATGGTAGCTCAATTCCCAAGTGGGTGTACTAGTAAGGGGAACAGAAACTATTTTGGACATGAACTCAATGGCTGGTTCTTCGACCTCCCTGTCCCCCGAGGGAGGAGCAGCCTTGCTAGGCCACAGAAGAGGACATTGTAGCCATTCCCAAAGAGACCTGATAAGCTAGAGTTAGATGGAAGGGGCGGAGGTCCTCTCCCATCAATGGACTTAGAAAGGTGCAGGGAGGAGATGAGGGAGGGAAAGGGGGGATAGGGAGGGAATGTGGGAAGAGGCTGCAGCTGGGATACAAAGTACATAACCTGTGATTAATATAATATAAAAATGAAAAAAAAAGTTGAAAAGCTTTCCCTATGAGATAAGGAACAAAACAAGGATTGGGAATAGGGGAGGATGGAAGTGTAGCTGAAAGGGTGGTAAGGGGAGAGTTGAGGGGAGGTGAATATGTTCGAAGTATATTGTATCTAATTCTCAAAGAATTAATAAAAATATTGCTAAATATATTAATGATTTAACTATATAATCTGAAATTATAAAACATTTAGTGACATTTTGTGGAAATAGCTAAACACTACTCTGTGGAATAGCTTTTATATGACCCCAAAAGCATGGCAATAAAAGCAAATTACACAAGAGAAACTGTATCCAATTTTGATATTTTATTAGCATATATCAATTATACATAACAGGTTTCATTATGATATTTTCATACATGTATTTATTGGATTTTGGCCATATTCTCCCTTGTCACACTTCCATTCCTACTAATCCCCTTCCTTTTTCTAACCGAGGGCCTCTTCTACTTTCACATATGTTGTGTGTGTGTCACCCAATGAGTTTCATTAGTATTGTTTACAGGAGCATACATGAGGGTTTCTTTGCAGGGAAGGGCTTGAATGATCCGTTCATAGGGGTCACCCAGAACTGTCAGAAAATACAGATATTTACATTACGATTCATAAAAATATCAAAATTACAGTTCTAAAGCAGCAACAAAAAATTTTATGACTGGGAGTCACAGCATTAGGAAGGTTGAGAAGCACTGTGGTAGAGCAATATGGCATGTCTGTTTTTACACCATTGAAGAAATTGTTCCATTTCCACATCAGCCATTATGTGCAGATCTTCAGGGAGGAGTAAGTCTCCATGACCTCTTTCCCCTTCTAGGATAGGGTGCTGACAGGTCCAATTTTATGGAGATATTGTGCAGACAATCACAGCTACTATGAACTCAAGAGTGCAACAACCATGTCATACCCAGAAGTCAAAGTTTCACTCTCTGTCCACTCTCCTACAGCTCTTCCATTCTTTCTAGCTCTTCTTCTGCAATGTTCCCTGAACTCTGGAGAAGGTGTTATTGATGTCCTATGTCCTGGTTATGGCTGATAACTAATAGTTACGTAGTCTCCACATTTTCACCAGTTTTGAGTCTCTGCAGTTACATCTGACCATTGGGGTTGGGGGACAAGAAGCTTCTCTGGCCAAAACTGACAAAAACACTACTCTATTGGCATAAACATAAGTATTTAGAAGGCAATTTTGATATGTACATTATGTTCTTTTAGCAAAACAATAGCAGTAGGTATGACCTCCTCAGCTACAAACTTTTGACCCAGTTTACAGTACCAGGTGTGATTTTCCACTTATGGGTGGGCATCATATCCCATCAAAAGGCAGTCAAGTAGCATCAGTCTGTGGGACATTTTGTAATACCAAAAACAGGAGATGGAGGCAAGAGGATGAAAAGTTCAAGGTCATCCTTGTTGGTATTTATACAGCTGGCTTCTGGGTTGCCTAGCAACCTAGGACATAATCTTGTGTCCTTGGCCAGGTGTTGCACTGGGCACACATAGTTAAGTTGCTTCATAAAAGGACCAACCTGCCACTTTCTCTCTCTCTTGCCTTCTTTCTCTTGCACTCTCTTCCTCTCCTGCTCCACTCACCCTCTATCTGTCAGGGTGCCCCTCCCCCAACCATGTCTTTCCCTCTCCCTCTCCTTCTCTCTCTGTGACCCCTTCCCCCTTCCCTTAATAAAACCTCCCACATGGAACCAGTCACGTGGTGTGATTTATAAACCCGACTTATAACTCTGCTCCACAATCCTAACATTGGTCCATTGGCCAAATAGGTACTTTCAGCAGCCATACTGTGCGGTGGTTATTTTTGCGCTGCCATTGGAACTGCTGGAAACATATTTCATTTCAAATCTGCCCACGACCCATATTCCAGCAAGCAGATCGCTACCTCAGACATGCAACACAAGCTGGATTGGTGAGTTACCCTCATTGGTCAGCATAAACATCTCTCTTGGTAGGGAAGATAGGCTGTTGAGTGTCCGGCAACTTCTAGGTACCTTTTGAGACAGAGGAATCCCCAACCATGGCATTCACTGGCTACAGTTGATCCATTGGGCTGACCTCAATTTAGGGCTTCTTTTTCCCTTGGGTGAGGTTTTTTTCCCCTCTACTAGCATGGTTTCACCACCCTCCCTCACCCCCCAAAAATAAAACCTAGCACTAGGTAAACCATGTCTGCTATGGGCAGTTGTGCCCTTGGTCTCTGGCCATCGCTTATGAGCTGTTGAACCAGATAGTACCATTCTAGTCTGATGAGCCAAATCTTGCCTTTGGGATGCCTCTGGCAGGTCACTGACTCCTACCCTTCCAGTGGGAACTGCCCATTCTTCTATTCCTCCAGCATCCCCACTGGGATGTCTTTTGGAAATTTTTAAAACCCCATGCATGGAGCATGAGTTAAAGGCCTTTAAGCTCACATACTTGGACTACATATTCCTTAGATATTGGTTCAAATTGGCAGATTAACGGTGCATTAAATCCCAATATTTATAATTACTGTCAGTGATCTGGTAAATGGAAGGAGGAATCTTATGCTCAAGCATTCTCTCTCCTCCATTCTAAAACTTCTTTTTGCCCTGTTCTCCCATCCAACTTCTAGCTATAGTCTCAACTTCAAGAGTTCTCTACCTTTGACCCTGGTTCTCCCATACCACTTTGGCTGCACATGACTAGCTGCCATGTTGATTTTGGGATAAGGAAGCGGAGCCACGGCTTCACTGACATCTCCACTAAGGGCAAACAGATGGATTCACTCTCATTTTAAATTAGGGCAGTCAAGGGCAATCACATGATAGGCAGCCATCTTGGTTTTTTAAAAAAGGGGTGTTTTTCCCCACTGCCAGCTGCTTTTACTACTTTGTTTCTGTCCCACTGTTTTCGGAGCTGCAAAACTTCAGTCTCTTATAGACCCTAAAAGGCCACTGTACCCCTTCCTACCTGCATTATAAAGCTGCCCGTCTGTCCCTTTCCCATGGATGAGATTCTCTCAAGGAGAACTCGGCCTTACTGCTGATAAAGCCCTGGTATCAGGCACCAAGGTTCTTGGGCTTAGCTGGTCTAAGCCTCTGACCTGCTGTTCTATTTGGTTGACAAGCCAATAGCCCCATGATCCAGCTCCATTTACCCTTTCTCATTTATAGGAATGGCTTCTTTGTATTCTCTCCCCTTTGGGAAACCTCTAGCTTCTATAATTATACTTGCCCTACTCAAATGTCTAATATCCAGCAACACTAAAGTGATCAGTGAAGAAAAAGTGATTCCCTATAACTCTATTCTTAAAGTCCTGTCTGTTTCTCTTTGCTTGCTAACTCACTAAATAAAAATAGTCTCTGGTTCCTTTTTACACTCTCAATAAAAATCTTAAACTGTAAAACTTAAGGTGACCATGTGGTATGAACAATTTTAATCATAATTAATTCTCTGTTTATTTTATCTCCTTTTAGATTAAGACAGCAACAAGTCTCATTTTAAATTGTTAGGCATTTTTATAAAAATTTAAAGTTATGTTTTACAATATATATGATTAAACCCTGGTTCAAAATAATTTCTATATAATATTAAACTTTCAAAGCTATAAAGGTCTATTCAAATTAAGCTAATTTAGAAAGTACGTCTAACTGCCTATGTCTTTATCAATTCCTAAATTAATAACTGCTGTTTCTCCTGCCATGAGCTGCCTATGATCCAGATTCACTACTAGGCTTTCTGGCTAATGGGTTTGATATAATAAATTCAAATGTAATTTTAAAATTGCTTTATGCTGTTCTACTGTATTGTTGGTTTTAAAACACACAGTTCGGGGATTACTAAGTAAAAGTTTTTGCCTAAATACCTTTAAACCATATGATAAAATTCCAAGGATACTCTAAGCTAAGATCTATCAATTTTAGAGGCATTTATTTATGTTAAAACTTGGTCATTCTCCCCCATAGCCTAGCTAGATCCCAGGGGAGGACATTGCAGCCAATCCTGAGGAGACAAGATGATCTGGGGTTGGATGGAAGGGGAGGAGGTCTTCCCCCATTGGTGGACTTGGAGGGGGCGGGGAGGAGATGAGGGAGGGATGGGGAGAGTGGGAGGGAATGAGGAAGGGGGCTACGCCTGGGATGCAAAGTACCTAACCTGTGATTGATATAAAAATAAATAAATTACATTAAAAAAAAACTTGGTCATTGTGCTGTACCTTCACTATCAAAGGTTAAAATATGCTTGGTTTTATTTTCTAAAAATGGTGATATTATTAATCTATCGTATAGCCTTAGACTTTTATAAGCTATAGACTTTTTATATACTAAATCATACAGAAAAATGTTATGCTCCCTCTCTTTAAGGAATATGTTTATGACTTTTAAGGCTCCAACTTAACAGGAACAAAACCTAAAGTCCTAATATTTAATGGTTAATGAACGGAAGTTAATAGTCAATCATCTCATAGAATATCAAGTCCTCTAACATGTCCAAAAATATATTCATAGTCCTACAGATGTAAACATGGCCTCATTGCCATCATTAATTCGCAGCTGAGGATGGTCCCTGAGTCACCATACAGGAGTTGGTAAAAATAGTAAGAGAGGAGTCTTCCTGACAGGGTCATCTACAAAAACAAAACAAAAACAAACAAACAAACATAACCCTATGTTCCAGACTTTGGCTGCTGATCTGGGGCAGTTGGCATTCCAACACAGAAAACAAGAAGTCTGCAATGCCCCATCCCAGTGGGATATAGCCAAAAGTCAACTCCAACAGTTAACTCTTTCAAATGCATCCAAAGGGGACACTGGTCCCATGGCTGCCTCAACAAGCCACACACTGCCTGCTGCCAGACTGGCTTCTGGAAGTCAAAATGCTCCCATGCAGGCCTGTACTCTGTGCCCAGCCATGGAGTCTCAACCAGCACAAGAACCACAGACACTCCCAGCCTTCAAGCTTCTTGGCCTGGTGGAGTACAAATGGCTCCTAGACTCAGCGACCTCCACCAGTCTTGCCAAGCCTGGATAACGCTGTAGGTCAGTTTTAAACCCATACTCGGGTCCCATGGTCATATTGCCAACTTCTGTCTTGGGAAGCTGCAGATTCCTTCTCAGTCCTCTTCATATGCAGGACACCAGGCCTGAGGTCTTCTAGAGCTGTTCCTGTCAGGTCTAGACACAGTATGTTGTGTTACTAGACTCAAAAAAGGCCTCAGATATAACCTTTTACCATTCCTTTAGTAAAAGGACAATAAATGGTCATAGCAGCCTCACCTATGTCTAAGAGTAAATAATTATATACAAAGCCTTAAGGAAAATGTTGTTTAAGGGTCTAGGAAAGTGTTTTAAGGTTGGTAAATGCAAGTTATGAAGGTTGCAAGGTCTAAGGTGATTTAATGTATCCTAAATAGGTAAAAATGGTTAATATTTCCTTCTGTTGCTATGCTACTGTTATACTAACTGTCCAGAGCTTTGTTTGACCTTTGTCAATAGAGCTCTGATTTATTAATCTAACTCTAATTAAAAAAAGCATTCCACTATACCACCCATTATCATGGGAGGAGGAGGAGAAGGCTTGGGGTTACATGTGCTTGTGTGTGTGTGTTTGTCTTGTCTTCAAAAACAAGAATGAAAGAATGAAATTTTGTCATGGATAAATCTGAAGTCTGAAAGCTATTCTGTTAAGTAAAATGAACCAGGCACAGGAATACAAATGCTGCATGAGTTCAGTTATATGCACTAATTTGAAAATTGAATTCATAAGAAGCTGAGTGTAGAATACTAATTACTAGAAGTTTAAGGGTGGGTAGATGTGAGAGGAATCAGGAAGTTTGGGATCAAAGGATACAAAATTATTCATAGGAAGAGTAAATTCTGAGACTAAATGCAAAACAGAATAACTGTAATAATAGTAATGTGGTATATATGTAAGAGTAAGTAATACCAAATTTCAAATATCTGATATAAAAATATGAACAGTGAAATGACATTTTCTAATTATCTTGAGTTAACTATTTCATACCCTATACATGTCTCCATAAATGTATACAGTTTTCATTTGTCAATTAAATATTATTTTGGAAAAAGAAAACCTAAGCTGGACAAGGTGGTGTATGGCTTTAATCCCAGCACTTAGGAGGCAGAGGCAGGTGGATCTCTGAGTTCAAAGCCAACCTGGTCTACAGAGCAAATTCCAGGACAGCCAGGGCTACACAGAAAAGCCCTGTCTCTTGAATCACCTGCCCCCCCCCCCAAAAAAAAAAACAGCAAAAGGGAAAGAAATGATTCCTTATGATATTCTGCTGTACTCATAGACCAGGGTTTAGCCTAATCTTCATCAGAGAGGCTTCATCTAGCAACTGATAGGGGCAGATGCAGAAGCCCATAGCCAAACATTAGTTGGAGCTGAGGAAATCCACGGAAGAGCAGGAACAAATAGGGAGGGGCATTTGTAGGAGTGAGAAGGTTCAAGGATGCCACAAAAACATGGACCACAGACTCAACTAAACAGGGCTCATAAGAGCCCACAGAAACTGGACTGACAATCAGGGAGCCTGTATGGTTCTGACCTAGGTCCTCTGCATATATGTTATGGCTAAGTAGCTTCATGTTCTTGTGGAAATCATAACAGTGGGAGTGGGGGTTCTCTAACTCTTCTGCCTGTACCCTTTTTCTCCTACTGGGTTGCCTACTCCAGCACATAAAAGGTTAGGTGCCTAGACTTATTGTATCTTATTTATACTATGTTCACTTTATATCCCTGGGAGGCCTGCTGTTTGCTGAGTAGATGTCAGGGAGAGGGGGAAATATGGGGGAGGAAATGGAAGGAGAAAAGGGATGGGAAACTGCAGTTATATTGTAATATATCAGAGAATAATGATGATTATGATGAACATATCATCCAAGAACTAAATATTTACCAGTGCTTTTAAAATGGCATTCACTAAGGTAACACTATCCAGTAGATATTCAATAAAGAACATAACAATCTTGTTAACTCTTCCTAGTCCATAGTTAGCCACCAATTGGTAGTCATTTTAAGTACAGGGCATACTGAGAATTGAAGTCAGATAATAAGACTCGGTACCCCTATAATAGACCACATCCTTTATTTTTAATTTATTATTATTTATTACAATTATTCATTTTGTGTCCTGGCTCTAGACCACCCCCCATTTCCTCCCAGTCCCACCTGCCCTCCCCTCTTCTCCCCCTATGCCCTTCCTAGTCTCCTGATAGGGGAGGACCTCTTCCCCTTCTTTCTGACCCTAGCCTATCAGGTTTCATCAAGGCTGGCTGCATCATCTTCCTCTGTGGCCTGGCAAGGCTGCACCCCCGCTCCCTCCAGGGAAAAGTGATCAAAGAGCTGGCCAATGAGTTCATGTCAGAAGCAGGCCCTGCTCCCCTTACTAGGGAACCCACTTGGAAACTGAGCAGCCTATGGGCTTCATCTGAGCATATATGGGATAAATACACCAAAATCTAAAGTCCTAAAAAAAAGCTAAACAAGGAGGACCCTAGCGAAGAGGCTGAAACAACATTTAGAAGAGGAAACAGGATAGACATTGGAAGCAGGAGAACACAGGGAACAGGGCAGGAACCTTCCACAGGATCCTCTTAAAGACTCTACCCATCAGGGCATTGAAGGAGATACTGAGACTCATAGCTAAACTTTAGGCGAAGTGCAGGGAATCTCATGGAAGAAGGAGGAGATACAAAGACCTGGAGGGGACTGGAGCTTCAAAGGGAGACCAACAAAGCCAAAATATCTGGGCCCAGGGGCCCTGCAGAGACCAATACTCCAACCAAGGACCATGCATGGAGAGGACCTAGATAGACCACATCCATTAAATCCCAGCCTTAGCAAGTGTATGGAATATCTATCACTTTTACTAATCAGTAAGGTTTACTGATTTTTAATACAAAAAGTTATTTTTATTTTATGTGCTTGAGTGTTTTTCCTGAATGTGTGTTTGTGAATGCATATGTGCATGGCTCTGGAGGAGGCCAGAAAAGGGTTGTGGGTCCCCTCTACTGGAATAAAGGACTATTGGAAACTGCTACGCTGGTGCTTGGAACCTTCTGGAAAAGCGGCCAGTGTTCTTAACTGCTGAGCCATCTCTCCAGCTCCAGTTAATTTATTTCTACCAGACAATGCCTACCATAACACACACATAACATGCTTTGTCAAAAGAGGCCACCTCCTAGCTGAGACAGTCCATTCTAATAACTGGAAAAGGACTGATTTCATTGACAACAATCAGGACACAGGTATTTCCTAATGAAACTAGGCAAACTGAGCAGGCAGTCAGTCATTTATCTTTTCCCCAAGCAAGCGGCTTCTTGAAAGGATTCATTTAAAGTATGAATACTTCCTGTGATTAGGATGGTTGGATATCTGTGTCCAATAGATGTAACCAGTGTTGTCTATTTTGGAACCCCAACTACTATTATAATGTGGTTTAAAGAGTGGTTGTCTGCCAGGGAGGCCTACTTCAGCTACTACTTGTTCTTTAAGTACTGGAGTAAGGGTTCACTAGCATAAATTAGAGGCAGGCATGAAGTTAAGACTTTCTGAAGTAGAAACCTGCTATTGCCCTGTATCCCAAAAAACTATTGTCATTTACCTATTGATTTGACAAGTGTCATCTAATAGAAGCCCTCTTTGTCCCTCAGAGTCCTCTGTAACCTTCCCTTTCATCTCCAGGTTCACAAACAAGCAGTCTTGGCTATGAATAGTTTGTTTGGCTTAAGCGTGGGATAGTATACTGTTTGCATTAACTGTGATTTGAACCAAACAGGGTACATACTGTATATTAGAACTAAGAGGCAACATGTGACTCTGGGTTCACTTTTCTTGAGTTTCTATTAAATCCAGAGCAGGCATGACCTATTGAATTGTTTCTTGTTAGTCATCAATACTAGTATAGAAAACTTATATTTGTCAGAACTCACCTCCCATAAGAAACAATTGGGTGGGCTGAATTCAGCCTTCTCTGGACTTTCCAAATGATCATGCTACACAATACATCCCATCCTTATTGCTTGCAGTTAGGTAAGAATAAGTTCAGGAGATCTATTACACAACATGGTAACTGTTGTTTTTGTAACTGCAGGTTGCCATTTCCTATAAAGGACAGCAGTTTTCTTCCCCCAAACCCTCCCCTTCTGGTTTTCCACAGCAAGCCTACAATCCTGCTTTATGCCCAGGCAACATTCTGGTAAGAAGAAGTCAATAACAAAGCCCAACACACAGTTGGTGGTCTGGATCATCTGTGTAGACAGATGGTCATCTCTGTGGAGTCCTCACAGGAACAGAAATAAAACTTTATCTTTGGTCAACTTCTGATCTGACACAAGTCAGAAGGACTAGAATGCTACTGTCTGGAGCAGCAAAATCGAGTGCAGCCAATCACAGGTAAACTACGTCTTTACGAAGGTACCTACTCCATTTAAACTTGGGAAACTGGTCCCAGCCTTATTGTCCTCTCATCTCAGAGTAGTGCAAATAATCAGCCCAGTTTTGGCAGAGAGATGATCCTCTCATCAGAGTCCATTATGGGGTTAGTAGGCAAGCCATTCTTGGTTTAGAAGCAGGCATTCTTCTTTATCCTATTCAGGACCAACTGCCTACACAGCACGAAACCTAAGCAAGCTTGCTGACTCCCCTCTTTAGACACCCAAGCCAATTCCAACTCTGTGAGTTTTTGCAAAATATGGTGTTACTACCTGGCCAGACTCATGAAGCACAAGGGCAGACCAGAGTAGAAAATAACACAAAACATGCATATCTGACTGATGAACACACATGGCCTTGCAGGATCACTTTTGTCAAATACTTTTCCTTTTTACCGGATGAACCCCTGATCATCACCCAACTATCTCCTTTTTTCTTTCCTACTTGCTAGTTTCAGTAATGTAGTTATGTTTAAGGGAAGGAGAAAATAACCACAAGGTGGCAGCAGTGCACAACGAACTCTACGTTGGCAACATAGACAGGTCTTCATGCGAACAGGGGGAAATTACTGGGCTAAAGGGGGGATCTCAACATGGAACATTGGGGGTGGGGTAGGTGAAGGATAAGGGAAGGGAATCAATCCAAAAGAAAGGGACCAAGGGATCTCCATGGGGAGAAGAGAATCAGAGTAAGATGTAAGGTCAAACTTACATGTCTAGGTGATGTTGCTCAGAAGCCAGTAGTAACTTGGGGTTTTCCACCCTGGGGCTTCTCTTACTTAGGGTTAGCAAATGCCAGTACAGCTTCATAGTGGATATAGAATGCCTAGCCCCTGAATAAATAGACATTTCTATATACTGCTATACTTAAAATAATTGGATGTAAAACTATCTGAGTTTGACATCATCAGGCTTTTTAAAACTCTCCCCACAACCAACAGGTTTTTGAGCTAATTGATTCTAATGTCTTCTGAGAAAATAAACATCATACAAATGATATACAGAAGCTGCATCTTTAATTCAATTATACAATAAAGCGAATAGTATTAAGAGGTAGAAAAGGAAATGGAGATAAAATGTTCTAAGGTCACATTATCTGGGAAAATGAGAAAGTAACAATTTAAATTAATTAGTAAGTCAATAATACACAATAATAAGAAGCATAGAGAGGAGACCATGTTTATGTTATATGTATAATATTTTAATACATATTTCAAAAGTAAAGGCTTAAAACTATTTATAAAACAACTATTTTATAAAGTCCTCTATTCTGTGGGCATGCGTAATTTGGGATGGGACAAATTACTTTGGACATGGTCAGGCCACAGAATCTGGTGTCTTTGAGGAAATTATTCAATCTACAAAGGAGTACATGAGATGATCTGGCAGGGGTCACACATTTGTCAGTGTAAATACACTAACTGATGGTTCTTCAACTATTTTAGGGGGTATCCTGGGCATCATTATGTTGTTGTCTCAGGATAGTCAATACCTCATATAGTGATCGACTTACTCTACAACAAAACAGAAACTTCTGTATTTAAGACTAAGCCTAGAGTCACCAGGACATTTTTCTGCTATGTTTTTTTTTCTGAAAGCAAGTGAAAAAGGCAAAATAGATTAAAGTGTAAGGAGATCCCCCCATCTCCTTTTGTAGTACTGGGTATTAAATCTAGAATCTCATATACACTTAGGCAAGTGTTCTATCACGGAGCTATATGAATCTGTGGGAATGTTTTCCTGAGAAGAGCTGTTTTAAGCTTGTCTACACAATAAAACTTTTACTCAACCCATAACCAAATAATGTGCTTTGAGATCATTTATAAATATGTACACATCTGCTTACACACTATGTACTCAAACTGCTCAAATTTAACCAACATTTAAGAAAAACACTGCAATCAGTCTTGCTATGCTTTCAACACTGTGATGTACCATGTTCCCTATTATTTTTGTGAACCATTCATACCCTTGCCGCAGAACAATGCATGCATGCAGAGGATGTTGTGGCTAGCCCTAACACCATTCAATTAAAAACAACCCCCAACACACACTAAGAAAAATGCTGAAACCAACAAATTGTCATAGAATGATAACACCTGTTTGTGGCTTTGTGTGCTATTCTGAGTTACTAGGACCCCAAACTAATTTCCTCCTTATGTGAAACTCCTATAAAAGACCAAGACAAAAGTTCCTCATTCTTTTCAATACCATGTTTGCTGTACTGTTTATAAACAGAGAGGACAGCCTTCGTTCAAGAGTTAAGATCAGTAGAGAGATCAGAACTTTCTGAAGAAATCCTGCCCACTTGGTTAACAATAGCAAGGGTTGGGGTTTTTGCTTTTGCACTGTACCAGGGCCTTTTCTTCTTTCTTAATTTTGAAAGAGTCTTGCTAAGTTACTCAGGCTGATCTTGAGCTTATATTGTCACCCAGGTAGAGCTTTTATGATCCTCTTGTCTTAATTTTCTGGTCAGCTGAGATTACTGCCAGTGCCAGCTCAAACTATTGAATAATGGAGACACGTGTGCATAAATAGAGGGAAGGAACTGGTAAAGCCCATCACTAGAAGCTGAAATCAAATCTGGGGAAGAGATATAAAATAAGATATAATAAGAAAATACTCAAATAACTGAAAAGAACATTCCAAAATGGAGAATGCAAGAGACAGGATGTGAGACAAATACAAAGCAATTAGTAAGTTGATATATTTATACAAGATACTCTAATGATTATGTTAAATGCAATTACACTACAGACTATGATAAGACAAAGACCAACAGCATGAAATTAGAAAAATAAAAATATCACCTACAGGAAATAATCTTAAATATGAGGTTAAAGGTAAAAAAAGAAGTGTTAAAGGTAAAAGAGTAGAAAAATATGTCATACAAATACTAACAAAATTAAGCTCCTGTGGTAACAATAACATTAAGTAACCGAGCTTATTTAGATAAACATTATAAGAGACACACAGACAATATATTATCATGAAATTGTCAATCCATTATGAAGATACCAATTTAAATCTGTATACACCTAGCAGCATAATAGTAATTTATATTAAGCAAAAGTTGACACAATACAGGGTAGCAGAATAACATCCTCTCAAATACATCTACATCCTAATTGCCAGGACCTGCAAACATATTATGTTCCATGGAAAATAAAGAAATTAACACAGCAGATGAAGTTAAGGTTGCTAATTACCTGATCATAAAACAAAGTTTCCTGGAGGACCCAATGTAACCACAGTGATTCTTAAAAATAGAAGAGGGAGGTAGAATACACAGCACAGCAATGCAGAGACCTCTACAGTAATCTGACTTTGACTCTTTGTGTGAGTTCCACTTTCAGTTTTCTGAGGATGCTCCATGTTGATTTCCAAGGCAGCTTGATCACGTTAGCTGTATATAAAGGTATCTTTTGTATTGTCACCAACATGAAAATAATTGATTTAAACAAAAGAAGCTAAACGAACATATGTGTATGTCTAGAAAAAATTTAAACCACCGAAATAAAAAAAAATATTAATTGTTGCCTCAGAATGGGATTAAGAGAGAAATGGGGAGTGATTGAATCTAAAAAGTACAAGATTTATTCTGGCTGTGATAAAACGAGACTGAATATTTCCAACACACTATTGAACATCATAATAGATATTCCAGCCAATGAAAGGAGGGAGAAAAGAACTAAGACTAATGAGTAGAAACAACTGTACTATTACTTGAGAATAAATGATTAAAGGAAGCTATAAATTCACAGAAACTAAAATAAGGAGAATTCCTAGGGTAGAGTACTCGAGCAGAAAAGGCCACAAAGAAAGAACTTCAAACACAAGAGGATTGAGACAGGGTCCTAATCTATAGCCCAGGATGGCCTGGAAGTCATGGCAATCCAACTGAGTAAGTCTCCCAAGTGCTAGGATTCTAGGTATGAACTCCACAAATTTGTAACAGGTTTCAATAATTCAGCTTAGCATGGATGAGTGCACACACATGGATTCTAAGAGAAAAAAACAAATTCTACTAGAAAAAGAAATCCCTGAAACCAATACAGGCCCAGAAATGACTGACCATCCAGAGTAGGAAATTTTGTTGGAAACTGTTAAATCCAGAGAGGCTTTTTTTCCCCTCAGTAGTACAAATTTTGTTTCTAAAATAATTATTACTGTTCCTTCATCACACGAAGCTTAAAAAGTAAAAACCAAAGGAGATCAAACGCTTCTTAAATAAGTTAACTTAATATGAAAGCAAACCACAATATTATTTGTAAGAAAAAATTTTTCAAGCACCTTGATGAAAATGAGTCCTTGCCCAAGTAGAAAGTAAATGTCAAAGCAGCATTATCAACTGCCTGAACTTTGAATGCACATACACTGATCTCCTAAGTAAAGGTCACAGGCATTTGGGCACAGTGTTTAGACACCACCTCTGTCCAAACACTTGGTGAATAAAAACTTATATTGACCCAGGGGCATCTCCAAGGAAACCAGACTAAAAATTTGAAAACAACCCAAAGATAATACAGAAACAATAATTTAAAAACCCAACAAGAATAGAAAACTGCAAAGGGAAAAGTAGCCAGATATGGCCAAAGATACTACAAAATCCATCATCAAGTCACTAAAGAACCAAATGAGCAGTGCAATGAAAAGCAACGACCACAGTTTATCTGCTTGGACAAGGTTCCTCACTTCTTAGGAAAAGAAATACAGGGAGGTAACAAGTCCTAGCAGGCAGGCATGCGGCAGAGCAACAGATTTACAGGGCATCTGTGGGATCTTTAGAATCGGCACATGGATTTATTGTACTCACAAAATAAGAGCAGTAGCTAGAAATGGGGAGGGAATGTCCAAGGGCAGGGAATCTGCTGAAGTCCTACACAGCCTCTTTTACATTGATGAAAGTCCAACTAAGAGTTCTTCACCTCATTAATAAAACAGAAGCTCAAGGACAATTTTATTACCCCAGGCCACACAAGCTGTAAATCTCAACAGCTGTCCAGAGGAGGAGAATAGAGGATAAACATATTGTACGTTATTTTCCTGACATAGAAAACTCCTATAACTTGCTGTATTTGAAGGAGAAAATGACAAATATTGTTTTCTAACAAAAAAAATATTTCTTAAAGGATTTGCCCACAATCCAAGTCTTAGTCATTTTTATCTTTACTTGATCTTAGGTAAAAGTCCCTGAGTGAGCAAATGATTAAGCATCAAATCTTTTTTTAATTTTTAATATTTATTATTATCAGTTTATTCACTTTGTATCACAGCTATATTCCCCTCCCTCATGCCCACCCAAGCCCACCCTACCTCCCTCATCTCCTCCCATGCCCCTCTCCATGTCCACTGATGCAGAGGTCCTCCTCCCCTTCCATCTGACCCTAGTTTATCAGGTCTCATCAGGACTGGTTGCATTGTCTCTTTCTGTGGCCTGATAAGACTGCTCCTCGATCAGGGGGAGGTGATCAAAGAGTCAGGCACTGAGTTCATGTAAGAGACAGTCCCTGTTCCTTTCACTAAGGAACCCATTTGGGAGACTGAGCTGCCATAGACTACAGCTGTGCAGGAGTTCTCGGTTATCTCCATGAATGGACCTTGTTTGGAGTATCAGTCTCAGAAAAGATCCCTATGCCCAGATTTTTTTAGTTCTGTTGCTCTCCTTGCAGAGTTCCTGTCCCCTCCAGGGCTTTCTATCTCCCCCTTCTTTCATAAGATTCCCTGCACTCTGCCCAAAGTTTGGCTGAGTCTCAGCATCTGCTTTGATAGAGTCTTTCAAAGAACTTCTGTGATAGGCTCCTGTCCTGTTCCCTGTTGTCTCCCTCTTCTGATGCCCATCTTGTTTGCCTTCTGAATGAGGATTGATCATCTTACCCAAGGTCCTCCTTCTTGATTAGCTTATTTAGGGGTACAGTATTGGTATGTTTATCCATATTATATTTCTAATATCCACTTATAAGTGAGTATATACCACCTGTGTCTTTCTGCTTCTGGGTTACTTCACTTAAGATGACTTTTTCCTAGTTCCCACCATTTGCCTCTAAATTTTATGATTTCCATCCCTGATCTCAAGCTGTGCTACAGAGCAATAGTAATAAAAACTGTATGGTACTGGCATAGATACAGAATGGTGGATCAATGGAATTGAATAGAAGACCCAGAAATAAACACGTGCCACACCTATGAATACTTGATTTTTGACAAAGAAGCCAAAACCATACAATGGTAAAAAGACAGCATCTTTAACAAATGGTGCTGGTCTAACTGGATGTCCATATGTAGAAAAATGCAAATAGATCTCTCTCTCTCTCTCTCTCTCTCTCTCTCTCTCTCTCTCTCTCTCTCTCT
>CM053742.1:76531541-76548106 GCA_028658305.1 Pachyuromys duprasi
GACTTATAAGATAGGATAAACATGCTGAAATTTATACACCTAAAGAATATAAACAAGAAGGAGGACCTGGGATAAGATGATCAATCCTCACTTAGAAAGACAAATGGTACGGACATTGGATGAAAGAGAAAAGAAGCAGCAGGACAAGAGCCTACCACAGAGGGCTTCAGAAAGACTCTGCCTAGCAGTGTATCAAAGCAAATATTAAGACACCATAACCAACCATTTGGCAGAGCGCAGGGAATCATATGAAAGAAGGGGGAGTTAGTATGACCTGGAGAGGTCAGGAGCTCTGTAAGGACCAAATATATCAAGGCACAGGGGTCTTTTATGAGACTGTTTTCCCAACCAAAGACCATGTATGGATATAACCTAGGACCCCTGCTTGAATGTAGCAAATGGCAGCTCAATATCCAAGTGGGTACCCTAGTAAGGGGAATAGGGACTATTTTGGACATGAATTCCATGGCTGGCTCTTCGACCTCCCCACCCACCGAGGGAGGAGCAGCCAGCCCTGCTAGGCCACAGAAGAGGACAGGTCTTGAAGAGACCTGATAAGCTAGAGTTAGATGGAAGGGAAGGAGGTCCTCCCCTATCAGTAGACTTGGAAAGGGGCAGAGAGGAGATGAGGGAGGGAAGGGGAGGATAGGACGGGACTGTGGGAGGGGACTACGGCTGGGATACAAAGTACATAACATGTGATTAGTATAAAATAAAATAAAAATGTTAAAAAAGACACACTAAATCTGTTAGAAGAAAAAGTGGGGAAGAACCTGGAACTCATTAGCCTAAAGGAAAACTTCCTGAACAGAACTCCAACAACATAAGCTCTAAGACAACAATCAATAAATGGGACTTCATGAAACTGAAAAATTTCTGTAAAGCAAAAGATGCTGTCATCAGAACAAAATGACAGCCTACAGACTGGGAAAGGATCTTCACCAACCCTAAATCTGACAGAGGGCTAATATCCAGAATATATAAAGAAATCAAGAAGTTAAAAAGCAAAAAACCAAGTAATCCAATTGAAAAAATGGGGTACAGAGCTAAATAGAGAATTCTCAATAGAGGAATATCAAATGGCAGAGAAACACTTAAAGAAATGCTCAATTTCCTTAGACATCAGGGAGATGCAAATCAAAATACCCCTGAGATTTCAACTTATACCCATCAGAATGGCTAAGATGAATAACTCAAGTGACAACACATGCTGGAGAGGTTGTGGAGAAAGGGGAACCCTCCTCCAATGTTGGTGGAAATTTAAACTTGTACAACCACTTTGGAAATCAATCTGGCGCTTTCTCAGACAATTAGCAATAGTGGTTCCTCAAGATCCAGCTGTAGCACTCCTAGGCATATATCCAAAATATGATCAAGTATACAAGGACATTTGTTCAACCATGTTTAAAGCAGTTTTATTCTTAATAGCTAGAATCTGGAAACAACTCACATGTCCCTCAACTGAGGAATGGATACATTTACACAATGGAATACGACTCAGTAATTAAAAACAAGGCAATCATGACCATCAAATCTTAATCAGCTAGCAGACACAAATACAATTCTCCTTGGCTAGCAACGTAGAAAAAAATATATTAGTAGTCTCAAAGATCTTTTCTTCCATCTTACTGGTAAATTTAACCCCCTTACTTATTAAAGATTCACCCAAGCAATATTAAATGAAAGATATTTGGACTAATTTATCAGCTTTAATTTACATTAGTACTCAGTGTAAGCCAATTTGGTACCATGGAAATAGTATGCAAATATACACTCACTTGTAGGATAATAGGCCTAGAATAGATAAAAAGCCCTAATAATCTTATAGATTTCATTTAAAATTCATCATTTTCCAGTTTGAAGGTGTTTTTTTTTTCCCCTATGAAAGGCTAGCCTGTTGATTTAATTACTCCCTCTGTACTTCTAAATATTTTTTAATAAGTATTTTGGGAGGAAGGTTCAAGACAGGGTTTCCCTGTGTATCCTTGGCTGTCCTGGGACCCCTTTGTAGACCAGGCTGGCCCCAAATTCACAGAGAGCCACCTGCCTCTGCTTCCTAGAGTGCTGGGGTTACAGGTGTGTGCTACCACACCTGGCTTAATGCTAAATCTTTATTCTCAATGGTATGGCCATTAATAGAAAAAAGTATTTTTTTTATATTTCAAAGATAAATTATAATTATGAACATCATTGATAAGCTGTTTTAGGTATTTTTCTATTGCTGTGACAAAACACCATGATCAAGGCAATTTACAAAAGAAAGAACTTAATTGGTTGCACAGTTTCAGAGGGTTAGAATACTTGATGGTGGAGCACAGCAGAAGAAACAGTTGAGAGCTCACACTGTGATCAGCAAAAGGTAGTGAGAGCTACTGGAATGGCATTAGACTATGTCAAAGCCTGCCCGTAGTGCCGTACCTCTTCCAACATGGCCAAACATCCTAATCCTTCCCAAACAGTCCCATTAAGTAGGGACCAAGTATTCAAACATGTGAGCCTTTGTGGGCTATTCTCATTTAAACAACCACTGAGGGATTTACCTAAAAGCAAAAAGGTCAAAAGATGAAGCTTATTCTGTATAAAGTCCATATTGTTCCTTATTTCAAGAACTAATAGGACTGGACAGATGATTCAGTAGTCAAAGAGTCCATACCTGTGGTGGGTTGAGTGAGTGGGCCCCCATTCGCTAATATATTTGAATACTTGGTTCAAGTTGGTGAAGTTACATAGGACTTTACCATATTGCAGAGGCCTATAGGAAAGATTTCCCCACTTTCCTGTAACTTGCCTACCTCATGCTTCCACCTACATATACTGAAAAGTGTCTTCATTTATAATCATTTGAGTTCTGTGTTTTAAAGTTTCATGAAACTGTTACCACATTGGAACATAGTATTTGAAGTAACAAAAATCGGTGTTTCTGAGCTCAATCGTATTTGGATCCAGAATGTACTATTTCATATTCCCTTTGAGGTGAGAAATTTTTTAATAGTCACTATTGTCTTGTAATTTATCTTTCCCTACAGATCCCCTAATATTTCCTATACATATTTAAGTGCTCCAATGATGAGTTCATTTATACTTCATTGTTACACACCTTTTGTTATTGTTTTTGAGCCACCATCAATACTATGTAATTTTTCTGTTAATATATCCTGAGAAAAGCAACTTAAGGAGGTGTCCTGGTAGGGTTTTTGTCAACTTAGCACAAGCTATAATTATCTGGGAAGAGGCACCTCAACTGAGAAAAAGTTTCTATCAGATGGCCGATAGGCAAGAAGTCTGTATGGCATTTTCTTCATTAATGACTGATGTGGAAGGGCCCATGTCATTTGGGTACTTGCCACCATTGAGCTAGTGGTACTGCGTAGTATAAGAGAGCAGGCTTGCTCCTGCACAAGCTTTGAGGTGAGCAAGCCAATGGACAGTGTTCCTCCATGGCCTGTTTTGGTTCCTGCTTTGAGTTCCTGACCTGATTTGCATTCATCGTGGATTACAACTATAAGCTTAAATAAACCCCTTCCTCTCCAAATTCCTTTTGGTCATGGTGTTTTATCACACCAATGAAAAGCCTGAGACAGAAAAGTTTTATTTTGGCTCAAGTAAACAATGAACACTATCACCAGGTCTCACTCTGTAGCTCATAGTAGACTTTTATTTTCTGAGATCCTAATGTAATGGCCTCCCAAATACTGACTTTACAAGTGTGGGCCACTGTGTTTAACTACAGTTTTTATAACTGTTTTATACTATTGATGAATTGACCATTTTATCATTAAATAATGCCCCTTTTCCAGTTATAGGTTTGGGACTTCAAATCAATTTTGTTCACCTTAAGCATAGCTGTCTCTTTTTGCTTTAATTTGGAAGAAATATATCTTCCATCTCTTTATGTTCAGTCTGTATCCCTGAATGTAAGGTGAGTTTCTTTTAGACTATTCATACCTGTCTCTACTTAAAAATGTTCACTAAGGGGCAGGTGGGATGGCTCAATTGTTAAAGGTACTTGCTGCCAAGTTCGGGGACCTGAGTTCAATTGCTGGGACCTACAAGGTTGGTCCTTTTGGAAGGTTGCTTCTAGCAACTTCTGCAAATTGTCCTCTGACTTCTACATTTATGCCCTGACATGTCTTCTCCCCACAGTAAATAAATAAAATTTAATTTAAAAATTAAACTAATGTTACTGGAGAAAACTGGGGTTTCCACATTAGGTCACATGTATTATCATGAAAACTAACAATCCTCTTTGGGATTTTTAGTCTCATCAAGGAAGGAATTTAAAAATGGACTCGGAAGGAAGGGTAGTCAGGAACAATTTTATTAAGCTTTAAGAGAAAAACAACAGGGCAGGCAGATATCTGAAGGAGAGAGATAAAGAATAGGAAGAAAAGCCATACTTTTGAAGTTAGGGTCCAAAAAAAGCCAGCAAGTCCAGCAATGGAGGATAAGCATTATAGAGCTGAATGGCAGAGTTTGAGAAAAAGTTAAAAAAAAAAATCTGAGAGTGCCTAGGAAAGAATGTCTAGACACTGACTAGGAAATAACCAAGGAAAAGGAAAAAAATCTACTTTCCTGAGGGTACAGCCGTACAATAATTTGTTTCTGCCTCCCCTCCATCAAATAAACATGTACAGGTACATTGGGCAGTGGGACACTTTGAGTGTGGTTGAATGAGGAGTCACAATTTTGTTTTTTCAGGCTCTTATGGAAATGTACCTGGTGTCAGAGCACAGGGCTTCAAAGGGATAGTCTGTGCTCCTATTGTTATATTTGGGGGTGGAACTAGAGCTTGAAAAGACAGATTTTAATAAAAGTTGTAGGGGCTGGAGAGATTGCTCAGAGGTTAAGAACACTGACTGTTCTCCCAGTGTTTCTGAGTCTAATTACAGTAACCACATGGTGGCTCACAACCATCTATAATGAGATCTCTTGCCCTCTTCTGGCATACAGACAGAACGCTCAATAAATAAATAAATCTTTGGAAAAAAAAGTAGACATTTCAAATGAGTTCTGCTACATACAAAACATCCTTTTAAAGCTGAGCAAAACTTAACTTCTCTTAGATATTACTGTCCACAATGTGGGGAATAAAGGCAGGAGGTACAACTGAACTCTCACATGCAACAGTAGCAGCAGCCTGAGGACTTTACCTGAGGACTTTACCAAATTGAGTTTGTGGCTTTGTTGCAGAAAAGAATTTCAGAACTGGCCAGGACAAGCTCAGTTGGGATTTCATAAAGATATTTTATTAGTATATAAGTCTAATGATGAAGGTAAGGAGAGAAAGGAGGCTGTCAGGAGTGGTGGCATACACCTTTAATTCCATCACATGAGAGACAGGAAGGGCTTATACAGTGAGTTCCAGGCCAGCAAGCACTGAGATCCTGTCTGGTTGTTGTTGTTGTCGTTGTTGTGTGTGTGTGTGTGTCAAAGTTCTCAGAAGGCATGATACATCCCAGAATATGCTTATGTGCATGCTTTTCTTTTAAAAAGTTGTAGGGTTTTTTTTTTCCCAGATAGTCATATATACCATTTTGATTGGTTTGAAGCTATTATCCTTGAAAGGTTGCTAAGGAATATAAATAAAATAAATCACTGATGGTTCCAATAGGACAGGGTTACAATTGTCAAGGTAATAGTCTAGATCACAGGGATTCATGAAGGTAAGGAATTTATTTTCAGAGTAAGCTAATAGTTTTATTTAAGTTGATCAAAAAATGTCTGGAGAAAGGTGATGAAATGCATGTACACCTTGAGCCTGGTTCAATGTTATTTTAACATGAAATACTTTCATAGAAAACATTACTGCAGATAAGGCTCAATCACTAAAGTGCCTACAAGGCAAGCATGAGAACTTGTGTTCAAATCCAAAGCATTTACATACAAATAAGGCCCAGTAATGTGCATATGCAAGTTGAGCACTGAAGTAGAGGGCATGCAGGTATGGGTTGATACTTGAAGTTTACTGACAGACTGACTCTATAAATATTACGGAGAGCAGTCAAGGAAGACACCTAAATGTCAACCTCAGGCCTCCATACACAAATGAACATATACACATATCACACCTCACGTACACACACACATACGTACACCAACAAAATATGGATATAAAAGTGAGGAAGTAAGGTGGATGGGGAGAGGGAGAGAGGGAAAGAAAGAGAGAGAGAGTGCACAAATGTTATTAATTTTGCTGGAATTCTAGTAACCAGGGTCATCAATCTGAGGTAAGGTGCTCTTTTTCATTATCCATGTCTTTTTGTCCTGCATCACCAGTATACTGAGATTTTGGGTGGTGGTAGTGGAGATCTTCTTTTGTTTTTCAGTACTGTAGGTTGAACCCATGGCTTCATTTATGTCAGCTAAATACTCTAATAACACTGAACTATATCTTCAGGTGGATATTTTAAACTTAAAATATATTTATTAATTGTTACATATAAACTGTTGCATGTTAATGGGATAATGCATATTTCATTAAATGCATATATTATGAAATGTTTAAATCAGAGGAAACATATGTACCCTCTCAAACAGTTACCATTTCTTTAGGTTAAACCATTAAAAATTGTGCTGGATAGTTGGCTCAGTGGTTAAGAACACTTGCAGTTGTTGCAAAGGACCGGGGTTCAATTCCCAGCACCCACACGGAGGCCCATTATCTCCTTAAGCACCAGCACATGTGGTGCACAGACACATATATATGCAAAAACACTCATACACATAAAATAACAAAAAATAAAAATAATTTAAGAAACATTAAAAATCATTCTTCTAGCTTTTTAAAAAGTATAGCAAATTACTGACATGTATAGTTGCTCTATTATAAAATAGAATGGGAGTAATTCTTAGACTTATAAAAGTATGTTTTCAGGCATTGATCAATATACCTGCCTGCTATCTCCTTTCAAATATCTCCAGCATCTGGTATCACCAATCTATGCTCAACTTCAGTGAGTTCAACGTTTTTAGATTCCATATATCATCATGTAGCACTTGCCTTCTATGCTAGGTTTAGTTCACTTAACATAACAATCTCTAGTTCTATACACATTGTCACAATATTGTAACAATATTTCTTTTTTTTTTCTGTAGCTTAATAGTATTCCTTTGTGTGTTGTGTATATGTATTGCCGTAACTTCAAGGACACTCTAAGTCTACATGAAGAAATTCTAGTAGAGTCCGGGGTTACATAGCAAGACCTTGCCTCAAAACAAACAAACAACAAAGCCAAAAACCAATAAAGCAAATATGACAGTTACTGAACAATCAGTTGTTACAATGATAGATGAACTTCTGGTCCACATTAAAAGTTTTGTTCTAGGGCTATAAGAGAGAAACCCTGTCTAAAAACAGAAAAAAAAAAATACTGTTTTAATTGACGATTACCTCGTCATAATTAGCCAGTGCAGGATACTTTAAAGTAACACTAAGCTCTTTCAATAGATTGAGTTAGGGAAAGATACTCATGGAGATCTTGTGGTTTGGGAATGCCATCATTGCACACACACACAAAAAAATCTTATGAGGTATGTCTCTCAATTGTGTTTAGGTCCATAGATATACCTGGCAATAAATGATCTGCACATTGCAAATAATATCAACATTTTCTCCAGCTACATTTTCTCTTACATACTACTGATCTGCTATAGCAGTTTCTTGCTTATCATAATTTTGAGCATGTTAAGTACTATAGAGAATTGAGACTGTATTAATTTCTTTGACATGGGTCTTGAGAGCAATACTGTGATACTCTTGTATATTCAGCTACTGTTTGATCTCTCTCTCTCTCTCTCTCTCTCTCTCTCTCTCTCGCTGGGTACAGTGGTGCATGCCTGTATTCCCAGCACTCAGGGAGGCAGAGGCAGGCGGATCTCTGTGAGTTCAAGGCCAGCCTGGATTACAAAGTGAGTCCAGGACAGCCAGTGCTACACAGAGAAACTCTGTCTTAAAAATAAAATAAAATAATTAGAAATACAAGTGTTGGTGCTTAGTCCATGAAATAATGATAAAAGGACTGCTAGTAGAGATAATGCCATAGATTTAGCCTCCTTCCTGAAACAACTGAAAAAAATCAGTGAAAAAGTCAATGATTAGGTTTCAGGAAATATATGACCTTGCTGGTGAAGGAAGAACATCACTGCTGGTATGAATACCTCAAATGAGCACTCCAAATGCTACTGCCTATGTAATGCAAAATTACACATAGCCCACAGGCTGATTAAAGATAAACTGCTTAAATGTAAGAGCAAACTAGGAAGTGCAAATTGACTCATAGATTGCCTTAATGTCAACTACAGCAAAATACAAAAATGCCTAGAGGTGTCAGTTAATTTTCTGTTGCTGTGACAAAACATGACTGTGGCAATTATAGAAAGAAATGTTTATTTGGGGTGTACAGTCCCAGAGAGAGTTAAGAGTCCATCACCATTATGGCAGGGAAACAGCGGGCAGGCATACGTTTTAGAGCTGGAGGATAAGAGCTGAGGGCACTCACATTGAACCATCAGCAGGAAGCCAAGAGAGCTCAGTGGAAAGAGAACATAGCTTTTGAAATCTCAACGTCTAAGCTCAGTGACACACTTCCACTAACAAGGCCATATACCTCTTCACCCTGCCCAAACAGTTCAACCAACTGGGTATCTAGCATTCAAGACTTATATGGGATATCTCTTTCAAACCACAAGAGACATCAAGATACTCAAACACAAAACAAAGTGAGAATCAGAATGTGCTTCATCCAATCAAAAAATGCAGGGTATGTAAAGGGAAGAATATATTATCTATTGTTGTAAGAAAAATAAATAAATAATGGGCTAGGTGACTATAATTTCAGGGGTTGAAAGACTAAAGCAGGAGAATTATGAGGTCAAGGACAGCCTATGTAACATAGCCAGACTGTGTGTGAGAGAGAGACAGAGAGAGACTGACCATTGGTAGAATGAAAAGCACAACAAAATTTAACAGGCATAATGGGCTGTGGAAGTGATTTAGTGGGTAAAATACTCACCACACAAGCAAGAGGGCTTGAATTTACACCCTCAGAACAGATGTAAAGCCAAATGTGGTAGTGTGCATCTTTATCCCAGAGACAGGTGTCAAAGACAAGAGAATACCTAGATCCATGGGCCAGGTAGCTTAGAGTACACAGCAGCAAACAGGGGACCCTGTCTCAAACAAGGTGGAAGGTGAAGAACAACACCTGAGCTTGTCCTATGACCATCTGTCTACTATGATACATGCGTTCCTACACTAACACACACACACACACACATTTCACTCTGCCTTTTAGGAATCTATAAGAAACAGGTCAATTAAAAAATTATCAACATTGTCTTGGTGCAGTGACTTGAATGAGAATGGTTCCCATAAGCTCATATATTTGAATGCGTGGTTGTGTTGGATGCGTGGTTCCCAATTGGTAGGACTCTTTTGGAAAAGATTAGGAAATGTGGCATTATTGAAGGAGGTATGTCATTGGAGGGAGGCTTTGAGTTTTTAAAAACAGGCACCATTCCCAGTTAGTTCTCACATCTTATTTAAATCAGACTCAGGAATCAGGACTTAACAATGTGTAATGACTGTCTCACTTTTGCAGGTTTAATAAAATTTTGACACAAAATCAGCCATGTCATCTTCAAAGACTCATTTTGACTTTGTGTTCTTGAGTGTTTACCTGCATTTATGTTAATGAACCATGTGTATGCATGCCCAAAGAGGCCAGAAGAGGGCATGATATCCCTGGATCTGGAGTTACAGACTGCTGTGAGCCACCATGTGGGTGCTGGGAATGAAACCCTGGTCTTCTGCAAATGCAGCAAGTGCTCTTAACAACTGAGCCATGTCTTCAGCCCCTTCAGTAACCTTTCAAATTAGGTGTATAGATGAGGATGTAACAATGTAGTGATTAGAGTTGTTAAAGTTCAAATTAATGGAAAATACTAGATGTTAGACTACTGATCAAACTGAATTCTGATAAACGGAACATAGTACATTACTTTGAAAAACTGTTAGATACAGTTTTTTTTTTAATTCAGTAAGTTACTATACATCAAGTTATGCTTTTTAGAGTTTTTTAGCAAAAGAAATAAAATATATACCCATATAAGTACTGTAATGAATATTTTCATGGCAGCTTATCTTAGTATTTACAATAGTTTAAAAAATAACAGACACCTTAGGTATATATCAACAAGTGTAAAATATACAATCATAAATAGTACAACACCCAGTAAGAGATGACTCAGGTTCTGAGCACTTCCTGCTCTTGCAGGTTAAAGACAGGCACTTATATATCAGTCCCAGGAAACTGATTGAAGGTATCATATGGCTGACAACATGGTAATATGAACTTTGATTTTAAATAATAAAAATATCCTGTTTCCTTGAATTGTAAGAGATCCCTCACATTTAATACAAGAAATAATGTTCTCTTGCAAGCAAAAAGTAACATGATAAACTTCAATGAAGGCAAAATTTTCATGTGAATGGCTGGCTCTTTGACCTCCCCATTCCCCAAGTGAGGAGCAACCTTGCCTGGCCACAGAGGAGGACTTTGCAGCCAGGCTTGAAGATACCTGATAAACCAGGGTCAGATTAAAGGGGAGGAGGTCCTCCCCTATTGGTGGACTTGGAAAGGGGCAGGGAGTAAATGAAGGTAGGAGGGTGGGATTGGGAGGGAATGAGGGAGGGGGATATAGCAGGGATACAGAGTTAATAAAATGTAACTAATAAAAATAAATGATAAAAAATAAAAAAAAAATGTTTCAGTGTGAATGTATCTGGGATTTCAGCCCAGCACGTAAAGGAAGGTGGAAAGTGATACTTCTTTAAGATCTATATCAAATGTCCCACTCCCTCAAGGCTAAGGGAACACTGAAGAGGGTCATAAACTCAGTGAAGCTGTGGCTGGTTACTGGAACATGATAGAAATTCTAGCATGGATGGGGGAGGGTCTCCCAAGGCCTCATCCTTACCTGAGTAGCTACTGGTACTTGCTGGGAGAAGAGAGTCACTTTTCTCTAGAAGTGTGACTACAGAAAGAAAGCCCACACTCCTTGGATGATCTCATGGCCTTGAATATACATGTGGCATTAATTAGATACAAGACAGTTATGATAAAAATACATAAACAAAAAGATTGAGTAAAATACTGAATAAAATTAAAACCAACTGGTCTTTTTACTTCAGTCACAGAATTGAAGTCACGGTGCAAAATTCTTGCCTCCAAAATGGGAGACTGAAAATAAATAGTAATGTATAACTTATGGAAACTAAAACACATCTGGAAAAACAACTTCTACAGGAAGAACAGAGATTTTCTAGAAGAACTAGAATTTGAATATGCAAACCTAAGTATCTTTTAGTGTATCAAAAAATGCCTGTATTTTAGCATGATTTGTTCAAGTTCTGTTTTTACTTTATGTGTGTATGAAGACAAGTTTCTACAAACAAGATAATATATTTTCTGCTTGATAAACTTTTTGTAGCATGTCTTAAGTTTTTCAGAACGTCTGAGAACTTCCAACTTGAGAGGGCCCAAGAGTAGGGAGTGCCCAAATCTTTCTGAGATTTCTCCTGGGAAGCTGCACTATATTCTCATGGTAGAGATGAGAGGAAAATCCCTTTAGCTTCTGACAAGGGTAGGAACCATCCTACTTTGAAATCCATCTGAATACTCACTCTCAACAAGTTCTGCGTGCAAGCAAAACTATTTAAGCCAGATGCAGGGATGCATGCCTACAATCCTAGCACTCAAGAGACTGAGACAATGGGATAGCAAATTCCAAGCCAGCCTGTATCCCAGCAAGACTCTTGTTACAAAACAATAAAACACAATCCAACAAAACAAAAATACATAAATGGAGAACACCAAAAGAAAGGGTAGGAAGATGAGAGACAGAGGAAGGGAGCAAGAAAGGGATGGGGAAAAGTACGGGACAGAGAGAAAACATGAAATGTCTATTGAAACATAGCACAGATGCATCAAAGGACTAAAATCTAGTTAAGGTGTTTAAGAATACTGTTCCTCCCCTACACCTTAGTGCCACATCTCCAAAGGCCACTGTATCACCATTCCTTTTTCACAGTACATGATGCCCTCTTTAAAGAAATAAAAACAAAATACAAAAATACATAAAAAAAGAAGGAAACTTACAAGGCAGTTGGGCAGTGGTAGCATATACCACTGCCCATATCACAGCACTCTGGAGTCTGGTCTAAAAAGTGAGTTCCAGGCCAGGCAGGGCTACATAGAGAAACCCTGTCTCAAAAACAAACAGAAAAGAGGTACCAATACCCAATAACATTGGCACAATTGGACCAAGGGTTTAAAGTAACTACAATTAATGTGCAAAATGTACTACAGAGCAATGAAAAAAAGTAGGACAATACAGAAAGATGGTTGATAGAAATGAAAACTCTAACTCAAAAAGAAATACTAAAGGTGATAGATAGACTGATTACGTTGTTCCAAAGAAACAAAACATAATTTTCTCTCAAGACAAAACAAAACAAACCCCTGGAGAGGACAGGAGCTCCACAAGGACCAAATATATCTGGGCACAGGGGTCTGTTATGAGACTGTTTCTCCAACCAAGGACCATGTATGGGTATAACCTAGAACCCCTGCTCGGATGTAGCCCATGGTAGCTCGGTATCCAAGTGGGTTTCCCTCGAAAGGGGAACAGGGACTATTTCTGACATGAACTCAATGGCGGGCGGACTCTTTGACCTCCCCCCCACCCCCGCCTAAGGGAGGAGCAGCATCTGCTAAGCCACAGAGGAGGACTTTGCAGCCAGTCCTGAAGATATGTGATAAACAGGGACAGATGAAAGGGGAGGAGGTTCTCCCCTTTCAGTGGACTTGGAAAGGGGCAGGGAGGAGATGAGGAAGAGAATGAGGGAGCGGGATACAGTTGGGATATAAAGTTAATAAACTGTAACTAATATTAAAAATAAAAAAAATTAAAAAAAGAAAAATAAATAAAAGCTCAAAAAAACCACCCCCCCAAATAAAAATCAAAACAAACAAAAAGGCCATAAGAAAGGAAAATGAAAACAAAGATCACCCACAAAATCCCCATGAATTTCATTTTAAAATATTCTGGCCAACGACTCCTTGGCAGGGGTCTGCCCTGGAATGTGGTTATTATACCCAAGGATACTCCCCTGGAGAAAACTGATTTTTCCTTTCCCAGTAAAAATCTCAATTACAAACAGCTTCTTTGTTAAGGGTGGGACCAGGCATCTACTTTCCCTTTTCAGTGCTGGGATTTTGTCTAGTTTAAGCATGCTCAGCTCTTGTTCATGCTGAAAGAAACTACAAGGAGTTGGCTGGGTTAGGGAGTATATGAGAACAGCAGGAAAGAAAAGACTATAACTAGGAAAATATAAAATATTTTAACAGTCTTGACAACACTGGAAAAAGAAACTCACCTTAGTATTATTATTGTTTGGTTAATTTTGACACAAGGTCTATGTAGTCCTGGATGTCTAAGAACTCACTGTGTAGACCTGACTGGCTTCTAATTCACAGAGATCTGCCCCTGCCTCCCAAGTGGTAGATTAAAAGGTTGTGCCATCACAATCAACCTTATTATTGTATTTTATTACTTATTTCTACCCTCTTTTCTAGACTTACTGAGATATTACTGATAAAATTATACAAAGTTTATAATGTGATAATTTGATATATTTGTACACTTGATTACCAGAAATCAAATTAACATGCATTATCACCTTCTCATTACTTTTCTCCAACCAAGGACCATGGGTGGATATAACCTAGAACCTCTGCTTGCCTGTAGCCCATGGTAGCTCAGTATTCAAGTGGGTACCCGAGTAAGGGAAATAGGGACTATTTCTGACATGAATTCAATGTCTCGCTCTTTGACTTCCCCACCCAGCAAGGGAGGAGCAGCCCTCCTAGGCCACAGAGTACTTTGCAGCCAGTCCTGCAGAGACCTGATAAACCAGGGCCAGATGAAAGGAGAGGAAGTCCTCCTCTATCAGTGGACTTGAAAAGGGGCAGGAAGTACACGAGGGAGGGAGGGTGGGATTGGGAGGGAATGAGGGAGTGGGATTCACTTGGGACACAGAGTTAATAAAATGTAATTAATAATAATAAAAAAGAACATCTAGGATCTTTTATGTACTCTTCCATGGGTGTATAGTTATGTCAGTTCTATATCCTGATTTCTGTTAAGCCATGCTGAAACAAACAGGGTAATATAGGTATTTACTTAAAATATGGTTTCAGGCTTGAGAAACGGCTCAGCAGTTAATAGTGCTTGCAACTCTTTCAGTGGAACGGAGTTTGATTTCCAGCATCAACATCAGGTAGCTAGCTCACAACTGCATGTAACTCCAACTTTAGCAGATCTGACACCCTCTTCTGACCTTCATGAGTACTGCACACAAATGTTCATGCCCAACCCCCATTTTCCCACACATACATAAAAAATAAAACCCGTCTTTAAAAAAAAATAAATGAATACAGCCAGGTTTGGTGGCCCATGCATACCTTTAATTCCAGCATTCAGAAGGCAGAGGCAAAGGCAGCAGGCCACCTAGTAGTTCTTCGCTGGCCAGGGCTACACAGTGTGATCCTGTCTCAAACAAACAAACAAATGAATGTGAATAAAAATAAAGCCAAATACTTAGTGAGATCCTGCATAGATAGACAGACAGACAGATAGACAGACAGACAGACAGATAGATAGGTAGATAGATAGTAACTAGAAATAAAGGAAAATGGTTATTTCATTTTCTTTGTATATGACTAAGAAATGGCATTAGTGCACCTTATGATTCTATTTGTAAGATTTTGAATAGCCTCCTTACTGTTTTTCACAGTAGATGTAACAATTTACTGAACCAGCATATTCCCTAACAACAATCTAAACATATTTCTTTATACCCACATACAAGTGTAGTTCTCATCCCTCATCAAGGAAATTTCTTTTTCCAACAGGCATATATGAGACATATGGTTTGCAAGTGTTTTCTTCCATTTAGGAGGCTGAATTTTTAATTTTCTTGCTTCCTTTGTTCTGAAGGTTTCGGCTTGATGAAGTCTCAGTTTTATATTTGTTTCTTAAGCTTTTATAGTCATGTTCAACAAACTGTCACCAAGATCCAAGTCAATGAGGTTTTCCCTATATTTTCTTTTCAGAGTTTTGTGATTTCAAGATTAACATTTAGTCTTTGGGCTATTTTTAATTTTTCTAAGTCATATCTCAGGACATGTGCTTTTCCCTTGTCTTTTATTTTTTCCCTTTTTTTCTCCCTTCCTCATTCCATCCCTTTCTATGAATACAAAGATTTGCAATACCATTCACTAACGAATCCTTTTTATCCTCTTATGTATGTCCTTGACATACTCATCAAAGACTAGGTGATTATGAAGGTATAAGGCATTTGTATGTATGATATTCCATTGTCCTTGAGTTTGTTTTAATGCAAGTACCAAAATAAAAAGCTTTGTTTAAAAATACAGATAGAGGAGATCCAAGATGGCTGCCACGAGAGAACACTGTGTCTGAGGAGTAGGAGAGCAGAAACAACG
Source organism: Pachyuromys duprasi (assembly GCA_028658305.1). Lineage (NCBI taxonomy): Eukaryota > Metazoa > Chordata > Mammalia > Rodentia > Muridae > Pachyuromys > Pachyuromys duprasi. The sequence continues at coordinate 76,547,111 of CM053742.1, forward strand.
CAGCGACCAGGAGACTGAACTCTGGGACCTAAAACGACAGCATTGTGAGTGCCAGGTGAGCGGAACTCCCACGGTGAGAAAATCAAGTGGGAAAACCCTAGGGACACCCAGTTATTACCTGGAAAAATTTCCCGGTGAACAGCAGCACACAGCTCTGATCTGAACGAGCAGCCACGCTGGGTGCCCGCATCCGCCATTATAGACTGGATCACACAGTCTCCCGGGCAGTCTCAGGAGGAACCGGTGCCGTTTTCACTGAACTGCACCCTGCGAGCTCACACTGTACCCGGGTTCTGCTTCAACCCGTGGGTGTGCTGCAGGCTCAGACCCATCACCGGAACCACCCCAGACTGAGTGGATTGGGGGACCGTTTTGACCAGTCCGCACACTGCAGGGGCGCGCGCCGAATGCTTCCTCTAGCAAAAACTCAGTCAGTGTGTGAGTCCGCCGGCAGGCCCAGGAGGAACCCGAGTTCTGCCTCAACCCACGGGTGTACGGCGGGCAGGCACCAATCACTACACATAAGAGAAAGCACATAATAGTTTGTCTGAATCTGACTTATTTCAGTTAAAATCTCCACTTCTTTTTTTTAAGATTTATTTTTTAAACGATCATACTGAGTGAGGTATCCCAAAAGCAGAAAGAAACATATGGTATATACTCACTTATATAAACCTATAGGATAGGAAGTTCAAGCTGAAATCTACGCACCTAGAGAGGATATACAAGAAGGAGGACCCAGGTTGGTATGATCAATGCTTGTTTGAATGAACAAATGGGATAGACATTGAGTGGAAGAGAAAACAAGCAACAGAACAGGAGCATGCCAAAGAGGACCTCTGGGGGGTGGGGTGGTCAATGTAGCGATGTATCAGAGCGGATATTAAGACTCGAGATCAAGCCTCTGACAGAGGGCGAGAGTAATGATAGATCTGGGCGAGGTTGTTGAGACTTGGGGAGAACAAGAGCTCCACAAAGACCAAACTGAGCAGGGCA
>CM053742.1:76548606-76569297 GCA_028658305.1 Pachyuromys duprasi
AAAAAAAAGATTTATTATGTATACAATGTGTTGTTTGCATGTACACCTGCATACCAGAAGAGGGCACCAGATATCATTTTAGATGGTTGTGAGCCATCATGTGGTTGCTGAGAATTGAACTCATGACCTTTCGAAGAGCAGCCTATGCTCTTAACCTCTGAGCCATCTCTCCAGCCCCCAATAATCTCCACTTCTACCTGCAGAATTTCATTCTTCTTTACATCAGAGTAAAACTTCATCGAGTACATGCTACATTTTGTCTATTGAGGTATCTATTAATGAGGATTGAGTCTGCTTCTATATCTTGGTGAAATAAACATGGATGTGCAAGTATTTCACCTATATGCTGACTGAGACTCCTTTGGGTATATACCCAAGAGCAATATAGCAGGATCACAGGTTATTGCTCTCTCCGCACTGTTTTCCATGCCGACTAGACTAATTTATATTCTCACTAAATAGAAGAAATAAATAAAGAAAAATAAGATAAAATATCCCTTTTAGGATTATATTGACTCTGAATAAGACAGTAAGGACAAGAATTCCATGTATAATAGTGACTCAATAAATGTGTATATTTTTTCTAGTTACTGACAATTAGTATAATTTTTTCTATTATATAAAAATATAAAGTTCAAGCTGGGCCTGGTGGTGCATACTTTTAATCTCAGAACTTGGGAGGGAGAGGTGAACAGATCTGTGTGAGTTAGAGGCCAGCCTGGTCTACAGAATGTTGCCTAGGTAAAAATACTCCTTTTAAGTAAAATCTGAAAAAAGAAAGTCTAATAACAGCCTGAAAAAGAGCTTTGTTTCCCAAGGGCAAGAGAAATCTGTAAAAAAGTTCTCTGTAATGCAAAAATACAAAACGATAAACCAGGTGTGAGAGTATATATGTGCCTGTGATTCTAGAACTTGGGAGAAAAATAGAAGGATTTTAGGTCCAAGGCCAGCATGGGCTACAAAGTGAATTCCACACCAATGTGAGCTACATAGTAACACACTAAGACCCTCTCTCATAAGTCAATTTCTGAGCCAAGCATGATGACACATACTTGTAATCCTAGCACCTGGAAGCCCGAGGCAAGAAGATCACCATGAACTCAAAGCATTTTAGAGATGGATTACAAGGTGACTGGTTTTGAGTCAAACCCAGGAGATTCATTTCTAGACTTTTCCTTCAGTTTCTAGCAACAGCTTTTTGCTGAATAAAGTACCCAAAATCTGAACATTACTTTTATAATAGAAGAGAATTATATGCCCCACCTATGGGATGTATAGTTCATGTTGCTACATATACTTGATCCATAAAACAAAATAGAAAATCAAGCTCCAGTGAACCTCTTTTAAAGTTTATATATTAGGAGTTGCCACAGCAATATGGCTGACTAGGATACTCCAATGTTCCTACCCTTCCAGAAACATCACATTCAACTACTATTTACACATCCAAATATCTTTGCAAGAGCTCGGGAATGCAGGTGGCAGCTTGTAGCACCTGGCTAAAGTGAGGAAATAAATAAGGAGGCACAGCCTCACTTCAGCTCTGTAACCCTCTTTGTAGCCAGCAGCATAGTAGTAGATAGAAAGTGAAAGAATGTTCAAGTGCTGTGAGAGGCTCAGCACCTGACCCATAACAATGAAACTACAAATCCAAGCAGGCCTTGTAGCCCCACTGAAAAAGCTTTGGCTAGACCTGCGCTCATGTTTCAGACCCATCCCAGGTTCTAAACCAGGCCTACCCCATTGACAAACCAGGCCTACCCCATTGACAAACCAGACTCCATAGCTCTAGATTGTAGGCCAACCCCAGTGTCAGATTTACACCATATTCCGAGAGCTCAGGTTCATCCCAACTTCAGGATAGCCCTTGTAGCACCAGACTATAAACTAGCCCAGGCCATTATGATGGAGACCCAATAGTCAGGCTGGTTACAACAGATATACACTAGTCCTCAGAGTTCCACCCTCCAGAGGGCTCAGGTCCCAGGTTCACTTCAGCAAAACCAGTCTTGAGACCAGCCCCAATAGTTCTTTAGTGTCCAATTTGTTTCTATGAACTCAGGTTCTACGTCAAACATAGGTCAGCTGCAGTGACCAGAAAATAATGTTATTACCCAGAGGTTTAGGTTCAGGCCAGTCCAATGAACCTAGCACTTAAGTCAACACTCAAAGACTCAGCTTCCGCACTGTTTCCAGATTCTGACTATTATGAATAAAGCTGCTACAAACATGGTTGAACAAATGTCCTTGTTGTGTAGTTGAGCAGAAATAAACCCACACACTCACAGATACCTGACTCTTAACAAAGAAGTCAAAACTATACAATGGAAAAGACAGCATCCTCAACAAATGGCACTGGTCCAACTGGATGTGTGCATGTCCAGATGTCCCTCAACTGAGGATGGATACAGAAATTGTGGTACATTTACATAATGGAATACTATTCAGCAATTAAAAACAAGGAAATCATAAAATTTGCAGGCAAATGGTGAGATCTAGAAAAGATCATCCTGAGTGAGGTATCCCAGAAGCAGAAAGACACACATGGTATATTCTCACTTATAAGTGGATAGTAGAAATATAATATAGGATAAACATACTAAAATGTACACACTTAAAGAAGCTAAGCAAGAAGGAGGACCCTGGGTAAGATGGTCAATCATCACTCAGAAAGGCAAATGGGATTGACATTGGAAGAGGGGGAAAACAGGGAATAGAACAGGAGCCTAACAGAGGTGGCCTCTGAAAGACTCTATAGATCCAGCAGGGTATCAAAGCAGATGCTAAGACTGACAGCCAAACTTTGGACAGAGTGCAGGGAATCTTATGAAAGAAGTAGGAAATAGTAAGGCCTGGAGAGGACAGGAGGTCCACAAGGAGAGCAACAGGACCAAAATATCTAGGGACAAGGGTCTTTTCTGAGACTGATACTCCAACCAAGGACCGTGCATGGAGATAACCTAGAACCCCTGATCATATGTAGCCCATGGGAGCTCAGTGTCCAAGTGGGTTCCCTAGTAAGGGGAACAGGGACTGTCTCTGACATAAATTCAGAGGCTGTCTCTTTGATCACCTCCCCCTGAGGGGGACCAGCCTTACCAGGCCACAGAAGAGGACAATGCAGTTAGTCCTGATGAGACATGATAGGCTAGGGTCAGCTGAAAGGGGAGGAGGACCTGAGGACGACCTCCCCTACTACTGCTCTTGGGAGAGGCATGGGAGGAGATGAGCGAGGGAGGGTGGGATTGGGAAGGGACAAGGGAGGGGGCTAGAGCTGGCATACAAAGTGAATGAACTATAATTAATTAAAAAATTAATTAATTAAAATAAGACCCAGCCTCTATAGCTGACATGTTAGGCTGGCATTCACAATCCAGACTCCAACCTGTCCCTTAAGGACTTAACTTTAGCCCCTACCTGGCTAGGCTAGCCCAAAACTCCAGTATATGTACTAGAGTGGTCCAGGTTACTCCAGCAGTCTCTGGCCTCCACAGACCCAGGCTCCAGCTAGGAGTGCTTCAGACTTGCCACCACAAACTCAAGTTCCAGACTTGTCCAACCCCAGAGAATTCAGGCTCCGGGCTTGTTCCTATGAAGCTAGTGCCAGGGCCATCATGAAAACTAATAAGCCCTGGTCTGCTTAAATTGCCACCATGCTCTAGAAATTCTAAACTACATTAATTGTAAAACACGGTACCAAAGAAAGTCTTTACAAGTGAAGTTACTGTGACTGTTGAGTGAAGTGCTGTGGAGAGGCTCAATTGGTCAAATGTTTGCCAGGCAAACATGAAGACTTGAGTTCAAATCCCTAGCATCCTGGGAAAAAGGAAAGACAAAGACAGGAGGATGTCTGGGGGAATGCTGGCTAGCCATAGAGCAAAATCAGCAAGCTCCAGGTTCAGTGAGAAAGTCTATCTCAAAAATTGAGGTAGGGGCTGGAGGGATGGCTCAGAGGTTAGGAGCACTGTTTGCTCTTCCAGAGAACCACAGTTCAGTTCCCAGAAACCATGGTAAAAAGGAAAGGCAAAGACAGCAGGATGTCTGGAGTATGCTACCAAGCTATCTAGCATAATTAGCAAGCTCTCGGTTCAGTGAGAAACTCTATCTCAAAAAATAAGGTGGGGGCTGGAGAGATGGCTCTGGATGCTCTTCCAGAGGACCTGAGTTCAATTCCCAGAAACAACATGGTAGCTCACAACCATCTACTATGGGATCTGGTGCCCTCTTCTGGCCTGCAGGCAGAACACTCTATACATCATAAAATAAATAAATCTTTAAAAAATAATAAAATAAGGTAGAGTTTAATTGAGGAAGACACCACATGCACACACACACAAAACAATTACTGTAGAGTGATATAAATGAAAACATGCTGATTTCAAGCATATTGGCATATCTCCCATTAATGAGTATAGGACTTCCTTTTTAATGTAGATTCAAAATGATTCTATGTCATTTTGAATGCTGTTTTTATTTCTAATCCTCTGGTAAAAGGGATCCATATGTTTAAACTATAGTTTCAAAATAAACAATGGCAGTACAGTGAAAACCTCTAATTTGACGGTAGGCTTCCGCATGCTTCCTTTAGTCATTTTCTACTTTGCTATGACAAAGTATTACACAATCATTGGCTTAAACATAAGTTTCCTCTTGCAAGTAGAAATAATTGCTGTCTTTTCCCTGCCTCTAAAAAGATACTGAGATAAATAACTAGAATATTGCACTATTTTGTGTTGGGAGCCTCTGTTCTAGCAGCTGCTTTGATATTTCAATCTTGGTGGAAAGACTGGTTTTACCAGACCTTCTCTGCAGTCAGGGAAGAATTTCCCAGCAGGTCGGATAGCTTGTCAAAACCAAACCTCTTGTTTCACCTCCTTGTGAATTTAACTCATTGTGCTGAGCTGTTTTCACTCTGGCTTAAAAGCAGTCTGAAATAAAACCAGGTGTCTAGTCTCCACTAAAGCCTCCCAGAAAGGTCCCATGTGTTGTGTCTCAGTTTATTAATTTTAATCCTCACTCCTGAATCAAGAACGGATTCGACTCTGCTGGCAGACTCCGGCAAGTTTGAATAAATCGTAAATTTCTATGTTAAGCCTAGCTCAAATAGTTGGAGTTCAAATCTCAAGTTTCCTGGGTTCTAAGTTCAGTAGAGTCCTTTTGCCTCCAGTTTCTAGTAACATGTTCCTCAACTTCCTTCTGAGCTCTTTGTAGCAGCTCCCCTAAAGTCCAATATTCCTGGCCTGGGCCTCATGGTGCGTGCCTTTAATCCTAGCACTTAGAAGGCAGAAGCAGCAGGATCTCTGAGTTTGAGGCCAGCCTGGTCTACATATCAAGTTCCAGGACTATATACAGATATCAAAAGTGGGGAAAAACAAAACAAAACAAACAAACACAACACGTAGGCACAAAAGACCAAAAAGTCCATATTCCTATTAACAGTCTGTTCAAAACAATTTATTTTTTTCTATAATGTCTTTCAAAATTCTTCAGCTTCTACAGACTGTCAGATTTTAAATCCAACTCCCAAATTTTAGGTATTGGTGAAGTCTAATACTTCCCTTCTACTAGCAATGTCTGCAATTTTCTAACACTCTATATCCAATTACCATGTTTTTGGGGCTTGAGACAATATCTACTTAGTATCTAGGAGTGAGGAATATAGGAACAGCTTAATAGATCTTCTGCTCTGAGGCTTCCAGGGCCCAAATCATACTGCCAATCAATTCTTCCAGTTCACCAGTAGGCAGAACTAACCAAGGGAAACCCCCATTTTCTTGAGAGCTGTCAGCCAGAAAAATGACACCTTTCGTGTTCTGGATGACCACTTCAAAACATGGCTATTTGTTTCTGTAACAGGACACCTGCTGCTTTTGCTTGTCCCTTTCAAGGACATGCCTATTAGGGAGGACTTACCCAAGATAATGTTTCCTTTGATTATGATTCATTTGGAGAGAACCATTCTGTGTAATCTGTCCTCTCTAATCTGGAAGGTGGCGTCATACAGTCCATTTGCACACTGTCATTATTCTTCCTTTTTGTTTACTGTCATCTGCATCTTGAAAGATGCCTCTTGCTTTAAGGCACTCTAATTTTCTTGTTTCTTATCCTCTATAAAATTGAACATTCATTAAGCTAGTTGTTGTCCAGCCAGTGAACAACCTGGAAAGAGACATTTTTTTCCTTTTATTAAAAATAGATGTTTTTCCTCACAAAATATATTCTGATTATGGTTTCCTCTCCCTCTACTCCTTCTCCTCCCATATGGACCCACTACTTTACTGTCTTTCATTGGAAAACAAAAATGTCTCTATGGCATAATAATAAAAATATAATAGGATGAAATAAAAACCAACACACTGGGACTGAACAAAACAAAAGAGGAAAAGAGCCCAATAGAAGGCATAAGAAACAGAGACCTACTTGATCTCACACTCAGAAATCCTATAAAAGCACTAATCCAGAATCCATACTATATCCAGAGGGTCTGCTGCAGACCCATGCAGGCCCCATGCATGCTCTCTAAGTCTCAGTGGCAAAACTGTAATTATATGTGGTCGATAATTTTTCTCCATCAACTTCTAAGCCAGTGTATATGGACATACAATTGTAAAGAACAATAACTAGAAAAAAATTATGCTGTATAGATTTTTCTTAATAGCCTGATATATGAGATTCTCCTTCTCTTTCAAAACTATACATTTCTATAAAAGGAAAATTTTAATAAATGTTTGAAATAGTCTTAAGAATTTGCCAATAATAAAAGCATTGAAAATGGTATTTTCTTAGTATTCAATGTATTTATCTTCAAATAGATCTTTTTGGAGACAGGGTTTTACTGTATAGCCCTGACTATCCTGAAACTCACTCTGTAGACCAGGCTGGCCTTGAACTCAGATATTCACCTTCCTCTGTCTTCCAAGTGCTGGTATTAAAGGTGTGTGTCACCACCACCTGGCAATAAATCCTTTCCTATACAAGAATGCTATGGTTCGAGTTGAGAGAGTACTATCTGTATGTACAAAAGTGTCATGGTTTCCTTTCATTTTCAGTGATCAAACTCAGTATGTCTGTAGGGGCACATGAACCTTCTTTATATACCTGTGTAGATAACTGAAACCTTCCCTCTGAATAGCTTCACTTGAGAAAGAAATCCCTCCCTCCCACATCAAATCAACAAATGTCTGTTATGTGTCAAATATAAATATGTACTCTTACCTTAATGTTATAAGTGAGAAAACACTTTATCAGACTTATATTAGATTATAATTACTATGTTAATTAGTGTTTATTATTATGGTTAAATTTCAGATAACAACCTACATATCAGAGGATGAACAAGGCAGGATCCTAAGTATAAAGCTAGCCTGACCTACATAGCGAATACCAGATCAGAATAATCTATAAGGTGACAGTGTCTCAAAAACAACAACAACCAACAAACAACTGACTAAAAAAAAGAAGGTGAAGACTCTCGCTCCTCTCTATTAAACTAGGTTGCAATCTTTAAGCTGACTGTTCAGGTTGCTGTACCCTCAAGTACTTATCTTTCACACACAGCAAAGGGAACCAGAGAGCTACAGTCACCACAAAGGCAAAAACCAGTTCTTTTTAAACAATTTATTTTTGAGACAGTCTCACTCTATAACTCAGGTTGGCCCCAAAGGCATGCAATTATCTTACCTCAGCCTCCCAGGTATGATGTACTAGGCTTGACTAAGAGTCGATTTTTATATAAGAACTTCTAATCACGGTGTCAGGTGCCAAGCTAACAGATTAAGAGAACTTCATTACTGAGAACAGTGAGAAAATGTAACAAATAATTTTATATATGAGATTATAGTGATGATATTATATATATAAAATGTTTTGAAGGGTCAAATAAATGTAAATACTTTCTAAAGTCAATCATAACTAATACAAACCAAAAGAATTTATTCACAGAATGTTGTACTTCAACAATTACAGGGTAACAAGCAACATGATATCAAGGAACAATTAACTAAGAGACTCCACTATTGTATTTAGGCCATTATGTCCAGAGTAGCTTTTCTTACTAGCTAGAAAGATGTCCTTCTGAGTCCTCCATTTGTGCAAGGGCAATCATTTAACCAAAGGTGTCTGTGCCCATAGCATCTGATACTTGTGGGTTCAGTTGAGCCACGTTTCTTGGCTTTCTTTTAGTCCTCCCTGGTTAGTTTTCTACTTTTCTCCTTCTCTGTTGACTCCTTCCTCTTTTTCTCCTCCACTATCAGTACCTTTCTCAGCTTCCTCTTCTTTATTGTCAGCTCCTTTCTCTCCTTCTTTGTCCTGAACACTGAAGGAAACTGCTTTATTATAGCCTTCGCGGTTCCGAGCAATTTCAATTGCAAAAAATTGAATCCTGGGTGCTGAAAGGTAAAGAGAATTGATTGTCCTGGTCTTAGATAATTATGCATACTGGAGAAACCCACAGGCAAATACTAACTAATTTGAAAGCCATTCAAATATATAATCTAGAAATCTTGAATTCTAGTCTGTTAATGAAAATTCCTCCCTATCTGACAGTTTAAAGAACATGACCTTGAAAAATATAAAAAAAAAAATATGATAACCTCCTATCTAACTATCCTTGCCAGTGAACCCAGACTCCTTATTCAGATACCCTCCAAAAACAAACTCACCAAAGATGGTGTTCTCCTCAGTGTAGCCCTGGGAACAATCCAGTCGCAACAAAGTACCATAGTTGTAGTCTTCTATGATCCCTTCAAACTTTAAGCAGAATGGCCTCCACTTCTATAAAGCAAAAACTAACAGTGTAGCTGATGTCTCTAAGAGTCTAATGTACTAGAGCCAGGTAAGAGGTTTGAGCTTCCCCAGTGAGTATACAAACCAGGGTGAAAGAAACAAATATTTAGGTCACTGCCAGCTTTATAGTGAAAATTGTACCACGTTTCTGTGCTATATGTTATGTTTTTATATTGGTATCCCCATACACAACATTTTTATCAGGAAAAACAAACAAGCAAATAAAAAAACAACCACCTCAATCTTTTTACTACAAAATTAAAATGTGATTTCTAAAATAGATCCATGTTTTGTCATGAGTTCTTTATCAGCCAGCTCAAGTCAAAATAGCTATTCATCCTCACCAGAGTACCCACATAACAAAGAGGGCAGGGATATACTTTAGCATTATATATGTCCACCAAGTAGGGGCAAGTTCTCAAAGATTGGTGACAGCCTGCTGGGACTTCAAAATTTAAATTTTTCATTAGCCAAAAGCCTACTTTTAAGGAACATATTTTCCCTTTATAATAACAGTGTTCTACAGCTGGGTGCGGTGGCACATGCCTGGAATCCCAGAACTCAGGAAGGCATAGGCAGGTGGATCTCTGTGAGTTCCAGGCTAGCCATCTACAAAGCGAGTCTAGGACAGCCAAGAGACACAGAGAAACCCTGTCTCAAAAAAAACACACACACACACAACAACAACAACAAAATAATAATACCAGTGCTCTGTGTCAGCATGAGAGATGATCACATAAACAACAAACATCTTTGTATGCTATTCAGGACCTATGATCAATGGAACAAAAATCCAGATAATTAAAATACCTCCCTATATTCCCTGTACCCTACTAACTCTTAAATCATCCAATCCTTCTAGCTAAATTTCCTGCTAAACTAAACTCACCACTCTTCCCCTTAAAGCAATATCTAAGTGGGTAGTTGAAATGACTAAGATAAGGAGGAGGGGAAGGTCTCAATAAATACAAAAAAATAAATAAGACAGAAAACAATTCATTCCACAGTTGACTTATTATAAAATCCAGGTTCCCTGAACAAATTTGAAGCTTATATAAAAACACACAATCAAAATTATTGGCTAGATGTTAGATAAGCTAAAGAGGATACTCACCTCTTTAGCTGATTCTGATTTGAGTTCCTCTGGGTCTAATACATCTACCCTGAGCTTCTCGAAATTTTCACGGAACTCAGAGTAGATCTGGTCATCTACTTTGGTGAGTTTCAGGAACTGTGGGTCAACTGACGATATCAGCTGCCAGGCAATAAAACAAACATAAAGATGTCAGTCACTAATTTACACTTCTACCCTGCAGTATCACACCATCAGAATACCTTATTAGTCTCAAGACAGAAGACCACTGTAGGCAGTATTAACAGCCCAGGTCTTGCATGAAGTCATTAAAATGGTTTTAAGAGCCATAATAAAAGCCCCTCTCTCTCTTTCTCCCTTTACCAATATGGCAAGTGAAGTATTGCCTGGCTCTTATTCTGGGGATTGTCCATTCATTCGACAGACATTTAAGTGTCTGCTCCGCATTTTTCCTCTACATAGCAAACAACAGGAACCAGAAAGAGAAGCAGAACTCATCATCATCAAATTTACTTCTACCCATGTTCCCTGGAGGTAAGATTTTTTTAAGCTTAACAGTTTAAGTTGTTGAGAACTGTAATTAATATAGCATCATACACTAAGATTATACATTGACTTCAACTTAATGATGAAAACAACTTACTTTGTAATAGACTTCAGCATGCTGCATTGCTCGAATGGCCCAAGCCATTTCAATATCAGGCTGCAAAAGACGAAGAATATTGGGTCAGAAATCTTTCAGCCTTGTAATGCATGACAAATTAAAGCCATCTTAAGAGGTTTGCAGAAAAAGATGTTGTGTCAGAGATAAAAGCTGAAATTTGGTAATATAAACCTTTTGTCCTTACAATGACCAAAAGGATAATATTCATATTATTAATAATATTCTGGGTCAACACTTAATAATAAAAGCAATGAACTACTGGGCATCCTTTTCCAGCAGTTAGTAAAAGTGTGGAAAATCAGGGCTGACTTAATTATTACATTACATAAAATAGAGGCATAAATTATTACTATATATTACATAAATATATTACATAATATAAAATAAAACTTAAGTAACCTAAGTTACATATTAATATACCGACCTACAAACCTCTGAGTTGCTGGGAGGACAAAAATACATGTTAAACTATTTTTCACTTTCATGAGTGCAGCATGTTATATTCACCATTTTTAATCATCAGACAACCAATTTTCCATTCTGTGAAACTCCAGAACAAATGATGCAGCTGGACTATACATAAATAAATCTGACCAAGTACCCACTAGCTGTTCCACTGAACTCTGCTTTTACAACCCATGTGTTGTCTCCTTCTAAGGCCAGCAGAATCCATCTGCCTCTGCATTTACCCGCATTAGGCCAAGAAATTTTCCTGTGTTTGAATTCCTATCTTCTGTCCACTTAGACTTTGAAGATCCAGTGCAAGCTACACTTCCCCAGTGAGATCTACTGCCTCCATCTTTAGAAATCTCTCCTGCTAAACCCTTTCCATCCTGTTGCCTGAGCCATTCATCGAGTACACATTACATTCTGAATGCTATTCTTACCATTTTTTCCTCAACATACAGTATGAATAAAGGTTCAAACCGAAGCACACCACGACCAGGTATAACTGTATTGAACAATGGGATCATTCAGGGCCCTTTAAAAACTTCCAAGTTTTGGCTCCTCTTCCCTCACATTCTGATTTGATCTGATATGGGCTGTAATCTGGACATGGGATTGTTTAGACACTTTCCACGTGTTTCTAAATCATAGAAAAGTTAGGGCCTCACTTTCGCTGGTATTAGAATACTATATTTACCAACTGCGATTAGACTGACATGAAAGAAGGTACGATTTTTGGCTGATGTGGTGGGGAAGTCTTAGGAAGATAATAGGAAAGGGACTTATCATTTTAGGGCTAGGGGTTTCGGACATCCTGGGATAGCTGGGTGCACAGTGTAGGCCGAGCCATACTCACGTCATTGCCATACGATTCCGCGGGTAGAGAAAGAGCATGGGCGATGGACAACACTTCCCCAGAAACCTGAGAAGGAAAAGAGAAAGCAGGGCTGGGTAGGCGACTCCTAATTCATTGGGTTGCTCACCACCCAATCTCCATTTGAGTATTTGCCCAGCCCCAGAGCATATCTTACCAGCTCTTCGCTTTCGCTAGCAGCATCCATATTGCACACAGGTAAGCGCGGCTTTCCCTTCCCGGAAGTGGCTTGTTGGGTTTCCTGCTCTAAAAGTTAATTGACAGCATCTCAGTCTGCGCTTGCGCGTGCCCTCCCTTTTCAGAGGAAGCCGCGGCTCCGCCTCATCCGGGCCAACGAGAGCCCAAAGTCTTATGTGATTGCTCAGCAAAGCTACTCCTCTAGCCTAAGTCAATGGCTCCGCCTCATCCGGGCCACTAAGGGCATTGCCAAGGTGAGGTGTTTCTTAGGAACGCTATTCCTCTACGAAGGTGATAGACAGCCCGATAAGTCAACGGAGAAATGTTGTATGAAAAAAATATTTTTTAAAGTGATGCTGTTTTTAAGTCCCCGGTGTGCCCTGTTCCCAGTTCACATTGCCATTCCTTCACACATGCACTCGAACACACACACACACACGCCGTAAACGAGCTATAGTTCTAGAGGCGAGAGGATGGAATTCGGCACGAAGGAAAAGAATTTGCTACCTGCTTTGGAAGAACTAGCTGGAGGGAGGTAACAACGAGGTAAGCAGCAGCATATGCTGTGGAAGCATGCCTGAGCTGGGTCATGAAGGGCACTTAGCCAAGACGATCAGAAAGATTTAAGGCAGAGGGAACACTGGAGAAAGGTACTAGTGAAAAAGCATCATAAGACTTTACAAAGAACAATCTGGCCGGAACAAAGTGCAGTCAGGACCTTTGTATGGTGATTTTTAAAGAGATGAGAGTTTTTTTCTTTTGTTTTTAAATCACGGTTTTGGGGTTTGGGTTTTGAGACCTCTTCACTCTCATTCCCACAATGGCTGCATGAGTTTGGAATCTCACCAACAGTGAACAAGAGTTCCAATTCCCACATCCTCACCAAAATTTGTCAGTTTTCTTGATTTTAGACATTGTGATTGGGGTACCATGAACCTTAAAGTTCTTTTAATTGGCATTTCCCTAATTGCTAAAAATGATGAACACCTTTAAAAATAATTCTTATCCATTTTTCATCTCTTCTTTTGAGAATTCTCTATTCAGATCCATAACTGCCCTTCCATCCACCCTTTCTAACTGGATCATTGGTTTTCTTGATTTTTTTTTTCTTCCTCTGTTCTAGGTATTTTATCAAATAGAGTTGTCAAAGATTCTCTCTCACTCGGGTTTCCTCTTCACTAGCTTATTGTTCCCTTTTCTGTACACAAGTATTTTAGTTTTATGAGGTCTTGTTGTTAATTGTTTGCCTTAATTATTAATTGAATGGAGTCCTCTTCAGAAAGTCGCTTGTTCCTCCTATAGCAGTTTCAGCATTTCATGTTTTACCTTAAGCTCTTTGTTCCATTTCAAGTTGATTTTAGTTCAGGGTAATGCATATGGATTTCAGTCTTCTACATGTGGACATCCAGTTTGCATAGTACCAATCATTGAAGATGCTGTCTCTTCTCCAGTGTGTATTTTTGGCATGTGTGTTAAGTATCAGGTGGCTGTAAAACTGCATGCACTCATGTTTGTACTTCTATTTTGTTCTGTTGATTTACTAGTGTGTTTTGTGCTATTACTGTGCATTATTGTTCTTGTTGTTAATGTAGTACTAAAATTTATGTAGCTATACCATTCCTTGACATATCCAAAAAAAAAAATCTTCAATGTTCTGTTTTACAGATACTTGCTCAGCCATCTTCATTACTGTTCTGTCCACAATAGCCAGAAATTGGAAACATGTCTTTCAACTGATGAAAGGATAATGAAAATGTGGTAATATACACAGTGATATCCTATGTCAGGTGTAAGAAAAAATGAGATCATGAAACTTGCAGGTAAATGAAGCTATAAAAGTAGAAAATATTATACAGTGGTAATCCAGACCCAGAAAGACAAATGCTGCACATACTCTCTGATTTGTTGATTCTAGCCCTGAATCTTAGGATGTAATTATATAGCCTGAATTTAGCACAAAAACCAGGAAAGTGAAAGGGGACCATAAGACAGGGGTAGAAGGAGCGATAGAAAGCAAGGAATTTAGAAAAATGAGGGGGCTTTATTTGGCAAGAAGGAGGGCAATCCAGAGGGATAGGGAGAGAAAGGGGATAGAGAGCACTAAAATAATTGAAAAAGATGACATAGAGAAACATTATTTGGTGTTTACTTAAAATACATATATAATGTATATCTGTGTGTGTGCGTGATTTAAATGGCAATGCAAATGAAGTTACAACTGGTGAGTTCAGGGAGGAAGCCAAAAAATCTCACTCCAGAGATGAAGCTTAAAAATGCAAGTTTTTTTTTCTGCTCTTATAGTGAGACAGTCAGCTTGGAATCTGAACTGCATCTGGAAAGGGAAGCTCTATTGCATAGTTAAAGGACGAAAACCATAGAGCAAGGGGGAGCAGAGTGGGCTATAGCATTGTCCAATCAGATTTTGACATAAGGGGTTGATCAAGGGATCCATCAATCAGGATAGGAGTAGGTCCCTGGGCCTGGGAATATGAATTTATTTGGTCCTGCCAGCAAGATGGAGAAGTTGTCCCTGAAATGTCTGTACTCAGACAACTGCTTTATTGCAACAAAAGCTGTCCAACTGTGGTTAGTCCCCAGTTCCCCTAGGGCCTGGGACCTTGAACTTAGTTTCTTGCTATGATTGAATGGAGTCTGAAAACAAAATGGTAATACTTAGAATAAGTCTCTTTTGCACTTTCCCAACACAACATATATTGTAATAATGCTCCCCCCCCCCAAAAAAAAACCATAGACTGACTACCTAACAAAAATTTTCTATGTCAGGCATGGGACACCTACGTTCAAGTAGTTGTTCAGGAGAGTTCAATAACAATAAAAAGATGTGAAAGGTTATAACTTGAAGGCAAAACTAGAAGCAGACCAGCTTGAAAGTGGTAGGTGATGGAAAAGAAAACACTGACAATTGAGATAAGTTTGAGAATGAATAATGTCCTGTAGACCAATTTTATATGGAGAAAAAAAAGGAGAATTGGGATCCTAATATGAATCACAGGCTGTAGAACAAAAAGTAGAGGGAGATATTACTGAGCTAGAAGACACAGGAGGAAAGATGAGTGTCATTTGAGGAGCTGAATTGGAATAGCTTATTGGACTCCTGTGGAGTCAACAAGGCAGAGAGAGGCTGAGCAGGGTTAGTAATTTGATAGCAGGCACTGTTTAATTGTGCTTTTCGCAAGGAAAATGCTAAGACTGTAAAGGCACAAAGAGAGGGAGAGTATAGGGACATACAATCATCTATGAAAAGGCAAGGAAACAAAAAGACTAAACAAAAAGAGTTGTCACTGAGACATCAGCAAAATATAAAGCAGAGTCTCACAGAATCCAAAGGATAGGAAAACTCCTAGAAATAAGTGGTAAACCAAGTCCAATACCCTGTGTATACTAAGGCCAGAACTGCTGTGAGGTAACTGAAGGCCAAGGGTTAAGGAGGCCATGGGAGACAGAGATGGCAGTTTCTATGGAAAGTTCTGGAAAGTTGCATGTAGAGAGAGATCAGGTCTAGGAACTCTGACTTGTGGTATAAGACAAATAACGTAAACTTGTACTATTTTGTCCATGTATCAGTTACATGTTACATGTATTCATGTTTTCCTATAAGAGATATCCAGCAATTTTTTAGTGTGTTGCAAAACTAAAAACTCCATGCTTACTTAACATTAAATTCTCATTTCCCTTACTTGAAGATCACCATTTTGTTTCTCTAAATTTGACTGTTAGATACTCCATATAGGTGGGCTCATGCAGTTTCTGTTTTGTGATTGTCTTATTTCACTTGATCTACTGCCTAACAGGATTTCTTTCTATTTTAAAGGTGAATAATATCCCATTGTATGTAAATAGCATATGTTCTTTATCCATGGATTACTTTCAATTTTTTACTAACTGTGTATGATATTGCTGAGAATGAGTATGTAAATATCACTTTAAAATCCTGCCTTCAGTTACATTGATTGACAGTACATTTAATTGTGTGCTTAATGGATCATATTTTTAATTATTGGTGGTTTTTTTTTTTTTTTTTGCAGTGCCTCTTGGACTTTTAAAGTTATTATTTTCAGTTTGGAAAGACTACAATTTTTAGAAATTTACCTTTGCAAAAGACTTTTGGTGGAGGGAACTTGGTGAACCTCCACAGAAACAGGCAGCAGAAGTAGGAAATGGAGGTGTTGTCTCCAGGTGCCACTTGTTCTCTTGTACAAAGTACCAGGGGACAGCTGAGAGAAAGATATGTACTGAAGTCTGACCGTAAGAAAACTGCCTTTAGGGCTGGGTATGGTGGTGCATGCCTTTAATCCCAGTGCTTGGGAGGGAGAGGCAGGTGGATCTCTGTGAGTTCGAGGCCAGCTTGGTCTAAAAACTGACTACAGGGCTACACAAAGAAACCTTGTCTCGAAAAACAAAGCAAGCAAACAAAAACCCCTGCCATTTTTATGGTTTTCGTTTCATTTGTTTGTTTGAGATAGAGTTTTTCTGCATAGCCCTGCCTGTCCTGGAACTCACAAATATCTGCGTGCTTCTGCTTCCCAAACGATGGGATTAAAAGTGTTCTGCACAACCGCCTGGCTAAAACCGCTGCCTTCTTAAGTGATGATTCAAAGGAGTGAATCATCACTTAAAGGAGTGAAAGAGCCATTTTAAGGAGCTGATGGAGGGTTTGCAAGGAACAGCTAACAAGAGAACATGATTCTATGTGCTACTCAGAGATCTGAATGTAGGGTGGATTGTCAATGTGTATGATGAATGTTGGCTCAATAGATAAGAGTAACATAGGGAGCCCCACTGAAGCTGGCTACCAAGTTGCTACATTACAGATAAACATGAATGAACTCAATAAACTCAACTAGCCTTTAATTTCAGGAAGCAACTTAGGTAATTTTCTGGGTTTAATGTTTTAGGCAGATATGTTGCTTTAAATATTTAAAGTTATAACACATAAAATGTGAGTAGCATATAGTTATTTTTAATATTTTAAAATAATACAGCCACTGTTTACTATTCAACTATTTGCAGACAGATATTTACATTGACATGTAATTAGATACTAACAATATTGGATAAGTCTACTTCTTCTAACCTGAAACTGCAAGAGAGAAGGCTAACATTTAGAGGATTTTTTTTTCTCAAGGAAACTAGACCAGGCAAAGTTATTACAATAATTATTTACACGTATGCTATTGTTTGAGACTCAAAGTAGCTATTCAAACATTGGAGAGAAGAAAGGTTTAGAACTAAATGGCAGTTCACAATGGGTCAATAGACTTTATGGTAGACATTATGAATTATTGCTTAGTGCATGAACATCACTGACCACTCAAAAGAAGGATCTCAGCAGCAAGATTAAAAAAAAAAGATGCTGTAAGGAAAGTTCTAATCCTAAGAACAATAGGAAAGTATACAGATAACAACAGAACAGTAACTTACTTTCATGCAGACCAAACAGACATGTTTTTGAAGGCAAAAATATCTTAGATAAACTTTAAAAAATTACCAAGAAACAGAAAACCCAGAGAAGCCCAAAATCTAGAAAGATTCATCCTATAATGAGGAATATGGATAAAAATGGAAATCCCCATATTAAAGGAAACAAGCCAGACTAAGAAAGACAAATACTATATTTTCTCACATCTGAAGAATCTAGATTTAAATATGTTTCTGTGAGTGTAGGTCATAAAACTGGAAAAAGGAAATGCAGAAGTGAAAAGTGATCATGGCAAGGAAAGAATGATGCAACATTTGTGACATGAAAGCAGAGAGAACTATGTGGAAGAGGAAGAGGACTAGCAAAAGGGGAATGCCATGGGGCAAAAGGATGAAAAAGAGTGAAACATGTAAGAAAATGCCACAGTTCTATCCATTACATTGTACACTAACTTTAAAAGTTCATGTAAAAAAAACTATATCTAAACCAAATTTTGAAATAGAAACATGTATGTAGGTATGTATTTGGCTAAATGGAGCTAACAGATGCATTAGCTTACTTCTTTTTCTCATGAAAGAACTTACAAAGTATGCTTGAAATTTTTCAGGAGTAGAATTCACTGCTATTAATTATAAGCAATGGATCTTTCATTCTTTCTAAACAGCATCCTTCCCCACTCCCCCATCAGGTCCTACTCCTAGTGTTACCATTCACCACACTGCTGTGTTGCATTTTGTAGATTCCACCTATAACTTAGATTAAGAGTTTTCAACTTTTTGTTATATTTACTTTTTTAAAGTGTAAAATAATACTAATTATTGATATAACTAAGCTTCCATTCAAACTTATTTTTAATCATATCACAGAACAATGTTAATTCAATAAAAGCCAATTAAAGTCAAAACCAGCATAAAGATGTACACAATAAAATACTAAGTTTTCCCCTTTAAGAGCCTTATTTCCACATCTCAGCATAAGATCTATCCATAATTTAAAAAATAAAAACATATAGTCACCTTGATTTCACATAATAATGTGTGACATTTATTGTTCCATAAGATTCTCTGCTTAGCATTTCAGTAAATAGTTAAAATAAGATTTACTGTATAATCTTAAAAGTAAATAGTTAAATTAAGACTTACTGTTAAAATCTGATTTTAGCTACTGGAATTTATTTTCTTGTCATCTGCTTCATTTGAGGGATCTTTTAACTGCCCAACCCATGAAAAATGAAATGTTTAGCCAGGTGTAGTGGTACATGCCTTCAATCCTAGCACTCAAAGAGCCAGAGGCAGGTGGATTGCTTCCAGCCTGATCTACAAAACAGGTCCAGAACAGCCAAGGCTACAGAGAGAAACTCATATCTGGGCGGAGAGGGGGACAGTAGAAAGAAAGAAAACAAACAAAAGGAAAAAAAAGGAATGTTTTTCTTTGGAAAGACGTTTTAAAAAAAAAAGAGGCTAAAGCTGAAGAGGTTGGCAGTCAAATTATGTTTAATAGTCTTTGTTTTTACAGGAGTGAATCTGATATTTGCCATTATCTTCAGAAGTCCAAGGTCCTCTTGTCATTAGTATTTGGGAAATAATTTGTGGGTTGCCATATGTTGCTCTGGAATTTTAATGATCTGAGCAGGAGTTCCTAAATATCTTCAGTAAGCACCAAATATCTGGAGTGGCAAATCAACCAGTGGTCTTTGCTACACTGTAGATTCTTCTTTTTCCCACACCCACCCTAGTTATTTTAGGCCTGTAATCACTGAAGGAAGACCTCAGACTCAGGTAGTGGTAAAAACCGAGGAGAATTTATGCTGCAGAAATTTCCAGCATGCAGGAGCCTCCATTCTATAGAATGATAAACCTGAAGTGAGCACACAGGCTCAATTTATAGTTAGGGGATTTTTTTTTTTTGGTGTGGTTAGGTAATCTTTACATTGATTGGTTGCTGCTGGTATAGAGCAAACGGGGGAACTTAATGATTGGTTCTGCAGTTGGGGGACTTCATGGACTCTCCAGGTAACAAAGTGTGTCCAGGTATTAGAGAGTGCCCAGGTGACCAAGTATCATTTTGACTAGCAAGACAAAGCATTTCTAATTGACCTTTAATTTGATTAGTAAAGTGCTTGGGTACTTTACCAAGTTATTGTTTCTGGTTTTTAGGGAGGTTATTGAGTTACTGTATCTGGTTCCCATGACTTGTAGTTTCATGTTCCAAGAAATAGAAACTCAGGCCTGTTCAGTCTGAAGCCAATTTTGAAGCTTGTAATGGAGTCAGACTGGCTTATTAACAATCATTTCCCTCAGTTTCACCCCCTAACACTAAATGAGAGAAAAACAAAGATAGAAGGCAAGAATTAGAAAAATTCCTGAATCTAATTTCTGTATTTTTAATAGAAACTAAAATTCCAGAATTCTTAAAAAAAGTCACTACAGGGAGACATGCTGGTAGCTGGAATTTTCAAAATTGGTCTCAAATCTGCTATTTTCAAATGTGTGACTTAAAAATTATATCTTTTGAAATTTCTAAGATTTGAGAAATGATTCTCACTTCCTAATAAGAGTACTGGAGATTCAGAGTAGCATAAGTGAGGCAGTTTATTTTCAACTTTGCAAAGTAGGGCATCAGGCTAGAATGGCAGGCACACTAACTGAGTGTAGAGAACAGTTAGTTTATATACCCTAACACAGGATGCTTCCTCTCCTTTTTGAAAAAATTGTAGGGCCCAATCTCACACATCATCAACATGTTATCTTTCCCTGTGGTGCTTACATTTGTCTTTCTCTCAATAAAACCTCTATGTTTTACATCCTATTTATTTTTAGAGCTTTTCGGACACATGGCTTTATAGGCAAGCTTGAATTTTAGTAATTTTCTTTTTTTTAATGTAATGTAATTTATTTTTATATCAATCACAGGTTAGGTACTTTGCATCCCAGGCGTAGCCCCCTCCCTCATTCCCTCCCACCCTTCCCAACCCTCCCTCATCTCCTCCCCGCCCCCTCCAAGTCCACCAACGGGGGAGGACCTCCTCCCCTTCCATCCAAACCCAGCTCATCCTGTCTCCTCAGGGCTGGCTGCAATGTCCTCCACTGGGATCTAGCCAGTCTGTCATTCCCCGGCTTGTATGGGGGAGGGTCAAAGAGTCAGCCATCAAGTTCATGACTGAAACAGTCCCTGTTTCCCTCACTAGGGTCTTTAGTCCTACACCGAGCTAT
>CM053742.1:76569397-76592975 GCA_028658305.1 Pachyuromys duprasi
CAGCCATCAAGTTCATGACTGAAACAGTCCCTGTTTCCCTCACTAGGGTCTTTAGTCCTACACCGAGCTATCCTGGGTCCCATCTGCACAGGGGTTCCAGGACACATCCACACGTGGTCCTTGGTTATAGAAACCGTCTCATACAAGACCCCAAGGAGGACCCAGGTGGATATGATCAATGCTCGTTTGGATGAACAAATGGGATGGACATTGAGTGGAGGAGAAAACAAGCAACAGGACAGGAGTATGCCAAGGAGGACCTCTGGGGGGGGTCAACATAAAGATGTATCAGAGCAGATATTAAGACTCGTGACCAAGCCTTTGGCAGAGGGCAAGAAGTGATGATAGAAATGGAGGAGGTTGGTGAAACTTGGAGAGAACATGAGCTCCACAATGACTAAACTGAGCAGGAATTTTAATAATTTTCTACTCTAAACATTTTGTTTGGATTAGTGGGGGTAGCTAACCAGTGTTTGGGTAGGAGAAATAGCTAGACTAGAAAGAAATAACACAGTTCTAGTGTTTTCTGTTCATTTGTAGGTAGATATAAGATAGCTCAAAGCACCTTTGAAAAGCTAAGATTTTATTTCTAACAAGAAGAATGTTTTTAAACAGTGTACTAATATCCTGAGTCAAATTTCAGCTAACTTTCCCACATTTGTATCAATGATAGTGAAAGAAATCAAAAGTGTATATTGGAAAAACAATTTCTTAAATATGGTTTCTCAAACAACACAGAAAACATACCGTAGAAAGAATCCCAGCATCCCACCTACAAGAGATATTATGAAATCTTTCACAGAGATGGATACATAAAATAGATGGTATAGCAGGTCACTGACAGCCTGAGTATTCTAGTGAAGAGATGTTTCTTGTATTTGGAGAATATTACCAAGCTCCGTCACACATTTTCTAACCACAGCTTGTTTTTCTAATTCTTCCTGGTTGGGGGAACAAGTTTCATGGTCAATCTTGTTTACTTTGCTGTTCACAGTGCAATTGCCAAAAGCTCCTAAAGAATGTCTGAATGGCAGGTATGATGCATGATGCATGCTAAAGAGCTGCTGTCCTTACTTCCCCTAATTTATACCAGATAGGGTTTCAAGCCTTTCTGTATGAGCTGCAATTCCCATTACTTGTAAAAAACTTATAAAGATTTTTAATTAATGTGTGTGTATTCATGTGAATGTGTCAGGGTACAGAATGAGGTAGCCATTCCATTGGACCTGAGATGGTCAGGTGCATGCAAGTCATGCTGGCTCGGTATTCTTGTTGTTTTTAGCAGATACCTCCTGTTTTGCTCAGCTAAACCTCCTGTTTTGCTCAGTTACACTTCCTGTTTTGCTCAGTTAAACCTCCTGTTTTGCTTGGTTAATTTTCCTGTTTTGCTTGGATATGTTTACTTGGAAACCTATATAAGTGGTTTACTCTGTAATAAAAATGGCACCTTGATCAGAATACTGTCTTGGTGTTACTTCTTCATGTTCTCTGTCTCTTTTAATTCCCAGCCCCTTGTGCAGGCGGTTACTATTGGTAGTCGCCAGCGACTACACAGAATATGCTGAAAGAACAACTCCAGAGTCAAGTAGCAATTAAGCAACAAAGAGTTTATTCTGCAGAAGTCCATCATGCTGGGACTGCCACCAACACCACATGGCGGCAGCCCCATAGGAGGTGAAGGTCCATTTTAAAGCCACATAGAGGAATTCCTACTGTGGCTAAGTAAACTCGACTGGGATTGGCTGGTGCCCCTGGAGGCTATGTGACTTCAGTCAGAGCTTGGCCCATGCCCATGAAGGCTACATGACTCTGATCAGGGCTTAGAGGCTTCTCAGACCAGTAGCTAAGCAACCTTATCTCCCTAGGACAATTGTCATGGCCGAGCTGGGTTTCTGTGGTTTTTCCTGCAAATGAAGTTTCTTTTTCTGAGGAACAGAAAACTCAGGCATGTTCTATCTTAGCAAGAAAATGAAGACTGTCATGAAGTTGGTTTGGTCAGGCTTATTTAGCCAGCCTCTAAATGGCCCATAGAGGACAGAAGAAGGCATCAGATACTCTGCAGCTGAAGTTATAGGCACTTGTCAGCTGCCAGATGTGGGTGCTAGGAACCCAAATTCAGATCCCTTGAAAGAACAGAAATGACTCTTAACCACTATGCTATCTCTCCAGTCCCACTTTTTGATATGGGTATCATGTACTACAATGTAATTATAATACATGTTCATCCACATCAGTTCAATCAATCAATCAATCAGTCAGTCAATCAATCAATCAAGAGATGCCCTACAGACTTGCTTCTAGGCCAGATTTCATGAGGCATATTCTCAGCTGAGACTCCTTTTTCCCAGATGACTGTACCACTGTTGTCAAGTTTACATAAAGCTAATGAGGACATTGACTATATGATGTGTTGTCTCTCAACTTGCTGTGATTATCGAGAATCTCATTTCTATCCTGCCTCATTGCCATCAATTACTGCTTCAATTTTCCCAGTGTGTGAAGTGATACTTTCCTGCTGAGAAAATATACTTCTGAGCTTCCCATGTGGAAATTTATGCCCTATCAGGGGCCCATAATCTCATTTTCCCCTTGTAGACATTTTGGCCATTGCTCATGTGGGTGACAAAATACTCCCTCACTGTGACTTAACATGGTCTTGCTAAGGTCAGAGCACACCTCTCATTCTTTCCACCTTTTGTCTCTCTATAGATACTTTCTGAAAAATTAACATGAGGTAAGAAAATTAATTCTAACAGGCCAGCCAGGAACTCCAGCTACTGCTTTTTTTGTACCCAGCGAACATACTTGCTTTTTGGCAAGGAAAAAACCAGAAAACAACATCAAATACTCATAATTCCAACATATGATAAACTAAGTCGATTCTTAATCATGCTATTTTAAAACACACAATCATGTATATTATATAATTATATACATGTCCACTTTTAAAATGAGAACAAAACTTCCCACTTGTAGTTATTCTGCATCTATAGTTATTCTGCACCTTACCCATGCAATGTGGAACATTAGCTAACCTAGGAAGTCTGCTCAATTTATGGCAGCTAAGTACAACAGTATTAATATTTTGGTCACATAACTTATTAATCACCAGTGCTTGGAGGTGTGGACTTTGGAAAGCTTGAAGGAGAACCCTCATAAAGACTAGGTGATGTTATGAAAACAAAAGGCATGGGAAGTGAATTCCTTGACACCTCTTCCATCTTGTGATGAAACAGCTCCTGAGGAGTAGCGAGCAACAAGCCTCAATCTTGAAAGGTCATAACCAGTTTGTTCTTTGTCTTATACTTCCCAAACTCTAAAATGTTAATTGTTTTGTTTGGTTTGGTTGGTTTTTGAGACAGTGTTTCTCTGTGTAGCCCTGGCTTTCCTGGACTTGCTTTGTATACCAGGCCTCTGCTTCCTGAGTGCTGAGATTACAGGCATGCACCACCATGCCAGGCCCAGTCTCATATTTTTAATAGGAGCACAAACTAAGATACTATGTTTTGAAGGAAATGAGGACAGCAGGGGTAGATCCATTTTTTTCTCAGACTCTTATCTTAAGTTGACTGACCTTGGAGTGACTTGACCCTCAGCTTTGGGTTCTGAGAAGGGCCACATAACCCTCCACCCTGCAGGTTGTTGTGAATGCCACAGAATGTGTTAATGGGTCCTCAGTGCAAGGTGTCATAAATGCCACAGAATGTGTTAGTGGGTCCTCCACTCTACCCAGCAGACTATTGTACAGATATCTTAGTTTTCTGTTGGTTTGGCCAGGTGGCTTGTAACAATTAGCATAAAGGTCATCTCCATTGCTTAACCCCTACCCCAAAACTTTCCCTTCCCTGTAACTGCAAGGCTTGGAATTCCCCACTTGCTGTTTTTCCCTTTAAAACTCTGCCTCCTTCCCCCCCAAGAATTGGGGCCTCACTTTCTAACCTGCTGCATCAGGGGAGATTGGCGGCCTGTGTTTAAGCTTGACTAAAGATCCTCCTATGATTTGCAACATACTCAAATCCTAGTGGGCTTTTGGGGTCTCTCGAATCGGGCGCAACATTTTTATTTACTATTAATAAGCAGCTATATAAATAATGCGCTCTATAGGAGATATAGCTCTGTCTTTGAAAAACAAGATGCGTATCTGAGAACACAAGCAGTAAGCCTAAGTATTCAAAGAAACACATTAACAGTAGTTTTCCAAGCACTCTTCAGATTGGCTTAGAATTAAGAAAACATGGGGCCTATAAAAATGCCAGAAAAGAGCCATATTCATATAAGGAAGTAGTTTTTTTAATTGACGTGCCTTTTTTTCCAAACACAAAGGGCGGGGTAACAGCTGACCTGAGTGCTTGCGTCAAATCATGCTGCCACCAAGCGGCTAATTTTTCACAAGGTGAAAAAGTACATGAAAATGTTTTCTTTACCCCCGACTTTGTCTGTTTGGACTGGAGTGGCCTAGTAAGACCCAGAGCGAGACAAAATGAAAATGTAAGGTGAAAGCCAACTGACCAGGACGTCCCATCGTTTAGCGCTTGAGGGTGTACCGGAAGTGAATTCACAATTGATTGACACGTAGTCCTTTCAATGGGAGCCTGGAAGCCATGGCAACAGCAGCAGGAAGTCCGAATGTTTTAAAGTTGCGGTTCTGGGAAATACACAAACAGCCACACTGTCCGTCCTATTTGCCCATAGGGATTGGGCTGTACAGAATTATCCAGTCAGCTGTCTCTACTGGGCTGTTGCAGGTGTTTGGCGGGAAATTTCTCAGGTCCTGGCTGGGACTGAGTCGGGGAAAGGGGATGCCAGTTAGCAAATGGAATTCTAAGGTTGTAAGTCACACACCTGTCCAGACATCCGTCTTTCCTTTCGTTCGAGAAACATTTAACCCCATGATGTGCCAGACCCTGGATACCTGAGACACATCAACTCTCTTTTCAGGTACTATTCATTCTAACATGTGGAGACAGGCAAATTATTTACTCAAACTTCATATAAACATGAGAAATAGAAAATAAAACAGGCCAAGATACACGGTGGGCGTATCTAGAAATGATAATTGAAGACATTAGGAATGGTATGATGTGGTTTTAGTGACTTTAAATAGACTTCAAGTGCAGATGTTTATTGTGTAATTTCCTTCATTCCAGGTAGTTACTTCCAGATTTTGAAAACTAGCATCAGAACAGAAAATTCTTCCAGAAGGGTTCAATGGATGCAGAAGCGCCACCATGAGAGCTTGGATAATGGTGCGTCCTGGGTTTTAGGACTTTGAGCATTTGGATGAAAGACTTCTTCCCAGTAAATCCCAGAGTCCTGAGGGTGGGGAAGCCTGCTTCCCTTCCTTTTTTTTGGTTCTGCTTCTCCATCTTGTCTTCTTCCTCTATGGGTTCTGGGATCTCTTTCTTCCAGATTGGGTGTCTGTGGACTTCACTTTGCTGTGAGGGAAGAGTGGCACAGACAGACCTCTAGTTCTCTCAGTGGAGTTCTGATTCTGGTTAAGAGTTGGGAATGGGGTCTTTCTGCAGTGGAACCATAAGTGCAGTTTTAAAGGATCTTATGGCAAACTGTGGTGAAACCATGGCAACAGCAGCATGGGAAGGGGAGTAAAATAAACGCGGACATATTGTTGGTGGGCAATATTAGAATACTTCCAGTTAACCCCATTCTGCTTGATGCTTGTTGTTGATGCTTTTTGTTCAATATCCCCCTTCCTCTTCTCTCCTCTCCACCTCTCTCCTCCCAGTGTCTGTCCCTTTCTCTCCACCCCCGCTGCTCTCCCTCCCTTTTATAGGCTTCCAAGTAGTTTAGGCTGACTCCAACCCTGAATTTTCCATCCCTACTCCCTTGTACTGAGATCACAGGTATATGCTAGCATCACATTTGGTTCTCTCTTCCTAGGTTTGGAATGCACAATGAAGAGAAATAAAAACAAAGATCTCCAGGAAGAATCCATGATGAGATTCAAGGTTTCACAGTCCAAGCTAATGTCTGTGGTAACGCAGCATTTCTGGCAAAAGAAGTGTGACAACACTAAGGCAAGGTAAATGGCTAAGTAGGCAAAAAGGCGTGAGCTACGTTGGCAACAGAGCAAGAATGGCATGTTGCTGTAGGGTAAGGTACAACCTGGAAAGATTCCTGAATTGCTTATTTAACTTTAGTTGGAATATTAAGGATACTCATCTATTTTGGCCCCAGACAATGTGAAATTTTTTATTCCATTGTATTGGATGGCAGCTTGTAGTTGACTAGCACACCAGTGTAGCTTAGCACTGTTTTGAATATCATTAGGGCCATGGAGATGCCTGGGCATTCTCTCCATCTAATCCAGTAGTCCTCTTAGTGCTCCCTTTCCTCCTCTTTCCCCTCTATCTGTGGTGACCATCTTATTGCTGCTGAAGTAGAAGCTTTTTTGCATTCTGCTATTTTTTTCATGGGGTCATTCTTTTCCAATTTTTATCATATGTCTTTGATTAAATGTCATTTTACAATATGGCCTATCTCTGAAGGTGTTACCTCAAGTGGGAATGCACAGCCAAACACACCTCTCCCTTTTATCCTGATTTTTAGGATTCTTTTTTAGAGCTGTATTTTGTTCTTTTTGTATACTTATTTCTTTGCTATGATTTTTGCTTGTTTCTGTTCACTAGAAGCTCAATTGTACCAAACTGGCCTTTGTTGTTATCTTTAGGGTATGTCTGGTTGTTAACTAATTTTTCCTGTTGGGACTTCTTGTAGGGCTCCATTTGTGACTGTTAAACGAATAAACACACATTGCCAATATTGTGTCTTTAAGACTATTTTTAAATACAGAGAAGTTGGGAGTAGTGGCACACATCTTTAATTCCAGCACTTGGGAAGCAGAGGTAGACAGATCTCTGTGAGTTCGATGCCAGCCTGATCTACAAAGCAAGTTCCAGGACAGCCAGGGCTATTATTCAGAGAAGGCTTTATCTAAAAAAACAAACAAACAAACAAAAAACAACAATAAAATAAAAAAGAATGAGTGTGAAATATGAAAGTGACCCATAATGTTATCTTTCTCTTAGTTTTTTCTTTTAACTGTACCATTCATGTACAAAATAAAAGTTAACAAGCAAACAATAACCCTAAGAAAGAAACACAAGCTGGGCATGGTGGTGGATCTCTATACCTGAAGCGCTCACCAGGTTGAGTTCCCAGCAGGAGGATCACTCAGATTTCAAAGCCAGCCTCGACTGCATAGTGAGATCCTTTCTCCAAAAGAAAAATAGCATTTTAAAAAGGGCTGGAATGCATATAGCTCAATTGGAAGAATACTTGTCTGGAATTCCTGAGGCCTGGCACCACATAAACCTGGTGGCACATTCTTTTAATCCCAGCATTCTAGTTATGGAGGAAGGTGGATTAGAACTTCAAGGTCATACTTGCCTACACAGGATGTTCCAGGCCAACTTAGACTAGAGACCCTGTGAAGAGAGGTACAGAGACAAGGAGGTAGGAAAGGAAACAATAAATAATAGGACATAAAGCAAAAAAAGTAAATAAGACACATTGGCCCTCATAAATGCATGCACCCTGTTTTTGAGCACTTTAAGGGTGATGATGAGTGGGAGAAAAAAAACAGCTTTGGTTTAACTGTACTCACAATGAGAAAAAGAACTGGTCTCTATAAAGCTTGTATTTCATATTAGGATAGCATTGAAAAGAAATTTCAGTCATGACATGGGAGCCTTCCTGGAATAGGCTCATGACAAGGAAAAGTCCAGTTCCTTCTGAGCAGTTACCTGAGTTTGATCTAAGTGATTGAGATTATGTTTCCCTCTTTATGTGTGTGTAACAGAAAAGTTATTTCCACATGTGTGGCCATATGGGATCTAATGTGTAAGACTTTATGGCATGCATTCTGTTTAGATCACTTATCAGAAGTTCTTGTGGTCTTGAGTTCCTCATCTAAAATGTTTTTAAAGTGGCATTTTTCAAATTGATGCACTTCTTATTCTACACAAGGCATTACAGCAGCATACTGATTTCTGATCTTACACAGGGTAAAAGGCCTGTCTTTAGCTAGTAAGCACCTACAGGACTGAACCCCATCTTACTTTCTGGCTTCCCCTCCTTGTTAATCTCCGTGTATTAATCAGACTGGAATCAGCTCACACTTAGAGCCACAACTTTTCTATTTATGCATGTATACAATGTATTTTGCATACATTATGCATGCATACAATGTATTTTGTATACTTTATGTATCTTTCCCCACTCTCTCCCAACTTTTCCCAGATATTCCCCACATCCCCTCCCAACTTTCTTTTCTTTTTTTATTTAAATTTAATTTTATTTATATATTTATTTATTATAATTTATTCACTTTGTATCTTAGATGGAGCCCCCTCTCTTGTCTCCTCCCAGTCCCACTCACCCTCCCTCTTCTCTCCCTATGTGCTTTCCCAAGTCCCCTGATAGAGGAGGATTTCCTCCCCTTCTATCTGACCTTACCTTATCAGAGCTGGCTGCATCATCTTCCTCTGTGGCGTGGCAAAGCTGAACCCCCCAGGGGGAGATAATGGAAGAGCTGGCCTATGAGTTCATGTCAGAGACAGCCCCTGTACCCCTTTACTAGGAAACCCACTTGGAAACTGAGCAGCCAATGAACTTCTTTTGAATAGGGGGTCTAGGTCCTCTCCATGCATGGTCTTTAGTTGGAGCATTGGTCTCTGCAGGGCCCCCTGGGTGAACATATTTTGGCTCTGTTGTTCTCCTGGTGGAGTTCCTGTCCCCTCCAGGTCTTTCTGTCTCCTTCTTCTTCCATAATGTTTCCTGTACTCTGCCCAAAGTTCAGCTGTGAGTCTCAGTATCTCTTTTGATACCCTGGTGGGTAGAATCTTTCAGAGGTCCTCTGTGGAAGGCTCCTGTATTGCTTCTTGTCTTCTCCTACTTCTTTTTTATTATTAAGTTTTTATTTTTTATATTAATTAGTTTATTCACTTAGTATCCCAGCTGTAGCCCTCTCCCTCATTCCCCCCAATCCCACACTCTCTCCCCTATCTCCCCCCATACCCCTCTCCAAGTCCACTATCTTTTTTTTTTTTTTAAGTGTAAACCCATAGTCCAAAATCAGTGCTTACAGAAGCCATCCAGCATATTGTAGTCAAATTACTTGGGACTATGCCCCTGAAGAAAGCTTTGTTATCAACCAACAGCAGCTCCTCAGCTAGAGGTAGGGCCTTGTGAACCCCTTTTCTCTCACGTTCAATGGCAAGTTATGATGGCTTTCTTTTTTCCTTCATTCTTTTGTTCTTTTATTCTTTCTCCCAGTCTTTCTCTCATCTCCCTTCTGCTATCCTCCCCAACACTCCTCCTCCATTTCTCTTGAGAAAATGGTAGGTTTCCCATGGATATAAATCAACCATGCCATAGCAAGTTGCAGTAAGAGTAGGTACCTCCCCTCATATTGAGGCTAGATAAGGCAACCCAGTAGAAGAAAGGGGTCCCAAAAGCAGGCAAAAGAGTCCTGCTCCCACTGCTAGGAGTCCCTACAAGAAGACCAAGCTTTACAACTGATATATAGACAGAGGGCCTAGCTCAGAAAAGACAGGGTCCTTGTTTGGAGTTTCAGTCTCTTTAAGTCCCTAAGGGCCAAGGTTGGTTGATTCTGTGAGTTTTCTTGTGGTGTCCTTGACCCCTCTGGCTCCTGCAGTCCTTTTTCTCCTCTTCTACATGATTCTCCAAGCTCTGCCTAATGCTTGGCTATGGGTCTCTGCATCTGTTTCCATCATTTTGCTGGGTGAAGCCTCTATCTGATGACAATTGGGCTAGGCATCAGTCTATGAGTAGAGCAGAATATCATTAGGAATCATTTTCTATCTTAGGTCTCTGGGCTATCCAGTTTATGTGATAATGGCTTTCTTAAGTTAGCACACCATATGTTCATGCTATATGTGTTTTTAAGCATATATGTGAATGAAATAGAAGATTCATCAATGGAATATTCTATAGCCTTATAATAGAAGGAAAGTGGCCATTTTATATATGAATGAATCTCAAAATTGTAGAAATCACAGAAGTAGTGAGTAATAGATACCAGAGGGTAGGTTGGGGAGCTCGTGATAGACATGAAGACATGTTTGTCAAAAGATACAATGTTCACTTAGAATAAGAGGCATAAGTTTTGTTGACCTATTGTTCAACATGACTTAATAAGTAAGATGTTGTTTATTTTAGGTTTGCTGAGTCATTTTTAAGTTCTCACTAATAAAATATCACTAATAAAATAAGTATTTTAGGTGATGAATGTGTTTCTTATTTTAGTAGAAACATTATCAAAACAAAGGCTTGGGAGATGGCTCAGTGATTAAAGTGCTTGTCATGCAAGTATGCAGAACTGAGTTCAAATCTCCAGAATCCGTGTAAAACCTGGCATGGTAGTATATCTCTAATACCAGTGCTCCTGTGGTGATCTGGAAGGTTGAGATAGGAAAATCCCCAGAAGCTACTACAGAACTATCATAATAGGAGCCAAGAAGTCATTTTTCCTGTAAGTTGTTTCTTCTCCCTTCTTCACCTTTCCCCTATCTGCCTAGGAAATGTTCCTAACCAACTGTAATAGAACATGGGTATAGTTTTATACAACAGACTGCATATTAGTCTTTTTAGTATTTTTTTTTACCTCCTGCATTGTATCCTTGAGCTTTGCTATGAGAATGACTGCTCTATCAAGCAATGGTAGACAGTGATCAGCATATATCTCCCTCCCCACATTAATGAAGTTTGAGACTTAACTGTTTGATTATTTTTTTTAAATATTTTCAGAGAGGATCTCACTATGTAGCTCTGGCTGTCCTGGAACTCACTATTAGACCACGATGGACTTGAACTCACAGAGATCTGCCTACATCTGTCTCCTAAGTGCTGGGATTAAAGATGTGCACTTTCATGTTGTTGATCGGATATTAGACTTTAAAAGGTTCCTCTACCTCAGCTAGTTCCCAATGTGATATTAACTAATACTACTACAACCAGCCAGCTACTTATTTCTTGACTTTCTGTTGGGATGACTGTCATCTTTAGCAATGTTTCTGTGTCAGTATACAGGTTTTTGCAGATGTATATCCATATGTGCCAGTCAAAATTATGTGTTTTATATCATTCCCCACCTCATTTATTATTTATTTTCTTTTTCGTGTGTGTGTGTGTGTGTGTGTGTAAAAGAGATGTTGGGGTGTGGGGGTGATCCTCAGGTATCAGTCGTTGGTTCCCATCTTCCTACAGAGTCTTATATTTTTGTTGCTACGTACACCAACTCTGCTGGCTAGAGATCCTCTTCTTCCCATTTTGCTCTAGGATTGTTTCACTCATTTTTTTAAAACTTTGTTTTATTTCAGGTTCCTAAAAGTGTCTCCCTTCACACTGTACTTCTCCCAGA
The DNA here is from genome assembly GCA_028658305.1 of Pachyuromys duprasi. NCBI lineage: Eukaryota > Metazoa > Chordata > Mammalia > Rodentia > Muridae > Pachyuromys > Pachyuromys duprasi. The sequence continues at coordinate 76,580,799 of CM053742.1, forward strand.
TGTTTAGGGTCCATGTTTTTTTTGTGGGCTACACCAGTCTCTGTCAACAGCATGCAGCAAGCAGTCTCCACCAAGCCTCTACTTTGAAAATTTCCGTGTCTCATACCATCCATATCTGGTCTCTCCAAACTCCCACTTATTTATATCCCTGAGAGTCCTAGACCACTCCTCTCTCTGATGCTTGAGGCAGCTGCCATTACCAGCTGCCAAAGACCATGCCCTGCAGGAGGCAATTATCAGCTGTGGACAAACTAAAATCCCACCTTTGGGAGTAAAACAAAAACATAATTACATAACATAACTCAGTTTTTTTAAAAAAAACAAAATTTCTTTTATATAGGAGCACTGAGATTACAAATGCATGCTACTGTGCTAGGCTTTCTGTGAGCTCCAGGGAGTCAGACTCAGGTCTTCACACTGATACAACAAGCACCATACCTACAGATGCATCAACATGGCCCCTATACAGTGTTTCTTATATTCTAAAATATGTGGCTTATATACTTGCAGTTTTTAGGCATCCCAAATTCTGCTTTTACTTTGAGTGATCCTTCCTATGCCATAGCCCTAACCAAGAGCTAATCTACACCTTTGTGTAGCATTCCACAAAAGCACCCCATTGACAGCAATGATTTTAATCAGATGATTTTCCAAGTGGCTCAGAAACAATATCTCAGCGTGGCCTTGTTATAAACTGAGTATTCCTATTCCCTCCATTGAAATCTAATCCATAATGTGATGGTATTTTGTTATGGATATGGAGAAAATAATTGTTACCATTGTGTCACCCTTGTGAATTGGATTATCTCCCTTACAATAAGAGGCCAGAGATCCAGCTCCTTTTACCATGGTTTTTTTACAACATGTTGGCAGTTTACAGCATGGAAGAAAATACTTCTTAGATCCTAGCTGTGCTGCCACTGTGATCCCAGACTTCCAGCTCTCAACACTGTGAGATATGTTTACCTTCTGCATTGTATCCTATGAGGACAAGCATGAGTATTAGCCAGTAGACTAATGAACAGCTTATGTCTGACTCCCATTTAAGAAGTAATTGGGAAATATAGCTGCGTGTTTCTTCATTCCTAATTTTCACTTTGTACTGGAGTAGCATTTTTATTATATATATGTCATCTAATGTAATATTTCATCATAGCAAACAAAATTAGCATAAGCCTGTAATTCAGTGATAGTACATTTTGTAGCCTAAAACAGTTTCAATAGTTACAAGATGAGGTAATCCCAAATACTTTCTCAGCCAGTCAAGTTTGCCTTGTCCTGTGTTATAACCATCTGAAGGAAACGTTTTCTCAGTATCCTGCATCCCAAGGCTAGATGTGAAAGACTCCTCAAGATTTGCTCTGTGGAAATCTCTGTCTTTTCTTGTCTTAAACTGAAGCAAACATGAGCAAAAACCCAATCTTCTACAGAGCAGCTTAACTAACTGCTGAGGGCCTCCCAGCTCTGCAGTCTGTCAAGAAGACCACATATAGGTTTTGCATGTTGACTACAGAATTAATGGCCGTTTACACTAAAATACACAAGTATAAACTTGGGACACGTGGTTCTTTTTTGTTTGTTTGTTTTGATTTTTTGAGACAGGGTTTCTCTGTGTAGCCTTGGCTGTCCTGGACTTGCTTTGTAGATGAGGCTGCCCTCAAACTCACAGATATCTACCTGCTCTCTGCCTCCCTATGCTGGGATTATAGGTGTGTGCCACCACACCCTGATGGGACATATGTTTCTTATTAAAGGGGTATACAAATGACCTGAAGGGTTACTGTATTTCATTCTGATGCTGAACACCATGGAGACTGACTTATTTGGTATTTTCTTTTTACTGTAGTTTGGAGAGTATATTAATTAGTAGCCATAGAAGTTTCTGTCATTGAAATTTTCAAAGGATCTATAAAAATGAATTATCTCTCTTATGTTAGCCCCTTAAACTATTTTAGGACTCCCAGCTCTAGGCTCCTAAATTCCCAAGAGTTTATATTGATGTGTTCAGACAGATTCCCATACACACTTGAAAATCTTGAGTATCTAAATGTTGCAGCACTATAAGTGTCACTAGACACACCTACCAGAATTTTGGTTGTATTTCATCTTTGAGGTCACACAGTACAAGAGTCATGCCCTTGGATACGGCATTCTCCAACTGGAGCACAGGTTTTCAGTCTCTCATTTATAGTTCTATAGTCAATATTTGCCACATAAGACAGGTTTCATTTTGAAAATTGCCCTAAACATTTTACTTGTATTCTTTCTGTCAGCGTCAGTCTATCTACTCTATGATATCTGTTGACTCAGGTTTGAAATCAGTCCTCTCTCATGTTAGAATGGTTGAGACAGCTGGGAACAAGGCCCAGACCTTCAAAGAGAACTTCTCCTGGCTTGTCATCCCTGATATTTTCTGCTCTTTCCTCTGTGTCATAGGTCGTCACAGTTCTCTCATCTTTGTCATAGTCCTGAAACCTCTCCAGCTTTTGTGGGTGTGGTGATACCGCCCCCTGCTCCTGCTTTGGTAGGTCAAATTAGAAGCAGAGTTGGTTGCTACCTTTTTCTTAGATTCTGAGTTTCTTCTCATGCAGTCTCATCATCAAGCTGACAAACCCCGGCCCTCCACCAGCATTCTCCAGAGCTTAGCAAGCTGAGAATGCTTTTGAACACATACATTTAGTTGAAAAAAATTATGTCTCTGGAGAAAGGTCATACTTTTCTCAAACTATTCAGTTCTTTGCTCAAACATTGTCACCTTCAACAGCACAGTTACCAGTAATGTTAAACTTACATGAGTTACAGGATATTAAGCCTGAAAGCAGTTAAGAAAATGGACTCCTTTAGGTAAGGTTCTTCCCAAGGTTCTGGGAAGTTGAATTTTGGTGTTTATTTCTTCCTAAGAACTTTCTCATTTCCTACCTGATTTCTTCAGTAACCGATTGAATATTCAGGAGTGTGTTATTCAATCTCTATATATGTGTGTAGTTTCTGTAGTTATTCTTGCTATTGATTTCTACTTTACTGGGATCTGATAATATTCAGAAAGTTATTGTCATTCTTTTGTATTTGGTAAGGATTTCTATTGTAGCATAGAACATGGTTTATTTTAGAGAAGGTATCATGGACTACTAAGAAAGTTCTATATTCCTTACCTTAAATCTGATAAGTATATTTGGTCTATGTATTCTGAGTTTTCTTTGTTGGTATTTAGTTTGGGTGTCTTATCTAAAGATGATAGTGAGATCAACCAGTGTGATTGTATCAGGACTTGGGTGACCTTTTATACCTATTAGTGTTTATTTTATAGAATTTGAAGCCCCATTCTCTATTGTTCTCTCTCCCCTTCTTTATCCATGTTCCTCTAATTCTCTCTCTTTCCCCACTCTGTATTCTCCTCTCTCTTCTAAGCTCTCCCACTGTCTCAGTTTTACCTTTCCCATAATAAACCTCTTTGTAACCATACACACAAAAATTTTTTTGAAGCCCTACCTTTTGGTGCTTCTTGATGAATTATTCCTCTTATTCATACACAGTGGCCTGCTTTATATTTTTTAATACTCTTTGCTTGAAATCTTTTGTGAGGTATCAGAATAGCTATACTAGCTTGTTTTCAGTTTATTTCCCTTGATGGATGGCTTTTTCCTTTGGCTTTCCACGTTTGTGTGTGACTTTATCAGTGATGTGTATTTCTTGGAGAAAACAAATAGCTGAATCTAGATTTTTAAATCTGGTTAGCCAGTCTTTGTTTATTGGTGAGTCAAGGTCATTTGCATGTATGGTTAGTGCTGACAGATGTTTACTACTTCCTATATTTTGTTGGTTGTTTTCCTGGTTGATTGCAATATTGTTTGTTCTTTATTTTCTGTTCTATTACTCTTGAGGACTGTCTGGCTTACTGAGTTGGACATGGTGGCTTTCTTCCTACTCATGTATTCATCTGTTCTCTTCATGAAATTTATTTTTCTGTGCCCTTATCAAGACTGTCCTCTTTGCGTATGACACTCCTTTAAGTACCTTCTGCAGTGCTGTTTCGGTGTTCATGAACTGCCACAGTTTGTGCTTGAAATGTCTTATTTCTCTATCAGTTCTTAAAAACAAGTTTCTCTGGACATAGCGCTTTGGGTTTGTGGTTATTTTCAGGGCTTGAAATACATCATTCTACAATTTCTGCCATTTAGGGTTGTTGATCCAATGGTCTGATGTTATTTTGATGTTTCTGCCTTGTTCATATTTTTTCCTTACAGCTTTTTTGCTTGTTTGGGAGGTTGTTTTGTTTGCTTGCTTACTTGCTTTGAGACAGTGTCTTATGTAGTCCAGATTGACCTTGAACTTACAGTATAGCTATGGATGACTTGGAGTTTCTGATCCTCTTATATCTACTTCTGAGGTTCTGGGATTGCAGGCATGTACCAACACATATGGTCCCTTACAGCTCCCCCCCCCCCCGAGACAGGGTTTCTCTGTGTATCATTGGCTGTCTGGACTTGCTTTGTAGACCAGACTAGCCTCAAACTCAGAGATTTGCCTGCCTCTTTCTCCAGAGTGCTGGGATTACAGACGTGCACCACCAAGCCTGGCCCCTTATGGCTTTTTATAATGACATCTATTTTATTTGTGTATGTGTGTATTTTATAGTTGTGTGTATTTGTGCACACATGTCATGGAAATTTCAATTTTCTTGCTCAATTTTTCTTCTGTATTCTCATTCTTTTGTCAATGTTGCTGTTATTTTTGCTGACTGGTTCCTCAGTGTTTCCTTGTATCTTTACTTTTCACATCCTACTTTGAATTCATCTGCTTGTTTGTATCCTCTTTCCAGTCATTGATCATTCCTATTAGTAGACTTTTGAAATGTTTGTCCAGCATTTTAACTATTACTATTTTTGACTCTGTAGTTGAGGAACTATGATCTTTCTTGGAGAGTCTGTGGCCTTGCTTTATGTTACTTGTGTTTGTTTGTTATGGTTTACACATCCCTTGGTAAATCTTGTGGCTTTATTTGGGAATCTTGAGCAGCTGCTTCAGTGTCCACTCCTACTGAGAGAGGAAGAAAGTGCTTCAGGAAGTGGCTTCTGTTACCCCTCCTTCCATAGTGAGTCATGGTCTGCTTACTTCCTACCATTTGTCCCTTTCTTTGCACATCTCAGGTTCCTTCCACTTACTTTGTGGACTTCCACAGTGCTTCTTGTATTTGATGTGTGTCTGGGTTTTCTTATTCTGATTCTTTCTTTTGCAGGTTTAGATGAAAGAAACTTCTGGTCTACCATTACCCAGAAGTCTCTGACTGACTTCCTTGACCCAGACTCTGGCAGTCATGGGTGGCTTTCCCCAACTTTTAAACCAGTGGATGGCAGAAGCCAAAAGAGCTTAAAAGTAAGTCACAAAAGTAGCAACCTCTTGTGTTCTCTTCATTTTCAGATGGTGTCAGATTTCTGTTGGACTTTATTTAGATCTGAAACTGTGGCAGGGAAGAGAATTATTCTTTGAGCTAATGAACAAATGGGAAGGATTGAAGAATTGAAGCATGGTAAAGGCACATAGAAACTACAGCTTAGGACCCTCCTCTCTCTCTCTCTCTCTCTCTCTCTCTCTCTCTCTCTCTCTCTCTCTCTCTCTCTCTCTCTCTCACTCTCACTCTCTTGTTTTCACTCTCGCTCTAGCTCTCGTTCTTTACTTAATTTTTTCATTACTTATTTTTTCATTACTTAATTTATTTACTTTGCATCCTGGTAGGAAGTTCCCCCTTCTCCTCCCAGTCCCTCCCTCTTACTTTCCTTTCCTTCCCCCTGTTCCTCCCTTCCTTTCTTAGAGAAGAGGAGATGAGACTTTCCTTGGGTATCAACCTGCCTTGGCATATCAAGTAGGACTGGGCCCATTTTCTTCTATTGAGGCCAGACAAGGCTGTTAGGACCTTCTCTTAAACAAACACATTCTTTTTTTCAGTTCTAGTCCTATTCATGCTGGACTCTCTCTCCAAATTGGAAGTTCTACCACTAGTAATCTTAAGAGTTACAGAAGGAAATAGTTTGCAATTTGGAGCAATGGTGTAAGGAAAGGCACAGCCCTTGACATAAACTGAAAATAAGTAGCAATGTCATAGTCTTTTCACTCACTCTGTGAACAAATAACCTTTCACAGTAATAGGCTAGCTCCACCTATGTTTTGCTGACATGAGCAAGTACATTAACCTTCTCAAGCTTTAGTTTCTCCACTTTGAAGGGCTAGCAGTCCCTACATTATTGAGCTGTTCTATTGAAAACACTTGGCAAATACCTGAGTTCTGTATCCTTAACCATGTTTTCCGTGATGAAGAGAAATGAAGGAAGAGTAGATGGGGGATTAGATCGAGAGGAAGACTGGAAGGAGAAGAGGGAGGGAAAACTGCAGTTGGGATATAAAATAAAATAAAAAACAAAATAATAATGCTTAAATTTTAAAATATTAAAAATATAATAATTTGCAAGATCTCAAATAAGTAATTTAACTGGGTACCTTTAAGGCTTTAGAAAAACAAAAATAATCCAAAGCCTAAGCCAATAGATAGGGAGAAATAATTAAAAGCAAGGAAGAAATTAGTGAAATAGCAATGAAAAAATACAAAGAATCAGTGAAATTCAAAATCATATAAAAAATACTCATGATCAATTTAGCTTTATTCCAGAGACTGAGAGGAATGGTTCACCATATCTAAATCAATAAATGTAATACGTCATATAAATGGACTCAAAGACAGAAATCTCAAGACCATCTCAATAGACGTAGAAAAGTCATTGACAAGATGCATGATAAAAGTGGACAAGCTAGGGATGAAGGTATCGTGCCTCAACTTAATAAGAGGCTATCTATGAAAACCTATAGATAACTTCATGTAAAATGAAGACAAACTCAAACACATTGCTACTAAAAACAAGGTTGTTCACATTATCTACTTCTACTTAATAAAAGTGGTTGAAGTCTTAGCTAAAGTGCTAAGACAAGAAGAAAGCAAATAAAATACAAATATGAACAAAAGTAAAATTAGTCCTTCTTGCAAACAACATTATTTTACATATAAGAGACTATTACACATTCCAGCAAAAACCCTGTGAGTTGATAAACATTTTAGGGAAAATGCAAAATTAATACAGAAAAATTGGTAGCTTTCTATATATCAATGACAAACATAGTGAAAAAGAAATCAGGTAATAAATCCAATTCACCCTAGGACAAAAATTAAAATACTTAAGAATAAACCTATCCAAGAAAGTAAAGGACCTCTACAACAAAAATCTTTAAGGCACTGAAGGAAGAAATTGAAGCTAGAAGGTGTAAAGACATACCATGCTTATGAACCAGAAGAATAATTTTGTAAAAAGAGTCATCCTACTGAAAGCAATCCTGATCAAGATTCCAGGATCATTCCTTATAGATATGGGAAAGTAACAACAACAGCAACAAAACCCTTCAAATTTATAGGGAAGCACAATAAACCAAGGATTGCCAAAGCAGTCCTGAACAAAAAGAACACCACTGAAATTATCACCATGCCTGGTTTCAGGTTGTACTATAGAGCAGTAGTAATAAAAATAAGCATGGTTCTGGCACAAATATGGACACAGTCAATGGCGTAGATACAGGGCCATGATAAAAGTTAAGACAACTGCAATCACCTGGTCTTCAGTAAAGATGCCTGAGCTACACACTGCATCTTCAACAAATGGTGTTGCTGCAGAACTTGGATATCAACGTGCAAAAAAATGAAACTTGGAACTTTACCTAGTTTCATCTGACCAAAAATCAACTAACCAAAAATAAATAAACAAATAAAGACAAGCATATGGCTTCACATAGATTGAAGACCTCAATCTAAGATCTCATACTGTGAAATTTCTAGAACAAAAAGTAGGGAGTATGTTTTACATATGGGCACAGATAGAAATGTTCCAAATAGGATTCTGATAGTACAAGAAATAAAACCAACAATTGACAAATGAGGTCTCGGTGAAAATAAAATGATTTTATACAACAACAGAAACTATCAACTGAAGAGTTAGCCCACAGAATGGCAGTGACTGCAAAGTATACATCTGTCAGAGGTTGAGTGTCAGGAGTTTATAAGGAAGTTTTACTTTATTATCTTTGAGATCATAATTACAACATTTCTCTTTCCTTTTATTTCTTCGAAATCCTACCACCATCCTCCTCTCCTGTCCTTCATATTCATCTGTTTTTATACTGTTGTTACTGCATGCATACACACACACATTTATTCTTAAATATGATCTGTTTAGTTCATATAATCCTACTTGTATTTATGTTTTCAGGGCTGGCTATTAGGCCATGGATGACCATTTGGTGTGTTCTCTCTGGAAGGGACCACCTCTCTTGGTAAAAACTAAACATTAAGAAAAACAACAACCCTTCTTGATTAGCTCTTTTAAGTGTACATATTTTATTATATTTATCCTATATTATATGTCTAAAATCCACTTATGAGTGAATATATACCCTGTGTGTCTTTCTGCTTCTGTGATACCTCAGTCAGGATGATCTTTTCTAGATTCTATCACTTGCCTGCAAATTTCATGGTTTCCTTGTTTTTAATTGCTGAGTATGTTAAAGTACCACAATTTCTGTATCTTTTCCTCAAATGAGGGGCATCTTGGTTGTTTCCAGCTTCTGGCTATTACAAAGCTGCTATGAACGGAGTTGAACAAATGTCCTTGTTGTATACTTGAGCATCTTTTGGATATATGCCTAGGAGTGGTATAGCTGGATCTTGAGGAAGCGCTATTCCTAATGGTCTGAGAAAGCACCAGATTGATTTCCAAACTGGTTGTACAAAGTTTACATTCCCACCAGCAATGGAGGAGGGTTTCCCCTTTCTCCACATCCTCTCCAGCATGTGTTGTCACTTGAGTTTTTTATCTTAGCCATTCTGATGAGTGTAAGGTGAAATCTCAGGGTCATTTTGATTTGCATTTCCCGGATTAGTAAGGACGTTGAGCATTTCTTTAAGTGTTTCTTTGCTATTTGATATTCCTCTATTGAGAATTCTTTGTTTAGCATTGTATCCCATTTCTTAGTTGGATTACTTGATTTTTTTTTCTGTTTAACTTCTTGAATTCTTTATATATACTGGATATTAGCTCTCTGTCAGATACAGGGTTGGTGAAGATCCTTTCCCATTCTGTAGGCAGTCGTTTTGTTCTGGCGGCAGTGTCCATTGCTTTACAGAAGCTTTTCTGTTTCATGAGGTCCCATTTATTGCTTATTGATCTTAGAGCCTGTGCTGTTGGTGTTCTGTTTAGGAAGTTGTCTCCTACGCCAAGAAGCTAATCAAGAAGGAGGACTCTGGGTAAGATGCACAATCCTCATTCAGAAAGGCAAAGAGGATAGACATCAGAAGAGGGAGAATACAGGGAACAGGACAGGAGCCTACCACAGAGGGCCTCTGAATGACTCTACCCTGCAGAGTATGAAAGCAGATGCTGAGACTCATAGCCAAACTTTGGGCAGAGAGCGGAAATCTTATGAAAGAAGGGGAAATAGAAATATCTAAAGGGGACAGGAGCTCCACAAGCAGAGCAACAGAAACAAAAAATCTGGGCACAGGGGTATTTTCTGAGACTGATACTCCAACCAAGAATCATTCATGGAAATAACCTAGAATCCCTGCACAGAAGTAGCCCATGGCAGCTCAGTGTCCAAGTGGGTTCCCTAGTAATGGGAACAGGGACTGTCTCTGACATGAATTCAGTGGCTGGCTCTTTCATCACCTCTCCTTTATGGAGGAGCAGCCTTACCAGGCCATGGAGGATGGCCATGCAGCTAGTCCCGATGAGACCTGATAGGCTAGGGTCAGAGGGAAGGCGAGGAGGACCACCCCTATCAGTGGACTTGGGGAGGGATGTGGGAAGAGATGAGGGAGGGAGAGTGGGATTGGGAGGGGAAGAGAGAGGGAGCAACAGGTGGGATATAAAGGGAATCAACTGTAATTAATAAAAAAAATATTATAAAATAAAAAAAGAAAAGCAACATCCCAGTTAAAAATGATCTGGAGATCTAAACAAAGAGTTTTCAAAAGAAGCAGTGTTATATCATTGGTATGTGTTTAGCTTAGTTTTTGTTTGTTTGTTTGTTTAATAAGAAACTGCCAAATACTTATGAAGAATTACTACACCATTTTTCACTTCCATCAACAACAAAAGAGTGGTCCAATTCCCTATATTGTCATCATTTGTTATTGTTGCTTTAAGAAAGTTAACCATTACATTTATTGAAAATTCATTTAACATATAATTCATTGCTTAGATATGTAGTATTCAGTTGTTTTTAATACATGTACAAGGTTTTGTATCAGTTACCACTAATTCCAGAACATTTCCATTACCACAGAAAAAGGAACCCAATATTCATTTTCATCTCTCCTCTATGTTCTTGCCTAGTCTAGGTATACCAAATAAACAGAATTTTTTATAATACATGACCTTTTGTTTGCCTTTCATTTAGAATAGAATTTCAATGTTTGTCCGTACTATAGTAGCCTTCAAATTAATTTCAGTTGCTGTACTTTTTAAATTGAGAATTTCTTTTAATTTTTTGTTTATAATTTCAAAAGTATTGTTAAATATCTGTATAATGAAATAGGCTTTTTAATATATTTTATTATATTTAATATATTTTATTAGTTCTTTGATTATTTCATGTATGTTTTGATCATTTTCATCCCCTTCCACAACTACTTCTAGATTAAATTACCAGTAGCGTTTTGGTAGGGCTGGATCTACCCTCTGTCTCCATGCTGGGATATATTTTGGCTTGAGCTTGCATAGGTCTTTTTCATGCTGTCACAACTATTGTAAGTTCATATGTATAGCTAAGTGGACATAATATTATGCTGAAATTTATACTTATATATTAATAATGAATCTTTCAGCCCTCACCAGAGAAGTTTGTCTTTTCAGTATTTAGTGATTAACACAGAGACCAACAGCTGACTATGGTATAGAGAATAAGAGATTGGGAATTTCTCTCTTTTTTTTACATTTTTATTTTATATTAATCACAGGTTATGTACTTTGTATCTCAGCCATAGCCCCCTCTCGCATTCCCTCCCTATCCCTTCCATCCCTCCCTCATCTCTTCCCTGCCTCTTTCCAAGTCCGCTGATAGAGGAGGTCCTCCTCCCCTTCCATCTAACTCTAGGTTATCAGGTCTCTTCAGGAATGGCTGCAGTGTCCTCTTCTGTGGCCTAGCAAGGCTGCTCCTCCCTCGTGGGGCGAGGGGATTGAAGAGCCAGCCATTGTGTTCATGTCTGAAATAGTCCCTGTTCTCCTTACTAGGGTACCCACTTGGATATTGAGCTACCATTTGCTACAGGGAATTTCTTATTCTGATCTTTTCCAGATCAAATCAATTATGTGAAGGTAATATATTCCATATGATTTCAATTGTTTTATGATTGGTGTAATTTGTTTCAAGGCCCGGGAAGCAGTCTTTACTCCTGTACTTTGATACACGTTTCCATTCATCTGAATTCTTTATGCATTAATTTGCACAAGAATTCCCCTTTCATTATTTTCATTTTACTTCTGTAGCTACTAATATTTCTGTAGTCAAAGTTTTAAGAAATGATAAGTTTCTTACATTCCTTCTGCTTCTCTGTGTGTTTGGGGATGTATGTGGAACATACTGCCACTGTAAATTTAATGTCGGGAGAGTACTTTCTTAGCTGTATTTTATGTAATTGCCTGTGGGTGGTAGCAAAGCAACAGAAAAACACCAACTCCTTTTCCTTTATCCTTTGTGGTTTTTTTTTGACAGAAATGGTGTCTATATTCATTCTTAGCTGCTGAACAAAATAAAGTTACATGTAAACTTTAATATTACTCAGAAGTCATTGGTAACATAAAAATATGGGTCTGTTGGCATTACTATTATGTGCTAAATATTTGTTATAAGGAGGGACAACTTATATACACTGAATATTTGCAAATTATTTTTAAATATATTGTCTTCATAATACTTTACTCAAGTTAGCAGGTGATATTTGACCGATTCTTAGACAGAAAATTGAGGCTCAAAACCTGGGAGCCAGCACTCAGAAATACTCACACAGCCAGTTCTAGCAGGACAAGCTGCCATATTCTAAATTCCTTGTTCTCATTGCTCAGGAAAATATTTCTTTTATTTTTT
>CM053742.1:76593475-76611141 GCA_028658305.1 Pachyuromys duprasi
AAGTTTGCATTCCCACCAGCAATGGAGGAGGGTTCCTCTTTCTCCACAACCTCTCCAGCATGTGTTGTCACTAGAGTTTTTGATCTTAGCTATTCTGGTGGGTGTAAGGTGAAATCTCAGAGTCGTTTTGATTTGCATCTCCCTGAAAACCACATCATTTTTATCAAATTTACTGGGCCATTGTGTCACATATATGGTAGAACATTCTGAATGTTTGTTTAATCGCTCTAGGAAGGGTAAGTGCTTAAAATAGCAGGCTTTCAGTAAAACTGATAACTCCCCATAATGCAGATGAGTCCTATCAATGAATCTCTGAATAGAAAAAAAGATGGCCCTTTTCTGATCAAAAGTGGATCCTTCATTTGGACTTGAACAGTAGCTCCTTCCTTGCACTCTACTCTTGAACTGTTACATCATCTGTTTGCATTTCCATCCTGCTACTCTTTCCTGGTCATTTTGTAGTTTCTCATCTCAGCAATTTTATGAGATACAACTTTAAAATAGATTTCCTAGACTCTACTTTTCTTCTTATTGGTGTGTTGTCCTGAAGTCAATAACTTCATTTGTCTTACTTTCAAGTTTACTGTAAACTCAGGTCCTCCCGTTTACAATGCAAGCACTTTACCCACTAAACTATGCCCTATCCTTTACTAATGTCTTAACAGGTTTCTTTGAAGTTTATGGGCTTTTCCATGGCTTTGCAGATTTGCTCTTTGTTGGGACAAACCTTGATAACATAATGTTCTCTGAGCCTAAAGGCCACCCTGGAGGAGGTGGAGGGGGGAGGAGATTAAGGTTTCCAAGGTCTTTTTCTGAGCACACAGTTTGCCTCAGCATGCCAGTGACTTCCATGGGTTTCAGTATGGCAGCTGTTACAGACCTTAATATCCTGGACAGTCTTACTTCAGCTTCTTTGTGTTTTAGAGGGCCTGTTTTGTATCTCCACCCCAACCTATCACTTTGAAGCTATTTTTTTCTATTGGCTTGGTTGATGCCAAAGTTTTGGCTATTTTCCAGACTCTGGCAAAGAGTCTCTGCTTGATTTGGTTTGATTTCTTTTGGTTTTGCTTTCCTTTCCTTGTTTTTGTGAGAGAGAAGAGAACCTAAAGCAGAGGTTCTCAACCTGTGGGGCAGGACCCTTTTGGCAATCCTCTATCTACACAAATATTTATATTCCAGTTCATAACAGTAGAAAAATACAGTTATTAAGTAGCAACAAAAATAATTTTATAGTTTGGGGTCACCACAACATGAGGAACTGTATTAAAGGGTCACAGCATCAGGAAGGTTGAGAACACTGGCCTAGAGCTTCTTCATCCACAAATTCACTGCTGGTGTTTCAAGCCTCTAGCATTATCAAGATTTGTTTCACTTAGGACTCAACGTTAATTAATGCATTTGCCTTTTGGCTTTGCTTTATAAGCCCTTATGGGTGCAGGGTCTTTTACATTCTTGCTGTCATCCGGAAGGCCTTTGATTAAATTCCTTGAAATATCAACCTTTGTAGAGGAGAGAGTGGAACATATGAAAACATTGAAAATGTGCTTGTTGTCAGTGGAGTGTAAGGGAGAGAAAGTGACAGGGTTAGCCAATGAAGCAATTGGCCCTTGATTCATTATAAACAAACACATGCACTTTCACCTTTCATACAACAGTCTCTCTTAGCTTTTTGTTAAGGATTTGCATGAAGTACAGACTTCATGGAGGCGTTCATGTTACAGGCATGCCATCTGAAAAAGAAAGGAAAGAAAAGGAAGACAGAAAGGCAGAAGGAAGAAAAGGAAGGAAGAAAAGATTAAAAGAATGAAGTTAAAATAGAAGAAAGGAAAAAAGGAATGACGAAAAAGGAAGGAAAGGAGAGCCCATATCTATGACATTAGCTTCCTGAAGATGGCAGCAGTGTTCTGTGAAAACAAGCTCTGCAGGCCTTTCCCTCCAGTTACAGAAAAATGTTTCCAATCAGAGTAGGTATGAAATGCTTAAGACTCCTTATGTCGATTGTGATCTTTAACATAATTGTTTATCAGTGTGATGAGTGAAAATCTGCCTCAGAGCATTGTTTTCATTTGCATTTTTTGATAGTCAGGAGAGAAACAGATTTCTGTGTTTCAAAGCATTTCTCTTTCTTCTCTGAACAATTTTCATATCCTTTGTCCTATATTTACACCAAGATTTAATTTTGTCGCTTTTACTTTTTCTCTTTATAAAAGTAATATGCATACACTGTCGAGATTTGAATAAACTTAGATTTTTACATACTTCCATTTATATTCCCAGAGACAATAGCATCAACGTTTAGATGCATTTTTACTACCATTGCCTTGATCATATTTTACATAATTTTGCTCTAAATCCTGTTTGCTCATATAACTGTATGCTGATATTTCCCATGCTGTTAAAAATTCCTGCATATATTTTGCAGATAGCTTTAGTTTATGACTGAAAGAGTAATTCATCTATACTGTTAAATAGTTGATAAATACCAGAAGATGTAATTTGGACAACCCAGAAATAACTGTTACAAAGATATATATGTGTGTGTGTGTGTGTGTGCGTGTGTGTGTGTGTGTGCGTGTGTGTGTGTGTCTGTCTCATAGAGTTTGTGTGCACATGAATACGGAGCCAAGGGTCAATCTTAGGCACCATCTACCTGTTTGTTACAAGGTGTCTCATTGTCTGGAGCTTACTCAGTAAGCTAGTCTTGCTGGCCATAGTTCATACAAAAAAGTCAGAGTATAGTAGCATTCATTTTACTACCCAAAGTAAAGAGGTGGCAATGGGCAGATCTCTGAGGGCAGCACCGCACCCCACGAAATGGTTTCACTTTGTTAGCATTCATCTTTCACCCATAAATTTAAACAGCCTCAGAAAACTTCTTTGCAGTTTTATTCACAAAAGGAATTTCTTTAATATATTATATATATATATATTAAGTAATATATATATATTACTTAATTTAAACTTTGTTTTATCTTTAAGCCATTGAGCAATGGAACTTTAGAAAACCACAGAATCAATGAAGACAGCTAAGCACAGCTCTCCCTCTCCTGAAGCCTGCATCAGCGCCTTGGGTGTGTACTGTCATCGAACCCCACCACCTCCACAATATTCCCTCTCTCTCTCTCATTCTCTTTGTACCCCGTCCCATGTGTAAATATGAAGGATATGCTATCCCCTATCTTGTCGTAATAAATTCACTAACTTTGCTTCTCAATACTCGCCTGAAATTGTTTTCTGTGTTGTAGTCAAACATCCAGCTTTACCTGACTTCAGCCTCCTAAGGAGTGGGGTGTGGAAGAAGTGGAGTGTGGGGGGATGTGAGGGACAGTGTCTCCTAATGGCAGTGCTGAGCTGTGTCTCACCACAGTTTTTGACAAGACCAGAGATTTTGAATTTGGTAAGGTAAATTCTTTTTTCAATATTAACATGCTTCAGGAAAAATAAACTTCTAAGGCTATATGTGGTACCCTACATGCAGAATTTTGCCACTGATGCAGGGATGGGAGTAATCACATCATCTGTAACCATCAGGAAGCTTCCAAATGCTGGTAGTAAAAACAAGAGCAAAATGCTCACTGAATCCTTGCCTATGTCAGACATTAAAAATCATATCTTTATATAAATTAACCCATTTAAGATTCATAACAAGCTGGACAGTGATGGTGCACACCTTTAATCCCAGCACTCTGGAGGCAAAGGCAGGTGGATCTCTGAGTTCGAGGCCAGCCTAGTCTACAGAGTGAGGTCCAGGACAAGTAAGGCTACATAGAGAAACACTGTCTCAAAAAGCCAAAGGTGGGTAGGGGGAAGAAAGGAAGGGAGAAAAGAAAAGAATAGGAAAATTCATAGCAACTCTTTGAAATATGGGTATGGCTATTATGACCCACACCTTAGAGATGGGGACACCAAGACATAGTTGGAGAATCAGAGAGATTCAATGACCTGAACTGTCTAACTACAAATGTGAGAGCTGAGAAATTCATATTTATTTAGAGAAGATTATTTTAATCAAGGTACAAGTTGCTTTCTGCCTAGAGGTGATACAATATATCGGAAGCCCATGCATTTGTTGAAAAAGGGAAAAATAGAAATAATGGTACAGAAGTTGAAAATAATAAGAGGAGGTAGGGAAGCCAAAAGATACATTTTCTACAGCATGATTTTACTAAAATATTCTCAAATTACACATTTTATGTGGGAGGATTGTGTGGAAGATAAATCTCAGGGAAGCTAGCAACAATCAAACAAAAAGGAAACACCAAGCAAACAGATCTAAGAAGAAAACTTAACAGGACTGTGGACTAGTAAAGAAGAAAATTAAACAGGGAAGCAATTGTGAGAGTAACAGCTGCAGCAGGAAACCAACTGTCAGTAAAAATAACCTCAGGCTTCGCAGAGGGGCTTTAGGGCTTGGAAAGAGTTGCAGAAGCCTAGGCAGCTGCTTTAATTGGCAGCTCCCACTCCTGCACTCCTTCACAAATACACCATTGTAAGAAGTTATGCTTTAAGTATAATTAGAGGGAAAAGGCACAGTATTTGATGGTGCTGTCTGGCATAAAGTAAGTGCTAAGTAAATGTCACCCATTATTGTCATTTCCACTCAGATTATTAAAATAGGATCTTTACTCAGTCTTCTACATGAAGGCTCTCCCCCTGTCAGTTCATCATCTCACCAGTGTCTTATGTCCCTTACCTTGAAGGGCTCATAGCTACAGCAGAGAATGCATGGGCTAGCCTACTATCTGGACAAACCTTGCCTGGACAATTAAGACAATCTGGTGAAATGCTAGGAGACTGCTTTGCCACAGTTCAGGGGGTTTACATTCACTTGAGTTGCCTGGCAACAAATATTCATTTTTAATGAAAGAAATGTCTGACAACGTTAAATTTTACCTGGACTTTATGATTCTGGAAGACAGGGGCAATTAAATATCTTTCCTGGTCCTGGAGATGGTGAAGTGCTTGCCTAGCATGTTCAAGGTCCTGGGTTCAATGCCAAGAACTGCAATAAGCAAAGCAAGCCAACCAACATCAATATTAACAACAATAACAACAAAAGAAAATTATGAAAATCTTGCCATGCCGTTTGTTTTCTCGGATACCTCTTATGAAGTAACCTCCCCATGTGACTTGTATATAACAAAGCCAGGCACATTCGTTGCTTTCTGTGTTGTTAGAATTATATTATTCTATATTCTATATTAGAGTTATATATAGAATTATATTGTTTTAGAGTATATATTAGAGTATAAAATTATAATTAACATTATATATTAGAATTATTAGTTGAGTTGTTTGTACTCTCTGACCCCTGACAAATTAGAAAAATGTGCCTGTCATCTTAATTTGAAAAAAAATAAGTGTCTCTCCTTTTTCCAGGCTCTTTATCTTTGACCCATCATCAGCCTAATCCAGCACACAGTCATCCCTTAAGGGATCATTTTCCAAGTGGAAAAACATTTCATAATCAGTTGCCATGCCCTTTCATCCCTCTATATGGACTTTCTAGCTTTACTCATTCTTCCCTGGAAATGAAGAGGTAATAGCTAAGTTTAATGGGCATGGTTGTAGCCTCAACACTCAAAAGGTAGAGGCAGGGATCTCTATGAGTTCAGGGTTATCCTGGTCTACATAGTAAGGGTTAAATAGTGGACCCTGTCTCAAAAAAAACACAACATAAAAACTAATAAATAAACTTAAATAAATAATGAATATATTTTCCTGTCTGGCCGTTTAAACAGACTTCCCGGTTAAAGGTTGTCACTACTACAATAATCCTTTCCCTGAACCTTATTACAGACTTTTTATTGTGTGTGTAGTATATATGTGTGTATTCATGTGTTTTAGGTTTTTGCATACATATATGTGCATGCTCATATGTGTATTTGTGTATGTGTGCATGCACATGTGCTGGCATGTGTGTGGACATCAGGTCAAGGTCAAATGTCATGCTTATTCACTCTCTACGTTATTTTTTGAGACAGGGGCTCTCACTGAATCTGGAGCCCTCAGATTCAGCAAGCAAAGGGATCTGTGTGTTCAGTTCCCCAGCAGTGAGGTGACAGGTGTGCTGCATTGTTTTATGTCAACCTGACACCAACCATAATCATCTGAGAGGAGGGAATATCATTGAGAAATGGCCTCCATAAGATCCAGCTATAGATAAGCCTGTAGGGCACTTTCTTGATCCAGCTATAGGTAAGTCTGTAGGGCATTTTCTTAATCAGTAATTGATGGGAGAGGGCCCAACCCATCTCTGGTCAGTGGTGCCATCTCTGGAGTCATGGTTCTGGGTTATATAAGAAAGTGAGCTGGGCAAGCCATGAGGAGAAAACCAGTAAACCAGACCCTTCATGTTTTCTGTATCAACTCCTGCCTCCAGGTTTCTGCACTGCTTGAGTTCCTGTCCTGACTTCCCTCAGTAGTCAGCTGTTACATGAAAGTGTAAATGAAGTAAACCTTTTCCTTCCCAAGTTGCTTTTGGTCATGGTGTTTCATCACAGCAATAATAACCCTTACTAATGCAACACACTTTCACATGGGCACCTGGGATCTGAACTCAGGTCCTTATGGTTGTATGGCAAACACTTTATTGACTGAGCCATTTCCCCAGCCCCTGCACCTGTACTATTTATTTGTTAGGTTTCATTCTTCTTGTGTCCCCCTGTTTTAATTTTTTTTAAAGTATGGTGGTAGTACATTTGTAAATGTATCTAATTGGTTCCAGTGAAAGGCTAAAGAACCAACGTTAAGAGTTAAAACAGCAGCCAAAGCATAGGATGGCCTCTTCATTTACAGATGGCTTCAAAATAGCACAGGATTGCCAGCTACATATGGCACATTAATGTATCATTTGAACAACTGTCTCTGACAAGTGCCATCAGAAAACCAAGGGATTGCATTTGAAAATAAATAGATTTAAATTAGGGAATGGCCACTTCTATAAGGGCATTTGAGGTTTAGCAAATATCAGCATGCCATGATCACAGCAGTGTCACAATGCACATGCATGTACACAGTCCTGACTTATAACCATAGGAATTGTTCTTGGGCAGACATAATCTATAATCTGGGGTTTAGTTTTATAGGCCTGAGAAGGGGGTGGAGGAAAATGTCTTCTGTCAGCAATGTGCGTGCCAGGTCAGTTCTATTGCTAGAGATGACACCAATCTTTCTGTGGATAATTACTCCCATACCCATTCCTAGGAATTTTTAGTTTATGAAAATGTTAAAGCCAGGCATGGTGGTGCACACTTATAATCCCAGAACTCGGGGAGGTAGGTGGATCTCTGTGAGTTCAAGGCCAGCCTGATCTACAAAGCAAGTCCAGGACAGACAAGGCTACACAGAGAAACCCTCTCTCAAAAACTCTTTCTAATATATATATATATATATATTTATATAATGCATATTTATATTATATATTATATTTATATGTATATATATTAGAATTAGACTTTGTAAGATTAGGGAGAGAAAGTCTTAACTGTTGAGACTGTACCCACAAGGGAAGGCCAGAATCACTATTCCAGTGGGTATATAAACTAAAGTTTTTTTTTTCTTTAATGCCCTTCATTATTAAGTACTTAAAAAATCTGAACTAAATAGCCCTCAAAATATCCTAAACACTTGGGAATGGAGAGGGATGTAGTAATCTTTTAACGGTTTCCATATTCTTCTCCATGTTATTGTTTCTGGTGCCCTCAGTTTTAAGTCCTGTCACTCCTGGAATCTCCTAAATGCCTAGCACATTTTTTGCATCACCTTCCTAATGCCTTGCTGTCCAATCTATGAAAAGCTGAGGACCATTCCTCAAGGACTAGTCCTGTGAAAGGTCCCGTGAAAAGGTTATTTCTGCACTGGTGTCTTTTCTTAGCCTTTTCCAAGAACTATGACAAAATGAGTGGTGGAATTAAGAGAAGACTGTCTGATAGCCATTCAGAAAGTGGAGTAAATGCAGAATGGGTCTTCCCATGAAGAGATTGGTTGGGCAGAGAATCTTTTTTAGGCAGTCTCATTACTTGTACACTTGATACATCCACTATTTCCAGAGTGTGTCAGTTGTAGTTTTCATTATCATAAGGTACCTTACAGAACATAAAACTTAAAAGAAGAAAGAATTTATTTTGTCTCAGAGGTTTTGCTGTTTTTAACATTCATCTTAATTTTATACATAGGGGTGTTTTGCCCTCATGTATGTTTGTACACCTGTATGCCTTGTACCAGCTGGAAGCCAGAATAGGGAGTTACAGGTGGTAGTGCACCACTATGTGGACATTGGAAATTGAATCTGGGTCCTCCAGAGGAGCAGCAAGTTTTCCTCACCACTGAACAATGTCTTTGGCTCCTTGACCTGCCGTTTTAGATGCTTTCAGCCCTTTCATAGAAGGGAATGTGTGGTGGAATAGAGAAGACAACACCATGGCAGTCAGAAAGCACAGAAAGCCTGTGCTCTGGGTTCCCTCTTTTTCTTCTTTTATTCTACCTGGAACCCAGTCTAGGCTCCACATTCAGCTCAGGCAGCCCAGTTCCGCTGTTGTCATTCTCTCCTCCCCACCTCTTCCCTTAATTAATCCTGTGTGGAAACAACCACAAAAGTATGTCCAGAGGTGCACTTTACTAATTTTCTTGGGCTTTGCCAGTCCAACTGACAAAACTGACCACCACATAGGAGGTTGATGATTACTTTCCCCTTGAAAATCGTCTGTATTATGATAATTCCAATATATCATTAAAGTTTTGCTGACGTTTTATGTAAATCTCTATATAAAATTTTCCAAAAATGAAATGCCAAACAAGATAATACATTGGTTTCCTAATCATTCTAAATTAAAATGAAATCATAATATTAAAGATGTTTATAATATACTCTGTACGTATTTATTCTTCTCTCATTGCTGTCTCTTCAACTATATTATTTAAGTTCTTTGTGTGTTCAAATTTAATTTCACTTAAAATGCAAAATAAGTTTGGCATAGATGGATAGAATTCTATCTCTCTTAGCTTCATAAGTTGAAGTCCTAACACCCAGCAACTCAGAATATGATTGATTCGTGTGGGTAACCCAAATCTGGTAAGACCTGTGTCCTTATGAGAGAAGATTAAAACGCTTTTCTGTGTTCATATAGAATACCCCATGTGATGGCACAGTGGGAACATAGCACATGTGGAGAGAGGTCTTAGAAGAAACTAAAGTGATCAACACCTAAATCCCAGCATCTAGCCTCCACTTTTGAAAGCTTATCCTTTTTTGTTGTTAATTCACCCAGCATGATGGTTTGCTATGACAGAGCAGTGAACTAGAGCACTTTTCAAATGTGCTTATCATACTTGCATAGGAACATATCAATTTTCTCTGTATTGTTTCATCTTAGCATGTGAGCTCTCAAAGTACACACATTTTCTACTTTGTTTTCATTTGAAGCTATGCCCTTCATATGAGTTATCTTTAGGTCTGCCTTTATCCTGTCAGTGGACCATGGAAGACATAAGAAATGATGGCAAGTTCGAGAGAAGTCTTATCCTGGCCCCTCACCACAACAGTTCAAGAAAACAATGCAGATTGTTTATCTCTACTCAGAGTGATAAACGCCTCCTGGAAACTGGAGATACTGGACAAGATGATACAGAGGGTTGGTCATTTAAAGCACTGGCTTGGGTCACTGCAAAGTCTTTCAAGTCCCTCTGTGTCCTGAGGTCATTTTCCCTCTTCATAGTGCTGCTCTTCTAATAATTGCTTCTTTCTTTGACCCTTTCCTTTAATAAACTGAATTTGGACTTAGACTCGTCCAGGCCTCCCCTTCAGGGTCTTAGCTTTTTCTTGTTTACCCAGTACACATGAAAATGTTATAAAATAACCCTCAAAGAGAATGTGAAAGGAATAAGAGTTTTAGTAAGAAAAGTAGAACAGCAGATAGTGATAACTCAAGAGGCTTTTAGCCTCAGGCCTCTTAAATATTTTTTTCTGGGTTCCATAAGGTTTTTTTTTTTTTTCCTGGTGCTGGCAAAGAAACCCATAGTCTGTTTCTGTAATCCCTATCCACAACATTTATCTGCATTAAGAAGAAACTACATAAAATATGTGAACACAGAAAAACCAATTTATTTACAGTTCTTGCCAAAACTACTAAGCCATTCTCTTTGGGTCTCAGCCATTTCCATAGGACTGCTTCAATTTACAGACGGGATGAAACCAGAGTCATGGATGAAAGCATGCCTGTGTAGATCCTTATTAGACCTAAGAAACAAGCCTTTCTCCCAGCTCCAGTAGTCAAATGTTCTAGAGGCACACCACTGAGGAGATTTTAAAAGGCATTATAATATGACTTAGGCTTTTGCTAGGTGTTAGTGAGACCCCAGATTGAATGTTATCAAGAAGCAGAAATTAGACATGAATGCAGTGGCTGGCTCTTTGATCATCTTCCCCTGAGGGAAGAGCAGCTTGACCAGGCACAGAGGAAGGCAATGTAGCCAGTCCTGATGAGACCTGAAAGACTAGGATCAGATGAAAGGGGAGGAGGACCTCCTCTATCAGAGGACTTGGAGAGGAGCATGGGAGGAGATGAGGGAGGGAGGGTGGGGTTGGGAGTAGATGACAGAGGAGGCTACAGCTGGGATACAAAGTGAATAAATTTTAATTAATTAAAAATAAATAAATTTTAAAAAGAAGGAGGGGGAGATGATCATTTTGTTAGAGAGAGAGCTGACTAGTCTGGGAGTGAAGTTGTAACTGGTAAATAAGAATTATTTATCTTTTAACTGAGAGAAGAGGTTTTTGTATTTTATATTGTAAAATTTCTTTGTGTTGACTTGTGGTTAAGACAAATTTATGGAGTAGTCTTGTCTTCACATTCTGTTTCAAAATGACCTTGTCTGATGCTCATATTTTATGAAATTCCTCATGTCCACCAGAGAACAACTCAGCCTTGCTATGAGTACAAGGAAAGCTTTCAACCACTGTCAGGACAATTTTTGATTGTTAGGAGCTGATTTTTACCCACTCATTCTTAATGAGTGCAATAATAGAAAAAAAGTACAGTTTTAAAATGAGGCATGGAACTAACAGAGTTCTCAGAAAATGAAACACAAATTACAGAAACATTTTAAAAGGTTCAGTACCTTCAGAAACACTTAAAAATATTCAGCATCTTTAGAAACACTTAAAAATGTTCAATAAATTTAGGCATCATGGAAATGCAAATTAAAACTACACCAACATTTTCAGCTTACCCCAGTCAGTATGGCTAAGATCCAAAAAAGAAAAAAAAATGACTATAAATGTTGGAGTAGATGTGAAAAGGGGGAACACTTACTCACTGCTTGTGGGAGTATGAACTGGTGGAGCCACTGTGTAAATCAGTGTGGAAGTTCCTCACAAAACTAGATCTATCACATGATTCAGATACACCCTTCTTGGGTATATACCCAAAGGACACTTGCTCATTTATGTTTATTGCTGCTCTCTTTATAATAGTCAGGAAATGGAAACAGCCTAGATATCCATGGAAAATGATAATGTGGTGCATTCATACAATTAAAGATTATTTAGCCATTAAGAAAAGCAAAATTATGAAATTTGCAAGTAAGTAAGGTTGGCATAATCATTCTGAGTGAGGTGACCCAAACACTTAACGGAACCTTCACATGTTTTCTGTTATTTACAGATGTTACTTTTGAATCTTTAGATATATATGTTTCATTTGGAATATCCACATAAAATATCTGATTTCATCAGGAAAGGGCTGGGGCCCTTTCCAGGGAATGGAGATAGAGCTCAGTGGCATAAAGGGTTAAAGATGAATAATGGAACAGGAAGGGTTAAGTTGGAGTGGGCTGAGAAGGCAGAGTAGAAAAGGTAATGTGGGGAGGGATAAATAACACTAAAGATGTTTAAAAAAAAGTCATGAAGAAAGTTACCATTGTAGACTCTTCCTAAAATATATGTGTGTGTATATATATATATATATATAATATATATACATATATATATGATATATAATGCAGGTATATCATATAAAATATATACATATATATTTTAGGCTCTTACATATATAATCAGTTGTCATGCTCTTTCATCCCCCTATATTTATAAACTTAAAAAAATAATGAATTGGAGGGTATTTTCCTGTCTGAACTTTTAAACTGACTTCCCGGTCAAAGATTGTCACCACTACAATAATCCTTTCCCTGAACCTTGTTTTAGATTAGAATAAGAGAGAGAGAGAGAGAGAGAGAGAGAGAGAGAGAGAGAGAGAGAGAGAGAGAGAGAGAGAGAGAGAGAGAGAGAGAGTTAAAGATGGAGTTAATTTATAATGGGATTATGATATCCATACAGGCTGAAAAATAAAATTGCCAGTGCCAAGAATGTGATTACCTCTTTTGAAATTGTTAGACAGTGAGGTCCAATAGACCCCCTGAAAGTTCAGGCTATTGATGATATTATGTACTTACCCTGTAGAACCTTGTGGTAAGACCATATTGCTGAAGGTACCACATACTTGAGTTACAGAACATGGGGAAATCAAGCTTGTAATGACCTGGAAGCTTCCATTTCTACTAGGTAGTTTTTATATTGCTGGAAGGTGCTATTAATGCTACTGAAAGAAATAAAGTAATCATTAGTCTTACCCACCTGAGCACTGTGATCCACAATAACAACTGGCTGGAAAGACATACCCACTAGCAAAATAGTGGCATGAACATCATGGAAATAACCAACCACATTCTGATTGGATTTAAGTCATTATCTCCAAGTTGAAACCCATACCTGACACCATTATTGGGCCAAGAACTTGGGTCTAGATAGGCCCTATGCCCTAGGAAAGAAACAGCAACTATTATTATATTAAGTGGACACAATATTAAACTACTAGTGATTTATCATTATACTTATAGATTAATGCATCTCACAAATCTTATCAGAGAAGTTTCTGTTTGCAATAAATGGCACTTAACACAGAGACTTACAACGGGTTATGATGCAGAGAATAATAGTCTATGGAATGTCCAACCGTAAACAGGATATCTATTTTACACCCCTCTTCCCAAGTCTCAGGAATTGTTGTGAAAGGAGAAGTGGAATTAATGTAAGAGCCAGAGGTAGTAAATAACTATACAGAAATAGTATTTCTTGATACCTAGTAGGGAAGTTGCACATATGAACTCAGAGTGGTTATGATAGCATAGACCTTTGCAAGCTTAAGCTATACCAAATTTCATCATGGAATGGAGAAGTGGTCATGGAGTCTCACTCCTATTAGAAGAAATATTGGCAATTCATGGCTGATGGGGTAAGGAAAATCGATTTACTCTAAGACTGTAAGCCAACCCACATTCCAGCATAAAGAGTATATGGGCAGTACAAATTCAACTTCGTGGATTAAAAAAAGAAGAAAAGAGGATCCAAAGTCCGGTGTGCTGGCTAGGTTTATGATGCTGTCTTGAGCCATTTTGGAAGAGGAAACCTCAACTGAGAAAATTGCCTCCCAAGATTGGTACACGTTTTCTTTATTTAATTTAATCACTTTACAGGCTGATTCCAGCTTCATCCCCCCTATCCTCCCAGTCTCCCAACTGAGAAAATTGCCTCACAAGATTGGTAGAAGTTTTCTTTATTTAATTTAATCATTTTACAGGCTGATTACAGCTTCATCTCCCCTATCCTCCCAGTCTCCCATTCTCTATCTCCCTCTCAGAGAAGGGGCAGGTCTAACAGGTACCAACCCACCCTGGCACATCAAATCACAGAAGAGCTAAGTGCATCCTCTCTCATTGAGGCCTGACAAGACCACCCAGCTAGGAGGAAGGAATCCAGAGGCAGGCAACAGAGTCAGAGACAGCCCCCACTCCCATTGTTAGGGACCCACATGGTGACCATGCTACACACCTGTGTAGGGGATCTAGGTTCAGCCCACGCAAGCTCTTTGGTTGGTGGCTCAGTCTCTGAGACCACATGTGCCCAGGTTAATTTACTCTGTAGGTCTCGTGGTGTCAGGGACTACTCCAGTTCCCTCAATCATTCCTCCCCCTCTTCCGCAGAACTCCTGAGCTCTGCCTATTGTTTGGCTGTGGGTCTGTGTGTCTGTTTCCATTAGCTGCTGGATGAAGCTTCTCAGAAGACAGTTATGCTAGGCTCCTCTATATGAACGTAGTAGATTATCATTAATAGTGTCAGGGGTTGGCTCTCTCGTATTGGGTGGGTCTCAAGTTGGCACAATCACACATGTCCTAAGTGAACATTAGCCATAATGTACAGTATAACCATGATACAGTTCACAGACCCAAAGAAGCCAAAGCAGGCCCAAGGAAGGATGCTTGAATCTTACTAGAAAAAAAGATAAAATAGACATCTGAAGTAGATGGAAGAAGGGAGATGTGTGGGAGAGGGGTTGGGTAGGATAACTGAGGTGTGGATCAGGTGTTGGGAGGGCGGGGAAGGGAGGACCAGGAGAGAGAACTGGAATTGGTAGGGAAGCATCTCTGGTACAGGGGAGTCCCCCAGGAGTTTACGGGGTGAACTGGTTGAGATTCCCAGTGGCAGGAGATATGAAGCCTGAAATTGCCACCACCTGTAGCTAGGGGTCACTTCCAGTGGAGGGAGGGAATGGCAATCAAACCACAAAACCTTTGACCCAAAGTTTGTCTTGCCTACAGTGAATGTTGGAATGAAGATGGAGGACTAGGAAACCAAAGACTGGTATACTTTTCTTGATTGGTGACTGGTATGTGAAGCTTACTGTGGGCAATGCCATCCCTGGGCTGGTTGGTGCAATAAAAACAGGCTGAACCAGCCTTGTGGAGCAAGCCAGTAAGCAGGATTCCTCCATGGCGTCTTTTTCAATTTTTTTCCATCAGGCTCCTGTCCTCCTTGAGTTCCTCTTCTGATTTCCCTCAATGATGGAATATTGCTTTGAAGCATAAGAAGAAATAAGCCCTTTCATGCCCACATTGGTTTGATCATAGTGTTTTATCACAGCAACAGAAGTCCAAGGCTGGTAGCCAGATAATAGGGGTTGGATCTGGGAGCTGAGAGAGAGGATGAATATGATCAAAATATGCTATATGACATTCTCCAAGAGCTAATAATGATTTTAAAATGAAAAATAGTTCAATAAACCATCCAAGATGCTGGAATATTAAAAATAACTTCACATTTAGAGTATGTTGACCATTCTTTATCCTCTTGTCTAATTCCAAGAACTCAATCTTGTCCTAAATTTTCTTATTTTTGTCTTGTTTTCCTGTTTTTATAAATTCCATAGCTAAACATAAAATTTGTACTTGATAATTTTGCATGTTTTCTGTTTTGTTTTTGACAAAGGGTTTTTCTGTGTAGCCTTGGCTGTCCTGCAACTCACTCTGTAGACCAAACTGGCCTTGAACTCAGAGATCCCCCTGCCTCTGCCTCCCAAGTATTGGGATTAAAGGTGTGTACTACAACTGTCCAGTTTCTTGTGTGATTTTGAATTTAGTAAGCTTAACAAAACAAAATAATGTCATTATATATGAATTTTTTGACACTTGGTTTTCTTACACATTATCTTACTATGGTCAATCTGTGTTGCAATATATATTTCTAGTATATTCTTTTATACTGTTATATTTTTAGAATGTACCAAGATCGTGTTTAGCAATTCTTGTGTTTGTAGGATTGTTTTGACTGCTGTTGTTTTACAAATACTCCTTCCATGTTCTTTTTAAACTATTGCTTCCTTTTCATTTAAACACATTTTTTGTTTGTTTGTTTCTTGAGCTGGGGTTTCTCTGGATGTCCTGGACTCACTTTGTAGAGCAGGCTGGCCTCGAACTCGGAGAGTCACCTGCCTTTGCCTCCTGAGTACTGGTGTGAGCCACCACACCCAACTTCAATACACTTTTTGACTGTATAGCTAGAAGAATTGCCAGTTCATGTTCAAGTGTGCACAATGCCAGTTCTTTTTTAGAGGGGCCATTTAAATTTATAATCTCAGCAACAATATATGAGAGCCCAATGACACACATATTCTCTCATACTCTGTTATATAATATTACTTTTGCTAAGTATTTTGATTATTTTAACCATGGTTTGCTTTTCTTTACTTTCTAAGGAGAGATTCATTTCATATGGTATATTGGCCTTACATTTTTTTTTTGCTCTTCTGTGAAATACATGTTTGTTCTTTTCCCCATTTGTCTATTGCATTATCTACCTTTTGTGGTTTACATGTAGTTGATGTATTATTTATTCATGGAAATGCTTTATTGATTAGATATATGGTAGATATCTGCTTCTATCTTGCAACATGTCTTCATTTTCTTTAAATTTTTTAATAAATAAAAGTTCTTGATTTTATATTAACTTTACTTGTATTGTGTGTTTACTTATGTGTTTTGAGAAATATTTCTGTATGCCAAGGTCTAAAACTGTTTGCTAATATTTTCAACCTAAATCTTCAAAATTCTTTGTTTTATATCTACTGTCTTTATCTGGAATAGACTTTCATTTTAAAAGTAGATACAACCAATTTTTCTATTTCTATTTGCTAAATGGCCTCCATACCTCAGTGTTCATTAGTATCCATCTGTGCATACCTCTGCTCCAGGACCTTCTTCTGCGTCGATTGACTATTTTTCTCCTCTTCCCTCAGTTTTTATCTGTACAGTTGTTTTTTTCATTATTTTCACTATTCAGAGAGGGGGAAATTGTATCCCAGTGTGGCCTCACAATCATCATGCCTACCACTCATTAGTACTGGGATTAAAGATGCATGGCAACACACCTAGCTTCCCAGATATTTTTTTCAATTTTATTACACAAAATTTCAAAAATAAACAAAGGAAAAGAAAATGTAGAGTCAGTGTGTGAGTCCGCCGGTGTGTCTCGGAGGAACCCGAGTTCTGCCTCAACCCACGGATGTGCGGCGGGCGCGAACCTATCGCCGGAACCACCACAGAATGAGTGGATTGGGGGACTGGTTTGACCAGTCTGCACACTGCGGGGGCGCTCGCCTAACGCTTCCGCCAGCAAAAACTCAGTCAGTGTGTGAGTCCGCCGGCGGATCTGGGAAGAACCCGAGTTCTGTCTCAACCCAGGGCTGTGAGGATCCTGGGACCATCTTGACCAGACCGCACACTGAGGGCGAAAACTGCACGCATCCGCCAGCAAAAACTCCAGTTCAGGTGTCTGTCCACGGGTCAGACAGAGAAGGCCTCTGGCACCATTTCAGACAGCCCTGCATACAGCGAATGCACACCAACCCAAACCCACTGTGTGTGCCCCAAATATCATCTCAGACCGTGGTGCACAGCCCCTGGCACAGAAGGAGGTGCCAAATCTCCATTCCAGGGGAGAGCCCTTAGCAGCAAGCCCAGGGCGGAGTGCACAGCCCCCAGCTGACATCTCAAAACTGGACACTCAGACTCTAGCACAGAGTGGGGAGTAAAGACTCCAGACCAGAGGGGTGACCAGCTTGCAGTGCTCACAGCTTCTAGCACAGAGCACGAAGCTAGGCACACAGAGCCCACAAGAGTTCAACTGAGACAAAACACACACACCACAAACCACCGGAAATCCCTGATCTTCTTGAAGAATACTCCTGACACAAGAGATTGACAGATTCACACTGAAGTACAGCCTTAAAGCACAAACAGCTCCCTGATTATATATAAACAAATGCCCAGAAATCGGC
>CM053742.1:76611641-76644157 GCA_028658305.1 Pachyuromys duprasi
GGGAGGGGGCTACGCCTGGGATTCAAAGTACCTAACCTGTGATTGAGATAAAATAAATAAATTTATGAAAAAGAAAAGAAAAGAAAACAAAAGAAAAAAAAGAAAGGGAAAGAGGATGGATATCAGAAGAAAGAAAAAGCAGGCAACAGGAAAGGAGCCTACCACGGAGGGACTCTGGAAGACTACTTGGCAGGGTATTAAAGCAGATGCTGAGACTTATAGACAAACTTTGGGCAGAATGCAGGGAATCTTATGAAAGAAGGGAGAGATAGAATGATCTGAGGGCACAGGAGCTCCACAAAGAGAGCAACAGAACAAAAAATTCTGGCACAGTCGTCTTTTCTGAGACTGATACTCCAACCAAGGATCATTCTTGGAGATAACCAAGACCCCCTGAACAAAGGTAGCCATTTTCCTTTCTAATTTTACTGATTTAGATAGTTTCTCTCTGCCTTTTAGTTAGTTAATCCAAAGGTTTGTCTATCTTGTTGATTTTCTCGAAGAACCAGCTCTTGGTTTCATTGATTCTTTGAATTGTTTTCTCTGTTTTTAATTCATTGATTTCAGCTCTGAGTTTGATTTTTTCCAATCGTCTACTCCTCTTGGGTGTATCTGCTTCTTTTTTCTCTAGGGCTTTTAGGTGTGCCATTAAGTTGTTTGTATGAGATCTCTCAAACTTCTTTCTGGAGGCACTTAGTGTTGTGAACCTTCCTCTTAGCACTGCTTTCTTTGTGTCACATTAGTTTGGATAAGTTTTGCGTTCATTTTCACTGAAATTTAGGAAGTCTCTAATTTCTTTTTTTATTTCATCCCTAACCCAACTGTCATAGAGTAGAGAGTTGTTTAGTTTCCATGCGTATGTAGGCTTTTGTTATTTCTGTTGTTGTTCAGGTCTAGTTTTAGGATACAAGTGATTATTTCGATCTTCTTGTATGTGTTGAGGCTTGCTTTGTGCCCAACTCAATGGTCATTTTTTGAGAGGGTTCCATGAGGTGCTGAAAAGAAAGTAAATTCTTTAAAGTTTGTGTTAAATGTTCTGTAGACATCTATTAGGTCTATTTGATTTAGGACCTCTGTAAATTTCATTCTTTCCCTATTTAGCTTCTGCCCAGATGATCTGTCTCTTGGTAAGAGTGGAATGTTGAAGTCTCCCACTATTAAGATGTCGGGATTGATGTGTGATTTAAGCTTTAATAGTGTTTAATTTACAAATGCAATTGCTCTTATATTTGGGGCATAGATGTTCAGGATTATGATGTCCTCCTGGTTGATTTTTCTTTTGATGAGAATGAAGTGTCTCTCCACATCTCTTTTAATTAATTTTGGTTGAAAGTCTATTTTATTAGATACTAGGATAGCTGCTCCAGCTCGTTTTCTGGGTCTGCTTCCTTGAAAAACATTTTTCTAGCCCTTTTCTCTGATGTAGTGTTTTATCTTTGTTGCAGAGGTGTGTTCCTTAGATGTGCAGAATTTTGGATGCTGTTTCTGCAACCATTCTGTTGGTTTATGTCCTTTTATTGGAGAGTTGAGTCCATTGATGTTGATAGATAATAGTGATCAATGAATATTTGTTCCTTTTATTGTGGAGTTGGTTGTGTTACTCTTTCTACACTTGTTCTCTTTTAATTTTCGTTGTGAAGTTATCTACATCTTGTGTTTTCTTGGGTGTAGTTGGTTTTGTTAGATTGGGGATTTCCTTCTAGTATCTTCTGTAGGGCTGGGTTTCTGTGTAGATATTGTTTAAGCTTAGTTATGTCATGGAATATTTTGTTTTCTCTATCTATGTTGATTGAAGATTTTCTGAGTATGGTAGTCTGGGTTGGCATCTGTGATCTCTTAGAGTCTGCATGACATCTATCCAGGCCCTTCTGGATTTCATAGTTTTTGTTGAGAAGTCTGGTGTCATTCTGATAGGTCTACCTTTGTACATTACTTGGCCTTTTTCCCTTGCTGCTTTTAATATTTTTCTTTGTTCTATGGATTTAGTGCTTTGACTATAATGTGACGTGAAGAGTTTCTTTTCTGGCCAAGTCTATTTGGTGTTCTGCTGGCCTCTTATATATTTATGGACATCTCTTTCTTTAAGTTGGGAAAATTTTCTTCTATGATTTTCTTGAAAACATTTTCTTGAGCTTGGAGACTGGAATCTTCTTTTTTGTCTATTCCTATTCTTATATTTTGTCTTTCCATGGCTTTTTAAATTTCCCAGATGTTTTGTGTTTGGAACTTTTCTGATTTTACTTTTTCTTTGAGAGATGTATCAATTTCAGCAATTGTATCTTTAGTGCCTGAGATTCCATATATCCTCTCTTTTATTTTATTGGTGATGTTAACCTTTTTGGTCCCTGATCTTTTCTCTAAGTTTTCCAGCTCCAGGGTTTTCTCTGTGTTTTCTTTATTGATTCTAATTCTGTTTTTATGTTTTGCAACATTTCCTTCATCTGTTTCAATGTGGATTCCTGTCTTTCCATGATGCCCTCTATTTTTTGTTGTTGTTGTTGTTCATTCCTCTATATATCCTCCACATGTGCTTCTATTTGTTTGGCTGTATTTGCCTGTATTTCTTTGTGAACTTTGTTTGTTTCCTCTTTATGTGCCTCTAATAACTACATAAGCATTTATTTGAGATAATTTTCCTGTGTTTCTGATGAATTAGAATATTCTTTGATTTTGGAGGTTGCTCATGAAGCCATGATATCCTGATTTGTGTTGGATGTGTTCTTATGATGACCTCTAGCTATCTGCTTCTCTGTAATGTTCTCTGTTTGTTCCTGGAGTCTGTGCTTCAGATTGGTTCTGTCTGTCTCTGGAATCTGGAGTATTCTTCAGGAAGATGAGAGAGGTCCACTGGTTCCAGAGTGGATGTTGGTATTCAGCAGTAGCTAAGGGAGGAAAGTCGCAGGCACATGTGTACAAGCTTGGGAGTGTATTTGGAAGTGTGCCTTGAAGGACAGGGTTCTAGAGCATGTAGATGCCTGGAATAGTGGAACATAATCACAGGAGAGGGTGCTTGTGATGTTCAAGGGTGTAATGCTTATGTGCAGGGGCGCTGAATGTCTCAGTGGCCTACAAGCCTGTTGTACTGTCCTTTCAATATTCTGATCTGTCTGGGCTCCAGGAATTGCTTGCCTGGACTCACTAGGAGACCCATAGAATAGGGGCTTCAATGTTGAGAATGCTTTCCCAAGAATCCCTATGTTGTCCACATTGGGGGTGTGGGTGGGATGCTAGCATAGAGGGATCCTGGATCTGGGGTTCTGCAGGCACTCACTTGAAGGTGCACTCACTGGCTAGAAGGCTTAATAGAAAAGCACAGGGGTTCCCCCTGTTCTCTACTGTCAGATTGGTGCCCACTAGGGCAAATGAAATTGTGGGAAATCAGTTCAGCACAGTGGTGTCCACTTCTTGGCAGCCAGGTAGGAAGACCCGTACTTGGGGCAGGTGCCTCTACTGTCTCAGTCAATGAGCATGAAGATTCCTACTAGGGGCAGTTACCTCTGCCACTTTAGTCACCTTGCAGGGAGGCTCCTGCTTGGGCTAGCTGCTGCCAGCAGAAGCTGCAGACCTGGAGGTTCATACTGCTGCTGCCGACACCTCTGCCTTCTCAGTCACAGAGCATGGAGGCTCTTGCTTGGGGCAACCACTGCAGCCTCCACGGAGCAGGGAGGCCTGTGCTTGGGGAATGGGGAAGAGCAGGGGTATCAAATATTCACCACTCTCAGTCCCAGGAGACATCCATGGGTGACCTGGATCCAAACTGTCCCAGCTCACTGGTTGTCCCCTCTCAACTAGAAAGCCTCAGTGTCGATGTTCTGGCTTTAGCTGCCCGTCCACTCACCAGTTTCAGATCTGGTGCCCCTCAGATATGGTGTGCTCAGGTCGCTGTCACATATTTTTATAATTTTCTTAAGATTCATTCTTCCTTTAGAAACTTCTGGGTTAGAGTAGAGTATGGACATTTTGCCAATGTATTTTATAGATACTGCTGCATTTGTCACATAAAGAATTGTGCCAAATTATACTCTCAAACAATGTACCAGTGAATATTTTCCCCAATCCTTATCACATAAATTATTGTTTACATACATGAGAAATGATATTTAATCACCTTATAAATTTTTATTTAAAAGCTATATTGAAGGCTTGGGATGTAGCTCAATAGTAAACTTTTGTTTAGCATTCACAAGGTCCTAAGTTTAATCTCCAATTTTTTAGGTAATAATTATTCATTGTGATTTTGTGTTTGTGTGTGAATTGTTAACCTGTTGTCCTAGTTTTATTTCTATTGGGGATAGTAGGACACAGATGCTATGAATGGGGAAATGGAAAAAATGAGGATGGGTATCAAAACATACCACAGGAAAGGGAAGGCAGGACAACACAAAGAGAAAGGGAAATAAGATGAATAATACTAAAAATGTTGAAAAAGGATGTGGGTATCCATATTATTTTATGTCTACTTAAATTACAGTTTTATAAGTATATATAGTTAATTGAATTTATGACACTTTGAGATGACAATGTTCCCTCAGAGAATTATCTAACAAAAAATATAGTTCTGGGCATGGGAAACTTCCTTTTGAGTTGGTAGTCAGGGAAGTTAAAGAACCCCCCCTCCCTGAAATTAAAAGCTATTGCCATTGTCCTTGGTAACCTCTCAGCAATAGAAGGTAAAGAACCTATTGTCAAAGAAACACAGGATTTGGAGCAGTGTACTAGTTCTCCTAGTCCAATTGAAAGGAATTATTCAAGCTGTCAAAAGAGAAAAGCAATCATTAGCAGTTCCTATCTCTAATGCTTATGTACTACAAAAATGGCCAGAATGGCAAGACATCCTGAAAGTTACATTAGTGGCATTTATACCCTGGGGGTAACGAACAGCCCACTGAATGGACTTAAGGCCCACTCAATAGAAGGGAAGTCATACCTGGTATTGTAAACCTAGCCTAGTACCCTTGGTTGGTGAGGCCAAGAGAACTGGTTTCTGCCACTTCACCAAATCACTGTAATTTATAACTTTATTCTAAATACTTTTCCATATGCACACACATAAATGTAGCTCTCACACATCATCTTCTTGAAGTAGATGGAGACCATTACAGAAACCCACAACTGTTCAAAATGCAGAGAACAACTGACTGTGTTGCTCAGCCCCAATGTAAACATCTATAACACCACCCCTACACCTAGTTCAGGGAACATCACAGAAGAAGGATCAGAAAGACTGTGAGAACCAGAGATCAGGACAGGACTGCTATGAGATAGTGTTTAGTTATGGCAGGGAAGCTGCACCCAGGAAATCTCAACAATATGTTTGCCTAAACAAGACCAAAAAATAACAACACCGGTTGTCACGCCAATGTTGCTGAAGAAATTCTCTCAGGGCTTCATGCCTAGAAGAACTATAGGCATTTGATGGTTGTTGGGAGAGGAAAACTCAGTCTTCTCCAGGGTTGAGCCTAACATATGTGAGAGCATCACCAAATTATCTCATCATATTGTATATATAGCTTGAATACATACATATATATATATATGTGTGTGTGTGTGTGTGTGTGTATGTGTGTGTGTAACAATTATAATTATAGAACAAGAAGCTATGAATTTGACTAAGAGTCACAAGGACATGGGAAGAATTGGAAGGGGAGGGAAAGGGAAAATGATGTAAATAGAGTACTTGTATATGAAATCCTCAAACAGTAAAAAGTATTTTTATTATTTCTTTCCCTTTTAAGACAGAAAGGAAGAAAAGAGAGAGAGATGGAAGGAACATGAATATGAAGTTGGGTGGGTCCGGAAGTGAGAAAGATCATGAAGAAATTGGAGGAGGGAAAATATGATCAAAACATACTGTATGAAAAATATTTTTTTAATAAAAATGAATTAAAATCAATCTAGGGGAGAAGAGATCTACTCTTACTCACAATTCCAGGTTATAGTCCATCATAGCTGCACTGTCAAAGTCAGAGACTTTACAGAACTAGTCCCAGGACACCCACTGTCAAGACCAATGAGAAATGATTGTGTGCATGGGCACACGCTCCAGTGGCAATCAGCTCACCTAACCATCAGATCTTAGTTTCTAATACCATTAAAAGGAAGATGATTTCTTGAAGAAATGGCTGGTACAGCTGGTGGGGCTGTAATACAGAAGACAAATGAGAAGTATACTATAGCATAAGAAAGGAAGGCAATGCTTAAAAATCAAAATGATCCCAACCCAAAGAAAACAACCAAGCAAACAACAACAACAACAAAAAACTGAAATAATGAAGGACATCAAAGATACATTGCAGCCAACTAAAAAGAATTTCTAATCGCCAAAACTAAGGCAATTATAATAATTATATGAGTATTATTTGTTTATCACCAGGAGTCTAAAATAAATATCCATGAATTCATATCAGCACAAATTCTTTAAAAAACTGAATGGAGAAGATAAATATTTTGTGTCAAACAATTCTAAATAATTTATAATGTTATCTCTTAAGTAGAAATTCATAACTCCTAATCTGTACATGCAGGTTGTACATAGTGACTTCCTTGAAAGGAATACAGGAAAAAGGAGGAAAGAATTAATTTGTTTTGGAGGAACCTGACAAGTACTGCTTAGTTGTCCTAGTGCCAATATCAGGACCATTAAATCCTATTGATAACAAGTAACCTTGATGTGCTACAGTGAGAATGCCACTTGGCCTCTGTGTCATTCCACCCCAAACCCATAATCCTAGTAGGAAAAATACATCAGAGAAATGTAAGTAGATGGACACTCTATGAAATGCTTGGCCAAGAATTTTCAAAAACTATCAGGGCCATCAAAACAAGAGAAGTTGGCATATCTAAATAAACGTTATGAAATAAGGTTCAGAGACAGGTTAAAAAAAAACCCACACTATTTGGGTTCATTCATATTGTCTGGAACAACATCATTTCCTTCTTTGTTAAGGCTGAATAATATTCATTGTGTATGTATACCACATTTTTCCAGCCATTCATGTGTTGACAGACAATTAGTTCTCCCTGTGCCTTTTCAAAGCTGCTATTTGAAACTACTATAGGTCTTGACTATGCAGCACCTTATGCTTGCCTTGGAATTGTCACCATTAAAAGGCTGCTATCCTGATTAAGACTAATTTCATGGAGAGAGCAGAAAATAGTTTAAAATGGAATTTTAATTATATAGGAGAATTTTTCAGTTTATAATTATCAACATCTTTTTATTGTATCTGATTTTTTGTTTTTTTAATTTTTATTTTTTCTTCACAATTTATTATGTATCCCAATTAAAGCCCACTCTCTCTACTCCCCTAGTCTCACCCTTCCTCCCTCTTTCCCCATTCCCTTTCCCTTAGTCCAGTGAAAGGGAGAATTCTCCATTACTGCCATCTGCCCATAGCTTGTTAAGTCTCATCAGGACTGCTTGGATCCTCTTCCTCCATGGCCTGGCAAGGTTGCATCATCAGTGGTGATCAGAGAGCATTCAACTGAGTTCATGATAGAGGCACCCCTGATCACCTCACTCAGAAATCCACATGGAGACTGAGTTGCAAATCTGACACATCTGAGCAGGCCCTCTCCATGCATGATCCTCCATTGGTGCATCAGTCTCTGCAGCACCCCCTGGGCTCAGATCTTTTAGTTTTGTTGGTCCTCTGTCTCCTCCATGTACCTCTAATACCACCCCTCTCTTTCTCCAGAAGACATCCCTGTTCTTTACCCAAAGTTTGGCCTTCAGTCTCAGCATCTGCTTTGATCTCCTGTTGGGTGAATTCTTTCAGAGGACCCTCTATAGTAGAATCCCATCCTGTTTTCTTTCTTCCACCACTTCTGGTATCTATCCTGTTTGCATTCTGAATGCATCCTCCCAATAGTCCTTCTTAGTGTTTAGCTTTTTTAGGTCTGTAGATGGCTATCCTATATTGTATGGCTAATAGCTGCTTATTAGCTGTCTTTTTGTTTCTGGGTTACCTCACTCAGGATGATCTCTTCTAGTTCCATCCATTTGTCTGCAAATTTAATGGTTTCTTTCTTTCTTTTTTAACAGCTGAGTAGTATTCCATTGTGTAGATGTACCAAAATTTCTATATCCATTCCTCCATGGAGGGACACCTAGGTTGTTTCTAGAGTCTGGTTACTATAAATTAAGCTGCTATGAACATAGTTGAGCAAATGTCCTTATTGAATGGTGGGGCATCTTCTGGGTATATGACCAGGAGTGGTATAGCTAGATCTTAAGGTAGTACTAGTCCCAATTTTCTGAGAAAGTGCCATTTTGATTTCCAAAGTGGTTGTACAATTTTGCACTCCCACCAGCAATAGAGGAGGGTATCCCATTCTCCACAACCTCTCCAGCATATGTTGTCACTTGAGTTTTTGATCTTAGCTATTCTGATGGATGTAAGATGGAATATAACAAGTGTTTTGATTTGTATATCACTGATGACTAAGGATGTTGAGCATGTCTTTAAGTGTTTCTCTGCCATTATATATTCCTCTGTTGAGAATTCTCTGCTTAGCTCTGTACACCATTTTAATTGGATTATTTGATTTGTAGGTGTATAATTTCTTGAGTTCTTTGTATATTCTGGATATTTGACCTCTAGTGGATGTAGGGTTGGTGAAGATCTTTTCCGAGTTTGTAGGCTGTCGTTTTATTCTGACCACAGTGTCCTTTTCTTTACAGAAACATTTTCAGTTTTACGAGGTCCCATTTATTACTTGTAGATCTTAGAGCCTGAGCTGGTGGTGTTCTATTCAGAAAATTGTCTTTGGTGTCAATGAGTTCAAGGCTCTTCCCCACTTGTTCTTCTAACAGATTTAGTATGTTTGGTTTTATGTTGACGCCTTTGATGCACTTGGACTTCAATTTTGTGCAGGGTGGTAGATGTATGTCTATTTGAATTTTTCTACATGTGGACTTCCAGGTAGGCTCGCACCATTTGTTAAACATGCTATCTTTTTTCTATTGTACGGTTTTGGCATCTTTGTCAAAAGTCATGTGTCCATAGGTGTGTGAGTTTATTTCTAGGTCTTCTATTCTATTCCATTGATCCAACATTCTGTTTCTATGCCAGTACCATGCAGTTTTTATTACTGTTGCTCTATTGTAGAGCTTGAGATCAGGGATGGGGATATCTCCAGAAGATTTTTTTATTGTAGAGGATTGTTTTAGCGATTCTGGGTTTCTTGTTATTCCATATGAAGTAGAGAATTTTCTTTCAAAGTCTGTAAAGAATTGTGTTGGGAATATGATGGGAATTGAATTGAATCTATAGATTGCTTTTAGTAAGATGGCCACTTTTACAATTTTAATCCTGCTGAGCCATGAGCATAGGAGATCTTTCCATCTTCTGCTATCTTCTTGAATTTCTTTCTTCAGAGACTGAAGATTTTTCATATTGATCTTTGACTTGCTTGGTTAGAGTCACACCAAAGTACTTTATGTCTGTTGTGGCTATTGTGAATAGTCTTGTTTCCATAATTTCTTTCTCAGCCTATTTGTCTTTTGTATACAGGAGGACTTCAGATTTTTTGAGTTAATTTTGTATCCAGACACTTTGCTGAAGGTGTTTATTGTTTCTCGGTAGAATTTTTGGTGTAACTCATGTGTGCTATCATATCATTTGCAAATAGTTATACTTTGACTTCCTCCTTTCCAAACTGAATCCTCTTGATCTCTTTTAATTGTCTTACTGTTCTAGCAAGGATTTCAAGAACTATATTGAAGAGATATGTAGAGAGTGGGCAGCCTTGCCTTGTCCCTGATTTCAGAGGGATTGATTTAAATTTCTCTCCGTTTAGTTTGGTGTTGCCTGTAGGCTTGCTTTATATTGACTATATGTTTAGGTATGTGTGTTATATCCCTGATCTCTCCAGGACTTTAAAGATGAATGAGTGTTGGATTTTGGCAAACGCTTTTTAAGCATCTAAGGAGATGATTATGTGTTTTTCCTTTTCTTTCAGTTTGTTAATATGGTGGATTACATTGATGGATTTCTGAATATTGATTCACCCCTCCATATCTGGAATGAAGCCTACTTGGCCATAGTGGATGATATCTTTGAAGTGTTCTTGGATTCTGTTTGTAGTATTTTGTTGAATATTTTTGCATCAATGTTCATAAAAGAGATTGGCCTGAAATTCTCTTTCTTTGTTGAGTCTTTATGAGGTTTAGGTGTCAAGGTGACTGTGGCTTTGTGGAATGAGCTTGGTAATGTTCCTTCTCTTTCTGTTTTCTGGAATAGTTTGAAGTGTTTTGGAGTTAGATCTTCTTTGAAGATCTGGTATAAGTCTGCGCTGAAACCATTAGGTCCTGGCCTTTTTTTTTTTTTTTTTTTTTTTGGATGGGAGACTTTTGATGACAGCTTCTATTTCCTTAGGGGATATAAGACTATTTAGCTTATTTATGTGTTCTTGATTCAGCTTTTTTAATTAAACAAAGAAAGAATAACACTAACAATTGTCATGAATCAAATGGACCTAACAGATATCTATGGAATCTTTCATCGAAATGCAAAAGAATTTACCTTCTTCTCAGAATCTCATGAAACTGTCTCCAAAATAGACCATATAGTTGGTTGCAAAGCAAGCCTCGACAGTTACAAGAAGATTGAAATAATTCCTTGTATCCTACCAGACTACCATGGACTAAAGCTGGATCTCAACAACAACAGAAATAGCAAAACCCTACACATAAATGGAAAGTGAAAAATTCACTACTCAATGGCAGGAGGGTCAGGGAGGATATAAAGAAATTAAAGCCTTCCTAGAATTCAATGAAAATTAAGGCACAATGTAACCAAACTTATGGGACACAATAAAAACATTGCTAAGAGGAAAGTTCAGAGCATCAAATGCTTTCAGAAAGAAATTTGAAACATCTTATACAAGCAAATTCATGGCTCACCTGAAAGCCCTAGAATAAAGAGAAGCAGACTCATCCAGCAGGAGTAGAAGCTGGAAATAATTAAACCCAGGGCTGAAACCAATAAATTAGAAACAAAGAGAGCAAATAAAAAAATCAATGAAACCAAGAGCTGGTTCATTGAGAAAATCAACAAGATAGACAAACCCTTAGCCGAACTAACTAAAGGCAGAGAGACGCTATCCAAATAAACAAAACCATAAATAAAAATGGGGGCATAATGACAGACACTGAGGAAATCCAAGCAATCATTTGGTCTTATTTCAAAAGGCTATATGCCACAAAATTTGAAAATCTCAAATGATATGAAGATTTTTTATTTTTTATTTTAATTTTTATTAATTACACTCTTTTGAATGGGAGACTTTTTAAAGTATCTATATATTTTTATTTTTAGTAATTATACTTTATTCAGTTTGTATCCCCCCATAAAGCCCTTCCTCCTCCCCTCCCAATCTCACCTTCCCTCCCCCTTCTCCACACATGCCCCTCCCCAAGTCCACT
Organism: Pachyuromys duprasi; assembly: GCA_028658305.1. Lineage (NCBI taxonomy): Eukaryota > Metazoa > Chordata > Mammalia > Rodentia > Muridae > Pachyuromys > Pachyuromys duprasi. The sequence goes on from CM053742.1 coordinate 76,623,070, forward strand.
GATAGGAGAGGACCTACTCCCCTTATATCTGATCCTAGTCTATCAGCTCTCATCAGGAGTGGTTGTATTCTCTTCCTCTGTGGCCTGGTAAGGCTGCTCTCCCATCAGGGTGAGGTGATCATAGAGCAGGCCAATCAGTTCATGTCAGAGGCAGTCCCTGTTCCTATTACTATGGAACCCATTTGGACACTGAACTGCCCTGGGCTACATCTGTGCAGAGGTTCTAGGTTTTCTCCTTGTATGGTCCTTGGTTGGAGTATCAGTCTAGGAAAGACCCCTGTGCTCAGATTTTTGGTTCTGTTGCTCTCCTTGTGGAGCTCCTGTCCTTTCCCTATCTTACTATTTCCCACATTTTTCGTAAGATTCCATGCACTCTGCCCAACAGTTGGCCATAAGTCTCAGCATCTGCTTTGATAGTCTGCCAGGCAGAGCCTTTCAGAGGTCCTCTGTGACAGACTCCTAACTTCTTTCCTGTTTTCTTCTTCTGATGTCAATATGCTTTGCCTTTCTGGCTGGGGATCGAGCATTTTAGCCAGAGTCCTCCCTCTTGATTAGTTTCTTTAGGTGTACAGATTTTAGTAGGTTTATCCTATATTATATGTCTATATGAGTGAGTATATACCATATGTGTTTTTCTGCTTCTGGGATAGCTCACTCAGGATGATCCTTTCCAGTTCTCACCATTTACCTGCAAATTTCATGATTTCCTTGTATTTTAAGTATTTTCATTTCAGCCACCACCCTCTCCTCACATTGTCGCCTCTCACCTCTAGTTCTCTCCTAATGAGCAAAGCTCCTGGCTCCATCACCATAGCAACTAGGACCAATTAAGTTATGGCTGTGTAATTAGATACCTAAGTTGCTTATTGAGCACAGGTTACTGAATGGAAGAGACCAGCTGACAGGAGGAAGGACAAGGCACACTTTAACTGGAGAGAAGTGGATGGTTGGAAGACATCCTCTACCTTCACTTCATGGGAGACACAACTTAGGTTTTGACACTATGGCATTTGACTTCAAACTGTATGCCAGATGTGAATATGAGGATCCTTTCAGAAGATACATGAGGGAATCTCTCCCCAATATTGTACCCTCAGTGCATGATTGTGAGCATATTTTCCCATATTTATAGAACTATGTGCATGGTGTATAAAGCATTGTTCAGACCCCATGCTCAGTGCTCTTGATATTAATCACCAGTAGTCCCAAGAATTCCTCACCACTCTACTGGAACCTATTCACCCAGCTGGGATAGTGTGTTCTTTGGCCTGGGACTCAGTTTTCTTGTTTACATTGTTTAAGAGTCTAAGAAGTGCCCAGTGTGGTGGCACATGCCTTTAATCCCAGTACTGGGGAGGCAGAGGCAGGCAGATCTCTGTGAGTTCAAGGCAAGTCTACAAAGTGTTTCCATGACAGCCAAGGCTGTTAAAAAGGGAAACCCTATCTTGGAAAAAAATTCTGAGAACCTACAAATGGAACTTTGTTTAAATTTAAGGCATGATCTACAAGATGAAACCCATATCTGACGCCGTTATTGGGCCAAGAACATATAGCTAGACAGGTGACAGGCCATAGAGAAGAACATATTAATATTATTTTGTCAAATGGACATAGTATTAAGTCAGCTACTAATGACGTTTCATTATACAATTCTAAACCCTCATCAAAAATGCTTCTATTTGCAGTAAATTGCACTTAACACAGAGTCCCACAAAACTGAGAGGCTGTGGGATGTTTGACCCTACATAGGATGTCTATATGACAGCCCTTCCTTTCTAGGCTCAGGGATCATCATGGAAGTCCTCTTAAAGAAGCCAGAAAGAATGTAAAAACCACAGGGGTCAGGGACACAAGGTCCATGTATTCAATTCATTAGCTCATTTATCAACTATATGGCTTTTCTTGGTATTTGATTTTTAGAATTTATAGATTATAGATATTATTAACAATCCTTTGTTCGATGTATGGTTGGCAAAATTTTTGCTCATTCTGTAGGTTGTCTAATTCTAATGATGCTTTCATTTCCTATACAGAAGCTTTTTAATTTTATGCAATCCCATTTGTCAATTCTTTCTATGATTCTTTTTATTTGCTATATAAGATTGTACTGTATAAACATTTAATTTAACATTATTTAATAAACATTGGGTTGTTTCCACTTTGGATCTGTTATGAACAATGCTGCTACAAACATTTGTGTGTAAGCTTTTGTATAGATATTTTCAGTTCTCTTTGTTAGAATCTGGGATACACTTGTTAGGTCATATACACCTTTATGTTTAACTTTTTGAAGAACTGTATGTAAGGCTGAAGCTGAGGCAATCTACCATCCTATGTCCACTGCAGAAGATGCCCTAGTCGAGGCAATTCCAAGCCTCGGCCTTCCGAACCCACCCCAAGCTGAGGTAGCAGTCCATCCCAAGCTGTTCTGATGACTCACAACCCGTGGTGACCCTCTTTCGCCCTCCCCATTGCAGCAGCTAGGTATCCTGGACCCACTGCACCCTCCAGGAGCTATGCTTAGTCGCCAGTTTAATACCTAGTGACAAGCGGTTCCCTGCCAGCCTCAGGGCAAGTCAGCCCCTCCTTCCTGCCCTGGCGCTTTGGAAGCAGGAAAAAAAGTGGCAGTAACTCCTCCAAAATGCCTAAGGGGAGCTGTCCATGGTGACCATCCTGCCTCATCCTAAGGGAACCTGACACCTTTACTGCCCCAGAAAGCCTACTGCAGCTCTCATGGGAGCTGTCCCTGACAACAACAACCTTTCCTGCATTTCTGCTTCAGTCTACTCCCTTCACAGTGAACTCTTTGAATATTTTGGACATTTTGTATGCTTTATAACCCCTCAAGGCAGAAAAGTGGCTAGACCTCTTCCTGAGGAAGCTCCAGCAGCCCAGGCAGCCCCATCCACCCAGACCTCTGTAACTGTCATCTCCAACCCCTCATTAGGATTCATCCTACATTATGCAAATTTGAGGTAGAAAGACTGGACAAAAGCCCAGCAATCCCTGAGCAGGAAAACTGACCAGTCCCAGACCTTCCCACAAAAACCCACCAATCCCTGAACAGGAAAGCCCACCAATTCCTTAGCATCCCACAGCTCAGGACTTGAAATCCCACCAATCCACATTCTGGAAATCCGTGCACTAGAAAGATCTGCCCCTAAAAATTCCTATATAAAGGCTGTGTTTGCCCCAGTTCATTGCTGCCTTCTCCCAAGAGTAGAGGCAGCCACTCCTGGGTTCATCCCTTCAATAAATCTCTTTTAAGAGTGTTACTGCCTACTGTTATACACTCATTGGAGGAAGAAGAAAAGAAAGAAGAATAAAGAAGGAGCAGAGCCCAGGCTCCTAGGCTCCTTAGTTCCTCAGAGTTGGGACAGCCATCCTTGGGAGCTGCAACATCTCTGAGGTTCCTAGGCTCCCGTGTCTCAGGATTGGGACACTGTCCCACCCAGGGCTATGAGGTTTCTGGCCTCCCATGCCTGAGGATACCTTTGGGACACTGTCCCCTCCAAACTGTGAGGTTCCTGGGCTCCCATGACTCAGGATACCTTTGGGACTCTATCTCACCTCAGAACTGGGATACCTCCGCAGTTCTTATAGCACATGACTTGGATTCACGGCCTCAGAGAGCTGTGGGTTTCCTGGACACTCTTGCATCTGAGTACCAGAAGGCTGGACACCTGTCCACCCGATCAGAAAGGCAGGCCAACTAACAAAAACAAACCAACCAACCACTATCAAACTATCCTGAACAGGATTTAAAAGTTTTACCATCAGTGAATGTGTTCAAGTTCCTCAATTTCAGTGGCAATACTTTTTATTTTTCTTACTACTATTCCATTGTATGCCACGGGGCATCTCATTGTAGTTTTGATTTTAGTGCTTAATGGCTTGCAGCAGCTTCTCCCATATTTACCAGCCCTTGTTTATCTTTGAAGAAACATCTATTCAGATACTTTGTTCATTTGTTATTGGATATTTGTCTTTTAAGTATTGACATAGGATATTATATTTCTACCTACAAACTGTTCATTAATGTGTGTGGTTTCAAAAAATGTGTCCCACTTTGAGATTGCATCTTCAAAGTTAAGGTACAAGAATTATTCATGTAACTCTTAATATACACTTTCCCTGTGGCTTTTAAATTTTTGTTATTGTGTGTGCACGTATATATACATGCATGATGTGGGGTGGGCATGTGTGCAATGGTGCATATGTGTAACAGAGGACAACTTTTTGGACTCAGTTCTCTCCTTCTACCTTTATATGGTTTCCAAGGATCAAATTCAGATTGCCAGACTTCTATAGCAAGGACCTTTACCTGCTGAGCTATCCTGCTGGCCTCTTCCCAACTCTATCTGTTGAAATGAGAAACCATTGTGCATTTTCAGTGTCCCTGTTGAAATTCATTTGGCTTATGGGCAAGGATTTATTTCTGGGCTTTCTGTCCTATTTTATAGTATTTTGCTTAATGTGGCTTTGTGATACATTTTAATTGAGGAAATGTAAGATGTTCAAGTTCTTCAAAGCTGTTTTAGTCATTTGAGATTCTGTATGCATTTTATAAGGGGTCTGTCTATTTCTGGGGGAATATCATAGGATTTTTGTAGGAATTGCATGGAATCTGTGGATATTTGGGGGAAGTATAGACCTCTTAACAACATTAATTCTTCCACTTCGTTGAAAATGTAGTGGGGCATGTTTATATTTATTTGTGTCCCCAGATTTTTTTCAAAGCATTTTTTAGTTTTTAATAGACATGTCTTTTATTGAACTGGGTATAGAGCTCAGTGGTAGCTTCCTTGTCCAGCATATATGAGGCCTTATTTTGAATATACAGTATCTCAAGAAAAATGGAGTTGAATTTAAAAGAACAGCACAGTAGGGGAAAAGCTGGGAATGTAGCAGAGTTGGTAGATTGCTTCCCTGACATGTACCTATTCCTGGATTCCATCTCTAAAACAAATAAAGTGGGAGTGGAGACAAAAGAATTATGTATTCAGCATCATCTTCATCAACCTAAAGAGCTTGAAGCCAGCCAGGGCTAGAGTTCCTGCCTCTATAGGTAGGCTACTGCTGTTGCCCCTGATGTCTCAAACAAATAAACAAACAAACAAAAAACAAAACCAAAAAAGAAAAAAGAAAAAGAGAGAAAAAACAGAACAGAAAAATTGTCTTGTTGAAGACACCACACACTTTAGAAACAGGATTTGGAAGAACCAACCTGGATCTGACATAGAAGCCTCCTCCTTGAGGACTAATTCTCTCAGTTTCAGAAGGAGTTATGCAAACTTCCAATGGAGAAAAACAAACAATAAATCACAAGAGCTAGCATGGTGAGATAGGTATTCTGATAGGTGCAATAGTAGCACTTGTAATAACCAACAATCAGATTTAAGGCTCACTTGATAGGAAGGAATTGATTGTTGGCATGATTAGAATTAGGCAAGTACTTGTGGTTGGTGAGGTCATGGACCCTAGGGGAGGACGGACTACTGTCAGTTTCCTAAACCAGTATAATCTCTAACTGCCTTCTAAACACTTATCCTTATATTCACCCTCATTTAAAAAAAAGCTTAGTTTAAGCAAATGAGGATTAATACAGGAAGCCACAACTGGTCAAAATACTGACTATAGGGTGCCTATCCCCAATTAATACATTTACAACAAAACCCCTACACTTAACGCTCCTGGAACATTGTGGAAGAGGGGATAATTGTAAGACACAGAGAACAAAGACCACTGCAGTGTGATCGTCTCTTTTGAAAAACAAACAAAGAAGATACTAAGTGTGGAGATTAAAGGAGGTGGCAGACCTTGGAGGAACTGGGGGATGGATATGATCCAGATCAATTGTATAAACTTCTCTAAGAATTAATGGCTGGGTGGTGTTAGTGCATGACTATGATTCCAGCATGTGGAAAGCAGAGGCAGGTGGATCTCTGTGAGTTTGAGTCCAACCTGGCCTACAGAGTGAGTTCCAGGACAGCCAAGGCTTACAGAAAAACATTTTCTTGAAAAGCCAAAAAAATTAATAAAAATCATATTTTAAAAGTATAATTCCATTTATTTCTAAGTATTTCATTCTTTCTGGTGTTATTCATAAATGAATTTGTTTTTCTTATAATTTTCTTTTTGTTTATTATTGTTAGTATGTAGAAATATAACTGACAGCCCCTTTTACACTAACCACTTTAATTAGCATATATTATATAAAATAATAAGTTCAATTATGACATTTTCATACATGTAACTGGATTTTGTATGTTGATTTTCTATTTTACCCCTTTGTTAAATTCACTTATTAGAGCCAACAGATTTTTCTTTTAGGTGTGGAATATTTAAAATTTTCTATAGAAGGAATATGTTACATGCAAACACAGGTAGTTTTATTTCTTCCTTTCCAATTTTCGTGTCCTTTTTTCCTGCTTAGTTACTATGATTGGGACTTCTAATAATAAACATCTTGAAGGGGAGAAAACCATTGAGTAAATATTTTCATTATGTTGAGATAGTTTTCTTCTGTTTGTAATTTGTTGAGGGTATTTTTTTTTTGTTTCCCAACTCCATTAAATTCCACCAAATTCTTTTTTTGTAAAATTTGAGATGATTATTTTTCCCCTTCATTTTAGCAAGGTGGAATAGTGACTAAATGTCATACGGGGAATCACCCTTGTGCTCTATGAATAAATCTTATCGAGGCATGGTGTATAGACCTTTTACTATCCCACTGGGTTGGCTTTGATAATATTTTGCTTATAATTTTTTATTTTATTTTATTTTTTAATAAAGGATTTTACTCAAAAGGGTAGCTTTGCAAATCTCTAGCTTGTGTGAAAACCAGAAACCCAAGGAACTGTGTCATCCTGTGTGGTGCCATGGCTGCAATGACTGCAACACTCCCCTGCCGTCACTGGCACCTCTCTGAAATCAAAGCCAGCAAGGAAAACTAAGGAGGCATGCTAACATGCCTAAAGTTTATCTCTTTTGTAAACTTAAAAAAAAAATCCTGTAAGCTACAGGAAATCCACCTGTCAGGTCAAATGGAATCCAGATAAGTACTGCAAATCAACAGCTCAAGTTTCCCACCTATTGCCTATCTCAGGGTGGAACTCCTTCCCTCATTCCCTGGTTTTGGGACTCCCCCACTGCTGGCTACTTGTTCACTACGTTCCTACACCCAACACCAGCAGATTGGTGAGTCTTCCCTTCTGGATAGCTTAAAGTTACCCTTTATCCAAGAGACTAATCGTTGATTGTCTGCTTCATTGAAGAACATAGGCACCCCTAATCATGCCTTCAAGGCTATAGTTAGTCCCAGTCCCTTTCACCGACCCTCATACAGACACCTTCCCATGGTTTTAGCTTTCATTTCTCAAGCATTGAAAATCCTGGTACTAGGTGAGTCTGTGTCTCTTGGGCATCTTCCACGTGGCGCTTGGCATAGCTCATGACGACCTGCTCTGACAGTTTGTGCTACCGAGTTTTTGGTTCTCCTGTACTTTGTGGGGACGCCTCTAAGACTGGCAGAACTAATTTACTTTTCTCTCTTCATCCATGGAAATCACATCTTCCACTGTATCTCCCGACTCTCCTCTTTGGAGTGTCTCCTGGATAATTTCAGATCCCTACTCCTACTGCTCGCTTTAAGGGTTCCCAAGTTTATACACCTCTGCAACCAATTCCTTAGATGACAGATCCAAGAGGAGACCATTTTATTTACTGTCAGCAATCAGGTAAATGGAGGTTCCCTGTGCTTAAGCTTTACTTCTTCACTCCAAAACCTTCCCTCTCTGCTCACTCTCTCAAAAAGTTTCAAATGTAAATCTAAGAGGAATTTTCTTTTTAACCTACTTAACTTTGTCTCTGCCCTTATAATTGCCAATAACCTGCCAGACTCTGGTGTTTCCTATGTCCATGACAGTGTCAAAGTAGCTACCTGCAGGTGTTCCAGTCTAACCTCACAGACTGCATCAGACCAGTCCTGCACTTTCTCTCCCAGCCAGGAATGTTCTGACAGATCTTGGACAGCATCAAAACCGCCTGCTGTTTCTGGACTTGGCCAACATTTCATATGGAGCCTTTTGGCCTCCATATTGCTCACCTCAGTGTAAGCAGGAAGTAGTCAAAGATGATTGATTTGTTTTCCCGTTTTCCATTTATTATCAAGAAAAGGCTGGAATGGTGTGCTTGAGGCCCCGGACAAGCATCTCTAGGTTCTCTCACCCAGCATTCCTCAGTCCCTATCTGCTGCTGGGCATGGCTGGCAACTCCATCCTCTACCCTGAACTTTCCAGGGCAGGGGCTTCCCCTCCTCCTCACCATGTAATCTGGACATCTTGGTGTTCTTACTCCCCCCCCTTACCCCCTTGGATGGTAGCCAAGAGCTGCTTCCAATGAACCTACATTTATATACTTTAACTTGCTTTGTATGAAAAGCAGTCCAACATCCTCATTCCCCCCTCACCAGCCCTCTCTAGCTCCTCATTTTTTTTTGTAGTTATAGGAAAAAATCTTGATGCAGTAGCCCACTCCTAGGTTGCTTAGCCACCTGTGATGTCATCATTGGTTACCACTGCCAGGGTCCAGGGATAAAAGGGCCCCTACTTCTTCCCCTTCCCCTTCTCTTGCGCTCTCTCTGCCTCGGTTTCTCTCCTGGGAGCTCTACCATCTCTCTCTCTCTCTCTCTCTCTCTCTCTCTCTCTCTCTCTCTCTCTCTCTCTTTCCACCTCCATCCAATAAAGCTCTTTCATATCAAAAAAGAAAAAGAAAATCAAGGAAGAGAGCACAAGTTTGACTTTGATTTAAAGAAAAGGGCAAGATTTTAATACAGCAAAACAGAACACAAAAGTAAACAAATCCTTAGAAATCACTAAATACATGTGTGTTTATATTAGGATTATCACCAACATTTTAAGCCATTAAAAATCAGGTTGCCACCTTACCTTTACTTTTGGTACCGGGAATATTATTTTTAAAAAAAGAGGGAAAAAGGATTTTTACTCAGGCTCTATATGTAATGACATCATCCAGCTTTCTTTCCACTGTGCTTAATCCCCACATCTGCTCTACACCCAGAATCTAAACTCCATTCCTCCACTCCAGGAAGCAGAGGCAGCTTTCATCCTGAAGTCAGGATGGCAGGCCTGCAGAGCACAGCTGAGCAAGGGCCTCACTCTTCCCCATGAAGAGACTCAGACGTCCACAGCTAGTCTGGAGTCTTTCCAGGGTGCCTCCTCCCTTCTGATCCTGTTCACTGCTTTGCTCTGTCCAGAAGCAAGATGGCAATCTTAATTTAAAAACGAAGCAACATTGTTGAAATAACGTAAAAATCATTCTATATCAAGTAGCAAAATCTTTTTCCTGTCTGTGAAAAGAAAAATGTTAACAAGGAACACGGTGATGTTGTGGGCTGTCCTCAGTTTCTGTCTAACTGGATCCCAAAGAGCATCTCAGAACTCCTTCACTTTGCCCATGCTGCCTGAAGACTCTTTGGTGTCTAGAGAAAATAGGTTTCTGGTTCACAAATTCAGGTTATAGTCTATCATTGAGAGTAAATAAAGGTGAGAACTTGAAGCATGTAGTTACATCCACAGTCAGGAACAAATGCATGCATGCATGTATGCTTGCTTTGTACTCAGCTCACTTTCTCTACTTTTAAAAAGTTCAGGCTTTCTGCTTAGGGAATGACACCACCCAGAGTGGGAGAATATTTTCAGTTCAATTAAAATCAGATAATCCTCAAGCCAACATGATTTGGACAATCCCTCATTGAAATTCTCTTCACAAGTTATTCCAGACTATGTTAAAGATTTTTGTGTCAACATTCAGAAAAGATTGGTAGTCTGTAGTTTTCTTTCTGTTAGTACCTTATTTTTTGAGACAGGGTTTCTCTGTAGTTATGCAGTTCTCTGTAGTTTTGGCTGTCCTGGAACTCACTCTGTAGACCAAACTGGCCTCAAACTCAAAGATCTGTCTGCCTCCACCCCTGCCTCCACCTCTGCCCCCGCCTCCTGAGTGCTGGAATTAAAGGTGTATGCCACCAGTACCCTATGTGTATAAGTATCTTGTCTGGCTTTAATATCAAGTTAATCCTAGCCTCTCTGAATGCATTAAGGAATGTTTTATCCTCAAGAATTTACTGGAAGCTTTTGAGAAGAGAGTATTTTTAAAAAAATAATTCATTTGTGAGGCATTCAGGTTCTGAGCTTTTCTTTAAGAGGCTGTTGATTACTGAGGTAGTGTCCTTATTACTTACAGTTCTATTCAGATTATCCATTTGCTCATGATTCAGTCTTAGCAGGCTTGCTAGGAATTTGTTCTTTTATAAATTTATCTGCTTTGCCATCTTTCCTTACAGTTTCATGAGACCACTTTTTGAAAGTGTCTTCCCATAAGACTTGCCTTAAAAAAAAATTGTTCCAGAGGTACTTTCGGCTCTACAGACTCCCTCTCAGTCAACTCTTCTCTCCTCAGAGCCTATTTTAAAAGAGTAAAGTATTTAATTTTCACATATTTGTTTATTTTATAGGTCATATTTCATGCCAATATTATTACAAAAGAGCCATCATATCTAAGTGTGGATGTACATGTCTATACTCCAGCACTCAGAAGGCAGAGGCATGAGGATTATGAGTTCAAGACCAAGCTGAGCTAATAGGGAGTTAAAGCCACAGTGAGGCACATGGTGCAACTGTCTTCTTTCTCTTGAAAATGACAAGCCTGGTATGTTGGTGCATGCTTGAGATCCCTGCACTCAGGAGGCTGAGTGGGGGAGGACTGTCACAAGTTCACAGCCAGTACACACTGAGTGTCAATCCAGCCCAGGCTTCATAGGAAGACCCTGCTTGAAGAAAATAAGAGTGGGGGATAGGGAGGATGGAGAGGAAAGAGGGGAAGGGGACAGGGGAGAGAAAGAATCTAAGATGCAAGAGATGAGAGTATTTTGGCTAAAACTGGTTGAAGAAAGACTTAAACATATGTGACTAGGTTTAGTACCAGATAGATAGTTAAAGAATGGGAAAATGGACAGTTCACAGAAGTTCCCAAAGATTCAGGTTCTCCAACCCTATAATCAGAGCCTCATATCACACAAGAATCCTAGGCTTTGGTTCCTGTTAGGAGACAATATAATCCCATTTAAAGACTCACTGCCCTCAGTCTTATGAAAACATATACACTGGGTTCCAGCCATAGCACGTCATCTGGGTCTTGGGAGACAGTCAAAGAAAACCATGTTAACCCAATTAGTGTGAAACAGGCAAGAATCAAACCAGTGCATCTCCTTTACCCATTCATATAGCATCTTAGTCCCAAGGAAGCACAGCCACACCTTCTTATCCCTAACCAATGAAACTAGAGTAATGAGTTTTTGACAAGATACTGTTTGTGGGCATTCTTACTGAAATCCTCATGCTCAGCATTACTGCATTAAGTGCATGTAGGAAATGAATTGTGTAAAGGTAAAGTAGATGCGGTATTTAACATTACACATTTGATCCAAGTTGTTTTCATTTTGAATTCGTGTGTGTCATTCTAGAAAAAAGTGATGATAGATTATAACTAATCTATAATTAATTATAATTAAAGTAGATATAAGTTGAATTATGATTGGCTCATTTTATAATAGTTCAGAATGTATAACATGTTGCAAAATTAATTTTTTTATAGAACTTCATCACATTGTGTTTCAGGTACAGGTGATCCTCAAAGAGATATCTCATAATTTAGCCCAGGGGTCTATCTTTTATAAGTACTATTCTAGATATACTCTTACAATTTAATATGTACCAAAGTTTATCCTATACAACACTAGAGAAATAACTGCATCACATTATAGTTTGTGTCAACATTACCAGGTAGTGTAACTAATGTACCTAATATTATTAGGTAGTATATATAGAGCCAAATGTGTTATACTTCCTTCTAAAATAAAAGGGAGAATAAAAATGAATATTTCAATCCTTTCAAATTAATAAATATGTATTGTATAGCCTAATATATGGTCAATGTTGGAGAATGTTCTGTGTGAAGTTGGAAAAATTATGTATTCTGCTATTTATATAGAGATTATGTGATGTCCATTAGGTTCTATTAATCTATAAAATTGCTTGATTTCTGTTTTGTTGAAGTTTGCTTTACATACATTGCAACTCTCCTGCTTGGTGTGTGTATATTTTATAAACATTATATATTATTGGTGGGTTTGTCCCTTTTACCAATATTTAATGTACTTTTTCTCATGTTCTCTTTAGTTAGTGATTTAATATCTCTTTTTTTTCTGGTATCAGTATAGCTAGCACAGTTCATTGCATGGATAACTTGTCTTCAACTCTCCCCTCTGTCTGTCTCCCCCTCCTTCTCCTGCCGCACTCTTTATACATGCTGTGGGATAGTAAATGAACTTGTGCATACACACATGGGGTTATATATGACATCAAACATCTTCCTCAGATACTCCCCACTTGATTTTTTTCAGAACAGAATCTCTTACAGAACCTTAAGTTTGCTGTTTCAACTAACTTGACTCTTTAACAAATACCAAGGATGCTATGTTTACCTACCATCAGTTATGGGGTTACAAGTGCACACACTGTCATGTGAACTCAGGCCATCATGTTTGTGCAGCAAACACCCTTACCTCACTGCATCATCTCTCTAGCTACACGTGTTTTCATGACGAAAGTAAGTCTCTTGGAGAGAGCATAGTGTAAGTTCTTGCTTTCTAATCCAATCTGCCAACCTGTGTCTTTTGATTGGGAAGTTTAATCTGTCAATGTCCAATTACTGAAAGGATATAAAGGACATAACTTATTTTGCCAGTTTGGTATATCTATATCTCTTAACAGCTTCTGAACTCTTATTCCTTCCATACTGTCCTCTTCTTTGTTTAGTTTTAAGTTTTGTAGTCATAAGTTTTGATTTCCTCATCATTTCCTCTTGTATATATTCATTTCTTCCCTTATGGGCATCAGGAAGATTATATCTACCAGTTTGTTTTAAATGGATACCAAATTAACTTCTCTCATATACAAAACTAGCCCTTTGTTCTACTCCTATATGGTAGTGATACCACAAATGGCATCTTCATATATGTTATATACCCAACAGATAAATTATTATAGGGTTCTATGCTTTGTAACTCTTATGGAAAATATAAATAATTATCAACCAAAATGGCAACAATACTGGGTTTTATATCTACTCATGTGCTTAGTCTTATTATAGATCTTTGCATTTTTATTAATTTTGAGTTTGTGTCTAGATTGAAACTTCTCTTATGATCTCTCTGTAGTAGCACTAGTAGTAATAATTTCAGCCACTGTTAATCTTTTCCATTTATTCCTCTTCCTCTCTCTCTCCCTACCTCCTTCTCTCTGTGTGTGTATACTACTGGGAATTTACTCAGGGACCTATGTGTGCACTCTACCACTAAGAAGCTGTACACCCAGCCCTTCCTCAATTTTGAAGGAGTTTTTTTTTCTTATTTGGTACCTTTTCCCATACTTTAAAAATATTATTGTATACCCATAGACTATAAACTTTCTTCTGAGAATACAGCAGAATGGAAAGAGTACTTTGAAATTGTGAGTTGCTTTTGTTGACTTCAAGATTCTTTTTTTTCCTAACAGTTCGATTATACTCTGTCATTACGGTTCTTTTAAGATGTTCATTGGAATTTGTGTTTTTGGATTTTTTGTTCCATGATTTTGGCCAATACTTTTCTCAAATATTCTGTGTATGCTTTTCAAAAATTTATTTATTTATAAATTACAGTTTATTCACTTTGTATACCAGCTGTAGCCCCTTCCCTTATCACCTCCAAATCTTGCCCTCTGTCCCTCATCTGCTCCCATGAACTTCCCTAAGTCCACTGACAGAGGAGGTCCTACTCCCCTTCCATCTGACCTTAGCCTGTCAGGTATTACCAGGACTGGCTGCATTGTGTTCTGTGGAATGGAAAGGCTGCGCCCCCCCCCCTCAAGGAGAGGTGATCAAAGAGCCAGCCACTGAATTCATGTCAGAGACTGTCACTGTTCCCATTGCTAGGGAAACCATTTGGAGACTGAGCTGCCTTGGTCTACATTTGTGCAGGGGTTCTAGGTTATCTCCATGCATGGTCATTGGTTGGAGTACCAGTCTCAGAAATGACCCTTGTGCTCAGATTTTTTGTTTCTGTTGCACTCCTTGTAGGGCTCCTGTCGGCTCCAGGTCTTTCTATCTCCCTATTTGATAAGATTGCCTGCACTCTGCCCCAAGTTTAGCTGTGTGTCTCAGCATCTGCTTTGATACCTTGCTGGGTAGAGTATTTCAAAGGCCCTCTGTGGTAGGCTCATGTCTTGTTACCTGTTTTCTCTCTCTTCCAATTTCAGTCATGTTTGCCTTTTTGAATGAAGATTGATCATCTTACCCAGGGTCCTCTTTCTTGATTAGCTTCTTTAGGTGTACAGATTCTATTTTGTTTCTCCTATATGTTTAATATCCATTTATAAGTGATAATATACCATGTGAGTTTTTCTGCTTCTGGGATACCTCACTCAGCATGCTCTTTTCTAGTTCCCACCAATTGCCTGCAAATTTCATGATTTCCTTATTTTTAATTGCTGAGTAGTATTGCATTGTGTAAATGTACCACAATTTCTGCATCCGTTATTCACTTGAGGGACATCTGGGTTGTTTCCAGATTCTGGCTATTACAAATAAAGTTGCTATGAACATGGCTGAGCAAATGTCCTTCTTGTATACTTGAGCAAATTTTGTATATATGTCTGGGAGTGGTCTAGCTGGATCTTGAGGAAGCAGTATTCCTAATTGTCTGAGAAATCACCAGATTGATTTCCAAAGTGGTTATACAAGTTTACTTTTCCACCAGCAATGGAGGAGGGTTCCCTTTTCTCCACAACCTCTCCAGCATGTGTTGTCACTTAGTTTTTGATCTTAGCCATTCTGATGGCTGTAAGTTGAAATCTCAGGGTTTTTTTTTTTTTGATTTACATTTCCCTAATGACTAAGGACATTGAACATTTCCCTAAATGTTTTTCTGTCACTTGATATTTTTTTATTAGAATATCAAATATTCTTTGCATGGATAACTTGTCTTCAACTCTCCCTTATGTCTGTCTCTCCCTCCTTCCCCTGCCGCACTCTGTATACATGCTGTGGGATATTTAGCTCTATATCCCATTTTAAATTAAATTTTTATTTTTTACATTAATTAGATTTTATTCGCTTTGAACCCCAATCTTAAATTGGATTATTTGATTTGCTGCTGTCTAACTTTTTGAGTTCTTTATACATTCTGGGGTTGGTAAAGATCATTTCCCAATCTGTAGGCTCTCTAAGTCCACTAATAGGGAGGAGCTCCTCCCCTTCCATCTGACTCTAGCTTATCAAGTCTCTTCAGGACTGCTGCAATGTCCTCTTCTGTGGTCTAGCAAGGCTGCTCCTCCTTCAGGGGAGGGGGAGGGTCCAAGAGCCAGCCATTGAGTTCATGTCAGAAATAGTCCCTGTTGCCCTTACTAGGGTAACCAGTTGGATACTGAGCTATCATGGGCTACATTTGAGCAGAGGTTCTAGGTTATATCCATACATGGTCCTTGGTTGGAGAAAGAGTCTTATAAAAGACCCCTGTGCCCTGATATATTTGGTCCTTGTGGAGCTCCTGTCTTCTCCAGGTCTTACCAATTCTCCCCTTTTTCATATGATTCCCTGTACTCTGCAGAAGGTTTGGTTATGAGTCTTAATATCTGCTTTGATACACTGCTAGGTAGAGTCTTTCAGAGGCCCGCTGTGGTAGGCTCCTGTCCTGTTGCTTGTTTTCTCCTACATTCAGCATCATTTGTCTATCTAAGTGAGAACTGATCATCTTACCCCAGGTCCTCTTTCTTGTTTATCTTTTTTAGGTGGTTTTCTTTGTTTCTAATTCATTGATTTCAGCTCTGAGTTTATTTCCAATTGTCTACTCATCTTGGATGTGTCTGCTTCCCCCCGCCCCCCGCCCAGGGCTTTTACCTGTGCCATTAAGTTGCTTGTATGAGATGTCTCAAATGTCTTTCTGGAGGCACTTAGTGTTATGAACTTTTCTCTTCACACTGCTTTCATTGTGACCCATGAGTTTGGGTAAGTTGTGTCTTCTCTTTGGTTGAATTTTAGGAAGTCTCTAATTTATTTTTTTCATTTTTCCCTGACAAAGCTGTCATTAAGTAGAGAGTTGTTTAGTTTCTGTTTGTATAGAGGCTTTTTTAGAATTTCTGTTATTGAGGTCTTGTTTTAGGCTATGGTGGCCTTACAGGATACAAGGGATTATTCCTTTATCTCACTTTCTTATTTGTTGATATTTACAGTGCATCTTCAATTCATTGCAGTTTCCTAAATTTCTTAAACTATGAACCTCAGACTCAACAGTTTTAAATGTCTTGTCTTCAACATTGTGATTTCTTTCTGTTTGCGTCTACTGTTGAACATCTTCACTGAAATTTTTGATTTAGTTTTGTTTTGTAAATTTTGAATTTCTATGTGGCTCCATTTTATAAGTCCTATATATTTGTTCATAGTCATATTTTGTTCATTGTATCACTGTTTGCTTTTAGCTCTTCAGCTTTGTGTTCTTTGAACTCATGGTGCATATTTAGGACAATAGTTTGAAGGTGTGCTGAGTACTTGTCTTAGTTACTCTGTGACAAAGCCACAAACTGTTTGGCTGCACAAACATAAAGGAAAACATATAGTTGGACTCTTATTTTTTCTGAGTGTTAGTGTCAGTTGATGATGGAGTGACTATGGCTGTGGGAAGAGCTGAGAGTTCCCACTTGGATCTGAAAGCAGGAGGCAGAGGGAGCACACTGAGAATGGCACTCATCTTTTAAAACCCCAAAGCTACCCTCCAGTGACATACTTCCCCCCGCAAAGCCATACCTAAGCATCTCTAAAGAGCTACCAACTGTGGAACAAGGACTCAAGTGTCCAATGCTTATGGGGAATATCTCATTCAAACCATCACAGTGCTACAGAGACCCTATTTTTTATTAATTTATTTATTTTTATATCAATCACAGGTTAGGTACTTTGCATCCCAGGCGTAGCCTCCTCCCTCATTCTCTCCCATCCTCCCACTCCCTCCCTCATCTCCCTCCTCCCCGCCCCCTCCAAGTCCACCAACAGGGGAGGACCTCCTCCCCTTCCATCCAAACCCAGCTCATCCTGTCTCCTCAGTGCTGGCTGCAATGTCCTCCCCTGTGTTCTAGCCAGTCTGTCACTCCCCGGCCTGTATGGGGGAGGAAGACCCTATTTTTTAAAGCACTGTATCTTCACAGACAGTACTTTCAATCTCTTCCTCTTCCTCCTCCTCTGCCTCCTCTACCTCCTCTTCCTCCTCTTCTTCTTCCTCTACCTCCTCTTCATTATCCTCCTCTTCCTCCACCTTCCTCTATTCCTTTTTTCTCTTCTTTTTTTTCAAGACAGGATTTCACTGTGTAACAACCCTGGTTGTCCTGGACCATCTTTGTAGAACAGGCTGGCCTCAAACTCAAAGAGATCTACCTGTCTCTGCCTCCTGAGTGCTGGGGATATAGGCCTGGGACAACTGGACCGGCTGTATTTTGCTCTTCTTTGACTTCTTTTCTTATGTTTTTTGTCTTTAAAAAATAGAGTCTCATTGTGTAAATGTACCACAAATTCTATATCCATTCCTCAGAGACATCTGGGATTTTTCCAGATTCTGACTAGCACAAATAAAGCTCTTATGAGCATGGTTAAGCAAATGTCCTTCTTGTATACTTGCACATAGTTTGGCTATAAGCCTACGAGTGCTTTAGGTGGATTTGAGGAAGCACTATTCCTAATTTTCTGAGAAAGTACCAGATTGATTTACAAAGTGGTTGTACAAGTTTACATTTCTACCAGCATGGAGGAGGGTTCTCATTTTTGCACATCATCTCCAGCAAGCATTGTCACTTGAGTTTCTGATCTTAGCCATTCTGATGGGTGTAAGGTGAATTCTCAGGTTTGTTTGCATTTGCCTGATAACCAAGGAGGTTGAGCATTTTTAAATTGTTTCTCTGCCGTTTGATATTACTCTATAGAGAATTCTCTGTTTAGCCCTGTATCCCATTTTTTAATTGGATTACTTGATTTGTTGCTGTTTAACTTCTTGAGTTCTTTATATATATTGGATATTAGCCCTCTGTCAGATATGGGGTTGGTGAAGATCCTTTCTGAGTCTGTAGGCTGTCGTTTTGTTCTGATAAGAATGTCCTTTCCTTTACAGAATCTTTTCAGGTACCCAATGGAATTCAGCAATTAAAAAGAAGGAAATCATGAAATTTGTAGGCAAATGGTGAGAACTAGAAAAGATCATCCTTAGTGAGATATCCCAGTAGCAGAAAGATACACACGGTATATACTCACTTATAAGTGGCTATTAGACATATAGTATAGGATAATCATACTAAAATCTATACACCTAAAAAAGTTAAGCAAGAAGGAAGATCCTGACTAAGATGCTCAAACTCACTCACAGAGGCAAACGGGATAGACATCAGAAGAGGGAGAAAACAAGCAACAGGACAGGATCCTACCACAGAGTGCCTCTGATCAAAGTATCAAAGCAGATGCTGAGACGCATTGCCAAACTTTGGGCAGAGTGTAGGGAATCTTATCAAATAACGGTCGATATAAAAACCTGGAGGATACAAGGAGAGTAAAATATAACAAAATCTGGGCCCAGAGTTCTTTTCTGAGACTGATACTCCAACCAAGGATCACGAATAGAGATAACTTAGAATTCCTGCACAGATGTATCCCAGGGCAGCTCAGTGTCCAAGTGGGTTTCCTAGTAATGGGAACAGGGGTTGTTGCCAACATGAACTCAGTGGCTGGTTCTTTGATCACCTTCCCCTGAGGGAGGCAGCCTTATCAGCCCACAGAGGAAGACAGTGCAACAACTCTTGGTGGGAGCTGATAAGCTAGGGTGAGAAGAAAGGGAAGGAGGTCCTCTCCTATCAGTGGACTGGGGGATGTGGAAGAAGGAGAAGAGGAGGGCAGGATTGAGATGGGATGAGGGACGGGGCCAAAGCTAGGATACAAAGTGAATGAATTTTAATAAATAAAAAAAATGCTTGGCAAAAAGAAAAGTAATTAATATTAAAAAAAAAAAGATAGAGTCTCATTATTTAGCCCAGACTGGCTTCAAATTCAAATTTCTCCTGCCTAAGCTAACTGCATGCAAATTCATTTTTCTTACCTTGAACTGGGGATATTTGGCTTCTATGTCTTATATCTTCAAGCATTGTATATTTAGAAAAGTGGCTATTTTTTTTTTGTAAACTAGTTCTGTGCTTGAGAATACTCCGACCATCCTAATATCAGGGTGTGTTGTGAGCCTTGAAATCAGTCTCTAGTGAGGCTTGCAATGTGTTATTTTCTGAGCATCTATGTTGCCTAGGTCTGTGCATGTGCTTTTGAAATGTTCCCGTACACATAGCTGCTTTCAAATATATTAATTTCCAGAAATGTTACTTTGGCTTCTTTGGGCTAAGATTTTTTTTTAAATCTATTTGTCGACCTGTATTCTTGCTCTGGGCATAAGTGGACCTGAAGCTCTCCTGCACTTTTCATAAGTGGCTTTTATCCGGAAGAGAACTGAATTGTGCTCGTGTTCTCTATATGAGCTCTTCAGTGAAACAGACCATTTGTTTGGGCAGAGTTAGAGATAAGTGAGAGTGCTAGAACCAGGTCTTCTCTGTTCTCTCTGGTCTGCTGCTTCCTCCAGTCTGTCTCATGTTATATCATGATAGGGGGTGGGAAACAGTGAATAAAAATGAAACAGAATTTCCTTCTGTTTTGAACTGGATATTTTCATTTGTTTGAGCATTGAAATTGTTGTAAATCTTGGATTATTTCCCAGGGATCTTACAAAGTCATTTTATTAATCCCCTAGATTTAAAATTATTGCCATGCAGAATTAAAGGTCTGTGCTTCCTATTTTGTCATTTTTGTAATTAATAGTTTTATTTGTTTATCAAAGTTTTGGTATCAAAGTTGCAATTGCTTCATAAAACGAATCATAAGGATTGCTATTCTGTTTAAAGAAATATTGCCTAAGAACTAGTTGATATAGGTCTGTAGATACAGATCAGTGGTAACATGTAAAGCCCTGGTTTTAACCACCAGTAGACAGGGAGGAACAAGGAAGGGAGGAAAGGAGGAAGGGAGGGAGGTGTTGGCCTTCCTGATTGAGTGGGAAAGTGTCCCAGAAACTCACAACTCTGAGGCCTGGGAAGGGTCCCAGCTCTATGGTGGGGCAGTGTTCCAAGTGTATACTGAGACACAAGAGTCCAGGAACTATACAGCTCTGAGAGGAGGCCTCCTCAGCAGAGAAATTGCAGCTCCCAGGGGAAGGTTACCTCAACCCCTGATGAGCTCAGGAGCTTAGGAATCTATGCTTCACTCCTTCTCCAGCCATTGCAGCTCCCAAGGGAGCATTTCCCCAACCCCCAAGGAGCTGAGGTGCTTAGGAGCCTGAGTTCTGCTCCCTTTTCACTTCTCTTCTGAGCTTCCTGGCTTCTTCTGATGAGTCACAAGAGGCAGTTAAATCTCTTAAAGGAGATTTATCGGAGAGACAAATCCAGGAGTGGCTATAGCTGCTTCCAGGTGAAGACAGCAGAGAACTGGGCAAACAGCCTTCACATAGTGTTTGGGGTGGGGGTGAGGGTATGGCGAGCTTTCTAGAGCAAAGATTTCCACAGTGAGGATTGGTGGGATTTCAAGTCTTAAGTTTGGGGGAAGCTTAGGGATTGGTGGGTTTTTGTTTAGCCTTTTCACCTAAAATTAGCATAAATCTGAGCGGGGTGGTGGTCCAATTGAGGAGATGGAGATGGCTGTTGTGATAGAGGTTGGAACTACAAATATGACAGAGTTGTGGGGGAGGGACTATTATCTTATGCCCTAAGGGGTCTACATAGACTTGAACTCTAAGTTGAACAACTTTCCTTAACTAAACTATGAACTTAAGCTGCTAAGGGATCAGATATCTAGTTCTGGTCCCTGGCTGTCAGTGTCAGACCATGTAAAGCTCCCTGCCTCAGAG
>CM053742.1:76660732-76679508 GCA_028658305.1 Pachyuromys duprasi
GGAGATTTGGCGCCTCCTTCTGTGCCAGGGGCTGTGCACCACGGTCTGAGATGATATTTGGGGCACACACAGTGGGTCTGGGTTTGTGTGCATCCGCTGTATGCAGGGCTGTCAGAAATGGTGCCTGAGGCCTTCTCTGTTTGGCCCGTGGACAGACACCCGAACTGGGGTTTTTGCTGGCGGATGCGTGCAGCTTTCGCCCTCAATGTGCGGTCTGGTCAAGATGGTCCCAGGATCCTCTCAGCCGTGGGTTGATGCAGAACTCGGTATCCTCCCAGATCCACCGGCGGACTCACACACTGACTGAGTTTTTTCTGGCAGAAGCGTTTGGCCCGCGCCCCTGCAGTGTGCAGACTGGTCAAAATGGTCCCCCAATCCACTCAGTCTGTGGTGGTTCCCACGATTGGTTCGCGCCTGCCGCACACCCGTGGGTTGATGCAGAACTCGGGATCCTCCCAGATCTGCCGGCGGACTCACA
This sequence comes from Pachyuromys duprasi, assembly GCA_028658305.1. NCBI lineage: Eukaryota > Metazoa > Chordata > Mammalia > Rodentia > Muridae > Pachyuromys > Pachyuromys duprasi. The sequence continues at coordinate 76,661,211 of CM053742.1, forward strand.
CACTGACTGAGATTTTGCTGGCGGAGCTTTCAGCTCGTGCCCCGGCAATGTGCGGACTGGTCAAAACGGTCCCCCAATCCACTCAGTCTGGTGTGGTTCCGATGATCGGACCGAAGCCGCAGCACACCCGTGGGTCGAAGCAGAACCCGGGTGCAGTGTGCGCTCGTAGGGCGCAGTTCAGTGAAAACGGCACCTGGTTCCTCCTGAGACTGCCCGCGACTGTGTGATCTAGTCTATAATGGCGGGTGCGGGCGCCCAGCGCAGCCGCTTGTCCAGATCAGAGCTGTGGGCCGCTGGTCACAGGGAAATTTCTCCAGGTAATAACTGGGTGTCCCTAGGGTTTTCCCACTTGATTTTCTCACCGTAGGAGTTCCACTCACCTGGCATTCACAATGCTGGCGTTTTAGGTCCCAGAGTTCAGTCTTCTGGTCGCTGCGTTGTTTCTGCTCTCCTACTCCTCAGACACAGTGTTCTCTCGTGGCAGCCATCTTGGATCTCAATGTTTATTTTTATTTATATTTTTATTTTATTTTAGTAATTATGAAGAGTGTAAGATGGAATCTCAGACACATTTTGATTTGCATTTCCCTGATGGCTAAGGACATTGAACATTTCTTTAAGTGCTTCTTAACCATGTGAGATTCCTCTGTTGAGAGTTCTCTGTTTAGTTTTGTGCTCCATTTTTTTAAATTAGGTTATTTAGTTTGTTGGAGTCTCATTTCTCCAGTTCTTTATATATTTTGGATATTAGCCATTTGTCAGATATAGGATTAGTGAAGATATTTTCCCAATCTGTATTGTTCCATTCTATTTACAGTGTCCTTGGTCTTACAGAAGCTTTTCAGTTTCAAGAATTCCCGTTTATTAATTGTTGATCTTAGAACATGAGCTGTTGATGTTCTGTTCAAGAAGTTGTCTCCTGTGACAATGAGCTCAAGGCCTTTTCACACTTTTTCTTCTAATAAATTTAGTGTATATGGTTTTATGTTGAGGTCTTTGATCCACTCAGACTTGAGTTTTGTGCAGGATGATAAATATAGATCTATTAGCATTTTTTCTACATGTAGACGCCTGATTAGACCAGTACCATTTTTTGAAGATGTTGTCTTTTTCCATTGTATGATTTTTAGCTCCTTCGTCAAAAATCAAATGTCTACAAGTGTGTGGGTTTATTTCTGGGTCTTCAATTTCATTTCATTGATCAACCAGACTATTTCTATGCCAGTAGCATGAAGTTTTTATTACTGTTGCTCTGTAGTACAGCTTAAAATAAGGGATGGAGATACCTCTAGAAGATATTTTACTGTACAGGATTGTTTTAGAAATTCTGGTTTTTTTTTTTGTTTGTTTGTTTGTTTGTTGGTTTTGTTTCTCCATATGAAACTGAGAACTGTTCTTTCAAGTTCTGCAAAGAATAGTGTTTGTATTTCGATGGGGATTGCATTGAATCTGTAGATTGCTTTTGGTAAGATGGCGATTTTTACTATGTAAGTCCTACTGATCCATGAGCATGGGTGATCTTTCCATCTTCTGTTATGTTCTTCAGTTTCTTTCTTCAGAAACTTGAAGTTCTTGTCATACAGGTCTTTGACTTTCTTGGAGTCACAGCAAGATACTTTATATTATTTGTGGCTAATGTGAAGGGTATAGTTTCCTTAAGTTCTTTCTCAGCCCCTTTGCCATTTGTATACAGGAGGTATACTGATTTTTTAAAATTAATCTTGTACCCAGACACATTGCTGAAGGTGTTTATTGGGCTGTAGGAGTTCTATAATATCATATCATCTGCAAATAGTGTTTCTTTGACCTCTTCCTTTTTGATTTTTTACCGATGATCTCCTTAGTTTTCTCATTGCTCTAGCTATAACTTCTAGTGCTATATCGAAAGGATATGGAGAGAATGGGTAGCTTTGTCTTGTTCCTGATTTTAGTGGAATTGCTTTGAGTTTCTCTGCATTGAATTTGATGTAAGCTGTCAGCTTGCTGAATATAACCTTTACTATATTTAGGTATGGGTCTTGTATCCCTGATGTCTCTAAGACATTTATCATGAAGGGGTGTTGTATATACTCAAAGCCTTCTTCTGCATCTAATGACATTATCATACTTATTTTTTTTTAGTTTTTTTATGTGGTAGATTACATTGATGGATTTCCATATGTTGAACCATATCTCCATCCCTGAGATAAAGCCTAGTTGATCATGGTGGATGATATGTTTGATGTGATCTTGGATTCAGTTTGTGAGTATTTTATTGACTATTTTTGCATCCTTGTTCATTAGTGAAGCTGGTATGAAATTCTCATTTTTGGTTGAGTGTGTGTGGTTTGGGTATCAGGGTGACTGTGGCTTCGTAGAATGAGTTTAGTAATGTTTCTTCTGTTTCTATATTGTGAAACAGTTTGAGGAGTATTGGTATTAGCTTTTCTTTGAATGCCTGGTAGAACTCTGTGCTAAAACCATTTGTCCCTGGGCTTTTTTGTTGGGAATCTTTTGATGACTGCTTCTATTTTCTTGGTTGTTATTGGACTGTTTAAGCTGTTTAAATGATCTTGAATTAAGTGAAATCTAACAAGAAAATCATCCATTTCTTTTAAATTTTCCAATTTTGTGGACTATAGGCTTTTGAATAAAGTCCTAATGGAAAATCTTTGGTTTTCCTCCATGTCTGCTGTTATATCCACCTTTTTATTTCTGACTTTGTTGATTTGGATAGTGTCTATCAGCTTTTTAGTTAGTTTGGCTAAAGGTTTGCCTATCTTGTTGATTTTCTCAAAGAATCAGCTTTCGGTTTTGTTGACTCTTTGAATTGTTCTCATTTTTTCTAATTTATTGATTTCAGCCCTGAGATTGATGATTTCATTTTTTCTACTCCACTTTGGTGTGTTTGCTTCTTTTTGCTCTAGAGCTTTCAGCTGTGCTGTCATGTTGCTAGTATGGGCTCTCTCAAATTTTTTTGTGAAGGTCTTAGTGCTGTGAATTTTCCTCTTAGCACTGATTTCATTGTGTCCCATAAGTTTGGGTATGCTGTGCCTTCATTTTCATTTAATTCTAGAAAATCTTTAATTTCTTTCTTTATTTCCTCCCAGATCCATTGGTCATTGAGTAGAGAGTTGTTCAGTTTGCAAGAGTTTGTAGGCATTCTGTTGTTTCTGTTGATGTTGAGTTTTAGCTTCAATCCATTGTGGTTGGATAAAATGCACGTGGTTATTTCAATCTTCTTGTGTCTGTTGAGGTTTGCTTTGTAACTGAGTATATGGTCAGTTTTAAAGAAGGTTCTGTTAGGTACTGAGAAGAAGGTATATTCTTCTGTGTTTGGGTGAAATGTTCTCTAGATATCTGTTAGGTCTGTTAGATACATGATGTCTATTAGTTTCATTATTTCTCTATTTAGTTTCCTTCTAGATGATCTGTCCAATGTCATGAGAGTGTGGTGTTGAAGTCTCTGTTAATGTGTGGGCTTTGATGTGTAATTTAAGCTTTAGTAATATTTCTTTTATGAATATGGTTGTCCTTGTGTTTGGAGCATGAATGTTCAAAACTGAGACGTCATTTTGGTGTATTTTTTCCTTGAGCATAAAGTGTCCTTCCCTATCTCTTTTGATTAATTTTTATTGAAAAACTATTTTATTATATACTAGAATGGCTACTCCCGCTTGCTTTTTATGACCATTTGCTTGGACATCCCTTTTTCCAACCCTTTACTCTGAGGTAATGTCTATCTTTATTGCTGAGGTGTGTTTCTTGTATGCAGCAGAAAGATGGTTCTTGTTTTTGTATCCCTTCTGTTAACCTATGTCTTTTTATTGGGCACTTGAGGCCACTGATGTTGAGAGATATTCATTACCAGTGGTTGTTATTTTGATATTGGTGGTGGTAGTGTGTGTGTGTGTGTGTGTGTGCTTCCTTTCTTTTGGTTTTGCTGATGTGGGGTTAATTATTTCCTGTGATTTCCTGGGTGCAGCTGGCTTCCTTAGTTTGGAGTTTTTTTTCTAGTACCTCCTATAGGGCTGGATTTGTGACTAGGCACTGTTTAAACTTGGTTTTATTGTGAAATGTCTTGTTTTCTCCTTCTATGGTGATTGAAAGTTTTACTGGGTTGACATCTGTACTCTCTTCTTTTCTGCATGATATTTGTACAGGCCCTTCTGGCTTTCACACCCTCTGTTGAGAAGTCAGTCGTGATTCTAATAGGCCTGTCTTAATACATTACTAGGCCTTTTTCCCTTGCTGCTTTTAATATTCTTTCTTTGTTCTGTACCTTTAGTGTTTTGATTATTATATGCCAGGAGGATTCCCTTTTATGGTCCAATCTATTTGGAATTCTGTAAGTTTCTTATATGTTTACAGGTATATATTTATTTAGGTTGGGAAGTTTTCTTTTATGATTTTGTTGAAAATATTTTCTAGGTCTTGAATCTGGGAGTCCTTTCCTTCTTTTATTCATATTATTTTTGAGTTTGGTCTTTTTATAGTGTACCAGATTTCTTGGATTTTCTTGGTTGGGAACTTTTTAAGATTTAAAATTTTCTTTGACTGATATATCAGTTTCTTCAATTTTATCTTCTGCCTCTGACATTCTCTCCTCCCTCTCTTATATTCTGTTGGTAATGCTTGTGCTTTTAGTTTCTATCTTGTTTCCTAGGTTTTCCATCTCCAGGATTGCCTCAGATTGTGTTTTCTTTATTGCATTTTGCCCCATTTTTATGTCCCGAATCTTTCTTTCTTTCTTTCTTTCTTTCTTTCTTTCTTTCTTTCTTTCTTTCTTTCTTTCTTTCTTTCTTTTTATATCAATCAGAGGTTAGGTACTTTGCATCCCCGGCATAGCCCCCTACCTCTTTCCCTCCCACTCTCCCCATCCCTCTCTCATCATCTCCTCCCCGCCCACTCCAAGTTCACCTACAGGGGAGGATCTCCTCCCCTTCTATCTGACCCCAGTTCACCTTGTCTCCTGAGGGCTGGATACAATGTCCTCCCCTGGGATCTAGCCATGTCCTGAATATTTTTATTAACTTTCTTCTCCTATTTGATTATAGTGTATTTTCCTGTATTTATTTGAGGGATTTATTAAATTATTTCACTTTTTAGATTGTATTTTCCTGTACTACTTTAAGAACTTTATTTTCCTTCTTTAACGCCTCTATTATTTTCATAACCTTATATTTAAGCTCAATTTCTTGTCCTTCTTGTCCTTGTAACTTCAGGGCTTGCTGTGGTAGGAGATCTACTTTCAAGAGGTGACATTTGGACCTATTTTGTTGTTGTCATTTTGTTTTATTTTTATTTTTTGCTTGTGTTCTTAAGCTGGCATCTAGGAATCTGAGTTTCTCTAGTGATAGTAGGCCTGTTTGTCTGCTTTGTTCAGGCAGTTTGTGATGGGGCACAGAGGGCTCTAAGCTGAATGTTGCTAAGGCTTGCACAGGCATCCATGGGTTGGCAGATGTCCTTCTGGACTTATCCCACTTGAGACAGGCAGGCCTGGAGTCAGCAGGGGAAGTTCTCTAAGCTGAAAGTTTGTTGGGGCTCTCCACTGTTCTCCTGGTGGTGGCAAACCATAGAGTTTGAGTCAGGCCTATAGCTTACCTTGCTGCTGGCTGTGTCTTAGGTGGGATGGGTAGGTCACAGAGATTATGAGCAGGCTTTAGTTTTACAAGTCAGCCTGGCCTTGAACATTCCCTGGCTTTATTGAATCAGATTTAGCATTTCAGTCCTTTGGAAGCCAAGCAGGCACTGTGGTCCCAGCACTCAGATTTGGTTGGGCTCCACCATCTTGGACCCATGCCTTGTACATCCCTATTGTACATCTGGTCTTGGCAGGAACATTAGTAGAGCCCTGGATTGGTGTTGGGATGTTGACACTGGGTATCTAGGTGCTGTTCTTAGGGAAGTGAGCGTGATCTGAGTTCTAATTGCTGTTGCAGATCACCCCTAGAACATCCCCTCCCCACCCCTGTTTGAAAAGGAAGAACATCTAAGGCACTGTGCATTCAGGATTTTGGGCAATACAAGGATTTTTCATGAGACCAAGACTCTTTATGGATCCTGGGCCCAGTTTTCATGCCCTCAGGGAGGCGGAAGGAATCCGAGGTTTGGCTGTAGCAGTAGAGCATTCCTAGGACTGGGGACCCATCCTAGACAGATTTATACCAGGTGCCATGAGATCTTGTGAAATTCCATAACTACAGTCTCTGGTCATCTGCCACTCAGTTACAGTAAACTTTGGCTGCTGCCATTTTGGAAGTCCCTGATGATTTTCTTGATAGATACAACTTACCAATGTTAAATCAAGGTCAGGTTATCAATTTAAATAGATCTATAATCCCTAAATAAATAGAAGTAGTCAATAAAAGCCATTTAACCAAAAAGAGACCTGGGTCAAATGGTTTTAGCACAGAATTCTACCAGACTTTCAAAGAAGAACTCATACCAATAGCACTCAAACTATTTCACAAAATAGACAGAAGCAACATTGTGAAACTCACTCTATGAGGCCACTGTCACTCTAAACCACACAATGACCCAACAAGGAAAGAGAATTTCAGACCAATCTCCCTTATGAACATTGATGCAAAAATATTCAATAAGATATTTGCAAACCGAATCCAGGAACACATTAAAAATATCATGCACCATGATCAAGTAAGCTTTATTCTAGGAATGCAGGGATGGTTCAATATAAAAAAAATCCATCAACGTACTCTACCATATAAACAAACTAATAAAAGAAAAAAAAACACAGAAGAGTCTCATGAGAGGCTAAAAGGCCTTTGACAGAATCCAACACCCCTCCATGTTTAAATTCTTGAAAAGATCAGGGATACAAGGCACATACCCAAACATTAGAAAGGCAATATACAACCATCATCAAATTAAATGGAGAGAAACTTAAAGTGATCCCACTAAAATGAGGGACAAGACAAGGCTCACCATATCTCTTAAATATAATTGAATTTCTAGCTAGAGGAATAAGACAAGTAAAAGAGATCAAGGGGGAACAAATTGAAAGGGAAGGAGTCAAAGTATCACTATTCAGAGATGATATGATAGTATATATAAGTGACCCCCAAGATTCAACCTGAGAACTCCTAAACACCTGATAAACACCTGAAGCAAAGAGTGTGGGTACAAAATTAACCAAAAAAGTCAGTAGTCCTCCTGTATACAAGTGACAAAAAGGCTGGAAAAGAAAATAGGGGAACGACACCCTTCATAATAGCCAAAAACAATATAAAATATTTTGGTGTAACTCTAACCAAACAAGTCAAAGTCTTATATGACAAGAACTTCAAGTCTTTGAAGAAAGACACTGAAGAAGATTTTAGGAGATAGAAAGATCTCCCAAGCTCATAGATTGGTAGAATTAACACAGTAAAAATGACCATCCTACCAAAACCCATCTACAGATTTAATGCAATTCCCATCAAAATTCCAACACAATTTTTTTTTACAGAACTGGAAAGAGCAACCATTAATTTCATATGGAAAAATAAAAGACCCAGGACAGCCATAACAATTCTGTACAATAAAAGAGCTTCTGGCAGTATTAACATCCCTGATTTCAAGTTATACTAGAGAATAACAGTAATAAAATTATAGTAATAAAACCTGCATGCTACTGCCATAGAAACAGACAGGTTGATCAATGGAACTGAACTGAAGATCCAGAAATAAACTCACACTCCTATGGCCACATGATTTTTGACAAAGAAGCCAAAACCTGACAATTGAAAACAGAAAGCATCTTCAACAAATAGTGCTAGTCTAACTGGATGTCTGTATGTAGAAAAATGCAAATAGATCAGTGTTTATCACCCTGCACAAAACTGAAGTCCAAGTGGATCAAAGACTTTGACATAAAACCAGAGACCCTAAGTCGATTAGAAGACAAAGTGTGGGAAAGTTTAGAACTCATTCCTGCAGGAGACAACTTCTTGAACAGAACACCAACAGCACAGGCTCTAAGATCAACAACTAATAAATAGTAATCTCATGAAACTAAGAAGCTTCTGTAAGTCAAAGGACACTATCAATAGAACAAAATGGCAGCCTACAGACTGGGCAAAGATCTTCACCAACCCTACATCCCACAGGGGCCTAATATCCAAAATATATAAAAGAACTCAAGAAACTAAACACCAACAAACCAAATAACCCAATTTAAAAAACATGGTATAGAGCTAAACAGAGAATTCACAAGAGAGGAAACTCAAATGGCTGAGATGCACTTAAAGAAATGCCCAACGTCATTAGTCATCAGGGAAATCCAAATCAAAATGACACTAAGATTTCATCTTACACCAGACATAATGGCTAAGATTAACAATTCAAGTGACAACATATGCTCATGAGGATATGGAGCAAGAGACACAATCCTCCATTCCTGGTGGCCGTGCAAATTTGGACAAGCTTTCTGGAAATAAATTTGGAGCTTTCTTAGAAAATCGGGAATAACTCTACCTCAACAACGAGCTATACCACTCCTGGGCATATATGCAAAAGATGCTCCACCATACGACAAGGACACATGCTCAACTATGCTCATAGCAGTTTTATTCATAATAGCAAGAAACTAGAAACAACATAGATGTGCCTCAAACAAAAGAATGTAAAAAGAAACTGGTACATTTACACAATTAAATACAACTCCAGCAATTAAAAATAAGGAAATCATGAAATTTGCAGGCAAATGAATGGCACTAGAAAAAATAAACCTGAATGAGGTAACCCAGACCCAGAAAGACAGACATGGTATGTACTCACTTATAAAGATATTACACCTATAGTACAGGATAACCATACTACAATCCACAGACCCAAAGAAGCTAAGTAACAAGGAAGGTCCAAGGAAGTGTACTGGAATGCCACTCAGAAGGGTAAATAGAATAGACAGCAGAAGTGGAGGAAGATAGGGAACTGGGCACTAGAAGGAATGAGTAAGGAAACAAGGGTGGGGATCAGATGTGGGGAAAATTGGGGTGTGAGGTGAGATGGTTGGGAACAAGAAGGGAAACTGAAGGGGCATATCTTTGTCAAGCTGGAGGTCTGCGACAGGGCAGGCTCCTGGGAGGATATGGGTGTGACTCTAGCTGAGTGTCCTAAAAGGGAGGGGCATGGAGACTGAAGTGACCACCTTCTTGCCAGGCAGGAATAGTGGAGGGAGGAAAACAATAACCCACATACAAAACCATTGATCCAAAAATTACTCTTCCTATAAGAAGTGCACAGACAAAGAGAGAGCAGAGATTGAGGGAATATCCAATCAATGATTGTGCCAACCTGAGATCCACCCCCACAGTAGAGAGACACTAATGATGCTCCTGAAACTAATTAATGATGCTCTTCTATGCTTACGGGAAGGAGCCTGTTGTCTGGAAGGCTCCAGCCAGCAGCAGTTTGAGACAGATGCTGGGATATGCAATCAAGCAAGGGGTGACGCTCCAAGAGTCTTGTGGAAGTGTTGTAGGAAAGATGGAATGACTGGGAGGGAACAGGAATCCCTCAAGAAGAACAACACAGACAACTAAGCCAGATTCATAGGGGCTAACAGAGACTAAGACATCAACTAAGAAGCATGCATGGTCTGGACCTATGGCCCCTGTACATATGTTGCTGATGGGCAGCTTGATCTTCATATGGGTTGCTTGGCGAGTTGAACACGGGGGTTGTTTCTAACATGGACGCTATTGCCTGATTTTGGATTACTTCCCCTTGGCAGGGTTGCCTTGCCTGGCCTCAGTGAGTGAGGATGTACTCAGTACTGATGTGACTTGATGTGCTGAGGAGGGTTGATATGGGGAGAGAGGACTCCCCTTTTCTGTGGGGAAAGGAAAAGGGGAATGGGGAGGGGAAGGAGAACCCCCCAGGGGACTGGGAGGAGAAGAGGAAGGGGGCATCCTTAGGATCTAAATAAACTTAAATAAAATAAAAATTAAAAATACCTGTTACATATATGTATATGTGTGTATATGTCAGCAAGTTTATATATAAATATATATATATATATATATATGCTTCAAATAAAAATTCCCACCTGGGCTGACAATGTTTCCTCCAAGACCCAAAGAAGATTTAACAAGAAGCCCAACACCAGGTATGAAAAGTCTTCTTTTGAGTTTCTGGTCAGGGACTCCTGAAACATTACAAGCTATTGCTATTGTCCTTGATTCTTGACCTCCACTCCGACCCTCCCCAACACACCACAGATGAAAAATAAGTCCCAAGTTTTGAAGGCACCATGCATTTCAGACATGGGGCCCAGAAGCCTCTAAGCTGGAGGTGGTTGCCTGAAGAGCGACTGTCATGGTATTAGATGGCATCATGCAAGCTTCCAAAGGAGGACTGCAACCAACAGTCCTACACAGCTATAATGTCTGTGAACCACAATAACAACTAGCATGGCACAGTAACCCTAATGATGAAGTCATGGTATGCATACATTGACAGCAACCAATAGCGCTCTATTTGGACTTAAGACTGACTCAAAAAGAAGGAAATCCTGTCTGGTCCTGGAAACTTGACCAAATATTAGGGCTTGTGAAGTCATGGATCTTGGAGGCAAACCTACAATCTCCACTTTTCTAAACCAGTATACACTCTTTAGTTTGTCCTAATACCCACAAATAATGGGAGTCCTTACCCCACATCAAAGAAATTTTTCTCTGCAATAGATGAAGACCATTATAGAATACCAAAACCAAACAAAAATGCAGAGCCATCAAACTCAGTCCTAGTGGGTAAATCTACATTACAACTTCATACCTAGGCCTCACATTCAGGGAGCATTGTGGAAGAAGGATGGAAAGATTGCAAAAACAGAGGAACAAGAAGTTTGCTGTGAGATTGGTTTCCTAGAAATGTCAGAAGCTGAACTCATAAAGTCTCAGAAATATGACTGCCCAAAAGTGAGCTGAACAAGAGTGGCAGCAATGGATATACCAACATGAACTGGAAGAAACCACAAGATCTCAGCCCTACACAGAGAACTTATACTAAGGAATTTGGAAACAGAGAAAAGGAGAGAGGGAGATAGAGGCTTCCCTGAGGAAGAGCACACCAATTGGTTATTTAATACCAAATGGTCTTCACTTAAACATACATACAAGTAACATTATACAGACTGACAAAGTTATATTTTGTAATATATATGTATATAAATATACACATGTAACAAAAAGATCATGAACTTGAAAGAGATCAAAGAGGGATGTATGAAAGTGTTTGGAGGGAGGTGATTTTGGGGAGAAATGGTGTAATAATCTCAAAAATAAAAGAAATATCTAAAAAGTAATGTATATTTCTCACTACTAGTATTAAGCACCCCCTCTACATTCCTAAATGGTTTCAATTAAGTTAAGAGAAAGAAAAGCATACCAATTAAAATTATAAATATGAAAATTTTTATTTGCAAATAACACAATTTATATGTATTAAATCCCGAAGACTTTTTAAAACAGCCTAAAAGCTCAGATCCAAGATGGCAGCACCAACCATGCAGGGGATCTGAACAGCAGCTCATCAGTGAGAGCAGGGTGACCAGTAGGCTGTAGTGTGGACCCCCAAACCCTAATGTCTGTGTTTCTCAGGTGAGGGCAGAATTCACGGGAATACTTGAAGGTCCATCTTCAGCCCACCTGGCTAATACTGGGAAAAATTACCGGGTGCCTGCCAGGCAGTGCCACAGCCCTAGGCCACCTGCCCAAAACCATCATCTGTGGATATTGTTGGACTCCCGAGGTGGGGAGACCCTCCATTCCTCGGGATAGATGCCAGACCTCAATAACCCACAAAAAGACACTTGATGCAAACAGCAAGAGGTGTTTACTAGTAGCCGGCATGCCGGGGTTCTGCACACAGCTCCCACGCAAGGGGGTGGTACAGAGCCCTGATCTGCAGAATCACAGAGTTTATAAAGGCAAAAATCACAAAACAGGAGGGGGTCTAGGGGTAAGGGATTTTTCTAATGGGGCAGTCAGTGATTGGCTGTGCTCAGGTGTGGTGACTAGGGGACAGTTAGGGACTGTTTGCATTTCTCAGTCCAGGAACAAAGAAGGGCATTTAGGGCCAAGTTAAAATTTCCTACCTTTACAATATCTTCCTGGCACCTGGTACCGGCAGCAGCAGTGCATGGCATGTGGAGTTGGAGGGTTCCTACCTTGCAGCATTAGGCCTCCTACCCTGCAGACTTAAGCCACCCACCCGGCTTTGCTGCATCCCTAGGTCACTCACCTAAACACACCATCTGTGGATACCTTCCTGGGACCTGCAGTGCCAGTTCACTTGTCTCTGACCCCACAGCCTTAGACCACCCGCTGCCCACACCCACTTTCTATGGATACCTTCCTGGGACCATCATCTAGCAGCTCAGACCTTGGGTACTCACTCTCACTCCGTGAAGAGTGAATACATTCCTGTATTGAGGGTGAGGCTCCACAGCTGGGAGCCCACTCTCACAGTCTTCTGGACACTTTCTGGGTACTAGCAGTTCCTGGTTCCAAACCAGGGAGACCACACCCAACATCCTGTGGACACCTTTCTGGTCTCAGCAGCTAGTGGCACTCTCATCACCCTGGAGAGGGGATACATTCTGATACTGTGGGGGGAGGCTCAGCTCCATTCTGCCTGCTTTCCACCTGCCTGGCTCACCCAGGTCAGAATCATCCAGCATAGCACAGACAGTGAATGCAGAGGAGCTGAGGTAGGCATGGGACCTAGTTTCCATTCCCAACCTTCCTAAGGAAGCCTGTGGGGCAGTGGAGCAGCTCTAGGCACAGAGACCTATCCACCAGCGCCACAGCAGACTGGCTCACCTAAGTCAGAAACAGCCAGCCCAGCACACAGAGAGAACCCAGCTGAGCTGAGCTAACCGCTTGACCCAAGTTCCTCCAGGCTTCTCTCCAAGAAGGCCTGTGGGGCACTGGGGCTCTAGGCTCAAAGATCTTCCTGTCTGCTCCCCAGCACCCTAGCCCACCTAGGTCGGAAACAACAAGGCCAGCACAGTCAGTAAACCTAGCAGAGCTGAGACGGCATGGGACCAAAATCCCATCCTTAACCACCTTAAGGAATCCTGTGGGACACTAAGCTCTAGACTCAGAGATCTTTCCACATATGCCCCAGCTACCTGACATACCTAGGTCACAAACAGTGAGCCAGCAGAGAGAGTGAATCCAGCAGAGACTACTCAGGACTCCAGAGACAGGTGGATCCACTTCGTAGTACAGGTTCCAGGAATAATCAGTCAAGGCTACAGAAAACAAGATGGCTAGAAGCCAACATAAGAATATAGGCAACAAACGCAGGACATTATGGCTTCAGCACAATCTGCAAAACCCAATGGATATTCTATTGCAGTTGAAATACAGGAAAATGAACTCAATGTATAATTATGCGGTTATTTGAGGCACATGAAGAAGAAATGAACAAAAAACTCGAGGCCATCATGGACAGAAAAGAATCAACATTCAGATAGATGAAGGAAATGGTGCAAGACATGAAAACAGAATTAGAATCAATAAAGAAAACACAAACAGAGGAAAACCTGGAGATGGGTAACTTAGAAAAGGATCAGGAACCACAAAGGAATACAAGAGATGGAAGATAGACTCTCAGGCATGGAAGACACACTTGCAGAAATTGATACATCTCTCAAAGAAAAAAATGAAATCAGAAAAGTTCCAAACAAAAATCCAAGAAATCAAGGACACCACGAAAAGACAAAACTCAAGAATAATAGGAATAGACAAAAAAGAAGATTCCAGAAAACATTTTCAAGATAATCATAGAAGAAAAATTCCTCTACCTTAAGAAAGAGATGTCCCAAAGCAAATATTAAGAAACATAACCAACCCTGCAGAGTGCAGGGAATCATATGAAAGAAGGGGGAGTTAATATGACCTGGAGAGGACAGGAGCTCCGCAAAGACCAAATATATCAGGGCACAGGGGTCTTTTATGAGACTGTCTCTCCAACCAAGGACCAAGTATGGTTATAACCTAGAACCCCTGCTTGTATGTAGCAAATGGTAGCTCAATACCCAAGTGGGTACACCAGTAAGGGGAACAGGGACTATTTTGGACTTGAACTCAATGTCTGGCTCTTCGACCTCCTCATCCCCCGAGGGAGGAGAAGCCTTGCTAGGCCACAGAAGAGGACATTGCAGCCATTCCTGAGGAGACCTGATAAGCTAGAATTAGACGGAAGGGTAGGAGGTCCTCCCCTATCAGTGGACCTGGAAAGGGGCAGGGAGGAGATGAGGGAGGGAGGGAAGGGCAAGATAGGGAGGGAATGGGGGAGGGGGCTACAGCGGGGATACAAAGAATATAACCTGTGATTAATAGAAAACAAAAATGTTAAAAAAGATGTACATAATTTTGAAAAATGTTTTAAGAACAAATAAATCATTTTTAATAGGACCTTGAGATGGAATAGTTAGGCTTTTCTGACTTTTATGGTTTAATTTCCTTGGGAAAACTCCACCTCAGAGAGCTCTAAGCCCACTTTTATTTAACAAACACACATGATATTTGCTATATAGTGGAGTCTGAGCAATTTAGAGATCCCAGCTTATCTAATTCTTACGAATACTATACTGAACAACTCCTCCTGTGTTCTATATTTTACAGATGGCAAAACACAGGCAAAGCAGGTGCAGTAAATGGCCAGAGTGATGCCACTGGGAGATAAGAATACATCTTGGTTCCAGTCATTTGGGCTCCCAGGGTTTGTACTCATGTGTACTACTCAGCAATTAAAAAGGAGGAAATCATGAAATTCGCAGGCAAATGGTGGGACCTGGAAACAATCATCCTAAGTGAGGTATCCCAAAAGCAGAAAGAAACATATGGTATATACTCACTTATATAGACCTATAGGATAGAAAGGTCATGCTGAAATCTATACACCTAGGGAAGATGTACAAGGAGAACCCAGGTTGGTATGAGCAATGCTCGTTTAGATGAACAAATGGGATGGACATTGAATAGAGGAGAAAACAAGCAATAGGACAGGAACATACCAAAGAGGGCCTCTGAAAGAATCGATATAGCAATGTATCAAAGCAAATATTAAGACTCACAACCAAGACTTCAGCAGAAGACGGGGAATAATAATAAAAATAGGGGAAGTTAGTAAGACTTGGGGAGAACAAGAGCTCCACAAAGACCAAATAGATCGGGGCACAGGGGTCTTTTACGAGACAGTTTCTCCAACCAAGGACCATGTATGAATATGGCCTAGAACCCTTGCTCAGATGTGGGCCGTGGTAGCTCAGTGTCCAACTGAAGACCCTAGTAAGGGGTACAGGGACTGTTTCTGTCATGAACTTGATGGCTGGCTCTTCGACCCTCCCCCATACATGCCAGGGAGTAACAGCCTGGCTAGATCCCAGGGGAGGACATTGCAGCCAGTTCTGAGGAGACAAGATGAACTGGGGTCAGATGGAAGGGGAGGAGGTCCTCCCCCGTCGGTGGACTTGGAGGGGGCGGGGAGGAGATGAGGGAAGGATGGGGAGAGTGGGAGGAAATGAGGGAGGGGGCTATGCCTGGGATGCAAAGTACCTAACCTGTGATTAATATAAAAATAAATAAATTACCGAAAAAAAGAGAATACATCTTGGTTTCAGTCATTTGGGCTCCCAGGGTTTGTACTCATGTGGGACTCAGCCATGCTACTTCCATTGCATTCTAGGTTTCTATTACTTCAGTTTTGGGTGGAAGAATATCTGATTAGTTAAACATAATATTCTATGAATTTCCTTGGGTGCCTTATGAACTGATCTAATTAAATGTTGTTCATAAGCTGTAATTTACTTTATACAATGAAATCGTGTGGAATTTTTGAGAAAGTAAAGAGAGTATAAGTGAAAAAAAAGAAAGAGATGTCCATAAATATACAAGAGTCCTACAGAACACCAAATACAGTATACCAAAAAGAAAAGTAACTCCTCCTGCCACATAAAATCAAAACAGTAAATCTACAGAACAAAGAAAAATATTAAAAGCTTCAAAAGAAACAGGCCAAGTAACATAAAGGCAGACCTGATTATCAACAGAAACTATGAAAGCCAGAAAGGCCTGGACAGATATCATGCAGATTCTTAGAGATCACAGATGCCAACCCAGACTACTATATCCAGTAAAACTTTCAATCAACATAGATGGATAAAACAAAATATTCCATGATATAACTAAATTTAAACAATATACATGAAGCAATCTAGCGTTACAGAAAATACTAGAAGGAAAGTCCAATCAAACGAGGTCAAATACACCCAAGAAAACACAGGATAAAGACACCATCACAACAAAAAAGCAAAAGAAAAAAAGCACACAAAACACACAATCACCACCAACTCCACAATAAAAGGAACTAAGAATCATTGGTCACTAATATCTATTAACATCAATGGACTCAACTCTCCAATAAAAAGACACAAACTAACAGATTGGTTGCAAAAAGAAGATCTACCATTCTGCTACATTTGAGAAACATACCTCTGCAACAAAGATAGACAGTACCTCAGAATAAAGGGCTGGAAAAAGCTTTTCCAAGCAAACGGACACAAGAGGCAAGCTGGAGTAGCCATCCTAATATCTAGTGAAATAGACTTTCCACCAAAATTAATCAAAAGAGATGGAGACGGACACTTCATTCTCATCAAAGGAAAAATCCACCAGGAGGACATCACAATCCTGAACATCTATGCATCAAACACAAAGATACCTGCATCTGCTAAGGAAACATTACTAAAGCTTAAATGACACATTAATCCCAACACCTTAACAGTGGGAGACTTCAACACCCTATGCTCACCAAGTGACAGATCATTGAGACATAAGCTAAACAGAAAAAAAACGAGACTTAGAGAGGTCTTAAATCAAATGGACCTAATGAATATCTAAATAACTTTTCATCCAGACACAAAATATAACTTCTTCTCAGCACCTCATGGAACCTTCTCAAAAATTAACCATATCGTCAAACACAAAATAAGCCTCAATAGATACAAGAAGATTGAAAATAGATACAAGAAGATTGAAACAATCCCTTGTGTTATATCAGACCACCATGTTCTAAAACTAGACATCCACAACAGCAGAAATAACAAAAAGCTTATACACACATGGGAACTGAATAACTCTCTAATCAATGACTACTGGGTCAGAGAGGAAACAAATAAAGAAAGAAAAGATTTCCTATAATTCAATGAAACTGAAGGTACAACTTACCATAACATATGGAACACAATGAAAGGAATGCTAAAAAATAAAGTTCTAAGTACTAAATGCCTTCATAAAGAAATTTGAGGCATCTCGTACAAGAAACTTACTGGCTCACCTGAAAGCACTAGAAAAAAAAAAAAAAAAGAAGCAGGCAACCCAAGAGGCATAGACAGCTGGAAATAATCAGAGTCAGGGCTGAAATCAATACATTAGAAACAAAGAGAAAAATTCAAATAATCCAGGAAACCAAGAGGTGGTTCTTTGAGAAAATCAATGATATAGACAAATCCTTAGCCAAACTAATGAAAAGACAGAGGGACACTGTCCAAATCAACAAAATCAGAAATGAAAAGGGGAACATAACAAAAGACACCGAGGAAATCCAAAGAATCATAAGGTCATACCTCAAAAGCCTATAGGCAACAAAATTTGAAATGTAAATGAAATGAACAATTTTCTTGATAAATTCCACTTACCAAAGCTAAATCAAAATCAGGTGAACAAATTAAGTAGTCCTATATTCCCTAAGGAAATAGAAGCTGTCATTAAAAAGCTCCCATTCAAAAAAAAAAAAAAAACAGGGCCAGATGGTTAGTTGATAGTAGTCTGGTGGGATACAAGGGATTATTTCAGTCTTCTTGTATCTGTTCAGGCTTGCTCAGTGACAAACTATATCATGTATTTTAGAGTAGGTTCCATGAGGTGCTGAGAAGAAGGTAAATTTCTTTGTGTTTGGATGAAGGTTTCTGTATATGTGTTAGGTCCATTAGATTCATGACATCTGGTTAGTGTTGTTGTTTCTTTGTTTAATTTCCAAAGCTGAATCAAGACCAGGTAAATAACTTAAATAGTCCTGTATCACCTCAGGAAATAGAAGCTCTCTTCAAAAGTCTCCCATCCAAAAAACGCCTAGGGTCAGATGTTTCAGCAGAGAATTCTTTTCTAAATAAATTTATTTATTTTTATATCAATCACAGGTTAGGTTTTTTGCATCCCATGCATAGCCCCCTCCCTCATTCCCTCCCAGCCTCCCCAGCCCTCCCTCAACTCCTCCCCTCCCCCTCCAAGTCCGCCAACTGGGG